>OZ001259.1:1475000-2121250 GCA_963924015.1 Macrophya annulata
TAAAAATATGTGTTTCCAAAGTAAAAAAAAAAAAGTTCCGCAATACTTTTATTCGAGAAAAACGAGAACAAAAAAAAAATCAAGAAAAAAATTCACTTGTTATATGAATGGGAAAATGGATTCTCGATGACCTCTTTGTAGGATCGAAATATCGAACTCATTTCTTGTGAGGATTTTTTTTTATATCTAAAACTAACTTTTGATACTATAAGACCTCTAAATAAAGAAAGAAATATTTTTTTTGGAACCACCCTTAATATATATATGTATATATATATATATGTATATATATATATATATATATATACATACACATATAATATAATAACAGAGTTTTAACGAATTGAAACGAATGAATTTTTATGATTAAATAATATACATATTTAGTAAATTGCGTAATTGCCATGCTTTGGGGAAAAGAGAAGAAAAAAAATCGTATAGAATACAATCGATATATGTAATTGTAATAGCAGAACAGGACGTATACATATACATTATACAATACAATATATTATAAATTCACAAATGATTTTTCATATATATATCAACACGTCATACGAGCCACCTACCTATCTATAGCATCTTTTTAAGTTATATTATCTTGTTGCATTTTCAATTAATGTTTATAATATGTTTCATTTTATTTAATGTTGTTATTATTATTATTATTATTATTATTATTATTATTTTCTTCACCGTTTTTTTTTTTGTTTATGTTCTTTTGTAAGTATATGTAACAATAGACTTATTTAGCTTTCGTTCATTAACTTTCGTTACATTATACATAAATATTCAACATAATTAATATACATACATAAATAATATATATATATATATATATATATATATATATATATATATATATACATACATACATACATATGTGTGTGTGTGTGTGTGTGTATACACATATAATAGATAAATATTGAATGTCCACTCGGCACAAAAGCATTGATTGCATAATATACATATATTAGGTAAAAAGTAAATAAATAAATGAAAATTAGTATTTCCAAGAGTATTTTTTATTTCTTTATATATGTATAGATAAAAGATATTTTGAGATTTTATTGCGATTTATTTATCGTGTATTTTGTAAAATATAAGTTTTCTTTTTATTCTTTTTTATTTCAACTATCGACTATACATACACGTCTATACCTATACAGTATACCTACAAATAATGCGTGTTAAGTTTTTAAATAAATAAAAAAAGACAGCAAATATGGAAAAAAAATAAACCGCGTACAGTAATAATAATTCAGGAAACATTGAAAAAAAAAAAAAAAATGAAAAAAACAAATAAAATAAGTAAGAAAAGTATCGTCGAGCTGAAAGAGATGAAATATAAGGGGACAAAGAAAAATCCACGTATATAATATAATATACATACAATATATAGTAAAGAAATTATATTAACAAAAAATCAATAAAAATGAAAACCACAAATAAGGGTGTCGCTATATACTTACGGTAACAATTTGTCTTACCTAGATATATATAATTTTACGTATACATATGTATACACACAAAAATCAATACAATCCGTTTGTGGTAAATCTATAATGTAATTTCTAATCGTTATATAAATTTTTCAATTATTATAGCAAACCCGTGCAATTAACAACCTACAGAGTTACTATACGAACAGAAACGATAGTAGGTTCTTAATATTATCATTTAATTATTATTATTATTATTATTATCTACATTATAAATGAAATATAAGTGTAATTATACAATATAATTTGTTTATACGAGAGACAGCAAAAAATAAAAAACAAATAAATAAATAAATAAATGAGCAAACAAAAAAATAATAATAATAGCCAATGTGGAGATTAAATTCTTAATATAAAACGACACGGTGACCGAGCTGTCTTAAAATCAATTAATTAGTGAGGTCTGTTTTATTACGTAATTGTCATCTTCGTAGTTGTCATTGTTATCATCTTCATCTGCATCCTCGTCACCTCATCATCACTATTATTATTATTATTATTATTATTATTATTATTATTATTATTATTATTGTGTGTATACTATAGTAATATACATCGCCTTGTGATTTGAATGTTTTTAAAACAGCCCGCGTACGAGTCGATCGCACAAGTATTTCTATACATCTGTACAGCATAATATTCTATAACCCTATTATACACCTATACATATGTATGTATATTATAAATATATAATATTATAATTATTATTATGTAAACATAATGCAAATGAAAATGCAAAGAGATAGAAAAATGAAGAGAAAGAGAAAATTAAGAGAAAGAGAGAAAAAAAAAAAGAGAGAAATATTGTACGATATACTATACCTATGTATATAACTTTGTTTAAACCAGCTAGCATTATTTTTTTTTCTTTTTCTTGTTTTTTTAAGTTTAATTTTAATTTTTAATTTTTTCTTTGTATTTCTCGTATTTTGTGGAAGAAAAATAATATAATATTACTTAATGTAAAAATTGTGATAAAGTCAAACCGCCGCCGTCGTCGTCGCTAACCGCGTGTCCAAATACTATATACATACCTATACATACTTATGTATAATATATTCTGTATCAGTTTTACTTTTTTCTTTTCTCTTTTGTTTTTTTCAACAATCGTTCAAAACCAACAACCATCGGATATGTATTCTGCTTTTTTTTTTTTTTGTTTCTATAATCAATTATAAAACACATAGATTATAGATAATTATTACTAAAGATTCGTCGATTCCTACTTTACAAACAATTATATGTATTATATAGTTTATATATATGTATATAGAATGGCCGAACACATAAAACACACGCGTATAGGTATACTATAAACTACGTATTCAATTACGAATTACTTTTCGATTATCAGAAGTGGTTGAATCTAATCTTTGATTATTTATCATTGTTGTTATCACTGTTACTGTATTATCATTATTATTATTATTATTATTATTAATATTTTTATCACCATTATCATGTATAAATTGAAATCCTTATTATTGCTTTCGTAATAATCAATTAGTATCTATATATGACGGTACGATGGCGAATCCAAATAAATAATATAAAAGATATAAGGAAAATGTTATTACCATCGCGATAATATCTTAACGTAAAATAAAAATAATGTATATTGTGTAAGAGAAAGAAAGAAAGAAAGAAAGAGAAATTCAATTAACACGATAAAATTTTTGTTGCCAAATTGTATAACTAATATTTATATTAGAAATATTTGGCAATTTATTTCTCGAGATATGTAGTATACCTAATATTGTACACATATAAGTAGCATAATATATATGTATGTATAATATGCGATATGTACCTAACTGTTTATTTTTTACGGGACAAAAGAAAGAATAAAAAAAAGAAAGAAAGAAAGAAAAAAATACTGATGTTTAACAACTGTATTGTATTTGTATGTGCTGGGTAGATAATCTCAAACATACATACTATACATATATACAATATATATATATATATATATATATATATATATATATATATATATATATATATATATATATATATATATATATATATATATATATATATATATATATATATATATATATATATATAGTTAATAATTATTTCTAGTCTATTCCGGATTGCAGGTGCGAGAGCGTATTTCCCTCAATACGCCATAATGTAAATCATGCACGCTAAAGTATACATATAGAGAGAGAAGAAAAAAAAAAAAGAATAATAATAATAATTATAAATAAAGAGATCATTATAATTATAGAAATATTCATGCAGCTATAATATATAGATTATAGCCGAGCGGCCGAACCCGCGATTTATAACCTATCGAACTTTTTACCTGTCTTTGCCTTTACGCTAACAATTATCTTATGAAAGTTAGGCTATGCTGTGGCGTTATATTAATTATAATATATCGTCTGGCAAAAGACAACGCCGTATCTGTCGCTGAGCTTCGGCCTCTCGGGTCGCGTATTGTAATTTAATTAGCCACGGACACTGCGGGGGGCTGCACCTGCCTGGTATACTAACTTGTCGTTCACTGTAAATACATACATAAGTGCAGCGATAAAAATAAATAATAATAATAATAATAATAATAATAATTATAATAAATATAAAAACACGGGCAGATGGGGAAAAAGATAATCTGTGATTTAAATCAAAATCTGAGTTTTTAAGTAAAACGTCATTTGTATTTTATATATATATATATATATATATATATATATATATATATATATATATATATATATATATATATATATATATATATATATATATATATATATATATATATATATATATATATATATATATTTATGTATGTATATATATGTATGTATATCTCTTATCATTTTTAATTGTTATATCTATCTATAACGTAATACCGATTATGCATTGATAGTAATGTTAGCGTCGAATGCACTATATAAGATCCACGTAAGATCTTGAGCTGCGCAGAGAGCCGTACCCACCTACATCAATTATTCACATAGTTATATTATTTTTAAATTAAATTCGAAATGATATATCGGGAGAGCCGGATAACTTTACTATATACTGGCCTGTCTCTCCCTTATCACACGTCCTATATACCTGCGTTAATATTTCTCATTTATTTTTTCTCATTTTTCTGTAGCATCGATTACTTAAATAATGTAAAATCTTTATTTTAGTGGCGTCCACCAATTACGAAGAAATGAACTGTACGTCACAAAATTTGATTTGTCTGAAATTTTTACCTTTCATAGTGTAATCTAAGATTGGAAAGTTCACCAAGTCTCATATACCTTTGAGACTTACCGTTCACGAGATATGCAATATTCAATTTGTGTACTTTGATATAAACGTGGGTTGAATGCGAATTTTTATCGTAACTCTTTCGCTAGAAAATAAATATGAAAAAATAGGTTTCTCACGTGAAAAATTCTCATAATAATAAAAATTCTATTCGCTAAATTCAATTGATGAAAAGTGTATTATTTAGACGTTTAATTGACAAAGGTCTGTAAATAATGCATTTTTCATCAATTAAATTCAGCTCACGCGAGATCCCTCCACCGTTCCACTCTACAAATTTGGATTATTTTACTGAAAAAATCTCAGCTCTCGGATAAAAAATTCAAATGAATGATAAAACATGGCAGCGCACTCAAAAAACTGTTCTTTTACAAAAAACGTGTTTTTTTTTTTATATGGATTTTGAACAGATATTCGAAAATAGAAGATATATTCGAAAAGGTGACAATTTTTCACATAAGAAACCTATTTTTTCATATTTATTTGTTACCAAGAAAGATACGTTAAAAATTCGGATACAACCCTCAGTTACGTCAAAGCACGAAAATTGAGTGTTGCAAATCTCGTGAACGGTAAGTCTTAAAGGGATGAGAGTTGGTGAACTTTACAATCTTAGAGCACACTATCAAAGGTAAAAATTTCAGACAAATCAAATTTTTGACGTCCAGTTCATTTGTTGATAATTGGTGGACTTGCCCATATATTTACACACATAGTATAAGTATGTATAATATGGCTCTCGTGTAAAATTATGGGTATAATACGATATAATTTAGTGAGAGAGAGCTTGCAGACTACTGCTGAGCTGCTGCCGTCGAAGAAATAGATAATAAACGAGTTGTTATCAGAAATGGGGGGTGAAAGAAACAAAAATAGAATTAAAAAAAAAAAAAATTAAAAAGGTAGATTTCCTTAATTTATAAAATTTATTCATTATCATTTCAAAAGTGTGAATGAAAAACTATCTTTTGCTGTTAGCTGTTCGTGAATCGTATGTAATGAAAACTAACTAATATTATTAATAATATAATTAAAAAAAAATTTTGTACAGGCTGTCTGTTTTGTCGTGCGTTATATATATTTATGTATATATATGTGTGTGTGTATATATATATATATATATATATATATATATATATATATATATATATATATATATATATATATATATATATATATATATATATATGTGTGTGTATATATAAATAAAAGTATGTCCCTTCGATTCGTTGTTGCGTGTCTTTTAGAAAGATGTCTAGACGAAATCTAATTAAATTGAAAAATGATTGAATTAATAATAATAATAATAATAATAAAGAAGAAAGAAGAAAGAAAAAAAAAAGAGAAAACTAACAAAACTAACAAATTACATGATAAAAATAATGCTATCTAGGAACAAATAATGTAGAAATTAATAATGTGGGGGAGTAAGGGAGAAATGAGAGAAGGGCTTGAGGGAAAGATTGCAAATATGAAATTTGAAATACTACCTATAGAAAATGTATAATATATACAAATAATTATACAATTGCGGGCAAGCGGAGATATAGTCTATCCTGGCGTTTTCAAACAATTATCGCATTTCAATCGACTATAATATTATAGTTTTATTAAATTTCCTACTGAAATTTGAAACGCCGGACTAGGCTATACGATATGTTGATATGGTATATAATATATAATATTAAAAATTTGTGAGCGGATAATGATGGGCGGGCACGACTTCAATCGTGTTCTATACATAGACTACTAAAGAGAGAATAAAAAAAAGGAAAAATAATGAAAAAAACAAAAAACAAAAAAAAAAAATATTAAAAATATTTCATTCGTATTCTGTGATGATTGTCTGGATATAAAGTTTACATGAACTTAAAGAGAAACAAAAAAAAAAGCAAGAAAAAAACTAACAGGTAACAAATTATGATTAGTTCGTAAAACAGAATTAACAGACTATTGTACTGTATACTAACTAACTGCGCAAAGATAAGAAAAAAATAAAGATAAATATAAGAAAAAGAAAAAAACCTTTTATAGCTATAAGAATTCAAAGTCTAATGAAATAATTTGTTAGACGTGGAACGGCACACGCTACGAAATGATTAAATTATATACAGAATAAATAATATTCGTAGCATAATAAAAAAAAAGGAAGAAAAAAAATGAAAAAATTGAAAAAAAAAACAAAATGAAAAAAAAAAAACAATACAAACAAACACGTGTTAAGATTTATAAAATTAGTTTATAATGTATTTGTTTATCGTTGCTTTCAGGATATACCTAAAAGTTATGTGTAAATTATCATATATATTGTATCTTCGAAAGAGTCATTTAGTAAATTCTAAGAGTATGATATAATATTAATTATTATATTATAAAAAAAAGCCACACAGAAAAAAAAAGAAAGAAAACCACTGTACCATACATTTGTGTAACTAAAATAATAATATAATTATAATATGATCATAAAAATTATAATATATATACATATATATATACACTTATACATATATATATATATGTGTATATATACATATATATATATATATATATATATATATATATATATATATATATATATATATATATATATATATATATATATATATATATATATATATATATATATATATATATATATATATATATATATATATATATATATATATATATATATATATATATATATATATTTATATATATACACATATATATATATATATATGTATGTATATGTATATATATATGTATATGTATATGTATATAAAATAAATACTTACCGTATGTCTTATATAAATTACTAACACCTACTTGTACAGTATCCTGCCAAAACCATTTCATTTCATTACACCTACTCTTAATTATTTACCAAATTTGAAAAAAAATTAACTATAATCATTTCAGGTTGTATTTAAATTAAAAAATTTCACTATAAAGTTCAGACTTTTATTCATTTTCATTATACATATTATTATTTTTTTTGTTATAATCAGTATAATTTCCATAGAAATTGAATTTGATTACATAATTAGTTAAACAGGCCGCTTTGCAATAGAATAAATTAATGATAGTAACTGTTGGATTAATTACCTATTCGCGATAGATTAAAAGCGAATTTGTGATAAATTTTCTTAGCTATTTGTATCATTTTTATAGAATAAATATCAAGAGCTTATATCGTTTCAATGAGAGCTGCTAAACTGATTTTCCAAGACTAAGATGCCTGTCCAGATAAATCAGCTGCGCCTTAGATTCTAGCTTCGCGAGTTGGGAAACTGCCGGAGCCATTTGTGCCACGTGATTCTGATATCCACTTCCTAGATAAATTTCAGAAAAACATGAGTTTTTGATTTAATAGAGTATTGAATATATTACGGTTTCAAAATTGTATAGAATCAATCTAAAATGAACTGATCTTTATACTGTGAAAATTGCATTATGTGTTGATTAGCACTTACCAAGAGTCACCTTCTTTTGGCCGTAAGTAACTTTACCATCAAAATCGTCCAACGGAACTTTTATGTCTGATCCGACCTGCTGAATCGTGATATTAAGGTGGGATTCAATCTCTCCCAAATACTATAAACAGAAATAAAAAATTAATCCCAGTAATTAATATTAGGTTGTTGTTACTCCATTGTAATGAAAAGTGGGACGAAAAATTAAGCAATAGCACATACTCTAGGCTCGTTGTACCAGATACAGCAACCAGCTTGTTCTGTAAGATTTGTATTATTGCAATTTCTGCCTCTTGAGGAACACCATTCTCCGTGGTACCACACCTTTTCTGGGACGCTACTCACTAGTGATATAGCTAATCCCATTCGTTCTGCTCTACCTACCCTACCGATTCGGTGTACATAATTTGACTTTTCATCAGGTAGCGTAATATTGATCACTGCGGAAGTAAAAACCAGAAATGAATATTGTACAATGTATCAATTAAGAGGATGGACCAAATAAACCGATTAATTTTCTTTTCAAAAGTCTCTCTTAAAAACTTGTTCTTTATGATCAAATAACGAGCCTCAAAAAAACTGAGCTCTCAATATTAATATTTAGTGGTCCCTCGTCGTGATTTTCTATTTCTTATATGAATAACATGGAAAATGTTCTTGTGGCACTCCTTAATTTTTATATCTCAATAACTAATCTAGTTGGAAAGATTCTGCATAGCTACTTTTGTTCAAAATTGAACGCTCTATAAAGAAGATATCTTGGCATTTTTCGATAAATCTAACAGTTTTCAAGTTAGTCATGGTTGATCATCATACAATAACACATAATAACTTGGAAACAGTTATCAACTAAAAAATTGAAATAGGTACCATCTTTGTAGAGTGTTTAATTTTAAACAAAAGTAGCTATGCAGAATTTTGCCAAGCGGATTAGTTCTTTAGATATAAAAATCGAAAAGTGCCACAACATTTCCCATGTTATTGTAAATGGGAAATAGAAAATCGCTATTAGCGATCTCTAAATATTAATATTAAAAGCAGAATTTTTTCGAGGTTCGCTATTTGATCATAAAGAACAAGTCTTTGAGAGCGCCTTTTGAAAAAAACGAAAAAAAATAGTCAGTTTATTTAGCTCACCCTAATGTATCGTAACATATGTGATGTTTAAATTTGCAATAAAAATATTCATCATCTTTGTAGACTCCTCGTTACTTACTGAAAGGAAGTCCAGTGATGTCTAATCCCCTAGCTGCAACGTCAGTACAGATGAAAAACTTGACTTCTTGACGTCTGAATTTTTCCAAATTCGATTTACGCTCTTGAGGTTTTCTGTCTCCGTGAAGACAAACACATGAAAATTCATTGCCTCCAAAACTCTTTAGATAACGCTCCAAATTATCGCAATCAATTTTAGTCCTGCAGAAAATAATCGCTCGATCCATCTTGTGTTCTCTTATTGCCCTAACGCAATACTCTCCTTTCAAAATCTTTACCGCCTCTGATAATGTTTCTGAAAATTAATCAATCAATTAATCAAAATCAAAGTTTCTATCAAGTAGATTAAACCAATGAATAAATTGGGAATTTAAAGAACCTGCAGTATTGTTTCCAGGTACAACTTTATCTCTGTAATGAACTCCGTCAGTTTGAATGTGCGTTTTCAAATTATGCCACAGTTTATCTTTCTGAGGATCCACCATGACCACAACATGGTGTACAGTTTCAGGAACCGCATCTTCACCCTTCAAATCTACCCATGTTGGAAAGTGCATGAGACGATCCTGAAATATGAAATTTTGTCTAGTGAAGGACTTGCATGTTAATTTCTTAACAAATATACTTCGAGCTTTTAAATTTCATATGTTCGTTTAATTTTTTCATATTTGCATTGATCAAAAGAATCCAGTATTCTCACCGCCAATTTTTTAACTTCAAAATCATGTAGAGTAGCCGAACAGACTATCATCTGTAATCTTCTACCGTCGCAGGTGATTTTTGGAATTTGTCGATGTAATCGATTAATCAGATCAGTACATCCCTGTTTCAATAAGCCATCAGCTTCATCGAGCACAAAGAATCTGAGGTGTGATAGTAAAGGATGTGAATTGAAGAAAAAGATTTAATTTAGATATGAAGTCTCTTGAGGTCATATTTACGCCTTGAAAATTATTTTTTTTCAAATCACTGGTTCGTTTCGCAAGGATATTCTATCGACTCAGATCTTTCGCAGCTGATTATTCGTATTTTGAGATATATTTAGAAAATTTTTTGAGATTTTATAGACTTAGAATACAACAATTTGAGTCTAGTGATGAAAAAGTCGTTATCGTAGGATATAAAGTGCAACGTAGAATATTTCTTCAGAACATATCAGTGTATGATTAAATGAAAATGATTTCCAAGGTTTATACAACTCCTTAAATAATAAAAGACACTAAATATTCGTGCAATGAATATTTCAGCCTACCTACAATGAGTCAATGACAAATAACCACCCTGTATCAGATCATCTAATCGACCAGGTGTTCCGACCACAATATCTACCCCTGCATTCAAGGCAGAAATTTGCTCCTTCACATTAACTCCACCGATTACCAACAGCTCTCGTATTTTCGGGTTCTCCAAATATTTCTTGAACTTTGTAACAACAAGATTAGGATAATTTTCACACATTTAATTTTTCAATTAATCATATTAGAAAAACACGAAGTCATCTATGAAATCTTCATTATCAAAATGAATGAATGAAAAAAATATTGAATCATAAAATGAACACCTTTTGTATCTGGTTGAAAGTTTGTTCAGCTAATTCCCTAGACGGTTCTATTATTATTGCCTGCGGAGCATTGTTTGATGGAATTAAATTGTCCGCAGTGTTACTTCCCGAGACGGTATTGTCGCGAATGGATTCCTTAGGAGCTGATGCTACAGCGAGGTACCCATTAGGTGGTGGATGTTTGAATGGTTGAGCTCCGAAATTGAATGCCATCTCGGCGTTTTTTAAGACAACAGCCGGAAAAAAGGTCAAGGATTTTTGTTGACTGTTCAAACTGAATGCCTGACCCAAATCGACGCCGTTTTTTGTGAATCTTATTTCTCCGTTTGTTAAATTCAACAGGCATCCGATCACGTCATGCATTCCAAACGGCTCTCCGTAATTGTCAAACTGTCTTGCGTTTGACTTTTTACCTGTACCACCAAAACCAAACCCAAATTTGTCTGTTCCCAGGTCCAAGCTTGCCTGTTTAATAAAAGGCATAGACAAAAATTTGGTTTATAAAAAGATAAGAAGTATTAGACATCTTGTGTATTTGTTTAAGTCTTGACATTGATTATCATTTTCTGTTACATCCTCCAGTGGATAAGCTTTATAGAAGGAGCGACGATTTTTTTCTTTATCGCATGTATCAACATGTTTATTATGGTATCATCAAATTAATAAAATTCCTATACCTGGGGACTGGACCAACCAACACGGCATAAACCCTCATCAGTGACTGTAGCCTCATAGTAAAATTTTCCACTGCCTTGAACACCCTTAGTTGCACGACCACCATGCCAGTCACGTTGTTCACGACTCTGACACCGCAGACCATCTGGAGTAACGGCTAGTGCTGAGCCTCGGTCGAATAAACTCATCGTACAATGCGGCGCTACAATATAAAGGAAAGTTTTTCATGCTTTGAAGTGACAAGAGCTGCTTTAGACATTCATTATTATGATAAAACAGTGCAAGAGAAAGGTAAAGACAAATGTTTATCAAATCTAAAAAGGCAAGAAGACTGCCATTGAGGAATCTAAACGAAGAAGACTATAGTGAATTTTAGAATTATGTTACCAAAATGCCTACACACACTTTGGATACCATAATAATCTTTGAATAAATAAATTCTTAAATTAAATAAATATTTGCATAAAATTGGAGTTCATTTTCATGATTTCCAGGATTTTAAGGTCCTGTTTACTGATTTAATTAGCAAATTACATGACTGCACGCTGGCTCTGGAGCTTGAAGCTTTTCCAGACTCTAAATCCTTTAGTGTTTCCCATACAGTTTGCAGTATCGGTAGACAAAAGGCGCCTGTTTTACCGCTACCAGTTTCTGCAGCCATTAGAACATCTCCTCCTCCCAGAATCAGGGGGACTGCTTCAGCTTGTACATCCGTTAGCAGCCTAGATTAAAATAATGTAGCAATTTCTGACATCTGAATGAAGTGCGATTCACATTTATGAGTTCTTCACATCGTTGAATAATTTATTACTTAACAATCCAATTTCAACAAAATTTTGCACACAAATCCCTTGAATAGTTTCTAGATTCAGTATTAAAATTGAGAGAATTTTGTAAAGAGATGTATAAGAGAACAGAAAAACAGTTTTTGAAGATGTGATAATATCTCTGGTACCATTCGTACGATTTTTATGAAATTTATTCGGTGTTTACTCTTTGACGCAATGAACATTTCCGCCAAATATAACACAATTTTAGAATTTTAGTGTGGGATAAGTAATAGTTTGAAATACTGTTGCAGCATAGCTTGATAACTGATGGAACAATTTTACTGAAATTTACTATAGAATTGCTTTCTGTAGAAAAAATTTACTTTTCAAGTAATACACTATGCTCAATTTATTGGGAAAGGTTTTTTTTAACTATTTGCAAAAGTAATTGAAACTTGAATTTCATCATTCTGATTACGACAGATTGTGCAGTTTCATTTTTGTGTATATAGGATGTCCCATTTTAAAATACGCATTAGGATATATCTCGTAAACTAGAGATGCTATTGAAAAATGTTTCAGATAAAAGTTGTATGGTTCTAAAGGGTATATTTGATAATGCTATGGGTTTTGAATTTTTATAGGGTTTTATGAGGTTTTTGAGGTGACTTTTGTTTTTTAAATGGGAAACCCGTATTCTTCAGTGTGGAGATTGCATCATTATTTGCAATGAGAGGGATCGTATGATAAGATCTAATACATTGATAAATTTAAATATTTGAATTTTTTTTCCTGTAAGAGACATGCTATTCAAAGGGTATCACAGCAGCTGTTACATATTATAGACTGCTACAGTAATGAAATATACATGTACAAGTGCACTTACGTCCATTCCATGTCTTCAACAGCCCTCGCTATTTCGGGTAGAACACCCAATTCTGAAACGGAGGATAATCTTAAAAAAATGTAATTTATTCAAATAATTATATGAGAATGATATATTCTGCAGATTATATCGATAGTTTATTATATACGCTTTTATCCCCGGTCTTAATCCTAACCTAACGTTAATTAACCTGAAAACACCCGGTTTTATGATGCAATAAATATCCGTGATTAGAGATATACAACAAAAATGTCTACGATTCAAACCTTCGAAAGCTGTCATATTCAATTTTTGATGTCTCTCGGTCGTAGGTCACAATTCACTTTACTCTACAAACACATATCGTTCTTTGGGTTAGCGGACGAAGTTCGTTCCTTCCGAAAGAACCGCATCTGTCAAGTCTTCACCTAACCTTAAATTTTTAGGTTTTTACTCGAGATCGTGATGTTCGATTTTAATCGATACCGAAAGCCTCGATACGCGTAACGATTGCTTCTGTCCTTGTCAATCACATCATGTTCGGATCCTCCGTACGGGCTTCTCTCTTTGACAGACTTGAAGTTAACGCTGAATTGAGAGTAATGAAAAAAACAATTTATCAAATTGAGATCTATGGGACGTAAATAATAATCGTATTTTAATATCTTTATTCTTTTACTTATCATTAACACGTAATGATATGAAAATTATTTGAAATGTGACACAGATATACGGAAATGAAATCGTTGTTCGACAATTGACACATTAGCACCGTAAAAATGACTCCGAAACGAAAGGTTAGTGGGATTAGTATACGATATGATATAGTTGAATTCGCATTTATAGGTTAATGATAAAACTTCTATTCATACTCCCTAGAATCTCTACAGAACCAAATTATTTATTAAAAGAGCCAAAAATCGTCAGCAATCTCTCCGTTTCCTCGCATAATTTCACTCACGATGTTTTTTTATCCATTTTCTTCGTACCAACGTATCGCATAACAAAGCTAAGAGAAAGTTAACCTCAAAATAATGTGATACTTCGCTCTGTATCATCGAATCTGTTTTTGTTCACCAACAGATATTATTGATCCTGGTAATAAATTCGGGCGAAAATTACCACCTAATGAACTCGTATAAAATATGCAGATGTTAATTTTGAGTCGAAAAATGATGAAAAACCTTTTTTAACAGACGACGAGCTCGGAATCAACGTCGAGCAGTAGCTCAGGTTCGTCTTCTAGTAGTTCGTCGAGTTCTGGTAGCGAGTCGAGTTCTTCAGATTCAGATAATTCTAGTAGTTCTGGAAATAGTCGTAAGGTATCTGATTCTGATAGAGGAAAAAAGAAGACTTCGTTTCCTCCCGGTAGACATGGTAAACCTAAAAATGAAAGCGGCGGAGGACCGTCTGTTGATAGTAAAGTAAAGGATAAAATACCGCCGAAGAGTAGACCCGTGGTTTACTCTTCTGAATCAGAAGAATCTCCAAATAAATTGAAATCTACAAAGAGGAAAGTTCCTGCCAAGCCTAAAGCTACTGCAACAGTTGCTCCTGTTGTTAAGAATCAAAAGATTGTTAACAAACCTCCGCCATCTGTTGGAAAAACTGGTGCTGGTGTTAAAGTTATGCCAAATAAATCCAGCAAGCCTTTGGGTGTGTGTAAGATAATTGTTTTTTTTTTTTTTCGTGTACATTATACAGTATTTGATAAATAAGTCAATGTCTTCTTGATTTTTTATTTTTGTACAATTTTCCAGCTGTCGTTGGAAGTACTAAGCCTACGGAAAAGATTACCAAGGTTGCTACTGAGCCTGTGCAAAAAAAGTTAAAGAAAAAGAGCATATTTAGTCCAGAGAATAGCAGTGAAAGTGATAGTCCAATTCCGGCTAAACCTGCTGTTATTAAAGTTGCTGGACCATTGATTAAGGCAGCTAAATCACACCAGGCTAAGATCAAAGGGGGAGATGTTAAACCGAGAGGGATTTTGGCTGGGAGAGCTGGTGAGATCGATGTCTGTTGTTATATTTAGTTTTGGGGTGGCTTGATTTACATTAAATGATTTAAATCTATTTTTTTTTCTGCTTTTTAATTGATGGGGCATTCAGTTTGGTTTCTTTCCTCCAAATTCATAAGGTTTATTAAATAAAATTACACAAATGTACAAATTTTTAATATTGCAAACTTTACTTTAAAGATATTCACTGTTGCAAATACAAACATCTTTCTTCGGATTTTATTAGCGTTGGTGATTAAGCAGCAACAACAACAACAGCAGCAACAGCAACAACAACAACAACAGCAACAACAACAGCAGCAAGAACAACAACAACAACAGATAAAATCAGAGAGCTCCGCGAGCTCAAAGAGTTGTTCTGGAGGATCGGGGTCTTCTGGTTCAACCGAAAGCAGTTCTGATACAGAATCATCAGATAGTCCCACAACTCCGCAGCCACAACATAAGAAGAAGGAACCACCTCTTACTGGCAATGTCTGTAGTAGTGGACCGGCCAAAAGACCAACAGCTAACGTGCTTGCTGCATCTAATATTGGCAAACAGCAAAGAGGACCTAAACGGCCAGGTATAAAAAGGGTGGAGGATTTCCTGGAATTATAAATATCATATTTTAGGATCGTTTGCATTCATCGTTACGATTTTTTAGTCTCATGATGCTTTTTCATTATAAAATTATCCCGATGTTGCAGATTTAGTAAAAAGCGAAGATGAAGGTGAGCTCTCAGACTCTGATAAAGATATAGAAACCGAAGGCAATGGGCCAACAAAAACAACAGCTAAAGGAAAAAGGAAGTTACAAACACGGAGAGGCAGCAAACTACTTCAACTACAAACTAAAGCAACTAGTGATACAGAGTCTGATACCGGTACGCAATGCTTTCTTCTTATTCAAAAATCTGTACAAAGATAATAACAAAAATATCATTCTTTTTTTTATGCACAGCTGAGAGTAAGAGAAGCACGAGCAAATCACCGGTGAAACGTGCCGGTCCTGGGACTGGTATCAGGCATCAATCTATCGTAGGAAGGACAGGAGCTGGAGTTGATAGCGGAGGTAGATCACAGGATACCAGAGCACTAACTCGGGCACGAATAAGCACGAAAGAACGCGAATGCCCTTTGGCTTTGAATTGTGATTCACGAGGCCATCTCTCCGGGCGATTTGAAACCCATTTTACCCTCGAAGCCTGTCCTTTGTACCACAACACAACACAGCAGGCCTGCGTGTGAGTATCTGACTAATAAATTGTGGCTGTGAAAAGTTTACACTAGTTAGAGAATTTAATTAAATATTTAATTTCGATAGGGAGTTTTACAAGGACCGGAAAAAGCACGAAGAAGAACGCAAAAAGGCTTTATCAAATTTAGGAAAAAAATCTCCTAAAGGACTGCATCAAACAAACGAACAGAGAAACTATCAGCTTAAAGTTAAAGAGATGCGAACTAAGTCCAAAGCTGGCAGTGGCAGTGGGACTGAAAGCGCCAGCGGAGGCGAACATCAAGGAATAGAAAAAGACCGACAACCCAGAGTAAACAATCTCACATCTGACTATGATCTGAAATTGTTTATGGAGGCACAGGCGATTGCGAGTGAAAAAATTGTAAGACAATTATTGATGGTTTAATTATGATAGCGAACAATGATTCGAAAGTTATGTTCTGAGTTTAAATACAATGAATATGGGATGGTTTTCAGCATTCAAAAATATCCTTATCCCCTTTTTTTTATTCCAGGAGAGAGAATTGCGAGAATTAGGAAGCGGCGACGGAGGGGAAAGCAGCGGTAGAAGTTGCAGTGGAAATGGTGTTGGTACTCGTTGTGTTGAGATGGGGCGTTGGGAAATGGAAGTATGGTACCAGAGCCCATACCCCGAGGAATTTAGCAGAGCTCCGAAGCTATATCTTTGTGAATTTTGTCTAAGATATGCTAAAAGCCGACAAGTCCTGCGTAGACATCGCGATAAATGTTTGTGGAGGCATCCGCCGGGGCACGAGGTATACCGGTTAGTAAAATTCGGTTTTTACCTTTAAGAAAAACTCTATTTTTGTATCATAATCCTGGTGTTTACTGTGAAGACAATAACTAAGCGAACGATAAAACTTATCTGAAAAAAATACTCGATAATTAAAGGAAGGACAAGATCGGCGTCTGGGAGGTTGATGGGAAACGATACAAACAATACTGCCAAAATCTCTGTCTACTCGCAAAGTTCTTTCTGGATCATAAGACCCTCTACTACGATGTCGAGCCTTTCTTATTCTACGTTATGACGATTGGTGACTCCGAGGGATGCCACACCGTCGGATACTTTAGCAAGGTAAATTATATCATAGATGTGAATTGAAAAGGATAGCTCTTCCTCTTCTGGTCAATCAGAAAGTAAACTTTTGATATTTTGTTAATGCTTTTTGAGACTAGAATTTCATTTTGAGTGCATAATATGCCTCTGAAATTTATACTGGAATCGATGAATCGAATAATGAAGAAAAAATGTGGAAAACAAAAATGAGTTTTCATTTTGGGCCTGGAAGGACTAAAAATAAAAATTTATGATCAAAATCGAAGGGGGTCCGGCCAATGACTCCGTGATTTAACTTGGTATGCCATTCGTACATACATATATGATGCAGAATACAATCTGTCTCTGGGAGGTCTCGGGTTCAAATTCCGACATTGTCAGACTAGCCACGCCGCATATCTGTCGTAATTTTTTATTTTTTTTTTTATGATAGTTAAGCGTCAGTTAGCTGTGTCGAGATATTACCCTTTGAGATCGCCTCAGTGATGTTTAACATATGTATTCTGTAAAATGTTAGTTTCTGTAGGTCATCCTAAGTCGTTTATACTCATAGTCACGTATTGATAATTGCGTTTAGTTAGCTGGCGGCGGTTCGTGGAATAGATGAAGAAAATAAATAAAAAGTTGCGATACGCTATCTCTAATTCGCAAAAACTGAACATAGTGAATAACTCGTGAATTCTTATTATTGACAATATGCGTATACCAAAGCACGTGGCACTTGGTGACGATTAAAACGTATGACAGTCATAACATAATTAGCGCGATAGCGAGCCTCGAGTAGACGTTAAAAGAGGGGAAGAACTGTAAATGGTAAAAAATAAGGCCCGCAGGGTGGTGGCTAATTGGTTACTCGATCGCGACAACTGGGAATACGATAAGGCAGGCGACGGTGGTTCATTCATACGACGTAGCCGTTGTGTTTGCCTCTGCGCATCGTCCTCCCAGCTTGTACATACCCATATATACATATATGCATATATTTAAATCCCGTATGTATACGTTTCTATATCATATACATACGTAAGTGGGTGTTTTATGTAAAGACGTATAGGTACGTGTCATTTTATGCGCGCACACGCGTAAGTCGCAGTTCGTTGTGCATATAGGATCCCTCCACCTTTTCGACTCTGGACTTTGACATCGAAAGCATATAGGTATAGGTATAGGTATAGAGCGAAGGGAGTGGCTCAAGTTTTGCGGTTACGTTTATGTTTGCGTTTCCCTTGAGCCATGTATTTCGCTATATACCTATACCCATCGTCGTCCAGGCTAAAAGGGTTTAGTCGAGACCCATCCCTCCTCAACATCGTGTTTTATTACATGTAACGCTTTAGGTCGAAACAAGCCACGTAGTAGATAGATATCTTTATATCTACACATGTAGGTATGTATGTATGTATGTATGTACGAGGGTGACCGTAAAACACGAGAATGTCAGGGAATTTTAAAGCCTAGAAAATTTGAGGGAACTTTGTTTAAAGCTGGGGATTATTTTTGGACGTTCTCTTTTTTACAAGAAAGAGGACTTGAATCCTGTTTTCAGGAAATTTTACGGTTAAATTTCTTTGTTTTTATTGTATTGTAAGTATAAATACAGCGAATGGACAAGCGATGTAAAATTGAGGAAACTTTAAATTTCAATCATTATCAGTATCCGGCTGTAATGTATACCTGCGCGATTTTTTCCCACATACTTTTCCCACCGTTTGCGATTTCCGAGCTATTAATCCAAATATACATACACACGCATACACGTTATACATTTGTGTGATAGTTGGCCATTTATATATGTTATACATGCCCGTACTCATCATAATGTACAAAAACATACCTTATACTCGTTATACGTTTACGCAGTGGCTATGGGCGTTATCTTGCGACGCGACGCCTGCAGTATGCTATCTGGTTCTCAGAATTTACATGAGAAACAATACGGTCGGTCACTATCGGCCGCAAAACTCTCAACGTTTAATCTAAGTACAATTTATGCATGCATATTTAGTCATTTTCTTTTTAGCTATTATCACTTTCGAACGAATAACATTTTACTTACCCCGATCTTTTCGCTTGAACAGACGCTAGATCAGTAAGTTTGTGTTTATACTCTCGTAAAGATAGAAACAGTTTTTTGTATAGTATATTCAAAGAGTAATTTTATCTCAAAGTATTTTCCAAAATGACCATTTTTGGAGACGAGTGTCTAGACTTTAGCGTCCGAACTCGAACCCTTTCTCCGTCCACCGTATTTCGTTATTAAAAATTCTCCCCTCATCGGTTTCTCTGCATCTGAGTTTTGAAAATCATTAATCCCATATATGCAGGTCGATAATTGACTAGGGTACTTTGGGTTTAGATTTAGGTTTAGGGGGGAGGCAATCGTTAACCCTGGTGCGGGCGGTTCCTACGTGCGGCATTGTCGAGTCAAAATCTTTATCGACGTTCAATGACCCCGACCCTGGCTAGACGGCGGGACGCAGCCGACGGGGTTGGGTGCGGGACACCCACCCCCGACCCTTCCGCCCATCGAGCCAGGCAACGACCCGGCGCGGGGCGCCGCCGAGGGCGCGCTAGGTGGTTGCTTTGGGGTAGGATGAGGCGGACTGGGGTGTTGTGGGGTGGAAAGGTATGGGGAGGGTGTCGCCGCGCGCCGGGTCGTCAACCTTTCCGCACCACCACCACGGCACTGCGACTACGAGGAGGTCGTTATTATTTTCTACCGCGTGCAGTGCGCCGCACGCAGAATAGAGGCCGGATTTGTTAAGGGTGTTTTTGAAATTAGGGAAAAATAGGTGAAATTTCAATTACTGTATACAAAATGCACGGAAGTATTTACAAGGAAACATTAAAAATCAGCTCAATTTAAAGTAAAAATAATATATCTTTACCTCAAAACAACATAATCGTACAATATGTTTCATGTATCACTTATAACCGAAAATAAGAAGGTCGTATGCGAGAATGAATAACTTATTCGCATCTCATGTATATACAAAAACTGATTTGGAAATAATATTTATCAAACTATTACAGTATTAGTAATGCATTTTTTGTATCGATTTATACTGGGAAACCTGAAAAAGTCATGAAAATTCATTTTGAGGTTTCACCTGTCACCCTAGGATCGTATTCTCACAATCTGGTCCTTTCAGTTCTCCCCACGACAGACATGAGTCTAAACTCGGGGTCTTAAAGACGTAACAATATCAAGAACAAAAATCAGAAGCTACAAGTTGACCGGCAAAATTATAGTATCGATAAAAAAAAAAAAACCCTGTTTGTAATGAGGAAATATTTGTGTGACACACATGCAAAATAGAGGGAATGAAGCCACGTAATAAAGCGACTTATAATTAGGGCGAGACTTGAATCTGGCTAACGTAAGTTGACGATGCGAACGTACCACGCGATAGTCGATATATCATAGTGTAAAACCTGCGTGCGGCTAACCTGGTTGGATATGAGCCGAGCTGACAGCGCGAAAAGGTTAAAAAACGGCAGATCCATGTCTCGTTCTTCTGCCTAGGCAATACACCGTCGACAAAGGGTTAAGGGGAGAGAAAGAGAGAGAGAAAAAAAAGAAGACGCGGAGCCAGATCAAATTACACCCCGCGAAACCCTCGGGGGTCATTTTCAACGAGTATATGTCTGCAGGGATCGAGGTGACGTAGAGCGAGCGCACACTGTGCACGGCTGCACGACGTAGAGGTCGTCGATACGATACGCGCCAGTCGGAGGTTGGGGTAGGCTCGTTCGCTGAGCTTCGCGTCCTCAGCGTCCCGACGACCGCCGTCAGTCCCCCTACTCCTTCTCTTCCTCCTACTATATACTCCCTCCTCATGCCACAACGGCAAAGACCGATCGATGCCAGACAGAGTTCTGTTCGCACTACCAAATCCCGCCAAATATGCCTCCGAAGTCATTCCTCTCTGAGGGTGGAGAAGAGAGGGTTCCACCCGCGTAACGCGAGTCTGTGAGCCAGAGAGGGATGCTCGCAGATGAAGCGAGGAAATATATAAAGAGATTAAGAGCGAGAGCGAGAGAGAGAGAGATATTGAGATAAAGAAAAACCTCTCAAAGATGAAATGATATATATGTTATATTAGGTATAGAAACGACTTTGTCAGGTGATCACGTAACCTCGATCGAACGTCACTTACTGGCACTGCTTTAGGTTATGAATTCAACATTTTTACGTATAACATGGTATAGCTATACATATAATAGTCGGAATAGTAGGATAAATCGTGACGCCACCATTCAAGGTGCGAAAGAACGTATCAACATTTTTATAAATCGTTAATTTTTTTATTTCCGAGATAATTTTAAGGTTATGTTTCCATTTTGTGATCAAAAAGGTGCAGTGAAAATATTATTTTTTTTCTTTATTGTTAGTTTTTGATATTTGAGAAATACCATAGATATGTTTATGAAGAATTTATTCGTAAGTCCATAGCAAAAAGTTGATTTGTGGGACTAAATATACTACTTATCGATGATATAAGAAAATGAATACACTGAAATTGTCATGTGGTATACGAGTCAAATGACTAGTCAATTACTAAATCCTTTGAATATTTCTGACTGGGTAGTATCTACTTAGAGACAGGTTTCAGTCTCTTGTAATAATACACTTTGCAATAATAAATATAAATATCTTGAAGCGTGGCAAAATCACGAGTACAAGAAACGTTCCTCTGTTTTCCTTTTTCTTTTATTTTCTTTACATTTTTCTTTTTCTTTTCTCATTTCCATTAATTTTATCACGATATAATGACGCAGATGGTAAACTTAACGACAAAAAAAGATACGATTATTTACGACTGTGAATTTCGATAAAGATCTATAAGTGGAACTATAGATTCTAGGCGCAGTTGCAGTCGCAGTGAAATAATTTTGTACAAAAGGAACGAAATATGGGGTTCCGAGGGTCGGCAAGAGGACAGCTGCAATGCGTGCGTGCTTGTGTTCGGGTTGCTAATTCCTTGCGGACACCCCGTATGTAATAAGGAACGCTTTGTTCGGCATAAGGAAAGTGGAGGAGGAAACTCTACGGGTCTAAATATAGGAGTGACCGTCGGGCCGCGAGGCAGCTATGCTCACTGCTGCTGCAGTCTTTAAGCTGCGTTCACGCTTCATATTTCGTATACCTCTTCTGCCCCGCCCGACGCAACGTTCTTACACCTTTCTCTATCTTTCTCTCCAGAATCGATCTTTTTCTCACATTTTCTATCTCTATCTTTCTTACTCTCTGGTTTTACTCCTCGATCAATTTATCCTCATTACTATTAGGTACGTTAGATAGAACGTGAAACAGCTTAACTTTCAGTACTGCTTGATCCGGGAGCCTCCCAAGGAATTTACAATACCTAAAAAAAAAGCGTAACGAGAAGGTCTTGTAGTCTTTTCGTTATTCAGACAATACCGGAGCAATTACCGTCGCCTGGTTGTTAACGTAAATAAGTATTCAAAATTCTATGGGACCAGAAAACCTCGTACATCTATATTTATACATGTATAGGTGTGTGTTAGTATTATGTATAATAAATTTACTGCGGCACAGTTATCGTATTAATATTCTATGAAAATTTGTCTCCTCGAGACAAAGCAGATAAAATACAAAAGTAAATTTCAATTACAATTCTCGTTCGCCCGGTCCGGCGTGAACGCAACCCCAAGGCGTTCGCCCACGGGGTCCACGTGTGACCTGACCAGTTGCAGCTTGTACAATGTGTATCTACAAGATTGTGTGCATTATACATTATCCGTATAAATATATACGTGGATGCATCTATTTACTCTCACGATTTTAAAATACTTCGACTTATTCTCTCTATACAATATATTAATACGTGTGTGCGAGTAACAAGCGTACATATTCAGAATTATAAAAAGTCTTAAACGTTGTCTATATGTATACATCCTAGTCTGTCTATACAATTTTATGAAAGATAATTATCTCACATATAACACCAAGCCTTTCAATATTTTATCTCGTTAAAATATATATCGTGTAGGTTATATGTTTATATACTGATATCCTAGTTCCAGATGAAACTGCAATTGTTTATCTTTACATTTTGTCAATATTTTAAGATAAGATATATAGATGTATAAAACGAAGTTTAATTATTATATAGCGTCATTTTCAGATTAATTTTACACACCTCTGATTAGAACGAATTTTAAACATGACGAAAAAGATTTTTTTTTTTCTTCAAATCTAACCTGGCGGAATTAATTTCAAACAAATTCGTTCTTAGCGTATATAGAGTAGGAGAATCGATCTCTGGCAGGTTGAAACTTGCGCACCGTGCAGGGTTTTACTATTTCACATATCTTCGGTATATTGTCTAGATAAAAAAAAAATAAAAACAAAAAAAAAAATATTGAGACTATATCTTATCTTCTTTATTGAAATTTGTAATAGTATTCGACTATAATAAAATATAAATAAAAAAAACAAAAAAACAAATGTCTACCAAAATAAATATACAATTTTATCTTTCGTTTATATAAAATTCATTTTATTAAAACGTATCACAGTACCTATCTTATATATTAGTAAAGAATATAAAAGCTACAGTGGCAGTTTTATATTTTTATAGCAAAAAAGGTAATTCACAATGTAAGAATTTTCAACGACACTTTGGTACGACTCGGTTCGTTTGTTCAATTTTCCTTCACCGTTTTCACTATGTAGCCAAAGTCCATTGCGTTGGGTTAAATAAATCAATGCGACGGGTGTCTGCATTGCACGTCGTCTCACCTCGCCTCGTCCTGTCTTGCCTCACCAAGGTAGAAGACACTGAAGACGTTCTTGGATAAAAACCACTTATAGATATACCTGTATATATACTACAATCTTAAAAGATTTCCTTGTTTTACTCGCTGCATAAAATTTTTCTCATGTAACTGCAACATATACTATATATACTATAATACTTCGAAACCGACCGAATTGATTACCAACCATTCGTCGTAACGACGGCAGCAGCTATGGGTCGAGTCATGGAAAGTTCATAATTGCTAATTACATCCAATCAAACTACAATCTTGACGCCATATTTTCTTACCGGACTTGATTCTTATGTATGTATAGTATGTATACGCGTTGCTAACCGGGCTTAGACCAACTATGATTAAAACTATATTTACCGCGTGTGTGGTATAGGTATACACGTGTGAAGCCACATACATCCGTTTCATAAATACTTTTTGCCTTTTTTTTTATTTTTTTATTTTTTTAGTCTTATTTATTTATTTATTTATTGAAAGAGGATTAAACACGATAGATAAAGAAGAATATTCCTATACGTGTATATAATCGTTGGCTTCTTCCTATACCTACCTACGCGCATATCTAAATCTTAACGTTAATTTCTAATTCTTTAAAACGTTAAATTTTTGAATTACCCCCACCCGCGCCTCACGACGAGAAGGACGCATTGGCAGGACTTTACTTCGTTCCAGCTCGTCGAAGGGTAAAGTGGGGGGGGAAAGAGAGGGAAACAGAGGGCAGCCACCGACGCGGGCCTGAGGCGCACGTAGACTACTGGCCCAAGGACGTCGCGGGGCCCATATTCCCTCCAGTCCGCCCATTCGCCCGCATCGCGCTCCCTTCTCTCTTCCCCTCTCCACCCCGTCGCGCCATATTAAACACATGTATACATATATATATATGTATATAATATAGGTATATATAGATATATGTATATATGTATGTATATAGATATGTATATATATAAGTATGTATATTGGTGTAGATTTTAGCGGTCAACCCGCACAGCCGCTACAAGCACGAGCGCATGGGGACGAGCCTCCGAACTCTTTCTGACCGAGGCTTTGTCCTTCGGCGACGCCCAGCTCGGTGGTCACCCGCGATTGCCCGTTTGCCTGCACCACACCACCATCTATATCTATGTATATATGTTTATGTATAGTTTGCCAGTTGGCAACAGCACGCCATGAGTCAAGACGTCGCGTGTCGTCACACGCACGCATGACACGCACGGACTAACGCAAGCGTATTATATGAATTCGAAAAGTAAAATAATCTATAATGTCCCACTGCATTGGGTCCAAATTTCTGCGAACCCCTTACCCTGCGCCCGGACGCTGTAAAAACGGTTGAAACGTGCGGGCCCACGACCTCCGGAGATGCGACTTGACCCCATAGCGAGACTGGTATGTATGTACCTACTCAAGGTGACCTTCTGTCTTTAAGATGTATGCGAAGGTTTTTGTATAGGTGAAGATACTGGTCCAGGTGCTCTCGGTTCGTGCAGACCGAGGCGAGACTGTATTTTAATTATTTTCACTAAGGAATATATAAGAAGTAATCGTTCAGCGATGCAGTACATAAATTATATTGTGCAGGGAATACTGTAGATTGTCATTTGTACCGTACGAAAGTATAACCAATTTATTATCGGGACTTTAATACTTTGGAGAAAAACAATTTTATTCCTTAATCGATTTTTAACCTTGAACCGAAAATTATTCAAAAATTTCGTGTTGTTTCTGTATAATAAGAAAAAAAAAATTAAAAAAAAATTAATCAGAAAACAGAATTTGTTTATTATAAAGTTCTTTATATTCACAGAATATTAACAATCGATGTAAGATTTTATTAATCCTAGAACCGTACGATCATTTTTCGCGGTTTACACTTAGGGTGTAAACCTTCACCAATGTTGTCCGTAAAGTAAAATAGTTCTCGTATGTGATAACAGGGTTTTATTACACACGAATATCTCTTCGATTTTTGATTTTTTTTCTAATAACGAAGAGAATTATATACGATAAAGTTAGTTTAGAAAAACAAAAATTAATAAACCAAAAGAAAAAATTCATTCAAACGAAACGATGTGTCTAAAAATTGAAAAATAACGCAAACTTTCCAATTTTCATAGGGTAAGTTTATACCCCAGTGTAAAATACTAGGGTTAAAATATTACAATTCTTTCAATTGTAATTAATAGAATTAATTCTCTTCTATTCCACCAAAAAATTTTTTCAAGTAACTCTGAAAGTAAAAAGTTTTTTATCTCATTTTTATTTTTATTTATTATTATTATTTTTTTTTTTTTTTCATTTATTCGGAGGAAACACACCCTCTACACATATTATACTAATTGGACGCTGCGTGATTTCAGCAGATGCTTATCTCTAGACTTTATATATATGTATATAGGTACATATACATATAGTTTTAAATGGCATACTAAATATATACCCATATTAAAATCAACTATACATATACACAGAATATGAGACATATTATGTATGCTTACGGAATGAAGTAACTTAGAATTACACATATGTATGTATTGCATACCTATCCTATCCCATCCTATCTGACCTAGGTTAACCATGACGAATATGTAACAATGCTTGCTCGACCTGTGAAGACAGGCATCGTGTGGACGTATGTATGTTGTACAATAGATATACATACGATATAAGATTCTTTTTGTTACAGGAGAAGAACTCGTTTTTGAATTACAACGTGTCTTGTATATTGACCCTGCCTCCGTATCAACGACAGGGATACGGTCGACTCCTCATCGACTTTAGTAAGTCATTTTTCTGTATAATATATATATCCTTTACAACTAATTAACTATTATAGTAATCGCGTTTATTTATAGTCTGATTTCGAGAATAAATTTTATAATTTGAAAAAAAAAAAAAAAAGAGAGAGCAGGTTATATAATAGTTTGAAATTGATAAACTAGTCTCGATAACTGTTGGACCAATTTAGACTAAATTCACTGTCGAAAGTGACCTCGTAAATTATAATTTATAACAATACTAAAATTGTTTTTGAATAAATTATTCCAAGTCATGAAATGACTCGTACACGATCATCGTAGTGAATAGACCCTTCGCCTCGGTTCACATAGTTACGAATATATTTATCTACAATATAATTCGTACGAATTCTATATTTCTATATTATAATACCTACACAGTGCGTCTACTTTCGAGTACACATCACATTTCCGTGCGATGTATGAAGTAACGTATATAAGTATAGGTATATATATATATATATATATATATATATGTATGTATACGCACGCGATTGTAATTTGTAAGGCAGGTAGGTGACGGTATAGCTATATTAAAACTATACGTGCAGTATACGGGCGTGTGTAATAAATACACATGTTCATATATACGAAAACACACACAAACGATATATCGAATAATGAACGTGTGAAGAAAGTCTATATATACGTATGTATATGCAGACGTATATTCATTATAGTAGAGGGAAGAAATAACTCGAAAATAGATTTTTACGAAACGGTTGATAATTAAAACGGAGCTTTTTTTACCACCCTGTGACGTCATTTTCATTGATGCCGTACTCCGCTGGTATATACGGAGTGCTTGTACCGTCGACGGGAGCGGGGTGGGTTAGCTGGATGGCTGGCTGGCTGGCTTGTTCGAGTCGTTCCGACTACGCGTATACGCGATACGCGAAATGGGGTGCACGGGTGGGTGTTAACGTAGGGTGCGCAGAACCGTAGCGTTTTGCGGTCGTCACCGTCGTGAGGGTTCTCTTGGTTTAAACCCCCCGCGCGCTCTAGGTATTACTGCGCAGGTATTTTCTTTCTCTCTATCTCTTTCTATCTCATGCAACGGGAATATAATCAGTGTGTTCACGGGGGGGATGTGGTCGGTTTCTACCTAAAGGTATGGGTGGCTGCGATGGAGGACGACTGCAGAGTGGATACTGGATACTGCGGATAGTGGAGTGGAGTGTTTAGCGGGAAGAGCGACGCCCGGCGTCTCGCCGCATCGACCTGGCGCCGCCGCCACCACCACCACCGCTACCGCTACCGCTACCACCACCGCCGCCGCCGCCGGGGTGCACGTTGGGTTTTAGTCTCGCGTAGGGCTGCAATCGCGTGACCTCCCGTGACCTCGCGTACTCTATCCGTCCACCGCGTCTCGCCCCCGTCCTCGTCGCCCCCGAAAGTCTGCGAGTTGAACGGATGAGGAGAGAGGAAAGAGAGAAGGAAAAAGAGAGGAAAAAACGAACTAGTACGGGAGGGAGGAGGATGGGCGAGCGCGTATAATGAATGCGTTCGGAAGATAATCGGAAAATCGGTCGGTGCCAGGAGCTGGGCGTTGAAAGTCGGGTTTGAGTCGAGTTCAACGAACTCACCGAGTGTCGCGCGCGTAGGTATATATCATATACTATATGTATATACGTACGTAGGCGGACTCTGTACGGTTCCGTATGTACATACATGTACATACATCTACGCGCAATATATGCAAGCATATATATATATATATACCTCATGTGTACGTATATATATATATATATATATATATATATATATATATATATATATATATATATATATATATATATATATATATATATATATATATATATATATAAATATATATGTAAATCTATCTACTAACTAGGAAGATATATGCCATTTAATTTCATACATTATATGTATAGGGTGTATATAAATGTCTGACTATATATTTATATGCGACAATTTTTCTATATGTACATTCATATGGTTCAATCATTATTTTATATTATTGTCTATACATAATATTATATCGCGAATGCGAAGATGTATATAAATATTAGATTACACGACTCATGAAACTGGGTTCATGAATCTCTGCTTAGGTTATGACCGTTTAAATATCACCTGTATGAAAGTAACCTTGCCCTGTGTATAGTTCGACGATATATCTCTTATTTCGATGACAATAACTACAAAATGATTCAGGTTGAGCCCATGAAATTTTTTGGATAGATTCCTCGAGACATTCTAAGACTAAATTCCCTTTACAAAAAATTCGAGAGACTGATAGTTTCCGAGCTACGTAATATCTTAGCTGACCAATCAGAGAGCCTTAAAGCTAGCCAAGTCAGGGCCGAGTCAAAAGAATAAAATTAGGAGTGCCCGTGGGTATATCAGACTGTAATATTATAATTTCGTTTTTCGACAGACAACTCGACGTCATCTACGAAAAACGAAAATAAAATTTTATAGGCTGAGACCCACGGGCATTGCTAAATTTATTCTTTTGACTCGGCCCTGACTCTGCTAGCTCTAGGCTCTGTGATTGGTCAGCTAAGATATCCCGTAGCTCGGAAACTATTAGGACCTCGAATTTTTGGTAAATGGAATTTAGTCTTAGAATATCTCAAAGAATCTATCTACAAAATTTGGTGCGCTTGATCTGAATCACCCTGTATAACTCTCATTTCAATTTGAATCGCATTATATGATAGAGTGAGAAGTTTTTCAAAGAAATATACACAAAAATCGATATCCGAAACACTAATATTTTTTTTTTTCTTTATTTTATATTAAAAATCGCGTGATTTTAGAGTTCAAATTTCAGTATGGATCACGGAACTAAAACAGGAAATTGAACGTTGAGACTTGAGTAGGTAATGTCGCGTGCACCTGTCATGAAATAATCAGGAAGCCTAAGTAGGTAGGTATGGGAGTTCCGCAGAACATTGAACGAAGAAGTATTATAACAAAGAAAGCACCAGCTGCAGTTCTTACCTCCTCAAAGCTTTTAATAAAAATTAGTACCAATGCAATGCTTGTAGCGAATATTAGGCTGCATCTATTTAGGGAAAACTGCAACTACCTCGCGTCCGTCCATCGACGCCCACATACGTGTATCTTTCGCTATAGAGCGAGGAGAAGAGATCTGTTCCTGTTCTCTTAATTCACGTCGAGAAGTATCGTAATTAATATACCAAAGATTTTAAATACTGAAATATAATAATTATCTGAAATTGTTTTCTCCATTTTGATAATCAGTTAAATTCTGCTTAACCGGTGCCCGGAAGACTATTATTGACGTAGCTATCCGCTGCAGATAGCAAAAGTTTATCTCTGAGAGTCTCTATCGATTTTTAGTAGGTACCTATGATACAGCAACTGCAGTATTCTGCACTTCCTAGTTGAAAGTTTCATGTATGTCTGTCTGTAGTAGGACGTCGAACGTTTCACCTAAAATAGGCCGAATAATATATAACGAGACGAGAGTGGAACTGGCTGCAGAGTAGTTCATGAGTAATTCAGGATGGGCCAAATCGACTATTGTTTTTTTTTTTTTTGTTTGTTTCAAAAGGATCTCAAAAACTTGTTTTTTTTTATGATCAAATAGCGAGCCTAGAAGAGAAGTCACTTAAATAGCGATTTTCTCTTTCCCATTTAAAATAATAAGGAAAATGTTCTTGCGTGGCATATTTCGATATTTATATCTCAAGAACTAATCCACTTGGAAAGATTCTGCGTAGCTAATTTTGTTCAAAATTTAATGCTCTGTAAAAAAGATATCCTGGTCTCTTTCGATGAATTCAATTATTTCAAAGTTATGATATGGTGTTGTTAAATGCTTGTTAACAATGGAAATAATTTGAGAACCGTTAGATTCATCGAAAAAGATAAAGACACCTTTTTTGTAGAGCGTTCAATTTTGAAAAAAAAAGTAGCTATACAGAATATTTCCAAATATATCAGTTCTTGAGATATAAAAATCTGAATATGCCACAAGAAGGTTTCCCATATGTTATTGTAAATGGGAAATAAAAAATCGCTATGAACGACCTCTAAATATTAATATTAAGAGGTCAGTTTTTTTTTTCAGACTCGTTATTTGATCATACGGAACAAGTTTTTGAGAGAGCTTTCCGAAAGAAAAAAAAAAAAAAATAGTCGGTTTATTTGACCCATCCTAATGTATATACCTATGAGGTACCTCTACAGCTTATACTGCAGCAGTAGTCTTAAGGAATCTGATCGATCCGCACCTTTGTTCACATAGGTTACCTGCTCACAAGGGTAGAGAAGAAAATTGGCTCGCCGGAAAAACCTTTGTCCGATCTTGGACTGATCTCGTATCGAAGTTATTGGAAGGACGTGCTTTTACAGTACCTTTGCAACTTTGGCGGCAAGGAATTATCCGTTAAAGGTATACCTATAACTCGATGTCTGTCGTCTACACGCGTATATCTCAGAGCTTTATATACCTATAATAATATAAAAGCATCCTTATTGAAAACTTGAAAAAAAAAAAAAAAAAAAAAAAAAAAACAACCCCGATTCAATGTCTGCAGATATTTTATTGAACTTCGAAAAAACATAAAAATTTTACAAATTATTGTTATTTTTATACAGCGTACATAGCAGTATACGAAATAACGTTGTGTATTTTATACTTAAACACATATATTTCAATCACCTTCTCATTTCTAATTATATAATATTATATCTGCAGGCTTTCCTGAAATTTAACTTTTTTTAATTGCAATAATTTAATAGATATCCAATACCTTTGCGAATTATAATATACAGTAGGTATAATAGCGTGTCATTAATTTGCATAACGGTTTCACTCAATACGACTTGTATCTATAACGACAGGTTATTGTTTTTTTTTTTTTGGTTTTTTTCTGGGTAAATTTCATCAGAGCATCAAAAAAAGAACGAAAAAAAAAACAAACTGGAATTGTTGAAGCGGGATATTTTTTTATACGAATTTTTTTAGGATATTATATCTCAATGTTAACGAGGGTTATGAAAACACAAGAAACGTTCTAAAAGAAACAGAAAAAAAAATAAATAAATAAAAATAGAATTTCTGATAACAGAACCTCACAATAATAATAAAAATAATAATAAATTACAAAAAAGAGTAGATAAATATAGATCGGTAATTGTGAGAGAGAGAAAATTGTTCTAGACATCAGCAAGGAGATGGCGATCGATTCGTACGACATTGTGAGCACGCTGCAGGCTCTTGGTATGATGAAATACTGGAAGGGAAAACACATAATATTGAAGAAACAGGTGAGCCGCATGTTTCTCTGAAATGTTGTGTCTACGAAACAAAAAAATTTTTTTTGTTCGTTTTTTTTTATTTTAAGGTAAAATCGGTAATGTTTTTTTCTTTGCATTATCTTCCAAATGTTTTTTCGCCAATCTTACTTCTTTTCTATTTCTTTTCTATTTCTTTCCTTTTTTTTTTTTTTTTGGGAAGAGTAATGTGGCTAAAAAAAAAAAATTGATTGCTCTCGTGGTACGTGAAATTTTATTTTGGAAAATGAACTTTGCTGACGAATGATGTTACGATTTTACTATTCATATCGTAATTAACTCTCCGTAGTCACACTGGAGGTCTAATTAATCCAACGTCATTTTCAAATGGCTGTTGTACAAAAACTATCCGTCCGATTTTTTTCAAAAAAATTATTGATCGTACTTTGAACATTGTAAAATATTTAGCAACATTCAATTAAAAAAAAATCAAATGTCAACGAGTCTACAAAAATTCGTGAAGACGAGAATGTGCAAAAAAACGTATACTTTTTCAGTAAAATATTCATAACTTTTTCATTTTTCAATTTATTTTCAAAAAAATTCTACGGTGATATTCACGAGATATTGTACTTTGATAAAAAAAAAAAATAATAATAATAATAAAAAAAAGAAAAAATAACTCAATAATGGGAATTTCGAAAAAGGTATTTTATTCCATCCAAAAACAGATATTTAGTCCAAATTTTCAAGCTGAGTCAATTCGACCCAATGAAGGGTTAAATTCCTCGTGTATTTATTGTCAAAAAAATTTTGTTAACCCGATCGTTGTTATCGTCGGTTTTGAACGTATTTCGTTGTCTACAACGTGTGATTTTTCCTACGAAGGATTTACGTCGTTTCAGGACGTGATCGACGACTACAAGGAGCGGGTCAAGCGCCGGGGCCCCGCCTACAAAGAAATCGATCCGGAGTGCCTCAAGTGGAATCCCTTCCAGGCACCGAAGACACCTTCGGCATCAAACTAGTCGCTACCTTAGCGTTTTAACATCGTTTTAAATTTTAGTTTTATATTTTAACTCGTTCCTTTTGTCCTCGTCCTTGTCATTGTCCTTGTCCAAGTCCAAATTCATCCTAAACCCTCTTTTAAATAGATCGTCGGATTTTAATCCGCAGATATAGAACCGAACGAAGGAAGATGAACTGCTGCAGTCGTACGTCGAAGACGCGAAAGACTCAAAATGTGAATTTAATAAAATTATTGGTATATGTTATTGTATAGATATATTGATATATATATATCCAGCCTCGAAAAAGTTCAAACTTATCGTAAGATTCTTATCTAAGATGTTTTATATTTTAATAAAATACTATCGAACGAATATTCATTCAATTTCATACTCTTTGATTATATTTACCGATTTTCAGGCTTTACTTTACATTCCCCTCTTCACGTTTCTCATTAATTTTTCTCATTTTTTTTAAAGCTATGAATTTTAATGTAATATACCTAATCACAGTTTTTTGGGAAGTGAGTATTTTCCCAAAAAAATTGTAATCGACGAAAAAAAAAAACCGAGGATTAAAAATTCCCAAAGTTAAATATCCGGAAGACAAAAACTCTGGAACTTGAAATTAACTCATGGAGTCTCGTGCCCCGAAGATTAAGTTTTCGACTTTCCGAATTTCAATATTCTGAACTTGAATGTGTCTAAAAAAATCTCGATATCGTCTGAAATGAATCCGGAATTTTTAACGTTTGTTTTACAACTTGCAAAAATTCGGAACTTCAACCCGGGCCCCCAAGGCTATAAGAAATTTTCTAAAAAAACAAAAAAAAAAATTTCTAAAGTTTAATAAATTACGCAAAAATTTGAATATTTTTTCTACTTCGCATTATACATACATACGTATGTACATAAGTCCTCTATTTATGCGTATAAATAACATAGGTGTGGCTCGCGCATATAATATTCTATTTATATAATTTTCTTGATTGAAATAAATTACCCGTCTCTATATCCGCTGATATACTGATCTCCTTAATCTTACCATAATACAAAAATACATATAACCGTAAATAAATTTTTTTTCAATTAAAAAACTACCTACTGCCTCTTTAATGCCAAGTTTAATCATACCATATTCAAGGCGTACAGAGACGTTGATTTCAAACGAACAACACCGCATCCAGTAATAAAATGAAACAAAATTAAAACCCTGCTTCAACATATTCACGATTTACTTCTCCTGTAGGTACATACATACATACAATGAAGAAACATTCACCTGCGGTGATGAGTCAGTGTCTATGCTCAAAGCGCATGATACGTTTGTTTTATAAACCGAATATGATACTAGACTTCTTTGGAATTTGCTTAACTCTATAATACGACTTAGTGTTAGTGTAAAAAATCGTGCTTCTTGCAGTTATCAAGTAGACAAATATCGTAGTTCTAGGTATCTACGTACACAGAATTCAAAGAAGGTATTTATGTTCAGTATACTCAGTGTTCAGAGACTTTACATCAATTTTTTAAATAAAAGACATACGAAATAAAGAAAAAAACTTTTCTTTTTTGTTTCTCTTTCTATTTCTTTTGTCTCCACTTCGAATGTCTCCGAGTAAGGTCTTTCTCTTGTCTGTATGAACGTACCTACTTTCGTACCTGACACGACACTGCATCTCTCATTTTTGATCCTACCGATTCAGACCTGCATTAACGGTCAGGTCTGCATTCTTTGGCTTATAATTGCCGGTTATTGACTAGTTGTTTATTATACCCTCTTGTCTCCTGGACTAGAATGCCCAAGAATTTTCTCTAAAGGACAAAGGGGCTCGGAGCCATAATAGCATTATAACCCAGGTTCATAAGAAAGGAAAAAAACTTAATATGCTGCAGGATAACCCGAAAGCTGAAACTGAACAAACCTGTATTCCGGTATTGGACAGTATTGTAAGAATAAGTTAGTTCATTTGAATATATATTATGCGTTTATTTGTGCATACGTATAATAACTACATGGAAAAATTAAAGCAAAAAATTTTTATACCCTGCAGAGATTATGTACATTATAGAGATTAAAACGAGAGCGCCTTAATCTTTGAAAATTTGGATTATGAGGTGATGAAATAATTATATAATTGTGGTTAGTCGCAAGGCTAGAAGAGAATCGGTTAGGTACAGACCGCCTCTTCCTATTTACAGATTTTAATAAATTTTTAATAATATACAACCCCGCCCACTCTTATGTATATATATACCTATGTTTAATACATATGTATATGTATATGTACTAAAACCCGACGCTACTGCAGGTATGGACGGTCGACGTTGAAATATTGACTCGGTGAGAAGACGGCGAACGAACCCTCGACTCACCATCACTTCCGGGGAATTCTCTATGAACCGTATACAGCAGGGAATGGGAAGGCACGGTCGATGTTATAGTGGCTGTGCTCTCCGTTGAAAGCGAAACCGAAAACCTTACGATTATACCGATTTTCGATTACGAGTGGAGTTCCGAATTTTGGACACAGATTTTCGACTGTATGAAAATATCCTCGGGATTTGAACATGGGGCTTTCGAATTAAAAAATTCCATAAGTCAATATCAAAGGCTCGCAATTTTTGGAAATGGTATTTTTCCGAGAGTCTACATAGTCGATTTAAAAAATCTCAAATATCAGGAAGTTCAAAACGCCAGAACGTGAAATTTGCGCATGGAGTGTCGTGCCCTTCAATAAAATTTTCGGTTTTTTGGACTTTTGGAATTTTAGACTTTTTAGACCGAGATTTTAGCGATCTTAAACTATTTCGAAAATCCGAAATCGTCTGAAATAAATTCGCAATTTTGACCTTTCGGAACTTCAACAACTCGGTCCGTCAAACTTATAACTAGATTATGCTATGGTTTCAAACAACAGGGCACGTGCAGAAACTCTTCATCTGTGAAACTCATACCTTACCATCCGTTAAATCAATTCTCCATACAATATGTAAATTCACATCTAGATTTATGTTAATGATTAATGATCATGTATGGCCTATAAGGTATAACGGACGTCGACTAAACGCCACTAAATGACGCGCCTCATGAACAGAAAGGTAATTTTTAAACCGTCCAAAGTCTACTCTAAATTATCAGGCCCGAGAACCGAATCAAAAATTTTTCTCATCACTCATCTTCCCTCTCCTTTTTTTTTTTTTTCAGTCTATTTTATTTTTTATTTTTTCTTCAGACTCAGAGACTTGAAAATTTACCAATCATTCATGAAAAATGGACTTTTCTGAATTCCCTAATGAAACAGGGTGAACAGAAACTCCCTCCGTTCGTCATTCTGCACTCCATAAACTCTGGACGGTATACCGAATCGAATTAAACAACGTATGTTACATACAAATTTAATATCGACTCACTAACGTAAGGGCAAACTATTCGATCAGTTTGTCATGCATAATTTAATGAAACCTCACGTAGGCATGTATGTACATACGTCGTCGTGTCCACCATCAGTAATCGCCATGAGCACGACCAAAGCGCGACCGACTACTGACAATCTGTTTCAAAGCAAATAATCATATTGGCATGTGTATGTGTGTATATATATTCATGTATGCATAAATAATTGACTCATCGTATACTGATACGATATATAACACAGACAGACATACAGACAGACAGAAGGAGCATCTCTTATGTCTGATAGTATAATTTATTGTTGTCTGTATATTCGACATTATCGTCACATCTTTTCACCTCTTTTTATGGAATATTAAATTAATATTGTCTTGAGGTTTGATGTTTTAATTTCCAAAGAACACGTTTTCACTTCTCCGTATTATGTCGGACTCTAGACTCCACGTATTATCCTTGTCATTAGATGTAAGAGCTAAAAAGAAACTGTGACGATATATAAAGTTGAAAATTGATTCACATGGTGAATATTATATACCACTGCAGTGTGGAAACAAAAAATAAATAAGAAGATATGTCGCAGACCATTCCCACATTTTCTTACACATATTTACTCATATGAATGGTAACCGGTCAAAGTCTAAAAAGACTGTAACTTTTATTAACAATCGTCTCTTAACTTACAATTTGTGATTAATTGTCAGCCAGCTCTTTACACATTGTTTACCCGAAACGCGGAGGACTAGTTGAGGAATTTTTCGTAGATATCCGATCCCTCTGAGATTGTATAATCATTCAGCGATGAGACAGCAGGGTCGTGAATTGACGAAGAGGTAGAACGTTGATAAGGCACAGTCATATGAATTGCGCTCCAACAGGTGCCGGGTCTCAATTATACCAGAGCACCTGATGAAGTACAATTAACATGCAGCCTAAGTCCTCTTCGCGTTTTAAATTTCCCCCCCTTTTGAATTTTTTTTTTTTTGTTTTTTGTTATTATTATTTTTTATTTTTGTAGACAGTCTTCGTATTTTTACATATCGATTTAACTTACCGATTGCCAAACTTTTTCTTTCCGCGTGTTTTTTTTTCCCCCTTTCTTTTCTTGATGTTGGATTATTTTGGAGATAACTTATGCCGCAACGCGCGCTACTTCAGGTACCTGACTTTTGTTAAAATCACAGCCAAAAGCACCTGGGTAGCGCGTGTCGCAAACAACATTCTATAGTTCCGTATATTATACTGCAGCAGCCTCGAAACATCGAATAAACCCACCACGCTTGACGACCCACCACGTTCCCGCTCTCTTCCCTCTAGCTCGTTCTTTACCCTGTGGCGTTTGTCAACTGTCAACTATAATATTATCTGGTAAGTACCGAAACTCACGATCTCATACATAGTTCGAACTAAACCCGGACACGGTTTAGTAGATACGTTTGAGGGATACTAGTTTCTTTAGCTATTAGATTCCAATCGATTAACACTTCCGGTAATATCGTATACCATTTATAGATCTCAATAATGTAGTGTAGTATAGTATATGTAACGTATGTATAGTATATATACGATTTTACATCCCACAAAGGAGATCCGAATGGGAGACGATTTCCAGTTAAATAAACACAAAGCGATATATTGTTGCTCTCTTCCATTATACATATACATAGATAAATATACATATAGAGTATAAGGGAAATCAATGACATCACTTTATGAAATTGTATGATCTGTTTCAACTAATATTATATTGGAAAATTTTCAGTATATTAATTAATCGATGGATGAACACAGTAGATGAATATACATTTGATTAATCAAAAAAAAAATAAATAAATAAAAATTGAACAAAAATCAAATCTTCAACTAAAAGTTATAGAAAAAGAAGTTCCTTTTAAATGAGAGAAATACCGTAATCGGATAAAAAAGAAAAAAAAAAAAGAGTGACGAGATGATATTGAGACGTTGATAGACGTGAAGTAAGCTGTGGCAACAGCCACAGCAGCTCAACGTCTTCGTTGGTTATACATATATATATGTATACGGAAACTTTACGGAGATTGAAATTTCAGGCTTAAACGAAGCCACGAAAGTACCGAGACGAGTTGAGACGAGTCGACGACGTTGACTCGACCATGGGTCGAAGGACACTGCGAAGTCTCGGATATACAATGGATTGGTGATGTTATAGGATAGTAGGTATAAGTGGAGGAAAATACAAGAGCATCGTTTCGGTCTTTATGCAGGTATATATTCGGTCCGATATTCTAGGAAAATTCTTGCCTGTATGCCTGCTGCTGCTTCTACATCGAAGTAAAACTGCGTGGTTATAATCCCGGTAATTCCTGAATGGGAATGATCAAGGGCAAGGGGGGGGAGGGGGGGCTAGAGAGAGAGAGAGAGATTGAAATAGAGGGGGATAGAGAGAAAGAAAGATACTCAGTGGGGAAACTGGAGAAAAGTCTGAGAATCTATAAGAGGGAAAACCACCGCGTCACACCGCACCGCACCGCATCGCAACACACCACACCGTCCCACACCCGTCAGACGTCACTCTTGACAAAAAGTTCTTTGTTGTCTGGCCAGATTCTCATACAGCGTTGTGCACACTGCTGGCAGTAGCACCACTCCCTCTCTTTTACTTTTTCTCTTTCTCTTTCTCTTTTTCCTCCCTCACCATATTCGCCCCTCTTTTTCGTTTTCTTTTTTATTTTTTATTTTTTCTTTCTTTCTTTCTTTCTTTCACTCGGCTGATAGTCCCAGCTGGTTTTTTCTTCTTTTCTTCCTTTTTTTTTTGGATTTTTCTCCTCTCTCCCCCTCCCCACTCGTAAACTTTTCACCGAACAATAAACGCCGCGTTTTTGGTCCAGAGGAAAAACGTTATTGTTATAAATATATGACGAGAAGTGGAGAGGGGGGAAGGATGGGGGCTTGCGCTGCAGTAAGAAGAAAAAAAAGGTTTTCTTGGGTATTTCTGCAGCCCAAGGCCAAATCTAAAGCCCAACACGATCTATGGGTTACCATATATATATTTATCCTTCCTCTCACGTTTTTCATCCCTTATAGAGGTTAAATTTTACTTTTACTGGTTTACCGCACACTTTATGGGTCTCTCTTCTTTTTTTTCTTCCTCCATATACCTACATAGGTTTATTTATAAATATATATATATATATAATATATCACTCTGTACTTATTACAATATACTTCAAACGCACGAAACAAATTACATTATGTATGTATATACACTTTAAAATATAATCCCGAAATTATTTTTATTTATTATTTTTTTATTTAATTATGTATTTTTGTTTCTTTGACAACTCCCCGTTCAAGAATCTTACGTACAACACATGTACTACATAATAAAATAAATAAAATTCGACGAGAATATTATTCCAATCTTAAGACTTCGAGGCTTCGAATGAGGAGAGTGAATAATCAGTCAAACAATACGAAAGTGTCGTTATAGTCGACAAGACACTTACGTCACTGCACAACAACGACGACGTAGTCGTTGTCGTTGTCGTATTCTCGTGGTTATCGTAGATGTAGCCATGCAGATATGAGAAGACACACCTCTGTCGTCATATACATATAGTTAATATAATTTTTTATATATAACATATATACCAATGTATATTCTTTGAGCACGTTTTACGGGGATTATGATTTGTATGTGTTTCTTTACGTGTGTATGTATAATACATACCAAGTATGTATACATGAAACCCAGTTGGTATATGGAAAAAAAAAAAAGAAAAACACTTTCATTTAGTTTTTAAACATATATATACATACATATGTATGTATATATAAATATATATGTATACAACATAAGCGGTATGTAATATATATATATACTTTTACTGCAGATGTAATACGAACATATATTCGAAATCGTTATATATGCATGTATATACTCCGCGAGTAGAGATACTTATTACAGTATCTGTGTATATATTCAAAGCACGAGCACCGAGACTGTGGTAGTATCCCAGTGAGGAGGGAGGGAGACAGGCTCAAGACTCTAGACTCTGGAGCTGAGACGACAAAGGAAAGTACCCACAATTAATCACTAAACTCGCACTTGAGACTCAAGGGACATGTGTTGAGTATAATACATACTGCACATGTATACTACGCGCACCCGTGGATTGTAATAGTAGAAGTAAATGACCGAACAAAGTACAGGATAATTCTCACGATCTTAAATTATATTAGTATAATATTAACGAATGAAAGATTGATAAGAATCTAGTAAAGTCGAGTTAAGTTAAGTTGAGTAGAGTTGAGTTAAGTCGGGGCGAGGCGAGGCGATCCCGTCGACGATTGAGCCGCGAGTGTCGTCGTTCCGAAATCCCGAGCCGTCGACCGCTGGGTAGGTATGGTAGTGAGTGTAAATTTTTTCTTTTCTTGTTTTTTAATTCTCTCTCTCTCTCTCTCTCTCTCGTTGCACGTTTTGCATCAGGGCCAGGGGTGCGATGCCTTCACGTCGACACGTCATGGCATTGAGACTCTGAGTCCGTCGGCGCGGTCGGCGGTCGGCGAACGGCGCCGCCGTTCGGAACGTTCGCCCGGTTTTCCCCGTTCCGTTCCGTTTCGTTCCGTACCGAAGAAACCCGTTGGTGGGGATCGGCGCGTTGTAATATACCGTGCGCCGTCAGTGAGTGGGATTTCGATGAATCAAACCGAGGAGTGGGGATGAGGGCATCAGAGGACGACCGACGGGTCGAAGGGAGGACAGACTGTTGAGGCAAGGGGATTCAGAGGTAAGAGGAGGGCAAGGTTGCGGCGGTGCTCTACGCCTGGCGGCTGCTGCTCGTGCTCGTTGCCTTCGTCGCGTCGCCACTACCACCGTCGTCGCTGCCTGCCTATCGGCCGGCTACCACTACCACCACCACCAAGGCTACACCAACACGTCGCAACCTGCAACGGGGCGATGACTGCGGACTGCGACTACTGCGGTTCTGTACCTTCGTAAACCCCGTCGTTGTCGTTGTCTTTCTCCTTCTTCTTCTTCTCCCTTTATTTCTCCTTCTTCTCGTTCTCGTTCTCCTCCGCCCTCTTCCAGCCCCCCGCACCCTCCCTCCCTCCCTCCCTCCCTCCTGCGTTCGCCGTGCGACGACGTTGGCGTCACAGACGCGACTGGACAAATAATTCTAGGAATGCAGCGGAAAACTTTCTACGATAACGCGCATATGATTTTTCGTTTGTTCGCTGATCATGAACAACGTCACGGTTGCGCGCGGCGTTCCTATATAGACTTCAGACATCAAGCTCACGCTCATTATACTTAAACTAAAATTCGTTGGCGAAGGCCTGAGACTTGACTGCCTTCGATTGCGATTTCTATATATAAACTGCCCCCGGCTGGAGGATCTCTCAGAAACAAACATCATCGGTCATGTGAGTCATTGTACCTCCGTACTTGGTGAATACGAAATAATATCCAACACTTACAAATAGACAGTTAAGGTATATTATATTTTGTTTTTTTTTTAAAGAGAAAATTCTAATAAATAAACGGGTAGGTATGCTTTTGTATTCGGTCGCAGATATACGCTAGCTCAACCAAAAGACTGTATTATTAAAGACATTCATTTACACAAGGCTGTAGGAACAAAATATACTCATACGATCGACGATATTCGTTTCTTTCTTCGAAAATTACTATAACCTTTTATCAATTTTTTATTTTTATCGATTATGGAGTAGAAACAAAATTCACCACATCTATGCCGTTATAATAAATTATAAGAGATTATAACGATTACAAAGACTGAAAATTAGTTTTTAATTTAATCAAAGTCCTTAATAATTTATAACTTATAAAATAACTAGATAAACTCTTGAATATCTATAATAATCTTCTCTATAAGACACATATATATATATATATATATATATATATATATATATATATATATATATATATATATATATATATATATATATATATATGTATTTCGATATGTACTACATACATACATTGCGGTTGTATTATTCTAGTTAAAATTCGTCCAAGTAGTTGACGTGCAGTGACGTAACACTATTACATACAATATATTACGCGTCTTCGTTTAAAGAAACGAGAAATACTTGGAAATAGTCGAGTGCAAGTAACCGATGGCGTTGAATAATTCCTATACTCTCCCTCTCCGTCACCCTGTCTTTCTTTCTTTCTCTAGCTTCTCCTTCCCCGATACGCATCAAAGCGATATATCAATATATACGTGTGCTCCTTGAAAAGTTTTTGATTTCAGTTCCAAGAAAGTTACGTATAAATATATAGATACAGGTATATATATGTATATATGTATCGGAATTATAGACATCATAGTATTGTAATATATCTCTCCATATATAGTTATAACAGCATTTTATTTATTTATTTATTTCATTTTTTATTTATTTTTTTTTGTATTTATGTTCTTTTCATTTTTCCTCAGTGCAATAAGATGTTAAAATACTGAATAATTAACAATAAATAGAAAGATACCGTAGCTAAAACTATTCGTTTCCATATAAAGAAATTATCTTACAAACCTAGAGCTGCAGCAGTAAGCACTGAGTATTAGTATTATATCGATGACCGATAAAGCAAAGACGTCTGTTAGAGTGGGGAATAAATAGGAGTGATAGGAGGGGAGGGAGGGGACTACTAAAGCGTCGAAAGAAAATATAACACCGTATCTTTATAAGGATAACTGCTGCGTGCGGGTATGGGTTGCGAAACCAGAAAGTGACGTAGAAATATACGCGGTATGTATAACTTGATTGCCGATATATATATATATATATATATATATGTGAGGCTGCTGAGCGCGGTGTCATTCACTTTGTCGAGCTTGATATCGCGCACGTATAGTCGATTATAATGACAAATAATAATAATAATAATAATAATAATAATAATAATAATAATAATAATAATAATAAATCAATAATAACGCTGATTAACGTATAAACACCTTTAAAAGGAATTAACTTTTAAATTGAAACATCAAGGATTCAACGAATCGACACTTGAACATTATATTCATGCGGTTGTACTTAGAAATACCTCATCCCCCCCTTCTCTCTTTCTCTTTCTCTCTCTCTCTCTCTCTCTCTTTCGACGATTTCAAGTAACCCGAAGGTGACAAACACTACGAGAAATAACATTATATATTCCGTATGTTTAAGAACTAATTTGTAAATAATCAACGATCAATTGAACTCGAGGGGATTACTACATACGTAGGTGTATAGATGTAACGACAGGAATTACAATATTATGTACATACATATCCTGCACGAGGTGGATACAGGTATATGTATAGGTATAATGTCTGGGAGTAAATCGATAAATGAGTATAGATATAACCTCATGGCAGAGCAGCGATTGCAGCTCTGTAGTATAATGTGAATATAGGCAGAGACACACGCATTTCGCGTGTGATTAAATAAAATAAGAAAAAAAAAAAAAAAACTCGCGATTAATATTTGAATAGATTTTAGAGATATCGGGGGAGGGGGGAGAGACCGAGACACAGAACTGCAGATTGTGAGACGACGCACAGACAGAGGCGTCGTCCAAGGTCAACGGCCAAGTTTAAGGTTCAAAGTCGTCGTAGGTGTGTGTGTGTGTGTGTGTGTTTTTTTTTTTGTCATGAAAGAAAGAATTTCAGGATCGAATATTATCTCTCACATCTCTCACTCAAATCCCCAGTATACATATAGGTATATGAAAACCATAACCATATGTATATTTAACTTTATTTCCAGACGACTATATGCAGTCAGATTAAATTATAATATTTGAAGAGAAAAACATATTTGTGGTATACATACTACGACGACATAGGTATATATATATATATATATATATATATATTTCCGAGAAATCGTAGAATGAATGAATAACATTTCAGAGGTTAGGAAAAAAAAATAATAAAAAAATTAAAAAACAAAAAAAAAATAAAAAAAAATAAAATAAAATAAAAATAGATATAAAAGTAGATTTTTAAAAATCTACACGTGTTTTACGTATACTTATAACACGATAAATGGAAAACTATATCACGTAGGTACATATAAGGATAAAGTTAACGAAATATCGGAAAATACAAAATTTCAATTAAATTATATTCGAACAATACACGTATTTCGCCTACTGATCTCTATAAGACGGAGATCACGATTCGATAGAATGATATATATATACATATGCGGACGTCATTCGATTCGGAGAATAAAAGTTATTTTTTTATTTCTTTTCCGTAAAAGCCTACATACATATATGCATATACCTACATAACGTCGTAACAAAAGAAAAAAAAAAAAAAAAAAAAAAACAATAAGACTATATCGATCGATGAAATTACTCTTCTAAACCTGAATAAAATATTGTGACATAATTTTAGATACTAATTAACACGAATCAACCAGACTTTACTTAAAACTTCATTTCTTCATTAAAATATATGCATTATAAAAAAATAAACCAGAACAGAGATCATTAAATTCTTTTCCTTTATTTATTCGAATTAAATCAAGTTTACGCGTTATTGATGTACGGTTATAATACATATAAATATATTGTGTATTATAGGTATTATATATACGTTATTCGACGCTGTTGATATAAATATAAAATCTACAATACGCATCAGTTCATAATTTTTCGGATTACTGTTTTTTTTTTCAATATAAACATTGATATTATCATTATTATAATAATTATTATTATTCATTTTCTTTTTTACTAACGCTGCAACCTTCGCGTATATCTCTCCTTAGTCTACCTATACTCGATGCAGCTTCAGATTCTCGAACGTTTAACTGCAAACGACAGTTGACAGGCGTTCGCGGTTCGAAAAACTGCTGTACCAATGAGTCCCGTGACCCTATAGAGAGAGAATTGTGTGCGACTAGAGTGGGAGAAGGGGATATATGGGTAGACTTTCTGACGTCACTATAACTGCATGTCGTTTCCGTTCGCTTTGTTCTTTTATTATTTTTATTCTTACCATCAGACAATTTCGCTTTGTTCTCTCTCCGGCAGAACCCGACGAATATAAGATAAGAAAAGATGAGATGAGATAAGAATGAAAAATAGAAATGAAAAGAAAAACAAGAAAAGTGAGGAGATAACTAATTATATCGTTAATCAGTTTATTGGATAACGGATGAAATTGATTAAAAAAATAAAATAAAATATGATAAAAACCGTAACATAATTATAATGAAATGCTGACTACTTCAGTAACTACTTTCGCCGTTTCGCACGATAAAATAATCAAATTTCTAAGATAGTTTTTCATAAAGCGAAATTAAAAGGAAAAAAAATAAATGAATAAAGGGAGAAGAGAAAATAAGCTTATACGATTCCCAATATGTATATAGGTATCGATCTGCGGATATATATATATATATATTTTTTTAACTCAAATCGTAATATAGAAAATAAAGGGATCGGAAAGACGATATATGTATGGTATCGAATTATACGGCGGTGTTAAAGAAGGGAAACAGGTGTGGCGGAAGGAAGTTGCATGCGAGTGATTTGGTACGCGATTAAAAGTAGTTCTTGCAGCAGCAGCAGCGCGCGCATGGGCGATCCGCCAGGTATATGAATTTGCAATGTAAACGGTGCAAGTATATGTATATATTTGCGATAAATAAAACCGGTCGAATATTTGTATACGTAAGTACCGGTAACCATCGCAAGCTACTAAACGAGTACATAACAATAATCACATTAATATTATTAATAATAATAATAATTCGCTGGAGTAATTACACTTATATGAGTTCACGGATGTAGTGGTGATGGTGATGGTCACGTATAATTTCGCAACGGAAGCAGACCGTGTTAAAAGAAAGAAAGAAAGAAAAAAAAAAGAAAGAAAGAAAGAAAAAAAAAAGAAAGAAAGAACGAAATAAAGAACAAAAATAAAAGTAAATTTAAGTAACAAAAAAAATAAGTAACAAATTTAAGTAACAAAACCGTTACAAAATTTTAAAATTATATGTACACTTTCGCGTTAATGCGGCCTGCTGCAACCATAGACTTTAAAGAGCTGCAACGGACTACTTAAGTATAAAGTAAGGAACACGCCGACCTGCTGCTGAATTACCGGATTTTTAACGCGTCTATATTGGGCTTCCCCCCGCTCCGAGTATAAGTATACGCATACCGCGTTAATAGAAATGAAATAGAAACAAGAAAAAAGGAAAAAAAAAATAGAAAAAATGCTTCCTGCAATATACATCAGCAACTATACGATACAAAGATAATATAATTACTTATAATCCCTCAATCCGTGAATATAATATAATATATAGATATACGCATACTTTATAGTATATGTATTGCATATATACTATATGAATTTCTGTGAAATGAATTCATGGTATATATGTACTATATTTATTTATATTTATATTTATATATATATATATATATATATATATATATATATATATATATATATATATATATATATATATATATATATATATATATATATATATATCTGCTATGTATGTATATACGAAATGGACGAACAGATAGAGAGTGGTCGTCGTCGTCGTTCGTACTTACTGGTGATGGTTAGTACTATAGTGGTGCGGCGTTGGGGGGAGGGGGGGCAGAAACCGACCGGGGAGAACCGGCGAGTCGTGGAGCAAGCTGCCGCCGCCTGCGGAGAGTGCTGAGAAGGGAAATGGGCAGGGGCGGGGGAGAGGGGGAGGAGGTAGCGGGGAGCGCCTAGCAACAGGCAAGAGACAGGCCGGAGCAGACGTGATTAAAAAGGAAAAAAAACAACGGGAAGGACGAGGACGAGGGTGAGGACTATGATGACGAAAACTAAGATAAAGACTATGCGAATAGGTATGATGAGGACAAACGTAGACGGTTACTTTTTGATATGAAGGATCGTTGATTCTATAAGTTATCTAACTTATAGGTACATACATATATTCTTTATACTGTAAATTATAATAATAGGAATGTAATTGTATAATTCAATAAAATTCGAATCGGATAAATGAAAAAATAGAAGAGACAAACAAAAAAACAAACGTTAACTCAATCTAAACGTATTTTACATGGACATATGTGTCTATGTTTGTGTATACCATGTATATTGTCTGTACTGCAATTGCGCGAAAGGTCGCCATGATTGTTGAAGAGAGTCGGAGCCGTTATCTCTCTGTTGAATACATTAAATACGCCGACAACTTGCGAGACACACCCTGCTATGAACCGTTGAATTTGTCACTCCATCGCCGGGGGTAAGGTTAGATGTGTGTGTGCGTGTGAGCGTGAATGCCTTGTAGCGCGATCAACGGATCGTTTCAATTTATGGGAATCATGCGCCGCCTGCCCTCCCGCTCGCCTCTAATTCCTCGACGGTAAGAAGAAAAAAAAAAAAATATATGTAGTACATTGTACTACTCTTTGTATACAAATGTGTATCAATAACAAATATATATATATGCTTAATTTATTTATAAACTTGTATCCAGACGAATTTATAATGTGACTTTAATATACCTATATATAGGCATAAAATTCTTCATATAAAAGTATTTATATGAATTTTGATGGATGACCCAAACGGTTTTATTTTCACGCAGAAAATAAAAAAAAAAAAACATTTCGCAATTCATGTGTGTAATATGTATGTCTAGGTACAATAAATGTTTCTATGTGTACTTAATATTAAACTCCTACGCGAGTAACGAGGAAGAGAGAGAGAGAGAGAGAGAGAGAAAGAGAGAGAGAAAGAAAGAGAAAAAGAAAGAGGGGCGAGAAGGAGACAGAGATACGCACGCGCGCTGGCTGACACACGTAGATAATACGGTCCGTCCGTGTGTGTACCAGTCGCGAAATCGCCGCCGCCTAGGTCGAAAGTCTTACCTCGCTCGGCCCGCCTCTCTACCCACTCGGTTAGACTAGCAACGACAAGAAAAACTAGATTTGAGAAAGAAAAAAAAAAACCCATTGAAAGATAGGTACGCTTTTCTACCACCTTGCGACGACTTTATATCGCTGATAATTCTTTATACGAAATATCTCTATGCGCCGACAATTTCAAAAATGCATTTAAACGTCCTTTTTACGGAATTAATACATACTCAGTTCCTCATTCGTTTAGTAGGTATACAGTAGGTTTGTAGTAGATATATAGTAGGTTTTCAAAACTTTTATGTGAAATAAATACATGCCTATAACGTTAAAGGAAGAATTCATTGAAAAAAAAAAAATGATGGATTTGAATCAGCGATTAGTCACGTGACTTGCATTATACTTCTCTTGTCTTTAGATACTGAGGGATTCAATTGTTTTCTGGTAACGGTAACGACGTTAAAGTCGTAAGGGGGGCTTGGGCTCACCTCTTACGACAATGCTGAAAGCAGCAGCTGCTGCTGTTGCTACTGCCACAGTCAGAGACTCCGTCGATGTGACTAATGGCTGTTCTCACATCATCGATTTATTTATATCCCAAGGAAGCTCGAAATTTGAAATCAAAGTATTTGTCTACTATTATACAGCGAACAGCCCCCCCCCCCCATCAGGAATTTCACACTAGTATTTATATAATTCGTTATCTCAGGTGGTCCGAGAAAAAAAAAATTGCAAATGGCGTTTACAATCTTCGTCTAACGTAACAGGCGAGATTCCATACAAATATCAGTACTAATGTCTTTGTTAGAGATATTGGTAACAATTGATGATCAACGACCGCCGGTGACTGACCGTGAAGAACTATACGGACTAATTATAATTACTCAGCACGTAACTCAACCAGATCCATCAGCTATATGTATGTACATATATCTGCTGTTCATACGTGTGTCGTTTCGGTTTTTGAATACGTAACAATGGTAGCACGCAACAGCGGCGTGGACCTCGTGACACCGTCCTGCCGTGAGGCTAGATCCTTTGGAGGACCACGAATAAGAATTATAGAGAGTATAAAATTATTGGTGCGATTCGTGGTCGTATTTCGATTACTGTAGGAAAGCGGTAAGCGAACCGTTGCGAGGTTTTACTTTTCGCAATATATGTATCGCAATTTAATTGAAGGGAGAAGATATTACGAAAACAAATTTTTTTCTTTTCTTTTTTTTTTTCGTCGAAATTCACCCTCTTTGTCGTGTAGAGTTACTATCTAAGTTTCAGTCTAATAATCAACCACGTTGGTAATATGCCTAGTCAAGTTCTTACTTTATTTAAACCTATTTCTTTTCCGAGAAAATTTTCTGCTATAAAGAGAGAGAGAGAGAAAGAAGAATGGAGGAACGGAGCGAAATTCTCCGGCTACAACCTCACCCTACCGGTGTACGTACTGCTTACAAATTAGAAGACCGTTCACAGCTCTACCCGTAGCAATTGTACGAATCATCGTTGAATTTTCAATTCTTTACATCGGATAACAATTCTCGCTAATCTCGTAACCAAACCGTTAGCCGAAAGGAGGTACGGAGTGATTACCGAGAGGCGGAGTCAGTCGTTACCTGTGGCGATACACGTGCACCTGGAAATAGTTAGCGGCTTTGCGCCGCGGTGTGGATGCGTCTTGAAAGAGTTGCACTTGAAGATTATAGATGAAGTTACGTCGTGTCTTTATTTCTTGTAACGATAATAGTATGAAATATATTTCAGACATTAGGAGGACTCATCTTCACTTCTTCGTATCAACGCCGGAAACTGTAGCGGCTCCTGGCGGCGATTGTGGATTGTCACTTTTGACTACCGCTATATGATTCAAGCTCGTGTTAAATCAGTTAAGCAGAACTTAAATCATCAACGACAATTTATTCTGTTTCAAGGGCGCGTAAGCGAAAAAAAAAAAAAAAAAAAAAAAAATGGCGATTCACCACGTCACCTCGAGTTTCAGCACTATTCGATTAATCATTACGATTGCAACTACTATTTTCGTGATTATTTTTAGATATTTTTTTTTTTTGTTTTGGTCTTTCTTGTTCTTTTTTTTTTTTTTTTTTTTTCTTTTAAAGTCAAGGAAATCTGAACCGCACTTTCTACCTCTGTATCTATCTATGTACGTATGTAACCGTGTTTTATGCGGTAAGTTAGAGAACCGAATCTGTTAAAGCGAGAGGCAGGTGGATGTATATTTAGCGGCGAGACCGGGTAACCAACGTATTAAACTCGGACAGCTACCGGTCTCTCTGAGTGCCGGCGACGAACTGAGCGATTGGCCAAAGTGCTAGACAGAAAACGGCGCTGTACACTGTCGCGTTAGTATACTAACCGTTCTACAGCGCAACGGCCGACACGATCGTCCCCGAATAGAGGCGAGTCTCCGCCGATGTTTGCCGAAGACCACCGGAAAGACGATATCGCGAACCACCGCGTCGCTTAATATATTTTCGCCCAACTCTCGCTGGTATTTCCGAAAATTCTAACTATCTCATTATCGAGTCACAGCGTACTACGTGCATGCAATAACAACGAGAGCCTTTTCTCGTTTCGAGAAAATAAAAAAAAAAGAAACACAGGATACAGGGGATACGAAAAATTCGATATATTCCATTTAGGCAAAGACTATCAACGCACAAACAAATAGGAACGCAGTCGCTTATGCCTGTACTTACTATTAGCCCCTTTCCAGGAAATGCTGTCGAAATGAGATATTTTGACTAAGTTACGGGTAACTACAACGGCTATACATTTACGAAGAGTAGCTATACCATGTGTGGTATGCGCATTTAGATATCTTGTGGCAACTATACGATATATTATTTTGTACATATAGTTAATGCAAAAATTTTTAGGTGATGAACGGAATTAGATTTATGTAATACATCGCCGCGTTGTTATTCGTGTATATGTGTCGCGGGGGTTGACTGTATATCTATAATATACGAACTATGTATGCGAAAACAGAACGGCCTTTCATAGAGTTGGCTATTCAAAGATTATGCCTATACTACACGCACACATGTATATATCACATTTAAACTTATAGTTACACGTTTCATTCAAAGTATATACAAATATTTGTTAATACAGTAACACATGTATGTGTATATGTATATATGTATGTGCATATACAAGTACATACCTATACACGGTTACGTTTGTTTATCTTTGAATTTATACTCTCCAAAGGTTTAAGCCCGCGCGCTTGTTTTGATAAAACAAGCAAAATCTAACCACCGGAATATACGTATTATACATACGTAATACGACATGTATATACACACTTATGTACGTACAGGGGCGTAATCTGAGGTCAATTTCAAAGATATGTATATTATTTGTGATAAGAAATTTCATGTTTAAAAAACGCTCCACGGAATTCTTAACCGGAAATTTTTTTATTTTTGTTTCTCTCTGCAGATTCGGACTGCAAAACGTTTCCGTTTATATATTTAGCGAGAGATCGTATAAGATCTTCACGTGATATCTCGGCATAGTTAAACGATAAAAGAACGTTGGATCTACATAACGAAGTTCAAACACTCTTCTATACTCGTTCGACCAGTTCGATAACCGTTGAGCTGTTCGTCGCCTCGACACGCGTAGGCTAATTGTAAAAGGCGTTTATTACATATAGGAGGACGTGACGTGTGCAGCCGCGACCCGCGTTAGTACAGCGTTTTGATTCCACGGAGTCAAGCAACAATTATATACCCACTTGTGTGTATTTATATATTTATATATATATATATATATATATATATATATATATATATATCATATAGGCACATATGTATATGTCCAATCACGGAACTAAAGTATAATATGTGTGTGTATGTATGTAGATTCATACGTATGTACAGCGTACTGCAGATTACGTAATGTAATGATGTCGAGTGCGAACAAGGATCACGAAGCAAAAAAGTAAAATATATAAACAAAATAAAAAAATTTCCATTCGTGTTCGATTTTGCGTCCTATAGGTAACGAGTTTTTTGAAATTCTAGCAAGTAACACCATCATGATACTTCAGTATCAAGCGAATACCGCGTTCAAAATCTAAAAACACTTGAACCACGATAATTAAAATAAATATCGCTTTTTTTCTTTTCTTTTTTCAACCGTTGAACTCTAGATTGTATATACCTATGTATGTATATACATAGATACAACATACAAGGATGAATTGATGATTTCGTAGAGATGTGCGATATTCTTTCAGTTCGCATCCTGCAGTGTATATACGAGAATGACGACTATTCGCATTTCCGGAACAATAAATAATAAAAAAAGAAATAAATAAATAAAAAAAAATAAAAAATACGCCCATAATCTGTTCCTCCAGCGTCACGTTTCGCGATCTATATACCTACACATACATATACGATGGCCGGATGTCGCGCGTTGTCAAATAAGTCAATCTTTTCAATGATTCAATATGATACATTCGATTCTATGTATAATATATACCGCGCATGAGTATTATATTATCATACAATATATGTATAGGTATATCAGATGATCTTCAAGGCAAACTGAAGAACAATAAAAAAAAATAATTAACTTATAAACGAAGAATTCGTGAAACCGTGAACAATAAATAAAATCCCATGTATTTATGCGTAAAGATTCTGGCAAGGGAAGCGAGGGGCGGGACGGAGGCGACAGTGAATATGTATATTAATTAGGACAAGTACCGGGGATGAACCGTTCGGTTTTGGAGGGGGGAGGATGGCTGGAGATCAGGTCGTTGTTGCGGTCACGCATCAGTTGAAAATAACAATTGAAAACATGGTGAAATTATTATTGCCCAACGACGATGTCTACTTATCGTAAACGATATATAGGTATAGTTGTACAGTATGTACGCACGCTCGGTTCTTAGAGTGCGGCGGCCGCGTCTGGGGCGGTGCGGCGGGTCCTTCACCCGAGCCGCTGCCTGCCTGCCTGCCTGCCTGCCTGCCTGCCTCAGCCTGCCTCTACCTCTACCTCTACACTCCGCCAGCCCATCGTCTCGCGCTTTTCAACTTCAAACTACGCGACGACCATAGCCAGTGCCAATAACGGCACCAACACCATATTACAAACGAGCACGCATACTCCCCCTCAAAAACCTTCACGAACACAAAATCGCGCGCGCGCTTGCCTGTTCCAAGTTGCCAGCGGCCGTCGCATCGCGTCGGGGTCGGACGAATTGAGACGGTGCAGGGAGGGAGGAGGGGGAAAAGCTTTATACCGCCGACCGAACGTTCGCAGAGGCTGGGCAGGAGCTGTAGGAACACCAGCGGCTGCCTGCCTTAACGTGCCTCCGCACCAAAGAGGGTCCGCACTATACCTTACAGTTGGCTTGGCCCAACTCGCTCCTCTCCCGCAAGGCAGCTTTGCGCGATGTCTGCGCGTGAGAAAGACAGGGACGAAGAAAGATGGTCTGGGCGCGTTGCGAGGGGAATTAAGGGGCGGAGGGGCTAGTTTTCTCTGTGTCCGTACGTTGTTACTGTATACATATATACACTATAGCACCCGTGCCATACTATACCATGCTATGATATGGTATGTATGGTACCATATATGTATGCGCAGGGGTAGACACAGATACGGACGCTATAGAGAGACAGATAGATAGTTATAAGATAGGCAGATCGTATACGTTATACGTGTATAGGTGAAGTCACGCATACTTAAACGTGCGCGTTGGGGGTTTTCAGTGCGAATTAGTACTGACCGTGCAGAAAACGTTCGATATTTCAAGTTTGCATTCCATCAACCAAGATTCCACCGTTCTATTGTTATCATTATTTCAAGATAAGAGAATCGAACTCTTTGTTATCAACGAGCCTATAATATAAGGTAATATAATATTAGAATTAGATTAGTTTGGTTACTAAGAATCGCCGTGGTAAGTATGATATTGATATTTATTAAACGTTCTTCGCTTTAACCTACTCCGCATACTTTTACATACTTACGAGAAGAATCTTCACGACCCGCAATCAGCTGTCGCAAAATTTTACGGGCGCCCGTTATTCGAGGCCTTTTTTTTTAACCGGGGGTAACCGATTCCCCACAATTATATGTACCGTGGATGTATATATGTATATTCATGAAGTTTTATGTATAAATAAAGATGATACCCGCACATACAGGAACTTAATAATTGTATCAAGTATACGGCTTAAATTGCAACGTTATATACCGTAACGGTTTTTTTGCGAAATCGATACCTATATACAGAGGTGCGAGATGTGAAGTCGTGCAGTACAAGCACGTGTAGATATAATTTGAAAGCGTACGTGATTGCTCGTCACAAGTATTCCCGGTATTCCCGGTATAACCAGATATAGGCAAACGGACGAAGGAAACTCCCGGACCGCGCGCGATCGTCGTATATATAGTTGTCGTCGTTATTGTCTTCGTATTAGTTGTAGTTGTCTGAGGGTTATACTACCCGCGAAACCTTGTCCTTCGGGAATAAAGAAGAATTTATTTTTGTCCTCGGAAGGTGCAGTAGACGGCGGCGGTTCTCTGGCAACTCGATGTTTTTACGAGTGGCCGTAGATAAACTTATAAATCCATGCGTATATATATATATATATTCGAAAGAAAGGAAAACCTGTAAGCATACATGTATATAGCATAGTAACGTCTACAGGATCCCGGACCCTGCAGGTTCCTCCTCCATCCCCCCCGTTTTACCCTCTCCGTTTCCCCTTCGGTCCGGGGTCGGTTGCTGCTCCGCGTGGTCCCCAGATTCTAAAAGACCTCGATCCCTGCTGCGCTCGCTCTACCCGTTGCACCTCCTGTAGCAAACTTCTTTTAAACTCTATAGTATACTTATGGGCAAAATAACGATACGTTTTAAGTATGTCTGCAGCGTGTCGTGTTTGCCACCGACTAACCACTGATTCTACGACTCGTTGACGCACGAGGAGGACGGTATCGGGTCTCTTCTCCTTTTTTTTTTTTTTTTTTTTCTTTTTATTCTTTATACATATTACAGGTATAGGCTCTCTCTCTCTCTCTTTCTTCGTGTCTGTACATCCTGCTCAATATCATCTGTAATCTCTATAACTTGTATGTATATCTATTCGCGAAAATGACAAATAGTAAAAACTAATCGCTCTCAAGATTTAACGATAACACTCCTTAGTCTTTATTATACATATGTATACTTACTAAGTTACTTACTAAGTAATTGTTTCCTTGTTGTTTAAATATATCTTAGCGGTGAAACAGCGATGAAATATTAAGCATATATATATATATACCTATATACATATAGTTATCTACATACGTTGTACGGTGTATATAGGTGCAGTGAGACAATATATAAAAATCGATTTTAATATGCGGTAGGACGTAAGTTGATGACTTACTTGATGTAGGTATACATTCCATGTGCGTGTGACATTACGTCTATACACATTTCTCGGCAAACGATCCAGGTATAAAGTAGGGTATGTATACATAAATGGATATACATATATACGCACATATATACTAGTACATAGTAGGTATTTACGCCACTTTTTATCACAGCACACTGCTACCCCGCACCACTGCAGTAATTCACGGTGTAACGCTTCCATTGAATATCGGTGAATGTATTCGTATATGTATATCAATGTATGTATGCATGTAGGTATATGTTCCGTATATGTATAACATACGTAAAACACGAACGAATCAACTAGCTTTCAAGTGCATCTGAATTCTGCGCTACGAAGAGGTTTATATATACATTATACGTATATAGGGATAAGCGGGGCAAAACGGGATAGTTAAGCTAAAAATGCCGCTGGAACTATACCGATATGCATGCTATTAAATGATTGTGTTTCGATCAAAAAAAATCGGAACTGGATGGTTAATTTTGAAATTCCAGAAAAAAAAAAAAAAAAAAATATCGCCAGGAGCAAAATGGGACAGTCTCAAATTGCTTCGAATTCCTACCCCTCGAATTTTTGCTTTTCTGTGCAAAAATTTTGCCTCGTCCATGAACTCTGACTTTAGAGCTCTATATTGCTTAGAAGAATTAAATATTTTTTAAACTTATATATGAGGTAGGTACCGAATGTCAAAGTACATATTTTGAATAATTTCCAAATGTCCCATTTTGCTCCGCTCTAGATTTCTGAATTTTAACACCATGTTGCTTTAAACACTAAAAATGCTTTCAAAAATGTTGGGCGTCCCATTTTGCCCCATCAATACATCCCGATCTTCTGTCCCGTTTTGCCCCCCCCCCCCCCCCCCCCCCCCCCCTTCGGCCCCTCTCCTACATATAGGTTATACCATACATACATGCGTCATACTTGTTTTGGAAGTTTATTTTCACAAAAGAGAAATATAAAAACAAAATTAGATTTTGTTTACGGTTTAGTAAACGATATTTATAATTGTATGGTAAAAACAAGTGATCGTATTGACTGTTGCTGTCGCGGATTATAGACACAAAGAAACAGAAGAAAAAAAAAAACAGTGGATAAAAATGACTAAAAATTATGTTGTTTTAAAATATTCTCTAGATAACATCGCTCATTAAATTCTTTGAATTATACCTACATACATATAGCGTGTAATTTACACGATTGACGTTTGTAATCACGTGATTATAATATATGTATGACGTGTTTTAAAAGTGCAAAGAACCATAACAGGGATACCAAATGCACTTTTTTAAATTAATAATTCGTGGCTAGTGACGCACAAACATAGTCTACGCTGAGCTGTTTGAAGAATTTCCGGTCGCTTCCTCCGACGAGGCACGTTCGAGGAAGAGAGCAAACAAAGAAAAAAATTTAAAAAAAACATACAAAAAAAAAAAAAAAATAATGGAAATGGAAATAAAAAAAATCCACTTCGAAGCTCGCGGTGAAGTTATTAGAACACTTTCAACGATTATATTGTTTCGAGGAAAGATATAATATTTTAAACAGAAATTATACACCTGGTGATATATTTTTTGAAACCATGATATTGAAAATAAAAATGAAAAGAGAAACAATAAAATTATTGGGAAATTAACGTGTTGATTATTTTTATCAACATATTTAGTTCGAGGATAATAACTGTTTGATGCAATCATGACACATGTGTATACCTATACGATAAAAGAAATAAGAAACAAAGAAAAAAAAAGAACGAATTTATTCTATACGTATTATTATCATAAATAATAAGGAAAAAATTATGTATTGTATATGTAGATATTATATATAAATGTATGTATTGATAAAAAGATGAAAAAACGATCATTATTGGCAATGCAGTTACATATGCGGTGGCGCCGAAAGTGCAGTGCGGTGCGCTGTTGCGACGGCGTCGGCCACGGGCGTGGCGGAGAACTGACCTCGCCGCGTTCGCTACGTCTCACTCGTCCCCTCGCCCGCGCCCCCGTCTCTATAAACTCGACGCCCCCACGCCCGGCAAATTGGCAGACGGCAGTGTCGGGTCTATCCGTCCGTCTGCCGCCACTACTGCTGCTGCTGCCGTCGCTGCTTCTCTTGCTCTGCTGCAGCAGCATTCTGTCCTTCTGTCTGGTTACCGGGGCAACGCGCCGTCGCTGGCCTCCGTCGATGAACGGAGGGTGCATCCTAGTGACGGGTGTGAACGAACCCGACCGATCAATTCGAGCAAGACCGAGAGAGTCGAGACTTTGTATGTCTCCAGACTGCACGAGGCAGCTATGGTATAGAATCGAATTGAAATAGAATAGAACAGAACATCGCAAACCGAAAATTAAATAATTTTCAATTTCAATAACTCTGTTGGTTATATCTCATTACAGCAAAGGCTCAAGGGTATTTTTTAAGGACTTTGAACTTCTAGAATATTTTTTTAGAATCATTTCAAGGTTCATCACGGTTTTATGCCGTATTAGTCAGAATTAGAGTGAAAACAATTGCCGTAAGGGATCAGTCAGGACAACCACAGCTTCGATTTTGCTTATTTTGGTATTTAATTGTAATTCAGAAAACAAGCCACTATTGAATATGATGAAAAAATTCGTGGAATTATTCCCTTTTCTTTTTATCTTCACGAAATTTTGATATTGACAATATTTTCTTTGCTCAAATTTTTTAAATATATTCATATGAATTTGATATACCTATTTCTTTTTTGTTTTTTTGTTATTTCTGAGCAATTAGAAGAGTAAATATTCCGGATCCAAACAACCAGTGATATCTATTGAAATTTATTACTAGTTGTTGAGTCTGTGTACAGCATCTCAAAATCTGTTTTTAAACAAAGATATCAGAGACACCATGAGAAAGAATCAATGGTGTCCAGAGGCCAAACGGACATTCCTTTTTGGTTATAGTCTGTCCCTTTTCGACTTTTAAACAGTCTAGTTATACTTAGAGTCATTAAAGTGAAGAGTTGAATATAAAATACTGTGTACATATTTTATTTCATTTTCCTACCTCGTTTCCCTATAATTTCCAATAATATCAATTCTTATGATAACTCTTTATACATACCTGATTTTACTTGAAAATACTATCGTTTACGGTGTGTATAACCAAACGAGATTGATTTTGACTCGCCCGAGAGTAGTTCTGTCGCTTTATCGGCCTCTGATGGTTACTTGACTAGAGCGAGAGAGCTAATCGAAGGTTCAAAACCAACCTCTACATTGTACGTATGTATAGGTATACCTTACACGTTTATAAAATGAAATCCCTACAGCCTTAGCGCAACTGAAGGATATTGCAATTGATCTTAAATTCTTTGATTTTCTTTTGATTTAATTTTTTTTTTTTTATTGCACTTCAACTTTATTCTGACAAATTACACTGCAGAGATTCGGTGAAATAAGGATGTATGCAGACATGTAGGTCATTTCGAAAGCGCTTTGCTTCATACCTGCTGCTGCTGCTGCTGCTGCTGCTGCCACGTCAAGGTCCTTCACCGGATGCATACTGCAGCGCGACGAGATATACATCTAAGGAATATCAGGGGGACTACCATTCATGCTTTTACCACATAGTGGAGGGCCCCTAATGCGCGGGGCTCTAGGTATACTTGGGCTTTTCAGCTGTATACACTCGAATCGTTGAACACACGGTAGACACGGTTTGTATAGAGAATTTTAATCGGTAAGTTAGACCCTAAATAAAAACTCATGTGTACAAGATAGTGCGAGATAATTCTATCGAAATGTCTGGTATAATAAGATTTTTTTTTTTTTTTCAAGTCATTAATAAACTTAAATTATTCACCCGATTTTTCTCATAAATTTAATACCTACATATCCACAAATTGTAGTTGCAAGTTATTTCTGTAACAAATATTTTTTTTTTTTTGTATTTATCTACTATAGTTAGAAAGTTATCCGACGAAGTAATGGAAAGCATAAAGAACTTTCAACTGTTCAATTTTCTTGTTGCCATGAGCAGAAAAAGTGTATAATATCGAAATATAATACTAAAAATACAACGATTTTCTTAAAAAAAAAAAAAAACATTTTAATGCACCATAGGTATAATACGTCTTCGCCGCAGTATATATTATGCTGTTGTATATATAGCCACGTAATTTTTATAGGCGTGTAAACGAATAAGCACACATGTCTACTTATACACTGAAAAAATTGTGTAAATACATATTTGTCTACACGTATACAGTCTACGGGTCTCGGACTCCCAGGGGAAGAGGCGGTTTCGCCCGTAACATTAATACTTGTCATTATTTCACGTGTTTGTTCTGTACAACGTGCGTAGGTATATAAATGTATAATGTGCTGAGCAGATAGCCTTAAAATTTCGTCGGTCTTTGTGCGAGGGTCGATTGGTGAGCCCGACGTCTATACCGGGTAGGTTCAGAATCCAGGTATACAGAGGGCCCAAAACTCAGGCTGCAACAGGGTGCAGTAGGCCGTTTAGGGCCACGTCCAAAATTCACAGGATTCATACCAGACCGAAGTTATCCTTATACAGTCAGGTATACATATAACTGTAATCTATACACACACACATATAACTTCGTCCATTTACAACACAAATATATGTATAAATATACATTACTTACACACACATCTACCTACGTACATACATACGTACTACTGGTTTGCTCTTGAAGAGACGTCCCACGGGCTAACAATTTGAATTTCACTCGTTAAACTCTGTTCTGATTAGGCTAAAATTTAAGCTCTACAATGTCCGCAGTCCCACAAAGGAAAGCGTTAACTCAGATATGACTTAAGAGGATAAAAGATTTAAACTTTTGTATATCGGATTGAAAAAGATAACAAAAATTGTTTCTACACTTTATCTTTGCCAATGGAACATGGGTAGGCAGTAAACCCTGTAGTATAAGTACGAAGGAAGGTAGGGTGGAAACCAAAACCTGGGCTGGGGGTTACTCTCGTGTACTTCTGTGTTCAGTACTTTCATAGAATTGCTGAAAAGAGGTAGAAACGAAAGTTTTTGTCCTTTAATATTTACCGGTTTACCTTGAAACCCATCAAGGACAATGTTCATACATACATACATACCTGCGTAGAGCTGCAGTTTACCGCAAGAAGGACTATGTGCAGATTTCCCTGTCGTTGTTTGCCATAATTGTTAGAATTTTAGAACGATTTTACCCTCCCTGGTCTCCGTATACATATAAATGGTGAAGACTTTGTTATTTCGGGATCGAGGCACAGGTCTAACAGCCCAAGAAGCCTCCTTACTTCACAGTTTCTTAACCATTCCCTTGAGAAAAGGTTACTATAGGATCAGACGTACGGCTCCGGTCTTTCAGGACATAGCTAGCGATCTCAGGCTCTGAGTCACTCGTATACCTAAAAGTTTACGTGAGTCATTCGACTCGAGAGAAACGCAGGAATCGTTCCACGTTAGAGATATTGGTATGACAAAGACTAAATGTCATGCATGGTGATTATAGTCACGCTGTGGGGGTATCCACTAACTCTTGTTATTATAATACTTAACTCGTTAAAGATTCTTATACTAGTACAGTGACCACTGACAGCAAAGAATGTATAAAAGGAATCTGCATAAGCGTGGCATTTAACGGAATTGTTACAACGGTCATATACATATACGAGATTAAGGCTGCAGTCAATGAGTCACCGAATAACACATTGCTCTATAAGTATACTAATATATGTATATAAAAAAAGGTAGTTTTCTGTAAAATTTTATACAAATAAAATAATTCCGTTAGATAAATCAACAACATATTTTACATTATAGAGGTGATCTTGATAGCCGTCTATTATTATCTTTTTTTTAATTATAAAGATGAGATGATTGTACGTAATTATTCTATAATTATCGAGGTCGACGATGTTGGAATTGATTCAGACGAGTTTGGACCGAAATCCGAAGCTAGGTAATTAAAGATTTGTCTGAATAGACCGCGAGGGAATCAACCGACACTGAGTGTACTTCCTAGAGTAGAAAAATCGATCTTTGCTGCAGGTTGAACCTTGCGCACCGCAGAATTTTACTACCCTTACTATTGTCTCTTCCGTATCCGCGATGGATGAAAAATTAAGACAAATTTTATTATATAGGTACACATAACTCCATCTTTCGTCTTGTTTTCTGTAGACAGATTATTCTATCAGAATTATATACCGTCTAAAATTGAATAACAACACTCACAATCTCATTTGTAAAATGTACAGTAAATTCAGAATGTTCAAAAAATCGTTTTAGCTGTTTAAATTCTCAGCAAAAAATTCGTTTAATTTGAGGTATTACGATTTTTGTGAAAGTAAATTCTTATATTAATTAGAAAATAAATAATTGTATAATCGCTGACGTTATCCGACCTATACCACGTCGTATCTAATTTCCGGGTACGTATTATAGATGTAATAAAGTTTGTCAAATAAATCTATAGAAAGCAAATCAGAATTGTATTACGCATCATTGCGACGAAAAAAAACCGCATAATAATGATACGCGTACAGTTTTTAAAAGACCCGTTAATTACCCTGCCAAATGATTACATGAATAATTGATCTGTACTGAAATATGCGTGGAGGAAGTAAGGATAAGATATATAGAAAGGTGAAATCACTGAGGCCTTACCTCCTCGGTTAAGGATTAATAAGAAAAGAAAGTAGTGCGTCATCGCCAATCGGTTCCTCGAAGTTCTATACCCGGCGATATATACTCAGGAGTATAGATATCAAACTAAGACGGTTAAATTAAATTCTCCTTCTTGGAAACGGGCTGCAATTTTATCAGTAGAAGTTTCTGAACTCAAAGTTGATGAAAAGCTGAAGTTTTATTTTGCTTTTTTCTTTTAAATGACAATCACATGAAATAGGTATAAGAAAATGACGGTAGTTCGTTGGTTATACTGCGATATCTGTGCGAGGAAGTGCTTTCTAAATCCGCCCACGTTTGACTATTTTTAACTCGTTGTCATTTCCACGTGTTAACAGACATCCGGATGTTGACTGTCCTCTATGATCAACATCATTTCAATGATAGGTATAATATAAGCGTCAATATTATTCCGGAATTCGTATAACTTTTTATTTCATAATTTAATTAACTACACCTCATTAAAAATAAGGTAATTAAACCGATGCAGGTGCAGTTAAGATGGTATTTTGCAATGGCATACATACATAATACTTGTGTACTTATATTGTATACCTACGCGGGATATATACTTCTAAAAAATTTGTATTGCACCGTGTGAACGTATGTATAGGTAAAATACCATCGACAAATTCCATCGATGTCGAATAAGGTGATTCACACCGATTGTGTCTGCTGACTAATACCTTACAGCCCCGAGTGAGTGTAATTGTGTCCTGTATAGAAATACAGTACCACTTCCACGGTAGCGCTGCACAATGCTTCGAAACGATCAGCAGAAACTGTTTACTGATGTGAGTCAGAGAGGAGAGAAATGTATAGGACAGTGACAAATAGTGGACTTTGTGCTTTGACCGATCGCCCGTTCATTTTTCCGCCCCGTTATATCTGTTATATGTAGTTATGTACATACATACATACATACATACTTAACGGAGTTTTCCAGTTTCTACATAGACTTTGACCTTCCGATCAAAATGTTTTTGAATTTTCGTTGAACTGATTATAGTCAAATGAAGAAAATAAAAGAAATATTTACTCGTTTGATATAGCCTGTAAATATTTATAAATATATTTTTCTGTAGCGACAAAACAATATATGAAGCGTTTTACAGATTCTGGATAAAGTTTTTATGAAATATTAAACGGATGACGAATGTTAGGGTATATGATTCGGTTCTGCAGATATATCCCACATACTTACTAAATCAATTCTTTTTTTTTTTTGTTTTTCACAGCTACTATATTGATACAAACAAATGGATGTAGCATAATAATATCGTTAAAACCGATAACGTTTATACATTTTTTTTAGTATTTTTTATTTCTTTTTTCGTATATATATATCGTTTCAGCTTATAGCCATTTAATTTTCCAGCATACTATGAAGTAAATTAAAGTATTATGCTTGTTGGACAGCATACGAGACTTGAATATGTATTATCTGAGGTGTATAATATAAGCGGCATTGAAGAATCTTCTAAAAATTTAATAATTGGCAAATTGCCTCATCATTTTCGAGAGTAGGTATACAATTAGTAAATTAACTCCAAACTTGCACTATATATGCCTATTACCATATGTGTATACATATACATACATACGTTAAATGTCCAATAATGCATTTACGGGGCGGAGTTAATGGATAATTAAGTTTTAACGGTTGTATAACTCACAAATTTCAACACACACATACACACACACACGTTTATACTTCAGAGAGGAAATTACCCCCGTTATCAGTACCTGAACACATATCTATATGTATAATATACGGTATAAGATATTATATACCGCCTATTTCCACAAAAGGAAACATCTCCTTGGGTATTAAGAATTCATCCTGTATGTGGCACCCACGCAATTAATTCTGTAAAATCTCAACGCTTTCGTATATGTATGGGTATATATATATATACCTGTATCAACTATATATGTATGTTTGAATGCAAATATTCGATTTGGAAAAAAATTTAAGGAAACCGAAAGTCTTCCTGTACCTACACACCTATTCGATAATTAATATGTTAATATAACGAAGCAAATTATAGATGCCTCTACGTATTAAAAATTTGTTACTTGCGGTCATCATATATGTTTTTTGTAAAGTATGTATGTATGTATATTTATATTTATATATGTATAATATGTATGTATACCTACTGCGTAGACATTCGACCGCAATGAAAAGTGACGACGCGTCTTTGTGAGCAATCGACTGTATGTGGTTAACGGACTTACTGATTGCCTGTAATCAACGCAATGTATATACACATATACATATACATACGGTGTATTTCACCTAAACTCAACGTGTCTGACTGAGTCTTTGATGTTTCAAATCGGAATTATTATTATTATTATTATTTTTTTTCATATCTGTTGACGTGACTCGTTTCATTATAGTTTTCAAAGTATAGATATAATAGAGAATTTTGAAATTTTGAAATTTTGAAGTTTTTATTGGCAAAAAAGTGAACCAATTTTTTTTTATTATTTAAAATCTGTAAGTTTTATCGGAAATATGAAATATGTGATCCAAAATTTATTGTCTATAGGTACTGAACTGAATGGGCTATTTGAAAATAATTTTTATCAAATTTTTTTAAATGGTGAATAAAAAAAACAAAACGTTCAAAAACTATTCTATGAAAAAAATTTCAGACAATACTTGACCTCAATTAAAATAGTCAAATGAAAAGTTTCAGTGACATTCTAGTTTAATATACTGCAAGCGATTTATTCATGTAATTCTTATGCTTGGGGCTCGATAACGTGTTGAAGTCATTATAGAATCTCTATGACCTTTCTCATTCGTAATTCTATTATAGCTGTTCTCTTTATTCAGACTTACGTTTATGACTTAAAGTATAAATGTCAATGTAAATTTTTTCGTCGAACCATTTAATCCAGGTCAGAGAAAATTCTAAAATGTTTAAATATTTAAATTAAATCGAAGGTGACCTATTTTGTCGTTAAAAAATGCCGTTGAAAGATTCAAAAAATATATTATTTTTAAACAGTACATTTAATTTTTAACAAATTTTCTATCGTTCACTTTTCGGATAGAACCAAAAAGTTTCGAGCTCTCCAAAACTTCAAAAATTCGTAATTCTGTGTCGTCGAGATGGTAAGTAAAATCGGAAGAATTAAAAATATGAACGACGTATGTATATGAATGAAAAATTATCTCGATGCGAAACGTCAAAGATTATAAGGCAGATTGAGTCGAAGTTGAATGCCCCATACATATATTATCATTAGTAATTGGCCTCATCTCTTTTGTTACAAAATTTATACGACTCAACGACAAATCGTGACATAGAGAAACTCACATTTTACATAAATACAGACACCTATGTGTGTAAACATTATCTGTATGATTTTATCTCTGATCATTAGGACGTTTTATGCACAAAGACACCAAGAGATCTCATATGCTGTCCAGATCGTATCCTTTTGATCTCTTTAATTAGGTATGCATAAAAGGTCAAAATTATGAAAGATACATGAACCCCATGTTTTATATTGTACAGATCGTGTCAGTATTACTAATTTTTTTTTTTTTTCTTTTTTTTAATGTACTCATGGCGCGAGACGTCTCTACCGAATCTCTTGATTACCTTACACTTTACATTTATCTTTTCCTATCGAATTCCTACCAAATTATCTTATATTATGTATTTGTCTCGTTTAACACTATAAATTGTAATTAACAAATAGTTTAAAACTGGAACCAGGGAAGTAGTCATTTGTATGTAGATTTCCTAAAAGCAAGAATATCGTACATGAAAGAGAGAAAAGAGGGGGGGATGTATTAATAACAGTGTTTAAACATTATATGTATAGGTATATTAGCAAACGAATTATTTAAAAAAATTATTATTCGATATTTCATTTAAAAACAAAAAAAAAAAAAATTTTTTTCAGGTGTCATAGTAGTATAGTTTAGTTAGTTAAAAAATATCACTTTATTTGAACTTTGTCGATAGTTTGTTGTTACAAAATAAAATGACAAAATACTATAGCAGCAGCAACAGGAGTTATAAAATGTAATATAAGAATATTCCCGCGATCCGATTAGACCAAATATATCTAGGTATGTAAAAACAAAAAAAAAAAAAAAAATAAAATAAAAAACGAAAATAAATAAAGATTTCTAATTTTCATACGACAATTATAATCGAATAAGTAAAATTATTTTCCCAGATTTTTGTATAATTAAAATGAATCGTTAATAAATTTGTATGATATGAATTGAAAATGGGAAAAATTTGATACGATAATATTTGTTCAAAAGCATCTGCCAATTAATATTTATAAACGGTTAAAATTTACTATTTATAATACATAATAAGGTAAAAGATCTTTGGCTTTTATTTTTAGTAAAGTTTTTTTTTTTTTTTCTTTTTTCTTGTTTCTGATTATTATGTATATATATATATATATATATGTTACTGCTGAAAGAGTTAATTTTCGACGGATAATTAATTAATAATTATAATTGAATATAATTTCATTCTCCACTAATGTTCATTAATATATGTATGTATGTATACGTATGAATGTTAAAAAGGGCTCAATATTTTACACAAATTAATCTTTTTTTTTTTTTGTTTTGTGTTGTTTTTCTCTCAACAATAGTTAGTTATTAGAATAAATTTTTTATTATTCATTATTAATATTAATAATATTATTATTTAAATTTAAACCTAAACTTAGGTAATGTATACCGATACGACACAACTCACAATCTCTCATACTCGCATCTTTCCATCCACCCATAATATCTATCTAGTATTTTCTTTTCTTTTTTTTTTTAGTTCGTTTCTTTCAATATCTATATCACATTCGTACAACTATCACTATCGCACCGTGCATTTTTTTTTTCTTTTTGTTTTTTTATTTCAACTTTTTTTCTTTTCGTTTATTTTTTATCATAAATTATACATATTTATGTATGTATGTATATTCAGTATCGATCCCACGACACAGATGCACCTAACAACGCGATATGCTTTTTAAATATTTTATAATCATAGTATTGTTTTTTTTTTTTTTTTTTTTTTTTTTTTTTTTTTCAGAACAAATAAAGTATTAGACATCCCTGGAAGACATTTATCAGATTGTATTTATTTCATAATTTTCTGATTAAGTTTCTCAAAGATAAACAAAAAATAAACAATAAAAACAACATATAGTTATGCCTATATGTTTATATGTATAATACAGATTGTATGTATATGGAAAAATGATTAGTCATCGATATGTTAAATACAATAGAATTTTTCTATCAATTTTTATTTATTTATTTTTTCTTCTTTCTATGTTTAAAAGAATAATAACACGTATCTTATCTAGCAAAGTAGATTTATTATTCTTTTAATATTCAATGTTGAAATTCATTCGTTATAATATATCTTGTTGTAAAAGAAAAAAAAAAAAAAATATATATATATATATATATATATATATATATATATATATATATATATATATATATATTTTCAATATTGTTGGAGTCAAAATATAATTGTGTTATGTTTCAAAGAAATTGAGAAATAAGAAGAAAATTAAAAAAAAAAAAAGAAAAAATAATAAAAAAGAACCAAAAGGATATATTGCATTTGAAAGTAAATAGAAAATCGCCATTCAGTTTCATCGAATGGAAAGAAAATAATAATAATAATAAAAAAAAATAAAAAGCAAAATAATCGTAACAGTAATCAGTATTAAAACATGGAAAGAATTAGAATTGCATGTTGTTTTCTTTATTGGGGTTCAGATACTTGAAATTTGCTGCTTTTGATGCATGTATCTTATGTATGTATGTATGTATGTATGTATGTATGTATGAATGTACACCATTGTAATTGAAAAAAAAAAAAAAATTAACAAAATCGTAATGAATTTTTGAGAACATGAAACTTCCTGATGAGTTTTTTTTTGTGTTTTAATTTTTCTTTTCAAATTTTTTTTTTTTTTTTCTTCTTTATTATGTGTCAATAACGTTACGTTGCAGGTTTCTTTATAAAATGATAAAATATCTTATTTACATAGATTCTACTTCGTCAATTCCACGTAATATTATTATTAGTTCTATATACTTTGATACATCTGTACAACCATTATTACCTCTTATTATGTATAGTTATAGATCCTCACATCGTATAAATAATAAATCATTATTCATGCCATTCAAAAAAAAAAAAAGAGAGAAAAGAAAAAGAATAATAATAAAAAATAAAAATACAAATTTTACTTCTTCGTCGTCATTAGTCGGTTAAAATAAATGAAGGGGGGGGGGGGGGGGGGGGGGGAAGAAAACAAAAAAAAAAAAAAAACATATTCTTCTCTCTATTAATTGAAAAAATTGCAAATTTCCGTTCGATCTCACGTTTTTTTTTTTGTTTTTTCACATGATTCATGTATGCAGATAAAATTTGAACAATAAAGTTGTAAGGCAAGGGAAAATTCGTAAATATTTGGAGGGAGGGGGAGATAAATATCTTCCAGAAATCAGGACGTTATACATTGATAAAATAAATTGTCATATTCAAATCTGTTAAGCCATTGTGTTTTTTATAAAAATGTTAACACGGTGTTGGGCAAAGCAGCTAATAATTCCGTTAAAAATATCATAAAGACTATACAGAAAGAAAAAAAAATCGTAAAATAAAAAAAAAAATAAAAAATTTCCAATGCCATTAGTATAGATTTAAGATCGGTAATACCAATACAGTAAAATCTGAATAATATAAAGAAAGAAAAATGAAAAGAAAAAAAAAAAAAAAAAACAATTTTTGGGAGAAAGAAGAATAGACCAAAGATATTTCCCTCGGATTTATCAATAAAATTTTTTTTTTAAATTCACTACGCATCAATTCGTAAGTTTATTTACTATGGGGGTGATTATTTCAATGTTTTCATAATTAGGCAACGACACAAATCGATAATAATTTCTTGACTTCGACTAGACGCATTTACCTAATAAATTAATAGGTAACGCGTTAAATTTACAGATTTATTATTAAAAACATTACGGAATAGGAAAGTCGGAATTCATCGGTCTATTATTTATTAATAAATTCTTTATTAACTGTTTACTGCGTTCCTGGCTTCTTCCGATATATTACCTTATTACTGTAAGTGGATGATTTTTTTTTTTTTTTTCAACATTAAATTATAATATTTGACATCAATTTACGGAATCAAATATGTCGCTCAAAGTTCTAAATGTTTATTAAATCGTCAAGTCTTTGCAAAATGAGTTAATCTTCACCCATACCTATAGTTAATCTCTTTTAATTGATGCGTCGTAAATTGGCATCTGACAATAGTAAACGATTTTATTATTTTTTTCTTATTTTTGTTTTTTTTTTTTTTGTTTTTATATTAGCTAGATAAAACGCCGACGACTCTATAGTTCCTGTTTTTTATCTCGTTAATTGAGACACACACAAGGCGTTTTAGCAGACATCCGTCGTTATCCAATGAAATATGGAATTTTATCTCATTCGTAAATAAAATTTACATCAACGAAATAAACGTGCAAAGTTTCTTAACGCGTGGGTCACTGACTTTGGTGCATCTGCTCTGTAAAATAAAAAAAAATAAATATTACTTACAAAACGGTAAGATAAAAATCTCGTTTAATTATTAAAGGAAATATTATTCACTTACAGTTCTTGAAAGTTAAATTAAAAATATCGCATGAGAAGAATATCTCTTATAAATACCTCATGACTGTGTTGTGAAATTCCAAAAGTTGTGCAGGCGTCGTCGTTGGACTTCCGCCAGCATTTTGTGTAGGCATTGCTTTAATCGCCTCCTCAAGCCATCTTGAAACGAGCTAAAGAAAGTAGAAAAAAAGAAATCATTTCATGCATCTTTAAGCCCCGAAAAAAAGGTTTAGAAACATTTTTTTTTTAGTATAATTTTACATAAAACAAATATCTATTTACCTCTCTATCAACAAGGGCGAGTTCAATAATGACTTCGGCGACATCGGACAGCATATAAGAGTGCAGAGAAAATACAGAGGCGTGAATAAGCCTCGCAACCAAAGTCTGTCCTTTTTCGTTGACTATTCCTCTCACCAGTTGTTTTCTTATTTCAAAGTCAGGTCGACTCTGATAATAAAATAGTTTGCATAAGTCAAGTCCTATCTTCGCTACATTGATAATGTCTATATGTGAGTTTCTCCTTTACTCCTTACCTCGTGATTTCTACCGCTGTGTAATAAGTCGTAGAAAAACTTCATTACAGATGCGTTCGCGTCTCTGTGGTCAAGACTGCAGGCTAAAAGAGCACATTCAACTATATTTCCGAGTGCCCCTAGATGCAGAAATGCGACCGGAGCTCTTTGCAGAAACCTGTTACATGGAAAACACTCCTATTTATAGACATTTGTCATCCTAACTACAATATGCAGTTTTCGTTATCAATTCAGATTTTTGGGCTCCAAATACCTAGCGCACAAACGAAACAAATCATCGACAGTGTCGGGATGATTTTTGAGGCCGTCTTGACGTTGGAGAATTGCAAAGGCAGGTCCAACAAATGCTTCGAGCATACCAAGCAGACCTGAAACGCATTCTGAATCTCCGGCATATTCGTCAACCAAAATCGAGCCGAGATATAGAAAACAACTGTGTTGATGTCCGCTGTATAATTCTACGATCTGAAAAATTATTTTTCTCTAACTTAGTAGCTTATATTCAAACAATTTCATCAATGTACTGATTCTCCTGTATTAAATATAGCTTATTGTATGTACTACTATTATAATACTAATTATATTTGGATCGTTACATTCGTATTTTTATGTCCCTAAGCTGGTTTTTAATGTCCAGGTGTGTTGTGGTTCGAAATAAATCAGCAATGCCGTAAATCATGCAAGAATAAATTATCAGATATCGACCGAATTTTATGTACTCACTAGTTGTAATTGCGGTTCATCATAGGAAGATTATTTTACACAATGTTCCCTTGTATTTGAATATAGCAAATGATCCGTGCTGTCGCGGCGTCACAACAAGATTGCAAACAAGTTTTAATTAATCGTAAACCGCGAATAATGTCGTCGAACAAAGAAACAGTTTAAAAGATAAATTTAAACTTTGTAGAATTATGTTAAAATGATCAGGAATTAAAATCGCCTGGATAGAGGAAAGAAAAAATTAAGTTCACATGCAAATAAAAATCTGTTAAAATCGTGTCGAATTAAACTTATCTTTAGAATGTAACAATTCAAATACAGAGGGCGAAAAATCCCATTACAATATTATTGGTAACGTGAATTTGGACATTTTTGTTTCGTTGATGCAGAAACAGTTAAGTAAGATTTGGTTTTATTATTATTTGATCAAAATTCGGCTGTTTTATCTCTCTATACTTAGATGCAGTTATTAGTTTGTGTCTCTCTATCGCAAGGAATTTGTATTTTAGAGTTCCACTGCAAAAATTCCATTCATTATACATTAGGATACCACATACCTGTTTAACAAGTGGTTCTAAAAGGTGAGAGGAATGCCTGCCTACGCATCTTACAGCAAATCTCAAACAACGACAACATCTTTCCATCATTCTTGCATCTTGTTGATACGTGTGACAAGCATTTGATAATACAGGCCACATCTGTAAAGAGAATATTCAAAGTACTTCGATTTCTTACATCACAGATATTATCGAAATATCTTTTTTTTTTACCTAGCAGATACATATAAGGTGAGTTTTTTAAAGTGTTATAATCGAATATCTGTAGAATGGTTCAAGGTATTGAACAAAAATAATATATGAAAAATTGCTGTTACGAAGGAGGACTTTGTCTGGGCTTATATGAAATTTCAATGGATCAAGGCACCTCGAGCATACCAAGATCAACTTTGTTTTTTTTTTTAAATAGACACCTATATTTTTTTATTACATAATTTTGTACGACTTTAAAAATCAAACTACTTTCGTATGAAACAGTTTTCTGTGAGACGCCAATTTTATGATATTCAGCTGAACAACTAGAGATTTATCAATTCTTAAAAACACTCCACCTCTAAACTATCAAGTTTAGAGAAAAATTGCAAGATACACAAAGTACGTAATTTTATACGAAGAATTTTGGAAAATAATTACAGAATTTTTTCCTATAATTTTTAAAATCGCAGTTTCATTAATTGCGTGCAAAAATTCAAAATTTTTAAACAAAAGTTCTGAAAAAATATTCTTCATCATTCTTTGCATGAAATTACGCAATTTTTGTCTTTTGCAATTTTTCACCAAACTTGATAGTTTAGTGGTGAAACGTTCGTTAGAGTTCAAAAATCTATAGTTCTTCAGCTGAATATCATGAAAAATTGGTGTCTCACAAAAACAAATGTTTTACACGAAAGTCGTTTGTGTAACTTTCAAAACCAAAGTTGATCTTGATATCCTCGAGCTGCCTTGATCCCTTGCAATTTTACATAAACCCAGATGAAGTCCCCCTTCATGACATCAATTTTGTTTATATCATTTTTGTTAATGCCTCGAATCATCAAGATATTTGCTTGTACAATTAGAAAAAAAAAAAACTCACCCTGTATGTCAAAGTAACCCCTTCGTTTTAGGGTTCAATTAATTCATTTATGGGAATAAAATTCGTTTAAATAAGTAAAAGTCGTTTTTGTTTTTTATTGAATTTAATACTTTTCTTATCACCAATTAGGCAAGTTTTGACCCAAAGTTTTGATACCTCAGTAATGACGCTCTGACAAGGATGAGGTTCGACTGGATTTTCAATGCGAGGATTAGTGTGCCTGAATATTGCCGCTAATCTGTCCAACCATACAACAGGATCCGTTTTTGTTCCTCTTTCTATTGGAATTCCGCGTGATTCCATAAGTTCACATAAAGGTCGTGCCTGGATCCAACACAGCTCTTTCATCGCTGGGCCTATTTCATCCTGAGGCAACCTCGCCAGGATCATTGAAACTCCTGTTTTAGAAGAAAATATTATCTCTAATATTATTAACAGTCATAGAACTGTGAAAATCATCATAAAAAAAATATTCAACAGTCAATTTTATTCTCATATAAAAGCTTTGAAAAGGATTTATAACTTTTTCGAAGCATAAAATTCAATAAAAACTATAGTTATATTTTAAATCAGTTGATTAAAATCACTTGATGTGAATTGAATCATGCAAATTCTAGGGCAAAATAGGATACCTTTGAGCAATCCTATCGCAGCTTCATTGGTGATGGCAAAACCATCCAGTGATCTTGCGATTTGTAAAAGTCCAGGAAAATGACCAGCCATGTGTCTAGGGCAGGCGGCACAAATGCTTTGAAGTGCTCCAGAAGCGGCGCCTCCCAATCCTCTCTGACTAAGGCAAGCCAGTAAGAAGTTCAACACCGGCTCTAACGTTAACGGACGAAATGAATCTCTTATTTTCAAATGAAGTAGACAAATTTGAATAATTAGTTGGTTTCTCAGTTCTCTATTCTCTGCGATTGATTTACAGTGAAATTCTAATTTATTAATCTTAAGAATCTGACGAGGAAACGTTTTTCCAGTTCAAGTTATTTCCGTTTCTCACAAATTTCACTGTCCATCATCAACACGAAGAATCAAGACACTTTAACGAGGTGGTAATTATTACCCAAGGACTGGGGGTGCCTCTCTATCCACTCACAAAGTTCTCCTAATAAAAGAATGCTAGTGTGCCGCACAGCTATGTGTGTATTTTCGGGTAGATTCAGAATTGCTTCAACTACTTTTGGCACGACGTCATTTTCCTCTCTGTAAATAAAAGAAAAGCAACAAAATTACAATGAAAACCTCAACTCCCAGTCACAAAACACTATATAACTGCAAAGAATTCAAAGGGAGATAAACTCACGGCAATATGTTCTTAGCTACTGCTTGCATTACAAAAAGAGCTGCTTCACTCGAGTCCCAAGTTGGTGTTTGCTGCTGTCCTTGAGGACCTATAGCACCCGTTAAGGCTGTGAACATTTGCCGAAAACAGTGGCTACTTCCGACAACAAATACGACGTCTTTTATCAGCTCTGATACCCTGCCTCTGAAGTCAGCAAATTCTTCGCCTCCGCCGCCCTCCTCGACCAGACCCAACTAACACAAGTTAAATGTTGTATATATTTGGGAAACTATGAGGTTTCAGGGAGTTGTATTAACTAATCTTACATGGTCTGGTTCCATTTGACAATGTCTGCATAATGCTCCTACAAGCCTTTCAACGTGCGGCCTGAAAGTCACATTAAGATCGTCGATATTTCGCTGATAAAGATCTTCGGATAGTCTGTACCATAGGTTGAAGGTGATTTCTGCGACCTAAGAGATACAAGTTACGATAATTATAAATGAGAGAAGGTCTGAATCATTGGATTCAATTTTAGTACCTCGTAGTCGTGGTGCCCAACGCATGTGAGAACTAGATCTAATATTTTTACTGAATAGTGTTGTTTTCCTCCCATACATCCGCCAACCATTGTTTCTAGAAACGATTCGGCGAGCTCGGTGAATATACGACAGTAGTTCATCGACCTGTTATAAAATGATTAATTCTCAAGTTCCTATTAATTTTGAGTTGGAATTATAACCCAAATCATGCTCTACGTACTTCTCCATGTCTTCGTGTGCAACGGATAAGTGATAAGGCTGTTCTAGGTTCATGACGCTAGTGAAAAGGCACAGCTGTAGTTGCTGTAACTGTATTTCTAACTCGCCGTTACTTTGACTGTGATTAGTGCAACCCTCCTCTTTCAATGACTGTAGTAAAACGCAAACACAGTCCGTAGCTACTTCGTGGAGTTGAGATCCTGCCATATGGTTACCTAGGACCTGAAGAACGGCAATTTAGATTTAAAAATTCATCAGTCATCAAGATCTTTGCATTTCTGATGGATTGCTTCTTTCCAAATAATCCTTCAAATCCTCTAAAACAAGGAAAGTAGTTTACCTGGAAAGCATACGACACAACATCGCTTGTTCCAACGGCTTGGAGTGATATCGCATGAACGGCTACCCAGCTGGTAAAACATCGTAGAATCCTGACTTGTATCTGGGAATTGTCGCCCCCATTTTCTAGACAGACTTTCTGTCAAAAAAAATAATATCTGTTCCTTAACTGTTTAAAAATTCGAGGATAACAGGTGGTCAAGAACTTTCTTTCGGTCTTTACAACCGGAAACGTGAAACAAACCTAAATACTCTATCTTTGATATAATTTTAAGAAACTTTCGAAGCCATATAACAAGAAATCTTGATCTGGAGCATGAGAAACATCTCGAAAACGACTTCATGAGTATTTTAAGACACTGATTAAATCATGGATGAACAATTTCTGCTAAAATTCAAAAAAGTGATAATTTGAATATTGTAAAATAACAAGCACGGAAAGATACTCACCAAAAATTCCGTAACTGTACCAGCGCTGGCGTTAAGGTCCATTATAATATGTTGACGTCGATTAGCGCCTAATCTAAAAACGAGAATGATGATTAGATTATAATCAAATATTATCCACATCATACCCAAAATTTGTTAATATAAAATCACCTAAGAGAGCGGGAGTTAACTTCTTCAGGTAATACAGTCATGACTTCCAAAAGTGGCCATAAGCTAGCCTTCGCTCCTCCGAATCTATTTATCAGATCAACTACAGGCTTTTGCCACGAACACATTTGCAGCGTTAAATCGGCCAGTGCTAAACAGAGCTGTAAATAATTGCAGGTTTCATAATTTGGGTTAAAGAAAATGATTAAAATTGATCAAATCCATAGAATTAGAAAAATGGAAAATTATCCAGTATCTAATTATGTTTGTTTTAGGACTGAATTAGCACCTGCGTAACGATAACGTTGCTTGTAAGCTCGTTTATTTGAGATATATGATCCATCAGAGAATCTCGTAACGAATTGTGAGCCTCGGCTGGTAGTTCGTGAAAAGACAATTGGATCTTTGTACGCATTGTCTGTGCAGCAAAATAACAAGACTCTACGTCTCGTTTTTGCTGTAACATTTCGTCCGCTACTTTCCATGCGAATACCTGCGGTGATAAGAGAACTTTTTTATGTTTGGTGATGAAATTGCCTGTTGGGTTTTTACTCTTCTTGAAAAATAGGCAATTGATAAAGTAAAAGAAAGATTTTTTTAGGGTGTAAAAAATGGCTGAGACACTTAGGCTGCTTTTAAATTAATTATCCCCCCCTTGTTTTGAATTTTGAATCTTATTGACGAGACGTAATATTAGAATTAGGTATTCGGAGGGTAAGGATGCTAAAGAAAGTGGTCGAGATTAAAGAGTGTTAAGTATGTAGGTTATGACATGTAGTTGTGCACGCGACTATTTTGTGTATTTTGTATATTCGTTTCGTGGTAAATAAATATGGGGCGAATTTTCGGGGACGTGGGTGGTAGTTTTTGATTCTTAAAATTTTTGTTCTTTTATTTGTTATTTTTTTTTGGATGTGGGGGGGCAATGAGTTCATTTCGATTATCGGTTTTAATTGATCTGTAATAATACTCACGGAACTTTGCAGTTCCCCTAGCCATACCGAGGCCTTTTCTTTCTCGGCTGGGTTCGGGTTGTTATAGAGCGAATATACGGCCTGGTAAACATTTTCCAACGAAGGCGATGAATCCATACTTTAAAAAATAATTCTTTCCTATATTATACCCATACATATAAAAAACAATTCTCTATACTCTCTGTCACAACAAAAAATTTTTTTTAACAGACGTTATTATTCGACGATCTCGGTCATCGTATGTATCTATGTATTCATGTATTTTAATGTACTCTGTTCACTCTTGTTTTCGGAAATGTCTAATGCAACGGCGCCGGTACATGCTGCACGCAACCTACTGCTTTTATCATATTTCATCATTTACTCTATAGATGGAGCACAGACTTAATCAGGCGGTAATACACATCCTTACCGACCGAGTAAGCGGGGAAATTTCTAATTCGAAGATCCTGGACATTTTTTCTACCAGATTATATTTTGCAAACTAAAAAAGACAGATGTGGAATATGTCATACATACAGTTATAGCACTGATCTCTAGGGATCAGTGAGTTATGGACTACCATTGCATGTTTAAATACGATATACATATAAATATGAATCATTGTGTAAAATACATTAATAAGAAAAACAAAAAGGCATTTAGAACACCTGTATATTCTTTTGACCAATGCAACATACTATACATATATCTACTTATACTTAGTACGATGTTACTCTAGGGGAGAATGAAATTTTTACGAAAACTGTCAACATTTTATATTTTGACATGACAGGTTCAGGTTACGGTATAAAAATATTGAACTTATGTTTCAAAAAGATTCCTCGACTCAATCGACTAAATTAAAAGAGAGAAATTTACTCCATAAACGGATTACAGAGTTCGCAGAATTACAGAAAATATATGATTTGGGTGAAGTATTAGGAAAAGGAAGTTTCGGCACGGTTGTGAAAGCTAATCACAAAGCATCCGACGTCAATTGGGCTATTAAAATAATCAACAAATCTCAAGTACTATAATCGCACTGTAGTATATTAATTCTCTTTCTCAATCGGTTTATAAACACATACGCTAAACTATTTTTTTAATTAGGCTGGAGCGTCAAGAGTGATACTCGTTGAGCGGGAAATCTACATTCTTAAACTAGTCGATCATCCGAATATAATTTTTTTGGATCGCGTATTCGAATCGCCGAAGGTATAGTAAATAACGTATAGTGATTTTTGATCTAATGATATATTCTCTTTAGTACGCTTATTACAACTCCGTATTATGATCCGCAGACAATTTTTTTAATATTCGAATTCTGCACGGGATCATTAGCAAAAGCTTTTAAAGCGAAAAAGCGGTTTGAAGAGACTGAAGCATTGACTGTTATTCGTAGTTTAGCTGGCGCTTTGTCTTACTTACACAAAAATGGTTAGTTTAATTGCTAATATCCTTTTTAATCTACATATACATATAACAGACAAATAAAAATGTGATTTTGATACAGACATCGTTCATCGTGACCTTAAATTAGAAAATATTCTGATTGCCGTGAACCCACAAAATCCAGAAGACAAGTTACACATTAAGGTAACAGATTTTGGACTCAGTGCGGTCCGGGGTGGTACAGGATATGAAGATATGTTACACGATTGTTGCGGCACCTTGACTTACATGGGTGAATAAATTAGTGCAAAGTATTTATATATAAGAATGACATTTCAAGAAATTATCTTTTTAGGGATAAATGTAGGCATGTTGTCTGTAAAGCATTAACAAACATATGTATATATACCGAATTTCTGCGAAATTGAAACATGATTTTTTTTTTTTTAAACAGCGCCGGAAATGATAGCAAGTAAATCTTATAGTCAGCAGTGCGACGTGTGGTCGATGGGGGTCATAATGTACATTTTAATTGCTGGAAAATTTCCGTTTTACTCTACCAACAACCAGCAACTTTATTTACTTGTTAAGACACAGGAGCTTGATTTTTCCAGTTCGTATTATAATTGTATAATATCATTAAAAAATGTGTTTTATAATTACACTCAGGGACAAAATTAACTCTCACTCGCACTCGGTACTCCACGAAAAAATACCAATTTTCAAAATGCTGTAACTCGATGAAAAAAATTCGACATATAATTATTTCAAATAGCATCCTGAAGGTTGAAATTTCATCATTCAAAATGGTTTTTTGAAATTTTTTTTATGGCCATTTCTGACCTCGTGGCGTTAGACGTTAAAAACAAAAAAAAATCATGAAACGAAGATTTCAGGCTACAGAATGGCTATCTCGAAAAATCTTTGCCAATTTTTTAACGCTTCGCAAAATTTTGAAAAAAGTTAGTTTTCTCTGCGTTTTGAAACTCTGCGCTGGAACCTGATACGCCACGAAGTCAGAAATGATCGTAGAAAAAATTTCAAAAGACCATCTTGAAGATGAAATTTCAACCTTTAAAATGCTTTTTCAAATAATTTTTTGTCGTTTTTTTTTCATCGAGTTACAGCATTTTGAAAATGGGTATTTTTTCGCGGACTACCAAGTGCGCCGTTAATTTTGTTATTGAGTGTATAATTATATTTAGGCACACATATCATCATGTAGTTGATTGATTTTTATTTTTTCTCGCACTGTCTTGTGCTGATAATTTACAGGCTTATCCTGTTCCCCAGAAGCTCAACATCTCATGAACAAAATGCTACAGAAAAATCCAGCGTTTCGCATGACGGCAGCCGAGGTCGAAAATCACCCTTGGATATCCGTTAGCAATAAATATTCTCGCAATCAGTTATTTGATTCATAGATAACAATGACAAATATTTTCCAAATACTTTTCTATATTTTATATCTTATATTTCCGTTATTTTGCATATCTTGTTATAAGTGTGGAGAAAAAAAAAATTGAATATCGTTGGATTTTAATTATGTCACCCTGTACATTAGGCTTCAGTATACAATCTATGGTTATAGTATAGGTATATGCATATATATTAGTTTTCCGCATATAATTAGTCATCAACAGTTATAATAATAACTCGTATATACATATTTCCGTATATACCTGCCATATAAATACATATACCGTCCTGCAGGGTTACAGGAATTCTCCGCCAACTCCAAACCGTATCTAATTATAAGAAAATTAATCTATTTTTAATGGTTGTTCTAATTTTTGACCTGCCCTATATTCTATTCAGGGTACCCACTCGATACTCCACGCACACTCTTCGAACGTTCTAGACATGATGAGAATGTGGAGGAATGAAATGATGGTAAGGTAAACGATTCCCTATTTCACGTATAGTATAATTAATAATTAAAATATGTGTTAAAAATGTACGCCGATAATTATGTCAGTAAAAATAATAATAATAACGATCCTAACTAAAATATTTACATTATAATGTGACTCAGTAAAAATCAAGGGACTAATCATAATTTCTATTATAGGAACCGCCGAAGAATCAAAATTTGACAAACAATACGTCCGGTCAAAGTACTGATGATTCTCAGTCCATTTCTATCGAGGTAGTTCCAACCACAGACGGATTAGTTGTAACAGCCGAATCAACTGCCGATAGATCGCGTACTGTTCGTAGTGAAGAAAAATCCACGAATGATTCCCCGTATACAAAACATAAATTTTGGAAGGTCACAGACCCTTCATCAACGGCTATTTTATCGAAATTAGAATCGAAGGTTTCTGAAACTGACAAAGTTCCCGCGAGAAAAAAAATTCAAGTCTCTGTAGGCACTGTCACCTCTGACATTCGCAATGATTCGGCAAACGCGAGCGAAATAAAGTAAGCGATAAACCTAATAAAAGTAAATAATGATAACAGATACAATATGGTGTTTTTTTTAAAAACAATTATCATATCGCATAATTGATGATTAAAATTTTTATCGTCTGAACGGATTTTATTCTGTTATATATACACATGTATAGCAAAACTGAAAGATTGTCGGCAGTGGAGTCGATGATTGTTGAAAAGAAACGGGTAAGTAATTACGTCGGACATCGTCGGTTGGCGTCATCACGTCGGTTACCAGATTTCAGCCACGTTTCAGCTAAGGTCGATTCAAATTTGACTAATTTACGAAAGGGACCTCAAACTCAGCGAAAGCGGGGAAATATACAAAACTATCAGTCTATGGCTGTTACGCATCATTCGGCGCCTTGGGAAAATAAATAATCATCTACAGATATAATAACACACATAGGGGAATGTTGCCGCACCACATATGCATAAATTATTAACGATCAAACATTTAATTTCTTACTTGAGTGATTTAAACCCTAATAGCTTAGATGTCAAAGTTTTCCTTCATTATTGACTATATTATAATTATTATTATAATTATGAACCACACTTTATTTAATAATTATAGCTGTTTAGATTAGCTTATACATAAAACATGTAGTCTTAAGATATCATTATTATTATTATGTTATACTATACACGGAGAAGATTATGCAATAAAAATACTCTTGATTAAGTTACAACTAGAGTTAAATATCGCATATCTCGTCATCTCAATAATTTTTTTTTGTTTTTCACTGAAAATTGAAACAATTTTGTTCAAAATATACTTTGCATTTCAGAAACACTCTAGTTTTTCGGGTACGAAGTATAATAAATGTAACTTCAAAGGATGGTTATATCATGTAATCCTTTTTTAACACTCGATGATTCTAATCGTCGACTAAATTAGATCTGTTATACCATTCCACGGTTAACAACGTTCTAATAACTGAAAACGCTGAAACCCGTCACCTCGAAGCGCGGCAACATTTCGAATGTTCGAATGATTCGTGTGTTAGTTCGATTGCAACTCGCAGCAGACTGTACATAGCGCTGTAGTCGACGTACCGAAACGTCAAAACGATAGTGAGCGAAATTATTCTACTGACGTCTGACACCACGAACTGTCACCCAACGAAACTGTCATTTTAAATCACGGTGAAAAGATTTTTCGATCATTTTTTTATCAACGATTTATCCTAATATGAACGATTATGGAATACCGATTATCGAACCTACCGTTGACTTCACAAAGGTTAGTAATCTCGTCTCTTTTTTTCCCTTAGAAAAAAAAAAAAAACAAAACAACAGTTCCAAGTTACTCGTCGAAATTTCGTTTGCATCAAAATTTAATTAAAGTTTGTCCCTATTTTCACTATTCCTAATTTTATTCAGTTTGATTTTTTATAAGACAACATTAACGTCACGATCCGGAACTTGCTCTGAATTTTTTTTTTTTATCCCAGACGGCAATGCAATTACAATGAATTCATTTGTATCGACACATACAGAACTTGGTCTTGCATAGACCAATATTTTTTTTTTTTTTCTTGAGAAGTTTTAAATTCTGCGAAAAATAACACTGGTTTTGAAATTTTTTTCAATCAAATCAAAGAATCAAGATTCTTTCTTAAAATATCTACCATTCGTTTTTTAGGTTCCACCGATTCATCAGAAAAGGACTATCACGTTTGTAAATCATTTCATTATTAACACGGTTACATTTTTGAACAAATTTGCCCTTTGTTGTGAGGAAAAATTGTTCGAATTTGAAAACAAATTGCAAAGGGTAGAGGCGTCTTTAGAGATCCTTGAGTCTAAGGTAAGCAGAATAAGTCTGTTCCCTCAATTCAATGTTTTCGTGTCTTGATTACTAAAGTATCTGCTTAAATAAGCCCATTTTATATGAAATTATTATTGATCAGGATGAATTAAGCCAAGTATTTATTTCTTCAAATGAGATTGATCGTTAATATTTCTCTTACAAGCTCTCGTCGATACCAGAAGCTGATTCATCACCAAAGATAGAATCTCCTATTCAAAATGAGTCGAATAATCAAGTAGAAAGAGAAGCTACTATAACACCAGATGTATCAGTACCAGATGTAGTTCCAACCATTGAGGCTGAGCCTAGCGATGAAAAAAGTGAAACCAGTAATACACAACCAATCACCAAAGATCCGAGATATGGAAAGTATTTTAAGATGGTTCAATTCGGTGTACCTGCTCAGGCTGTTAAACTAAAAATGAAACAGGATGGTTTAGATCCTCTTATGTTGGAGTGAGTATAAGGGGAAGACCTTCTTTTCTGTTTTATATGATCTTTAAGTCACTTTAATAATTAATTTTGCTAATTGGAGACAGTTATTACTAAGGGTTTGTGATGTTGTTTTTTTACGACTTGAATAGCAATCCTGGTCATATGGTTCCAATAACTGAAGTAGTAGATACAAATACGACTACCGATGATGAAGATGCCTAAATTCAAACAGATAAGGAAGAGGAAAAGGCGTGTAAAATGATACTTCTAGTATGAAGATGATAATGAAATAAAATATGTTGCATCGATACAAGAGATAAAAACAAAAAAAATATATATGTTGGGAAATGCAGTTGAGAAGAAAAGCGTAATGTATGTATAATTGTTTGATACCACAATTTAGTAAATAAAAAAGAAAAAAAAAAAAAACAACACATTTTAAATCTTAATCGATTTATTTTATTTTTTTGTTAAATAGTTACACTTTTAAACGCAAGGTTTAGAACTGGATCATCTGGCCCTGTGAACAGAAAAAAAAATACAGTCCATTATTAGAAATTATTCAAATCAAAGATATTTTGTAAATTATTGTACATACATAGGTATAATCTCAGGACAGTATATTATCAACAGTGTATAAATTTTTTTTCATACAACAAAAAAAAAAACGATTAAATTTGAAGTTATTGAAATTCAAATCCAAGCTTCTGACTGACCAAATTTAATGAAATCGATTAGAATAAAACTAAAATCATTGATTATCAATTATTTCAATATTTGCAACATGTAATTGGCTTGAAAATCAAAACATCTTCGGCGCTAAACCTACCTTCCTCTTCTTGTCACCTCCAAGCTCAAAATGTTTGCATCGCTTAAGCGGAATCTGCTTTCTGTACTTGCACTCAGTGCATTCCATCCTCAATACAATTTTCTTAGTGGTCTTAGCCTGTAAAAGAGAAGAATATTAATTGGTGAAATAGTCGCATGATTTTGCGGGGAAACTTCTGGCATTGGATAAATTCTAAATACTTTTTCTATACTTTTGTGCACAACAATCGATAAACATTATAATGAATCCAATATTTCAATTCCAAAAGTAAAACAAACTATTTTTTGTTTATGTCTATGAAGAATTTTCTACAAATTTACATCGTCTTACTTAAGACTGAATGTAAATTTATAATTTCATATCTTTAGACTGAAAAAAAGAATGAGATTTTGATTTGCGTACCTTCTTTCTGAAGATGGGCTTAGTTTGACCTCCGAAACCCTGCTGTTTACGATCGTAACGTCTTCGCCCCTGCGAAGCATGCCTTTCCTTGCTTTTCTTGTACTGCGTTACTTTATGCGGCTTGTGGACCTTGCACTTTTTGCAGAAAGTGCGCCTCTGTTTGGGTACGTTAACCTGTAAATAAATCTATGTAGGTGAAATCGAAGAGCCTGATTTTGTTTTTTTTTTCGGTATTTTCTTCGTGTAAATAATACGAGAAAATAATTTCACAACTTGTGTAGTCGTCTTCGTATTTCTTTATTTCAATATCACCGTTCTTATACCACGATTAACAATATGTAATTCGCATCTGTATCGATTTTCGAGGTTATGTCGATCGTCTGTCACGTCCCATGGTAAATGGAGTATAAAATAAATTTAAAATTAGAAAATCACTATGAAAATAACAACCCGGTGATTAAAGTTCGAGCTAGATGCTATCAGACTTAATAATCACTTGTTAATTAAGTCGATGCAAATCGATGAGATTTAGAGTAATAAAATTACGGTCAGACCTACCATCTTTGATGTTTAGAAGAAAAAGGAAGCGAGGATACACCGGAAATGACCGGGTGATTATGTTTTGCGCATGCGTGAAGCCCAGTTCGTTTACAATAAAATAATATTTTAAGGTTTTCGGATATTATTTTGCACCCGATACTGTTAGCAATGAATATCTGTAATGATGATTTGATAACGGAGAAAATTATCGGAGTTTTTATTTATTATTCTATTACAAGTGCCGAGGGGGGAGGGTGTGTTGTACGATGAGACTAACTTATTTTTGTTATTGTGGTCTGTATTTTTAAGCTAAAATATAAACCCTGTTGATTTCATTTTTCTTGGCAAACTATTAACGGAAATTCTAAAATGCGTAGTTTAAGAATTTACAGTTTGTAATTGAAGTAAAAATCCATCGACGAATCGGAGCGCTAAAGGCAGTTTGAATGAAGCGACAAAGCCTCGAACCAGGGGATCAAGGTAGGCTGCGAACTCTCAAACCCCTCGTCCGCGGAAATGATTAATTTTATTTATTCAGACTGTGGGATCATTGCGGGATATATAGATTGTATAATTTCTGATTGAGGGCCGTTAATTATTTGGTTTATTAATCAGTACATTGACGGTACGAGGTACCGCGATGCAGGATTGACCAATCAGGGATTTATCGAGCTTCAAACCCGCGCCATCTTCATTTTTGAACAAAGCCAGGTTGGACGTGCGTCCGAGTGAGTGAAGTAGTCCGCTTGAGTCCGCTCCGAGGCCCGCCAGTCTCCGCTTTCATAAACGTTTCGTATTCGCCGGAAACCGACGCCGACGTCGTTGTGTCGTGTACCACGCCGAGTCGAGGCATTAAGAGGCATAAAAGTACTGGATCAGGTTTAATACTTAATAAAACACAAAAACTACAGTCATGAGCACCAAGGAGAACAACGACGTTGCCGTAGAGAAGGTTATTGATAACGACAAAACTTCATCTGACGCTAAGTGCGAAATCAAGGGAACGAAAAGGCCGGCCGAGGTAAGTTGTGTTGCCTCCTTCGTGTCTCTTATATTCTGTATACATACACACCTATACCTATTTCTTATTTTTACGTTAACTTTATGTATGTATGTGTATATGTATGTATGTATTTATTGTACGTGCGTGGTGGATCTGCGAAGCTTCGAAAGCATCATAACAACAATTAATCTACACTCGACGCCGACGCTGAGCCATAATTGCTAAATTCTTATTCTCCTCGATTCACATCTACCACAATCCCATTGACTCGTCGCGTGCCTCTCGAAACTTCCTACATAATCCTTTTACAATCACCCATACTATATTAATGAATAAAAATAAAATAAAATGCAATATAACGCGCGCGTGGGTCACTCAAATATGTCGCCAACCCGATTACGCTATACTATGTATCTAGGTATCATGTACTGGTTATACCTATTTCGCTCCAAAAGTAGGTGAACCTTTCGCGCCCGCGTGATTGTGTGCGATATCCGTCCTCCCGCCTCCCTGTCCTCCTCTGTGGGTATGTGCTTTCGTGTCGGTACCGTCGATGCTTACATCTTACCTATACGGTTAAAAGTTAAACCGCCGCCTAACATACCAGTGGTAGTGGTGGTGTAGTAGTTGTAGTAGTGTAGTGTAGTAGTAGTAGTAGTGTAGTAGTATTATAGCAGAGTTTAAGTATGTAGCGTGTAGTTACAACGCGACGATAGAGAGCCATGTGAGAGATGCCGGCCGGCGCGTTACTCGACTTTATGTAGCTTCCTGCTATCGCTACGATCTTTCATTTTTCTTACCTACGCTTGCCCCTTCTGCCTAGATATGCCAACCTTACGCGCCAAGGCAGGGCTAGGTCTCTTAACCTCGGTGAAGAAATATCTCGTTAATTCGTTCAGACCTCACACTACATATACGATGACGCCATTATTACATATGATTATCATTATTCTTTAACTTATTATTATTGATATTAATATTATTTTTGTTGTTGGTAGCAGTGATGCTATTATTATCATTATTAGACATATTATGATTATTATTATTATTATTACTATCATCATTTTATTGGAAAACTGGGGCTCCCGCGCATTTTTTTTTCTCACGAACGATGCCGCTGCTGTTGCTGTTGCCTAAGCTAAGCTATACTACTAACGTTTCGTCGCTTTAACTATGGCGGACGCTTGTAACCAAAACTGTGTTACGCGTACAAATGATCAACAATTCTTTTTTTTGTTTTTTTTTTTATATACAATAAATAAAATAATTGAATAAAAATGGTTTATCACAACTTTTTTTTCTCAATTTTCGTCTACTTTGCTTCCTCATTTGATATTGAAATAAAAAATAACTTACGTTTATTTTTTGTGATTTACTTATTTTGTTTTAGTTTTCAATTCCTGTTCTGCGAATGAATGCATGTATGTATGTCTGTACTCGTATGTGCATGTATATCGCACATGCCTATATTAATTCTTTTTTCCTCTTTTTCTTCTTCGTTTTCTTCATGATATTCTATCACCCGTTTAGATATACATACATACATACATGTATATGTATACATCGTCGTGCTGATGATGCGGGAATCTTACATTAAAAAGTGAAAAGTGTAAACTACGTCACATGGGGGGGCGTTACGAATATCGCGAGGCCGGGTACGGCGAGCATACCTGTGATTATTAAGCCGCGTTTACCTCCAACTGCGATTTGTCGTTTAGTCAGCTATTACAGCTTTGAGTTGACGTAAGATAACGTAACAAACATAACTTTATAAACGGAGGGTATAGAATTAGCGTATGATTTAGACTAGAGAACATATTTTTGTATAATGTATTTTAAAATCGGTCAAGAATTAATCAAACGTGACTGGCCACGGCGTTCATTGGTAAGAAATTGTTGGCGGGAGAGAGATGGGAGATAAGTAAAATTTCTAGCTTACCAACAGCGTCTTCGAGTCGCCGCTTAAGTTGCCCTTGCCGCGTAATTTACCGATAAACTTTCTTCGCTATTTACTTAAGCATACTTGTATGTTATTATTGCATTTTGTTATCTAAATCTCTCTGTCTCTCCAAGTGCTTACTATCTCATTGGCGATGTATGTACGCGTTATTAGCCGGTATGCCGTTATTTGGATAAATAATTAGATAGGCCAAATATCTTTCTATATCAAAAGCGGGAAAGTCTGACTATAAATACAAACTCCGATACCGAGTCATTGGAATCACTGGACTGACTGCTTGCTGCTGGGTGTTAGATAAAGATTAAATAACAATTAAAACGAACTCCTTATCGTACTCGATAATACATATACATGAATGTATGTATGGTACGATTACGTTTAATACAGACGCTTCTCTATTATAAGTTCTATAATCTATGACTTTTGACTCTTGATTATTTTTATTTCATTTATACAATATGTATAGATGTACCTAGGCGAACACCGCATTAATGCGGATAGATATAGCTAGATTTCCTTACATTTCATCGGTTAAATCATGCTTAACGAAACGGTATAAAGATTAGGAAATTACGGTATTTTAATCGTTATTCATTTCCAAGCTTTTGCTTCGAGGGTCCATAAAAACAATATATATATATATATATATAATATATACCTATATATTTCCTGAAAAGAAAAAGAAAGAAAAATCAAAAAATCAAAATTAAAAACAGATAAAGAAAAAAAAGAAAATATATCGTTTCGATGTTGGGTTATCGCCAGAGACCTCTGCGCGAAAGCAAACGCGCGGGGTTATAGGTAATCGTCCGTAGCCACGTGTGTAAAGTTTTATACACTCTGTATACGTTATTAGAGAAGAGGAAGGAAAAAAATGCTTGAATTTAACATTTTTCCGTTAATAATAATTCAAATTATGAGTCATGTCGGGATTTGTTAATTTCTCGCTCATAGGCTGGCTGTGTTTGTCTTTTCTGTTATACCTACCGCCACCGATCACAAACGAACCCTATGCACTGTCGATGTCGTAAAATGATCTAAACTGTTGAGACTTTTTGTACGTTATTTTTTCTTTCTTTCTTGGTTTTCTTTATTCGGGTAGGTTTTCAATTGTCGAACGCAAATTTGTATAAACTTTAAGGGGTAAGAATAGTGGGAAATTATTAAAAAAAAAAAAAAAAAAAATGGCGGGAATCTTTTTCGTACAAGCAGTTCAAAAGATTGTTTTAATCCTTTTTATAGTTGTCAGCGATTAGATTAGACCGTTAGATTCTCTTCTTCGGTAAGTTTCGCGTGTTTCTCGGCTATAGTTACAGTTTTATTTATTTATTTTTTTTAAATCATTTTGTATTTTTATTCCTACACGATTGTGTAACCACCATGTCGCCGAGAGGGAAGGCTGCGAAGTGAAGGACGGGCGGGAGGGTGTAGTGGAGTGGCGTGGGGGGAAGAGCGTAACATCGGCGTAAGGATTCCGTAGCGTGGAAGCGCCGCGCACGCACGCCACGCCACCGGCCACGCCACGCCACGCCACGCCGACTCGAGTCGAATCAAGTCAAGGCTCATAGCCACGCGAGCTAGTCCCTATATTCCCTTAACTTCTCAACCCTCGGTCAGAGAGAGAAAGAAAAAGAGGGTGAGAAAGAGAAAGAGAGAATTTCACACAACGTGTTGTTGTTCAAACTAAATGTAAAATCTAGAATGGTATAGATGTTAGATCATGGTATAGATGGCACGACGCATAGAATGGAGAATATATGTAGATGCTAACGGATCTCTTCCCTACCCCCGATTTTGCCCGCCCTTCCTTTTCCCCCCATTTGTCTCCCCTCCACTAACCCCCTTTCTCTCTACCTACTCGGTCACCCCGACCTTTATACCTTCCGCTCCCGCTCCCTCTCTCTATCTCTCGTTTCTCGTTCCTTGTTCCGCGTTCCGCCACCCCTCTTATTCGTTTTTCTCGCCCCCTTCGCCGCTTACCAATCGTCGGTTCGTACTGTTCACCCTATCCCATTTCCATCTATTCCTTAGTTTGTCAGTTTAGTTTCGTATTTGTTTGTGCATGTACGTGTGTATGTATGTACATACACATAAATACATACATACATACCATATTATACTGAATTTAGTCGCTTACTTACATTCACTATACAATCTTCAATTGTTTCGTGTACTTATACTTATGTATATACATGCATACGAACGTGGATGCGTTGCTTATTGATGAGGGTAAAGATGGTTGAAAAGGTTTTTTTTTTTGTATATTAAAGATTATGACGTCAATTCAACGTACTAATTATTGATGCTGGTGTGTATAATACAAATTGAATTGAAAATTTCTCGACTATCATTTCAGGAAAAGAGCGAAGATGTTAAGAAACAGAAAAAGGAAGAGAACGGTGACGGTGATGTCGAGGAGGAGGATGTTGACGATGAAGTAGACGCTGACGAAGAGGAAGTTGACGGTGACGGTGACGGAGACGACGATGATGACGAAGATGATATTCCGGAAGGTGAGGAAGATCTCGATGAAGGTGAAGGTGAGAAAGCGAAAAATAATCTGAACTGTAACATAAAAGAATATGTTACAGTTCACGTTGTACTTTCTCTCTCTTATTGTTTATTTTTCGTATTTATTTATCTCTTCTTCTAATATTAAATTCCTCATTTTTTTTTTTGTTTTTTTTTTTTTTTATATTTCCTTCCCCTTTTCACTTGATATTTTAGACGAAGAAGAGGATGACGCGGAGGGAGAAGTCGAGGGTGACGGTGACGACGATGACGACGACGTATAATGAAGAAAGTAAGAAAAGTATGCAAGCAAGAGAAGAGACGGGAGGCGGGGAGGCGGGAGACGGGCGAATGAATGGCGACGGGCGGACGCGGCGCCATAATCAAATCGCCAAAACAGCGAAAATTTGACTCTCATATTGAGGAGTTAATTTAAAAAAAAAAATATATATATTTTGGCTCGCGTCAGCCCAGTCTTAATAGGGGGTGCTCCCAATATATACAATTAAAGAAGAAGAAGAAAAAAATAAAAATAAACAAAAACAAACAAACAAATAAATAAAATAAATTTAAAAAAAAAAAAAAAAAGGTTGCCACCTCGCCAGAGTTGCGGCGGTCCGATGCACGGAAACCGCAACCCTAATGTCTCGGTCCATCGCAATTCTGGCCCTCCAGCTAGCCAACATCAAATGCTATTAGATTGTTCAGCAGGATGAAATAAAATTGTGTTTTCTGTTTTTTTTTTTTTTTTTCTTTTTTTTTTCATTGCAAAAATGTAATTATTTGGCAAATGTTCATAACAACAATGATCAAAAAAAAAAAAAGAAAAAAGAAAAATGTATCCGCAATATTTCTGATCATTATAAAGACGAACAAACACAAACAAAATTATAGGTATAATAATAATGATAATAATAATATAATATTATGTTATGTATACGTATATATGTATAAATATATAGATACATAGATACATATACGTATATACATACATATATACACACACACACACACAGATATATATATATATATATATATATATATATATATATATATATATATATATATATATATATATATATATATATATATATATATATATATATATATATATATATATATATATATATATATATATATATATATATATATATATATATATATATATATATATATATATATATATATATATATATATATATATATAGTTTTAAAATTGAATATTTAATTACAATTATGTACATGAACCGAAAACTATTACATACTACATACACATGTATTAATAATCGTTCACCGCTCGTTTGAACAATTTAATAATTGTATTTGTCCGATAACTGGCTTTTTTTTCACAAGGGACACGTTTTTATAACGAAAACTTATTTAAGATATAAAAGTAAAGAAAATAAAAAAAAAAAAAAATACAAAAAAGAAAAAAAAAAAAAATGACAAAAACAAGAAAAAACAAAAAAAAAGAACAAAATAAATGAATGATAAGATAAAGAAAAAAATAAAACTATTGTATTTAAATAATGTAAAATGGACATTTGTGGGATTAATGATTGTTTTTTTTTTTTTTTTCGATTTTTTTTTTATTTTTTTTTTAATTTTATTACAGTTTTTAAATCAAATTTACGTTTGTAGTTCGACGAATGTCTTTCACCTATGGCGCGTGTGACAGAGGTAATATTTTCCAAAACGAAAGAAAATAAGATGAAATAAAGTAAACCAAAATGAAATAAAGGAAAAAAAAAGAAAAGGTAAATAAATAAATAACAAAAAGGATGTGGAGTAAATAGGAAGTTGTAATCAGCTCGAGTGTGAAATTCGCAGTTATAAAATAACGTGATTAAAAAAGGAAAAAAAAAACTTGAAAAAAAAAAAAAAAAAAATACTTTACCTGAAGTACTAGTTTCATTGCCTCCTTTTATCATTTATAGTTTTATTCAAAAATACGACAATGTTAATTCAAACTACCATTGGAAAAAAAATATACAATATACGAATTACCGCGCGTAATTTCTTACCGAATTTCACACTTTTGACGCAAAAAGAGAGGGAAACTATGAAGGTTATAGAAATTATTCAAAAGCGTCAAGAAGTAGCAGTAGCAGCAACAACAACAACAACAACAAAAACAACAACAACAGTAACAGTGTGTGGATGAGTATTGTGTGTTCTTTATAAACGTTGCATTATAATTATTATACAGCATGTATAAAGCTATGGACTAAGGAATATTTTTTTTATTTTATTAATGAATATTACGCAAAGTATATATACATAAATGAATGAATTAATACATGCATATATACATATTATACATTACATAGTGTAAACCGTGGAACATATTGTCACACACGTACCATGAGTTTTCAATAGAAGAGCATTCTCCCTGAATATGTACACTAACAAGTGACAAAATTTTTACCTGTATACATACATACAAAAATACAAACACACACACAGACACACAAATTGAATACATAAAAAATATACATACATACATACTTAAATCAATAATGTAACGTGTTTTTATTTTGGCACGCGTTAGTTCTACGAGAAAACAAAAACCAACAAAAAAAAACAAAGAAAATCAAAAAAAAAAAAAAAAAACGAAATTTATCTTCTCCTTTCTACCCTCAAAATACAATAATCTAATCATTCCTTTCGTAAGTTTTCTTTAAAACCATTTTGCTTCTTTTATTTTTATTTTCTTGGTGTATGATCGTTTTGTTTCTTTCTTTTTCTCTAATTTTTTTTGGATTTTAAGAAAGTTTTTAGTCTAGTTTCCATACTCGCACTGTATAATAATTATAATAATTTAATAATAATATTAATAATAATATTAATAATAATAATAATAATAATAATCATTATAGTAATAGTTATAGTATTACCAGGGTGTTATGTGAAAATACTCCAGCTATTCAGGCACGTCTACGTTTACACAAATTTATAAGTTACATGCAAATTCATTTGTAACTAATTCTTATAACTTTTAATTAATTAATTAATTAATTAATTTTTGTTTGTTTTTGTTTTTCTTTTTCTTCTAAATCATCGTCGTAGATATTGTATTTTAATATATCACCAACTCTTGTATATAGCGCTGGTACAGACGCAAGGTGCGGTTTTCATATTTGAAAAGTAATGGATTGATAGATTTTTGTTTTGTTTTTTGTCTTCAAAGAGCACTCTATACGCGGAATGAAATGAAAATGAATTATCCCACCGCTGGAGATGTTCGGTACGCAAGATTTCGGTCTAATATAATTAATTGAATCATTAACGATATTTTCAATTATACGTACATTCGATTTTTTTTTCTTTCTTTTTCTCTATTCGTCGAACAATCGGACCGACAATTTTTATTTAATTTTTTTATTTTTTCTCACGTCTATCGTCCCGCTTTCTTCAAGCGTAACCTTTTTTTTTTTAATACTTACTTGCAGCCGGTCGAACAAAAGTTTTCATAAATATAAAAATAAATGAATAAATATAGTCGGACAAGATTCCCTTGAAATTCCTCAACGATTACTGGGGACTAAAACAAAAATCCAGCACTGCAATAATTGTTTTTTTTTTCTGTTTTCTTTTTTCTTCTTTTTTTTTCTTCCTTTTTACTGGATTGACGAGTTAACAAGATCATTATTATAATATTCTATCCTTTAAAAAAAAAAAAGAACAGAAAAAAAATGTTATAACTTATTTCTGTGAGAGAGACTGGTAGGGCAAGAGGGGTGATGAGACATTGCGGTTACGATACCATTGTACCATAGCTGCATAATAATATTAATAATAATAATAATGATAATGATAATAATAAATAATAAATAATAATAATAATTTGAATGCGAGACAATGTCCCACGTTTTAATGTACAAATATTTTCGAGGAAGTAGTTAAATAAATCGCAGTTAGATTGATGAAAAAAAAAAGAAAATAAATAATAATAAATGATGACAAAAAAAAAATAATAATAATAATAATTGTTTCTTCTCGTCACATATATAGCAATCGAGAATACTACATAGTATTTACTTTAATATACATTTATATTTAAAAAATGATGAATGATCACGGTTATTAATTTTATTAATGTATGTATGTTCACCGAGTTAATTACCGATGAGACTCGATTTGTCGAATTTCTATACCCAATCACCTTTAGGTACTGAAGTGTACTCACAGTTTTATTTAACACATGCATACACATACTATATGTTTAGTAAGTGCGTATCTCTCCTTGGGGCTAGTTGAATTATACATATACCTATGTATATGTATCTAAGCTCATTTCTCACATGAACCGGAAGACACCAGATTCAAAAATGACGGTAATTCAATGTCGACATACTATTTTGTGACGTCAAGCCTCTTCGATTTATTGTTAGGAGATAGTAAGTATAATGTTTTCCTATAGGCAATGATGCTTAATATTACTAACTCGAGGGATTTCCCTGAATATATATATATATATATATATATATATATATATATATATATATATATATATATATATATATATATATATATATATATATATATATATATATATATATATATATATATATATATATATATATATTTTAGAAAGGAGGCTTGAGCTCGAAATAAGTACGTTGATAAAACGACAATGACATGTTATATGCTGTATGCGACCTTCGTGTGCAGGTACAGTTTAATTTTTAAAATAAACCTCTAGATCCCTTAGCGGCAATGCGAGGTGCTTGGAATGAAGAGGCAGTAACAGGTGAGCAATTTGTTATTATACATATACTTGCGCAGGAAAGTTTGTAAGCAAGTATGTATATAGGTATATCTACATACATAAATACATATACCTATACAAAGCGTAAAAAGCTCATTGATGATAATAATGATGATGATGATTATTATTATTATTATGATGGATACCAATGCGACCGACCGTCAACGATCACCGATACATTTTACAATCTAACATATAAAGTACATTTAACTTAAACGAGATACCTTAGGCTAAGTATTTGGTTTGTGTGTTCGTATACCTATGTCTTGTCCTAGTACAGGCAAACTTTTGTACAGGATAAAAGAGAAAAGAAAAAAAAAAAAAAAAATTATCATCATTTAAACAACAACGCAACAATACTACAGATTATATTTCTGCCCATTCCATCAGAATTGAAAATTTCATTGTATTTTTAAGTAAATACATTTTGCAAAAACAATATAAACGAGCATTATTCATTCAAAAAAATTTTTTTTTTCATTCTAGTATAATTAATAATAAACAGTTTCTTTGTTTTTCTATTTTTTGTTGTTCTCGATAGCGTCAGGCGTTGTGTAAATGTTTATTACAATTTTTCTTCTTTTACATTTTCGTTTTTTTTTTTTTTCTTTGGTTTCTTGTATTTACGTTTCAGTTATCGAAAATTTAACGGCAATACTAACAAAGAATTACATATTTTGATACGAGCTTCTTCCCTTGGGCAAAACTATTTCTATAATGTATGTAAGTACGTATAAATGGAAACGGTATAACGGTTCCATTTTTATTTCACATAGTTTGAGATTGCTATTACCGGAATATGAATGAACCGATACATACTTATACAAATATAAACACTTTACAGAACGTTTGGATTCAGATATTTGAAAACGCTGTTTCAAATATGGGTTAACGTATATATTCCCTGGATAATCACAATCGGATCATAATTTTGATCAGCTAACCGAAGTAAATTCAATGGTGTTTTATATGATCGAGTTAATGGAACGGAGTGAAAAAATCCTTTGAATGTTTCTGTCAAATCTTCGGGAATCTAAAATCAACGTATGTAGTTTGTTTTTATTATTTTTTCTTAAAATTCAGCATGAATCAGTTTCTGTAGATCCTAGGCAGATCGAGCAGAGTTAGCTTTCGAAATTGTGAAATATAAAGAACTAATAATACCTATGGGGCATTTCAGTTTAACTAAACTAGAGTTTTTTTCGAAATATATGTTAAAATGTTTGGATAAATAAACAATGTTTCTGTAAGCTACAGGTATAGCTTGCATTCAATTTTCGACATACAATTTTCACTAAATTCAGACGGCGAACATTTGATATTTTTGTCGAATGTAAATACGAAAACGTAGAGAAAAATGTTTTATACAAAAAACAACCGTTATCTAACGAATTTCATCTGGGATTATTTGCGGAATTTTTAAATCACTTTATATATATATATATATATATATATATATATATATATATATATATATATATATATATATATATATATATATATATATATATATATATATATATATATATATATATATATATATATTATTTTTCAACCAATCCCCTACTCGTTTTTAATTGATTTGATCGATATTGGATTTAATAAAATTCATATCTCTGGAACCAGAGGTCTAGACATCTTGGTTGAGGTCTTGAAATTTTTTTTTTTTGATCTAGTATTTTGTGTAAAAAATTCATCCAAATCGGTCATTGTGACATTTGAGAAAATCGAAATTCTCGACGTTTATTGAGCGAAATTAGGTCGAAAAGTGATTTAAAAATTCCGCAAATAATCCCAGATGAAATTCGTGAGATAACGGTTGTTTTTTGTATACAACATTTTTCTCTACGTTTTCGTATTTACATTCGACAAAAATTACAAATGTTCGCCGTCTGAATTTAATGAAAATGGTATCACTGTTAAAAATTGAATGCAAGACTTGTAACTTACAGAAACATTGTTTTTTTTATCCGAACTTTAACATATGTTTTTTCGAAAAAAATTCGAAGACATAAGTGTCGATGGTTTGTTGAGTTGAGCTGAAATGCCCCCTATATACTATTGTGTGAATTATTTGAAAATAGCATTTTCAAGCGCTAAATAGATGAAATTTTAATTACAAGACTCTCGATTCTCACCGGTAAAGATAGAAAAAGGAATTATTAATTACGGTACATACGTACGTATGTATATGTACATACATTATTTCAATGCGTTATAATACCTCTAGCATAGTCGATACGGATATAAATACATCTGTATATAAAAAAAAAAAAAGGAAAAAAAAAAACTAACGTTTACGTATAAGAATTTGGTGTTTTCAATATTTTATTATTTATATTGTGTATATGTATGCTGCTAGTAATATGGTAATAGGAAATATACAGATATATTATTTGAGGATTTTAATAAGATATAAAATTAAAAAAAAAAAAAAAAATGTAATATCCTTACAATATGTATACATACATCATATACATACCTATGTATACGATTCCTCTTATTGTCACGGTGACACAAAAGTTTAACTCTTTATTTTTATTTTTTTATGTTTACATATATTCTCTATAAAGATTGTACAAATCTATAAGTATATGCTATAATATTAACAATAATAATAATGTAAAGTAAATATACTTATGTATACCTATATACATAAATCCATGCTCTCACTTTCTCTATCTCTATCTCTGTGAGCATCACGTATATACACATAAGCAAAAACGTAGACGAGCGTACGAATTGAAAACACTGCACTTGTTATACATATATGAACTAAATATTTTATATGTATCATGTATTTGAAAACGAATGGTATACAAATATTGCCAGTGCCACTGTAGCCTATAATAATTAACTTTTAATCATTTTCAGAAACTGAATAGATTCGATGCGGATAATAGGGAAGCTGTTGGTTTATTATTATTATTATTTATTTTTTTCTGTTAATTTGACGTTTAGAAATTGATGAAGGGATCAATCGTATTTAACAGCTGCTTAGGTCACTGGGACACATTTTTTTTTTTCTCGAAACTTTTAAATAGTTTTAAATAATTTTTTATTTTTCTATTAAATTAGTCAGGCAACTTCCCAATATATTATTGTTCATTTTAATTGTATCGGCAAACTTCATTCGTTTCTTTCAAAGAAATATTGAATAATTGATGTAAAAAAAATTTGTTCAAAAGTTCAAAGATGCAGGTAAAAATGTATATGGTAAAAAAAAAAACATATATATAAAATAAATTAAATAAACAAGATATACAAAATCGCAGTTTTCTTTAAAAAAGTAATCTGCGCATTGCACTCTAGGCACTTATTTTCAAAATATATACGAATTATTACGTATTAATACCGTATCTTTGTTCACGATCGAAGAGAGTCTTGATATTATTATTATTTTTTATTTCATCATAGAAGATTAAAGTATTAATATCACAAAACTATGTACAATTATAATATGAAATATAGTTACAGTTAATGGTATGTAGATTTATATGCATTATATGTATGTATGTATCAAATAAGCAAAATAATCATTCACTTCAACAATAAAAAAAAAAAAAAAAAAAAAAACTAATAATTCCGTTAAATTTTATATGCATAACACCATAATATACACTGTTCGCGTTTTACTGTATTAGGTGATATAAATTGATCCCCGATCAAACGTTCGGATTGATTAAATCACAAGAGAGGATTGTTTATAGACAAAAAGTTCTGTATTTTTTTTTTTCTTTTAAAGTATTAGAAATTGATAAAGATTGATTTTACACGGACAAAGCACTACTGCAGTAAGTTATACAGGTATATTATTGCATTTTCATTACTTCGCCCCGTTCATTTCTCTTTACCATTTTACAAAGGCAAAGATAATATTTATATTTCAGTCATAAATCTCCAACAATAATTAAATATCAGAACATCATTCATATAATATATCTATTCTTAATAAAACGGTCAGTTAAGAATAACCGTCTTTTTAATGTAATCAAATAATTAGAAATTAATAACATTTTAATGAATTAATTTCGTCAAAATTATTCTTATTATTCACATCGCATGTCAGTATTCAAATTTAGAAATGCACTTTTCTGTAAAAGTTAATATCAAGTATTGAGACCTGAATTTATTTGTACATTGCAGTACATTCCCAGTGATTAAAGTTCCACTCGTTAATCCGGCTAATCAGTATTATCCCTCGTAGGATTGTACAAGTTATTAAGCGTGCAGATTTCTTGTATTGTGTTTGTGGTCAGTCTATTAAAACTGTCTGTCATATTATTTCCATTTCCACCTGATGTTTCTGTTCCTGTTGCTCGTCCGGTCTCAACCTTTGGAATAAAAACAAAATATATTACTTGATTAATCGATATTATGTAGTATATTTCGAACTATGTGTATTAATACGTACCGTTACCTGCGACACTCTGGTTTCAGATAGGGATAAATTGCTGGAAAGTGTTTGCAATAAATTATCATCATATACAGTCAGGGTGGCCAAGTCTCCGGAATTTAATAGACTTAAATTGTTCAATTCAAAGCTATTTTGTCGATTATCCAGGCTTAACATGTTGCTCACACTTCCTACTCCTTCCAAATTATCCGTCATTGGATTATTAATTCCTAGAGCAATTTAAGATTTCATTGAATACATTGTTAATCTGTTTTCAAATTAAAGTCACAAAATATGTATACAGAATATTTTTAAAAAGTAATTTTTCATTGTCACTTGATTATCAATTTCATTTTGTCGTATTCGTACACAAAGTATCAAATTTTATCAAACCAAACAATGATAAATTGACGAAGCTCAAGAATTATTTTTCAAACTTGACATTAGATTGGGAAAAATCAATTTTCAAGCTTAACAAAATTACCAGGAGTATCAAGTGGGAGAAATTCAGATCCAGTTTGTTGAGTAGTTATTCTGTTTAGCATCATCTGTTGTTGTAATGTGTACTGATGATTTTGGGCAGACTGGAACTGAGGTGGTATATTATATTGGTGCTGCTGCTGTTGTTGTAAATGTTGTTGTTGTTGCTGTAGTTGTTGTTCTTGTTGCAGTAGCTGCTGGTGATGAAGTTGTGCGGGTAAAATGTTGTATTGAGTGGCTTCAGCTCCAGCACCATATTCCATAGGCGAAGGAGTGCGACCTGGCGATAGCTGTTGGCTAAAAATAAACTTTCCAAGTTATACTTGAATATACGAATAAAAAATGTTCTTAAAAGCCATTTAACAACCAGAAAGTTCATATACTACCTAGAAATCTCTAATTCTTTGATAACTGATTGATTTCACAATTTACCTGTAAGGTTGCAACGTCGCGGCAGGTTGTGGTGAAGGTGTTGCTCTTTCGACGCGATATACCGGAGAGAAACCACCAGCGGGAATTCCACTACCAGATGCTAACTGATATGGCGAAGAACCACGTTCAATTGGTTCAGCCTTTATCGGGTTTAAACCGTATCCCAAAGGTTGATACTGCATTGCACCATCTATGAAGATTAGTTTTAGTTAGAATCTACGTGGATTTTAAAACTGCAGAGTATGGATTTTGAGAATAACAAATACAAAAAGCATTACAGTGCGCACAGCAAATTCATCTCCAAGCATCCAAAGTTAAGAAAATTGTATTAGTAGGAATGAAGGGGATGCAAAGCTGTTATTAATCATTGGATTATAACTTATAATTTCTAACGGCTTCATTGCAAAGATTTATATTAACAGAGTTATGAGATTTACATGCTTTCACTATCACACATCGACACCCAGAGCAGTTTCAAATATTATAATAACACACTGATATTCAAGGTTTGAGATAATTAAATGAATGGCAAAATGAAACTAAAAATGTAACAAATTATAATAATTTTTTATAAAGCTATTCATAATCATCATCGATGATTAGTTTTATGCATGCGTAAGTAACTAAAAATTATAAGAAAATAAAGAAACTTTAGTTATTATTCTATTGTCACAAAATTATCTACAGTTGAGATGTCGTACCTGATTTTGAAAAAAATGAAAAACAGGAACAGTGTGTTTGATCTGAAATTTGTGACATGGGTGTAGACAGAAAACAGTGGATTCAGATTCTTTGGCTCAGCAAGTAATAATATATTATATAATTAATTGATACAGATAATAATAAATATATATGTATTTTTGTTTTTTCGTTTTTTTTTTTTTGTTTTCAGAAAGCTTTTTGTTTGTAAAAAGTTTTCGTACAAATATTGCACAACATTATTTCATTTATAATGTAATTAATATAGAGTTTCAAAGCACAGCGTTATATAAATAGAGAAGAGCCTCTATTTGAAAAATCTTTCAAAATTTCTTGGCACCAGTCACCTATTCTTATGCCTATCAATGGCGAACTTTCACCCATTTAATTAATGTGAACTTAGATTTCATGTTTATATCTCAAACTACATAATGTAAGAATAAAAGAAATTGATGTTTTACAAATGGGTCAAGCTATGTATTAAGATTCTTTCAAATAAATGACTGTTGTCTAAAAAATTTTGAAAATATTTAAATACCTATTAAATGTTCATATAAAATGCATTCTTAAAAAAGTACAAAATACAAGATCCACCATGAGAAAATATGTGTAACATTTTTTAAGTCAACTTCATGAATACATATTATTGTTAGTTTTAATTCGTCCCCCTCTTTCAACTATTAAAGCTTACCTGAACAGATTAAAGCCATATTTAATATTTCTCCAAATTGGGTATGAGATAACAAAACATGATCCCAAATGACACAGTAGTTAATTAAATAATTGCTGATCAGAAGCCTTAAGAAGAAGTAAAAGTTTATTTTCAAATAATCGGGTTGTATGCCCAAGGTTGTACGCCAAATATGGTGTGTGATCAGAATACTAACAATGGCTATTTGGAAAAATAGAGAATTTTTTCACATTGACAACAAAAGATTGTATTTGTTCATGTAAATTTTCAAAGTGCAAGACGGGTATGATCGGTTTATAGAGAAGCTGACGAAGCAATGAAACGCTTTTAAGGTAATCAGTGCTTTCCAATTCTTAAACATTCTTTACTCAAATTAAATGAATCGAATACTGTTACTTGTAATATAATTTAAAAATTTCCGAAGAGTATGCTATATATAGACAGAAAAAAAAGGATACAGAGATTAAAATTTGAATCAATAAACGTGAAATGCTATTAATAAATTTTTCACGCAGACTGGGTCATAGCGACGGACTTCAAATTTGAAACCCAATCTTTGAACACTATGAAATCATAAATTTCTTCACAAGGGTTGATTACTCACGATCGGTATTACTCATGTATAAATGTATCTATGTATCGCTCGATAGCCAGACTGCTTAGCAAAATTTATTAATATATTTAAACACTGTCTGGCAATGTGGACGATTCATGAGTTAAATATATATATAAATAGGTGGTAAAGTTTTGGGTTCAGATGTTCAATCACGAATCTTATTATAGAAGTAATATAGAAGGATTATTATCCAAAAAAATGTCCACATTGCAGGACTGCTAACTTCTGTTCAGAAGTAAATCTATAATATTGATTTAACGTGATCTTTGTAGGGTATGAAACCAACAATAAGAGCTATAGGATCCTGTTATTCAATGTGGCCAATTGGCTCAATAAATTAAATTCACTTTACAAAAACTTTTATTACACGGTAAAAAGTGTTTGTGTAACATTGCTCGTGTTGTAATATAAAAAGTGAACTATCCCAGCAATGAGATAATTAAACAATATGAATAAATGGTAATAATGAAATGTGTATATTGGCTGTTCAAATGAAAGAAATACAGTATCCTAAATGGCTCTTATGCTGTATTAGTTAAACATGATTCTTAATAGTAAAGATACCAGCACCGTCCAGCTCCAGGCACCCAGGCAATAGCAAGATTTATAAACTTTTTCATATACTCACGTTTATCAGCTTCTGCCTGCAAATGCCTCAACACATGGGCGTTGGGATCATTAGCATATTTTCTCTTTCTCTTTGACTTGGGATCTACAAATGATCATATATTATAACGAATACTACTCGGAGTTGCACAAGACACTTAGTTTCAAGCCGCAAACATGTGTATAGGATCATACTTAAAAATTACTGCCTTTAGCCTTATCCATTTAAGTGTTTTGTGCTACTCAATCATTATTGCACGTCATGTGATATATTATTAACAACATCGGTATAAAAAAGAAGGCCACACAGTTTTCAAAGTTTAAAGGTAACGTTGCTTGTGTTTCAAGTTTTTTGCCACCTACAACAATACCCAGTACCTAGTAAGTACCCTGTACCCTGCTCCGATCCAAATACACTTCTCAAAACACTGTTTTTCATTACCAAAAAGTGAAATTACTTTTATTGGAACAGCGGAGAGCGGATAGACAGACCAGTGACTCAATTTAAAAATCATTTTCCTATCTTTTCTTATTTTCTCAACTATACTGCTCGTTATTTTGATAGTTAAAAAAAAAAAGTAACAGAGTATATTGTTAGATGAAAGATGAAATTAAATTTTTGCATTTTTATTGCAGTTTAAAAAATCAGAGTATCAAGAATGAGCTAAAAAGTGAGCATTGTTCTGGGTAATATTGATTGAAAGTTTCAAAAATCAAGATATTGCTCATTAAAACCAAACAATCTATTCTGGATTCAAAATATGATTAAAGTATAACATAATCGCAGCGTTAACAAATTAATTTTACAAATATTATTATTAATTATAGAAATATACCTAGGTAATTGATAACTATCAATTTTTACCTGCTTGTAACAGGGGGAATATAAGTTTCTCCGCTCAGCGAATCAATCAATTAATTAAATAAGTATAAATATCGTTTTTTAAAAAAAGTAATGGATTTTTTTCACCATCAATAACATCAAAATAAATTTAGATACTTCGTTTTTTTCTTTCTTTATACATACTTGCGATTGGTCACTTCATTCATTTACCAGGATACCGTAAATTTATTTATTTATCGTTGTACGCAAACATAGCACCAAATAAACTTTACCCTAGAGCAATGATCGATGAATTAATTGAAATAATCTAAACCTATATTTAAACGTTGTAGTTTGTCGCGCAGCGTACGTCTTACTACAGTAATTGTTATTGCTATCATCTAAGTATTAGGCAAGATATATTTATACATGATTGATAAAAAATGTGTTATTTTTTTTTTTCATTTTGTTCCTGTTCCTTTCGTTTTACTTTTTCAAATATATTTTCAATGATTTAGGGGACGACGATAATAACGATATAATTTCGAGATAATTTCGTTTCATTATCATCACAAAAGTGAAACAACGATCGAAATATCATTTTTAATTCGATAATTGCGAAGTAGAAACTGAATTCTAGAAGCAAATAACCAAATAAATAAATAGCAAAAACTAAACAGAACTGTTTAATAAAAAACGGTTGATAGTTATTGATTCTAATTTAGCGGGATCAAGTATAAGCGCTATATTAACAGAAAAATTTCTATTTCTGAACAAGTTTTGAAGCAAACATTTTTTCTGTGCAGATTTTTATCAAGCAAAGACCTGGCCGTTGCCGAAGATCGATTTGTTGCTCGACTACTGCTTATAGTTTAAAAGTTTCTGGGTTCAAAGTGACTAAAATATTCATAGTTAATGAATACAGTTCCTCTTAATCTATTCCGTTTCATAACAGAGAGAAACTATCTACATACTTTTGGTACTAACGAGATTAAAACGATTGAATAATTAAATAAACGTGGGAAAACAACATCAAATAAATATGATAATAAAATTAAAGTTATAAATTATTCACGTTATACTGTTAACAGTATATGTTTTAAATTTATCGAGTATATTGAATGGGACACAGAGAACAAGACGCAGCAGAGTTCGGAATAGATTAAAGCAAAAACCAGTCGCATGATGGACTACAATAATGAATGCTGAATTAGGTATGCAATCATTGTCAAAATCCACCACACCTTGTAATATCTGAATAGTCCGAAGCAATTTCTTCTGCTGGATTTTTCCGATCCTTAGATTCGGTCTAAAGACTTGTTGCCCTTTGACTGTGAACACCTAGTCTGAATAGGTTTATGACTTGCAAGGATATATGATATATCGTTAAAAATTTTAAGCATCAATTTTATCCGACAATATTTTCCCCCCCTCCACGGGGCTGTAATAAAATGACATTTCGTCAAATTCAGAGGCAGTAGCGTGGGGAGCCATCGCTGTATAAAGAGCGTAATGCTCTGCTTCAGTGAGCTCGATACCGTAAGGTGGAGACTCATCTCCATCTAGTCTCAATGACTTTACACTAGTAACGCTAGTCATGCTTGGCCTGGGGATATTCGAGGTATTTATATCGTTGAAACTGCCCTTACATAAAGTTGATGCACTGGTCCCTAGGTTTAAATTTTGTTGACTGCCGGTCCCATGCAAAGCATCTGGGTTTGTTCCTTCCGGTTTATCTTTTTTTGCCTTCTTTGCAAAAAGTTTTGAAAATATTCCGGGCTTTGATTGCTTCGGTAGAGTGCCTGGCAAAGAGGGTAAATTTTTTTGGGGTGCCTGATCGGTGGAAATTGATTCATTGAGAGTGTGAGTTGAGGAGGGACGCGGCAGGGCGGAAATAACGGGTAGTACCGGCATGGACGGGGTCTTACGAATTCTTTTTGGTGGCAGAGGCGGAAGTCTTTCGTCCAATTCTCTCCTAACGTCTCTTTTAGCAGCTAAAGGTGGCGGGGATATCGATATTACCGGACTTCGAGCGGGTAAGGGTAAGGGCAAGGGCAAGGCTACATCTTCGTACTTTCGTTCTTCGGGAACTTGTATTAATTCGATAGGATTTTTCATAGCCATTTGAAGACTTGTGTAGGTCTGATTGTCATATACATCTACGTCCATGGGCTGATTATTGAGATTTTGTTCAAGGGCAGCATTCAACAATTTAGTCTGTGTGTCCGCGTAGATTTGATCAAGTTCAGCAACTTGAGACAACAATTCGTTTAATGACTTATTACCCTCGTCAGGATTTCCTACTTCTTCATTGTCGCTAAGTTTATTTTCCTGACTTTTATCAACCCATTTACCTACCTCCGTATAATCAAACCAATCTGACTTACCATCTTTAGAAATACAACTAGTCTGACTTGTTAATTCTGCGCTACTATCTTCGATGTTGTTTTTTAAAATACCTTCAAAACCTATGTCATTATTTCTATCTAAACGTTCGCTGTTTGATAAAGAGATCAGCGAATTTTTTGCCGGTTTTTTATCCATTGTGTTATTATTGTCTGTAAAATTATTCACCGTAGATTTATCCTCTGAATTCAAGGCGTTATCTCTCTGACTACCCTTAATATTATAAAGATCGTTCAAGGCTCTTAGGGTGGCAAGCTTATTGTGTGCTTTTTTGTATTCAAGATCGTTATTATTGAACTCGTCGATAGTTCGGGATATTTTTGGAGTAGAGTTTGAGAGCAGGGCTGCTTCTGTGGCTAAAATTTTGTCAAATGTATTGTAGTCCGCCTTCTTCCTGGCGAACGCTTTTCGTAATGACCAGAACGCGGGCCTACCTGAATCCAAAGGCAGAAGTTCAAAAGGTAGAGGGTCGCTCGTAGCACCATCTGACGGCCTGCGGAGCTGGATTGAGACTTTCACGGGTTGGTCAACTTCCAGAACTCTGTACCGCGGCGTTCTGAACGATATCGCTACCTGTTAGGGAATAAAAATGTTCATTTAATTTCATGTTTAATAAAATTTTATCGCAGATAATCGCTGGCTTCTTTTTAGCTTTTTTACCTGTTTGTGAACATGTGTCGGCTGAAAGTCTGCGCAGTCCTCCCAAACCAATTGGCCATCTCGTTCCTCGAAAAATCTAACTTGAATGTCTTCTTTTGCTACTTTTTCGCATAGTAGTATCATTTCTTTTCCACCCGCTACGGTACTGGTGCAATCGCTAAGCTTGCATATGACCAAGTCTGACATTGCCTCTGTAAATAATAAGCCAATTAGAATTAAAGAGTCAGATACTTTTGGGATATACTTGTGTTACAGAGAATAGAATCTTTACTCTTGTCGTAAATTGGATCCGAAACAACTGGGGGTAACGGAATAGAGAATTTGTCCTTCTCAGCACTTTCCAAAAATACTTGGAAACACAGCCTGACTGCGTTCAGATCGATGCTGGTAGGTTGTCCTCTGTGAGAGAAGCCCGCTGCAATGAAAAAATTCATTTATTGATTCGAATATCTATATTGTTAGTTTATTATCTTTTATCTACATGATATAAAGACAAAAGAGTTCTGGACTTTGAAGAATAACGCTTACTCCGAAATGGATCGACTCGAATCTCTTCTCTGACTCTCAGAGCTTCTTCAATGTCTTTTTTCTTCACACATTGTATTCCAAGATTTGAAAAAGTCACTGTCATGCTTTCAGAATCTATTCTCGCAGAGTACACTCCTTTTCTACATGCTTCTTTACCGACAAGATTGTGAGGATGTGGTCTGTAGGGCGGGTCCTTGGTAACACATGATACTACCACAAATATGCTGCCCTTGTAGCCTTCTATCTGTATTTTAAAATACGAATAATGTTGAGTGATTATTTAGTCGAATGAGTTCAATAGTAACAAGAAAATATTGATAACGATTGATAACGTCAAGGCTTTAAACGTACTCTTATACTGGGAAAGGTCTTGTTTTCTGGTGTGCTATTTACTCCTGGTATACTGCCCGCCGATCTCCCTTCGCATTCGTATCTAAAGCGAAGTGCTTTGCTTGCTGGCTGTTCGAGAATCTTTACATAGGCTTTTCTTCGGCTACTACCCGGCCTGACTGAGCCTGTACCCATAGCCTCTACACCGCCTCCAGAAAACATGTTAACTACGTCCTGTTCCTCTCCGTTACACTCCACAAACTCAGGATCCGTTGTTTGGATGACTTCAACTGAGTATGGTAATAGAATGGTAAGGAATTAATCTATATTGTTTTTTGATACAAAGAGATCAGTAAGTTTGGCCAGATAATGATTCATACTCTGTTTTATGTAATTTATCAATCTCAATGGTTTTAAAATCAATAAATTTAACTTCTTAGTGGTTATTAATGCTTGATTTACTTGTTCCCAAAACTTATGCACACTCATAACGTTGATTAGGGCCTCATTTTTAAACTCGACTCACAGCAAAGTAGTAGAGTCTAAAAATAAGTTTTTGACTAAGATCTGAAATTTTATTCACTGTGCATTGGAAGTAGATGTGATTGGTAAAAATCGAAGTTTTTTCAGAAAAATCAGCTTTGTTTTATTCAAGATTAGATTTTCTCAATTTTAAACCTAGAATTTACCAAGAAAAAATTGGTAAAAATCGAAGTTTTTTCAGAAAAATCAGCTTTGTTTTATTCAAGATTAGATTTTCTCAATTTTCTAAATTTTCAACTCTTCTCCTTCAAACACATTATTCCCGTTTCTTTAAATAACTCTCAGATTTTTTTCAACAATTTTTTACATATAATTTTCTTATAGGATTTCATACGGTAGTAATGTTTCATCAACTAATAAGCTTTTGATTATCAGTTATTTTCTGTTTAAAATCTGTAAAATCTCTCTTTTATATTTCGGTCTGAATGTAAAACCAAACCAAAGATCTTTTTATCTCACATAATACTCACTGACATCACTTATGTTTATATTTCCATCCGACACACCATGGATACGTTCCATGCCTCCGGCTAGTAGATAGTCGAGAATATAATTGCCATCTGGAAAACGAGATGAACGTTCACTGTGTTAAAAAAAAACTCGAAAATCTAAATCTGTTAGGAACAATTTTGGATACACGTTTTTCATTCTTCAAAGTATCGTATTAACCACTTGTCTCTCTAATAATGAACCGGTTGATATAATTTTAAGCAAGCTGAGTAAGTTTTCATGATTTGAATCGTTCCGTTGTAGCGAATCTTGTGAAAAACCGGACTTTCCATTAAAGATTTTTTCTTTGAATGAATTTGACGTTTTGGTGATTGAATATATACACATTCAGGCAAAGTTTACGCGTTCGCCTACGCGGTGTGATTTTTTTTATTTGGCTTAATGCCCGCTGTGCGCAAGGAGTGCGAAATAAAATGTAAAACTTAATGGAATCAGTTTTGATAATATACTTTATTAAGGGGATCGAAGTGATAATAATGAATACATAGTAAAAGAAATGATCGTATATATCGAGCAGTTTTATGGGGTAGAATTACGGTTTTTTCCAATTTTTTATTCACTTATAAACATTACGTAAATTTATAGAAAGTGAAAAGAAATGATTCACAATGTTTGAATTAGTTTCAGAGTAATAAGTGAAATTGAAAATAAGTAAAATCACTTAACAGCATCTAACTTTAACCCCTTTAAACGATACGATTCAGTGGAGTGTATGTACGATTATGAAAAAAGAAAACATAAGAAGTAGTCTGTGATAAATTAAGAGCACAAAGCAAAGACACGCGAAAAGATATTTATGTTGATTATTTTTTGTCGTTTTTTTTACTATATTTATATTTCTTTTTAGAGGAAATCAGTTGAAAGGACTAATTCTGTAAGGAACAGCTGCTTCAGATAATAATAACCTATAAAATGAAGATAGTGAAGCAGAATATGATCTGCTCGTTGTTGTTTTTATCAGTCGAAAATTCGTCAGCTATAAAATGTATAGGGATCGTAAGTTTTGTTAAATGAGATAAAATACACGCGATTGAGAATCGTAGTTTGGTGTTTCTGTACTACGGGGCGATTCCGGGAGTTTAGCGGCGCCCAACGCTGATCCAATCATTATTTTTGGAGAGCCTAGGTCTCCATGGCTATTATTAAACTATCGTAGGACAATGTGATACTCGCCTGTTTCAGACCCATGTTATGGTACGTAGTGGACGAGATAGTTCGACGCAAAGGTTTGTTAGAGTAGAGGAAAGTCGAGTCTTCTTAGTATTTAGTCTACTGTCAAGGCCTCGATTAGATTCACGAACTGGTTTTAATGTTTCAGTCAACTGATCACAGAACTTTTATTTATTACGGACATATCACTTTTGGGGTTTATACACAGCGATATGATATACGAGGAGTTTACTTTCACGGTTGAACACTCGACGCCAACCCCTTCGGCACAAATAGTAGCCGAGGAAAATTATTTTTGGCTAAAATGACCACAACATTTTTCGGGGAAGCGTAGCCTACTTGTGTTCTCATTGGTTATTATATGTCACGTGATTATCGTAACCTCGCGCAATTTTTCTACTGATTTACTGCGCACCTCGTGATTAACATGGACGACGCCCGCCAATTTTGGCGGCATATTTGAATGTACGATGAAGGAGAAAACTGGAAAGTAGGATAACAGCCCGTATTTTATAATACTGTAGTACTTTTTTGTCATTTAAACACTGAGCAAAGTTTATTTAGATACCTACAGAAGAATGGTCGACAGTTTATTATTAAACGTGACTATTTTTATTCATCAAAAGTGAAAGAATGTTCAGAATGAAGACAAAATTTATTAATTTTGAATATTTAGTCTCGTGTTCGTTTCCAAGCTTGTACAAGCCATCATAGTCCGTTTCCAAAATCGCCATGAGAATGTGGCGAAAGTCCCCTCGGCCTCTATCGCCTGGAATTGCCACTCTCACAGTGTCACTGATTTTGCACAAAGGAAATTTTAAACTCGAGAATAGGCAAAATTGGCCAAGGTACTCATGCAGAAGAAGATCTTACACACCTTGACACATAACTATGAAAATTGAATTGTATTCTCGATTATGGTTTACATTTTTTTTCCCAAATGAAAAACGCAGAGCTTTATCCAGCAGTGTTTGGATGATACTAACCTTATTTGGATAAAGCCCAGAATATACAATTGATGACAACTTTATCTAACCATTTTGGATAAAGCTAGCTTTATCCGAATAATGTTAGCTTTAACCAATTCCTGGCATTACCTGTAACATATGTATACGTCATACAATAACTTTCGTTTGTTTAGTAGTCAATTATTTTTACCATCCCCTTGGCAAACTCAATATAAATAAACAATCCGCAATAGTTTTTGAAGCTAATTTTAACTAGAATTGAAAGCTGGTACAATGTTGAGCCAATCGCCATGGGTGGGTAATAGCCGAAGGTATAATGCGTACCCCTTGAGAAGCCGGAAGAACGTTCACTACCCTCCACAGCCTACATATGTAAGAGCCCCTCGACGGGGACCCGTTCCAGGACCAATCAGAAACCCAATTAATTCATACCGTATCTGCACTCCGTTGATTTCAAACCAAAAAAATATTATCAAGAAAACTGCCAGCTGCCCAAATCAATCGAAACCAAATTATAACTCGTTGCATATCCCCAGGCTTGGATGTAACAAAAAGAGCTTATCTATGGTAGATTTATCGCCTGTGGCTATCAAACCGGATGCTGCCGACCTTCGGTAAGCATTTACAAATTAAAATTCGAAAAGTCTGATATAATCAACGTGAAATCTTAGTTCTTAATAATTTTTCAAATTTTTTTAATTATATCAATCGCATATATATACCAAAAAAAAAAAAATGAGTAGGTATTGTTCATCACTCGGCAGAAATTTTGTAATAAAATATATATTATTTATAGTAAAACGCTATTTAATAGTTATATAATTTATTACTACCCTTCCCACACTTGAACTTCTTTGAAACCAAATTTATCCCTCCTATTCCCAACCTTCATAACCGATTCTCCTCAAATTTAATATCGGATCTAGAAATTATTCGAGGTAGGTATATTTGGGTTCAAATTTCATTGAAATCAGTCGATTTATACAAAAGTTATTCGACATTCGGACTATACAACGTGAAGAACTTATAAGTTCCCAATTTTCTCATCACCTTATGAAAGACTACTGCAATAGTTTGAAAGTTATTCCACAAATTTTAAATCTCTTCATCAGGTCCGAAAGTACTACGTCTTTGCAGACACGTTTGCGTAAAGTAGAGCTGTGTGATCGAGAATCAGAAACTGGTACAGATCTGAAATTACCGCTTGGGGATGGGATTGACTCTGTATGCGGAAGAGGAACGGGGATTATGGGATTGCCTCTGGATAGAAACAAAGCTGCGAATCTTGTTTGTCGAGCGTTGGTTGTAAATGCATGGCGTCGTAGACGAGAGGATAATTTACAACTGCAGGAGACGATTCAGCATCTTACTCAACAAGTTGATCATCTCCGTATCCAGATTGTCGTTTTAAGAAGATTACTTGACACCGAGAATGGACGCGTTAGCAGATTTATGGCCGAGATGCAACGCGTTCGCGTCCAGTTTGAAGATGTTGCTCGTGATCGAGATGCAATAAAAGTGGTAAATTTAAATAATTATTGCAGCGAAGTGAAGCTGGTTGAAATGGACTGAAAAGACTGAGTCAATCCAATCATTCGCTGATTCAAGTTTATAAATTTATTAATTGAAATAATTTTTTAGATTTTTTTTTTCAACATCAAAAGCCTTTAACGTCTTCGTGTGTAATTTGTTTATTGTGATCATTGTCTAGGAGAAAGAAAAGGCAATAGAAGACGCGAAGCAGTTGCGAGAACAGAGCGAAGAGAAAACAGTGCTTACAGAAAACTTGCGAAACGAACTGTTTACGGTAAAAACACAACTGGTAGCTCTCGACGGGCAGATATCACGAGATCGAGAAAAGCTGCTCAAGCTACGAGAGGACAAAAAGATTTTGCTCGATAAGGTATATCTTCTACTTCTTTATGATCTTTTTATCGATTTTCTTCGCCGAGAATCAACCGTTTAGAAGAATAACATGATATTCAAACCAATAACTGCAGATCATAATGAGCTATACTTTTTTACCTATTTCGTCACTGTATAGCCAAAGCTGTGAGTGCCATAAAATTTTTCGAAATAATTTACCTGAATTTCTTGTCCCTTACCAAAATAGAAAAAAACAAATCTTGGAAGAACTATTAGCCGTTTCTGAGAATAAAATTTAATCGGGGTGTTAATCTGTTGCTAGATAGAATTAGTTAATCTATTCTGTGAAGTGAAATTTTCGTTTTCATTCACTTAACGCTGACTTACCTGGGCAAATCAGTTCCAAGAAAAGGGTATGGGCCATAAGTATGTATTGCGGCTGTTGCCCTTTCAATTGATCTCTCTACAAGTCACATTTACTGGTAATTTACCCGCGTATACCTTTTCTGAAAACAATGGAGCATTGTTCTGAATTTAACAGGCCTGTGTTGAAGCCATGTTTTCTTCTTACTTACTGACACGGATTTTAGTGTAATAATTTTCTATCGAACGCCATATGTAATTCGAAAATTGTGCTTATACTATATTAGCGGCGAAAAGAGGCGGGCGAGCTTATAGTAAACCATAAAAAAATGTAGTTCATTTTCATCAACATAATTTTTCCTGCTGAAGACCCGTATTATTTTTTCTTCGAAATGGTTTTGCGCTATTATCGAAAAGAACATAAGTCTCGGCAAAGTAAATATAATGAGCGTATCTTGGTAGTGCAAAAATGAAAGGCGTATCCAGACAGACCAGGAAGAAAACGTATATATCAGCGATATAGGCGAGAAGAGCGTGTACCTCGGTGCGCAGAAGCTCTTTTTCGGTGCGCAGTAAATCTTTTTTGGTGCGCAGAAGATCTTTTTCAGTATCTGCGCATCGAGAGACATTCTTCTCCCCTGCATCGCTGATATACCGCGCGCTTTGTTTCCTGTTCGACCCAGATGCACCTTTCTTTCCTGCTCGATAGGGACCATCGAATGATGATTATATATTTATACGGGTATTACGTAGTTATATGAATGGGGAATTCCATGCCAACTCGACGAATGTTTGTCCCCGACCATTTTTATTTTTACTGATTTAACAAAAAAATCTTTTAGCGTTCATTGAAAGTAATACCTTCATGATTTTTTTTCAGATTTTTATCTCAATCCATTTTCTAAAAAATTAAAAATACTATTGTATTAAAACTTTGTTCGTCTTGTCTGACAAATTCACTTCTATAATTATGTAAAGCCACGAACGATAGAGTCACTACACTAACATATATAAATGTTAATGAATGTTTTTTTACTCCCATTTATATTACTCAACTATAACTCGCCATTAAATAAGATTATAGATGTGCTACAATATTGGTTAATAAATTTTTTAACTTCCTTCGCTGATGAAAAATAGAAAAAATTTAAATTATATGATCGCTAGGGTCTGAAAAGTTCAGGATTTGGCTCTAGAATTTTATAAATTTTTTTCAAAAAAATCGTAGGTGTCCCACTTTTAGAAAAAAACTTGTTGTTTAATTTAAATTGAAATAAACATATCAATTTTATTTTTCATAATTTGTTCAATATTTTTTAACGAAAATGCAGTAGTTCGAGACGAGAAAAACGATGTCCTTACTTTTATCAATATCGCTTTTTTTTTTGCTGAGTGATATGCAATTGAAATTTTTAGGGTCGAGATTTTTCAAAGAATCATATCTAGAGAATGGGTTGAGATAAAAGTCTGAAAAAATCATGGAGGATACTTTCAATGAATGCTGAAAGATAAAAAAAAAATATAACATTATCACATTATCGGCTTTGCAGTAAAATTATCGTCGATTTATTAAAAGTTCATGAAACCACGATAATACGTGAATATTTTTACAAAAAAAGGTTACTATTCTCTACAACCTCCCCAATTTTAATTTTGAAATAGATATTTGCATTGAATTTCATTAGTCGAAAGATCTGAGTAAAAAATCTAAGAATCCTTTCTTAGCGTTTATTTTCATATGTTTTGAAGTAAGAAAAAAAATCGGAGACCCCCCACCCTCGAGGCCTAAAAGTCTACGGATTTATAAATAATTACCCATACAGAATAAATGAAAAGCTAGAATTGCTCACCTGCAGGTAACGACGAACGAATCTCTGACGTCGACATATCTTACGAGAGCTGTAACAGCGGAGGCTACTGCAGAGGATTTGCAAAATCGGTTGACCGCCCAAATCGCATTGGTTACTACTGTTCGCGAACAGCAACGGAAATCTTCTCAGTAAATAAAAAAAACTCCGCACTTTGCCTTAATATATCTTACGTATACCATCTTGCGAATTATATCTTAATATAATAAGATATATGATAAAAAGTCTTCTTTTTTTCTTATCATTGATATGCGGCATAGTGGACCGCGGAGGGAGATCTAAAAAAGTCGAAAAAATACAAAACATTACTTGATCTATCTGAAATAGTAGAATGTTGTTGTTTTGGGGTCACTAGTTGTGAATCTGATACCAAATTTTAAACTCTAAAAGTATAACGGACTAAATGTACGTGACTTTAACTTGCGTTTAATACTTATTCGTTTGATATTTGAACTCGAATAGTCACAATTCATTCCATGCATTTTAGGGAATTTAAAGTGAAGACCGAGGAGACGACAAAATTGCAAAAACAGCTACAAGCGTCTCGAGAAGCCGGGAAATCCCTTAGTTTGCGGGCAAGCAATCTTGAACACGAACTGTCTGATCGCGATGCCGCCTTAAGGAGGCTCGAATCGGCGTACAATTCGCAGCTGTAATTGTCTACATATCTATACTGTTTATAATAATTTATTACGCTGTGACAATGAACCAGAATACTTGAGTAATCAAAAATTTTCTTTTAGGTCAGAATTAAACGATTTGAGAGAGCGATTAGCTCGTCAATCGCAAGAAGGTGGCTGGAGCAGCCGAGTCCTGCAGATTGCCGGAAGTGTTGTTCGAGCCCCACGAGCAATATTTCGCACTCTTTCTTTCCTTTCCAATCCAGCTGGATCTTCGGTTACATCATAGGTATAATTAATTTTACGAGATTGTTATGTGTTACAGAATACAAAATGTTTCAACGATGCAGCTTTTATGAAAAATTTGATTTTTTTTTTGGAAATTTGTATAATTTTGTCAGAAATTTAGTGATTGTATTTCGACTAGCATTTATCCTCAAGAGGTTTGTATTTGCAGTTACGTAACTGCAAATTATTATCGTATTACGTATATAATATAATCAAGAAAATCGTTTGTCGTGTTCATTTTTTTTCAGAATACACCGCAGACTTACGTATCCACATATCACACCACATACCTACGTTGATTGACCACAGCAGAGTTAATTTCGCAATCATCTCCTTGTTTTATAGTAACTCGACAAAGATTATTGTGGTATACGGTTATAATTCCGCTGATACGATCACGTTGAAGGTCGATGCGTATACGTGTTGATCTACGTAGAACGATTACAGTAGATCAGTGCGTATAACAGACGAATCAGCATATCATTAATCGATCGAGGATTGAACTACGTATGGTAAGAAAAGGAGAAAAGGAAAAGAAGGAATTTGAAGGAACATGAAAATAAACAGAGACACAAAAACTATTCTAAAAATTCTGCTGATTTTGGATTTAATATCTCCATGATTAACGATTTATTTATATCTATTTGATTTATTTTTTATTTTCTATACCTGATATATCTACACCTGATCAAAATGCACATCTAATTATAATACATTACATTATAACTATAATTATTTATAGATTTGACTAAATTTAAAACAGTTTATATATTTATCGTAAATTGAATAAAATTATTTTACAGATAAGTATAAGTAATCTGATTTGATCAATAGAATATTGTTTTTTTCTACTAAGGTTAATCAATCGAGCGTTCATGTATGCTCAATTTAATTTCATAAACTGTAAATTCAATAATAAGGGGATAGAAGATTATATATCTAGCGGTTTTCAGCTTTGCAAATATTACGTCTATGTATTCCAAACCAACGCGGTAGGACCTGAAATTTCATAATAAGTTATCAAAACGTACGATAACAGAATGTTGGGCAATTATTATATCCGGTCTAATTAGCGCGGTTTTTCTTGTTCTCTGTCTTCGTCTTTGTAATCTTTTCAAGTTCCGTTGAAGCCCCCCGATTCATAAGTTCTTTAATATTTTAAATTCATTCACAAATTCCTTTCAAACAATGTTCGACAATCGACTTACAATGAGCCTCAAAATTCGATGCTATGGTATCGATGCGAAAGACTGGGAATACCGAGAGTCGACTAAACGTGAATCGAAGACTCGAATTGCGCCGCAAGATTGTTTACAATATGACGTGCACTCTGATGTCTTGCCGGGGTTCAATAATATGTACTTTATTTGTTTAATCCATGATAACAATTCCCGCCAACTAACTTACATTGATAAAATGCGTAATTTATCATTAAAAAACCGCATGGTATGTAGTACCCGCGAGCCTAGAAAGCGAGATATTACAATTCTGGAAGAAAAATCCACATAACCCTTTAGTCAGTTCTAGACCGTCTAGATGTAAATAAATTTATCTCCGCTTCGTGAGCATCGCTGATTATCCTCTCCTCTTCCCGCTTCAGATAACACGCCTTTTTTTCTTATCTCCCATTGTCGCGCTCAGAACACGAATAGCATACATGTATGTATGTAGTTTTAACGTCGTTTTGCCACGAGGTCACTACATCGGCACTTGACAAGTCCGATCGCGGTGTGAGACGGACTTTTTTCCTGGTAGGTACACCCGTACTTATTTTCGCGACATAATCAACGTTACATATAATTGATCATAATAATTTATACAACCACAATTTGAGCGGTATTTGCTTACCTTTATACTCTCTGTCTTTTAAATCCATGTTTGTCTTCTTTAAGAAAATTATTTATACATTAATATTGCAACTATCTGGCATTGATCATGAATTTCAATCTGCTCCTCGCTTTAGAACCTATTTTATAATTATTACATAACTTTTGTACTAGCTAATCTAACCACCTTCATCACTAGTTTCTAAATTAACACAGTTATAGAGCATGTTTTCAGTGAAAATAAAATAGTTATAAATAAATGTAAATATTAAAGATTGTTCCTAAATTTATAACATTGAATAGTCTAAGTTATAGTTATACATTATACATTATACATTATACTAACACCTGAGCTGTGGCTCGTAGTATGTTGTACATAGCTTGAAATTAGAGAGATAAAGTTTTGGAAATAAGGAGAGATGTCGAGCAAATCTAAGCAGACGATACTGGTGACGGGTGGTGCTGGTTATATTGGAGCTTTGACCGTTTTGGAACTCCTTAACGCCAATTATGAGGTCGTGGTTATTGACAATCTTACTAATGCTTACAAAGGTAAGAGTGAGATTTAGAATAAGAGGTAATCGAGGCATTGTTCTATATCATTTTATTCCTATTCGAAATTGGTAAAAAGTTGGCATAGTTTTTCAAAAACACAGTCTTTGCGGGATTATGGTGAATACTAGTTAGTTAGATTGTTTTCCTATCTAAATTAATCCCTTCGATTACTAGGGCTTGTTGATTTATTCAAATTTTTACTTCTTCTGACAGCATCGGATCGACAGAAACCAGAATGTCTTTTGCGTGTTGAAGAGCTCACAAAAAAGAATGTCGCATTTCACGGAGTTGATATAACAAACAGAAAAGAACTTACCAATGTATTTAAACAAGTGAGTTAGTCCGTATTTTGTTATTAAAGGTATACAGCTGTGTGTAGATTGAAGATTAAAAATACGAAGAAGAAGCAGATTACTTGTATTTTTATATGATTAGAAAGTTGGAAGTATTTTTTTTTATAGCTTTTATTCAAAGATTGTACATTCATTGATGAAAAACAATTCATTTTTTCAGTATAAAATCGACAGCGTTATTCACTTTGCTGCTCTAAAGGCTGTCGGCGAATCGGTTGCTAAACCATTGGATTATTATAGAGTAAATGTTAGCGGTACGATTGTCCTTTTGGAGGTGATGCGAGAACATGGGGTTCATAGACTAATTTATTCAAGTAGTGCTACCGTTTATGGTCTTCCTGAAAAACTACCGTTAACTGAAGAAACGAAGACTGGTGATTGCACCAATCCATATGGAAAAACCAAGTTCGTAGTTGAAGAAATATTGAAAGACCTTTGCTTCTCTGATAAGGTAGATATTTTCATTTTTTTTATTTCTTTTCATTTTTATCACTCATAAAACAATATTGAGAATCAAGACACAGCTCTATTATTTCCCACAGAGTTCGAAAAATAAATCAAAGAAATAGTCTATAATTTTGTTTGAATAGGAGCTTCCAATCTTGACATTAAAAGTTATTAGAGCTCTTGCCTCTACTAAAATTTTGGGTACAAGTGAATATGATATAACTTCTTCGATTTAGGCCTGGTCTGTTACTTCTTTGAGATATTTTAACCCAGTGGGAGCTCACCCATCAGGAGATATCGGAGAAGATCCAAACGGAGTGCCAAACAACCTGATGCCTTATATCGCTCAAGTTGCTGTTGGTAAAAGAGAGAAGCTCTCTGTTTATGGAAAGGATTACGATACTCCAGATGGAACTGGTAAGGCAGAATAAGCAGAGTCTGGTACACAGAATCAGAGATGAAATTGATTATTTGCAATGAAATTCTCTGGTGAATTCAATCCTTTCATAATAATTACACAAGAAAATTAAGATCATCTTATAATTTGACCTCAATTTATAATTTTAGGAGTCCGTGACTATATCCACGTCATTGACTTGGCTGTAGGACATTTGCAGGCAATTTCCCACCAGCATACCTCTGGCTTTCAGGTTTATAACCTGGGAACTGGCAGAGGGTATTCCGTTCTGGAAGTGATCGAGGCGTTTAAGAAAGCCTCTGGCAAGGATATACCGTACGATATTGTAGATCGTAGGCCTGGTGACATTGCGACAAGTTACGCTGACGCTAGTCGTGCAAATAAGGAACTAGACTGGCAGGCATTGAGGAATATTGATGATATGTGTAAGTCAAATTCACCAGAGTGAACTGATTGTAGTGATTTATAACAGTGAACCGAGATATGATCTTGAAACGTTTCTTATTTATTTAATTTTTGTTATTTTTTTTTTAATTCTTGATGCGCCGTTAATTTACTACAGCAAAAACAACAATAATATATTATCATTATCTGGGTACAGTAAAGTATTACAAGTTCAGAGTCTGAAGTACTATTCACATCGTAATGACGAATTAATAATGATAATAATTTTCCAGGCAGAGATACATGGAAATGGCAGCAAAAGAATCCAGATGGATACAAGAGCTCATCACCCGGAGTATGCTCGCTTAAACCAAAACGAGCGAATTAATAAGTAAAAGTACTAGCAGTTCACATATCTATTATATGTTTGTTTTGAGTAAAATCAATGATGCAATGAATCTGATACTTTTGTATCACCTACATGATCGGCAGCCCAGTGAACAGATTCAGCTTTTGATTTATTATTTATAAACTAACAATACACTGTGAGAAATTTTGTGTAGAATAAAAAATCTAGCCACAGATAATAATTAACATTTTACTAGAATATTTCTAAATTACCAAAGACTTGTTAGCTTGTATAATTATCGATAGTTAACAGTTAGATTATTTATACTAAATATTGCCAATATCTTACACCTGCAAGTTCCTGTTACTATTTTTTATTATATTATTACTACATAAGAAATTAGTAACAAAAAATTTTGAGCATTAAATATTGGGTACTACGTTATTGTTCGAGTTGAAAAATTGCTCTCTTCATTAAATATTACCTCGGAAAGATTGAGAGATTGATTTGATAAACTGATCAATTCCAATGCCAAAGAAATATTACATTCTTGGTCGATAGTTACGTAGGGGGATAGGGGTATTAAATTGTTGTTTTATTTCTCTTTATCATCATTTGTGTAATTGTACATTCTATAGATGCCATAAATACCATAGATATAGGTACAGTTCGTTGCCATTATTATTGTGATTATTATTGTTGTTATTCCTAGTTTTAGGAAAGTTTATTATCTTCATTTTACTGATATGTAGATGATTTTGGGATTTGAATAAAAAAAATTAAAAAATTAAAAAAAAATAAACAAAAATACCCAATACGTCGATTTAGGAATCCTACGTTCCTATTAGAGTAATTTAATTTAGATATTTGCGTGTGTATGGATGTACAGGGTGGTTTTTTTTCCAATCGATTCAGGTTAATATTTTCGAAATGAAGCAAGATACAGGAGAATACTTCAAACAAAAGATGTATGGTTTCGAAGGGGACATTTGATAAAGCTATGGGTTTTGAATATTTGTAGGGTCTTATGAGGTTTTTATCAGGTATAACTTTTGTTTTTTTGAATGGGAACTCCTGTTTTTTAGTGCAGATTCATATTCTACACAAATCAAAAACATTACTTTCATGGGAATCTTTTTTTTTCTAAAAGTTCAATTTCTTATATGTTGTTTTTAGTAAAAAGATTTTTTTTTCTTACAAAAAAAGAAAGAAAAAAAACTTAAAAATGTGAGGTCAAAGACAAAGAATATCAAACGTTATAAAACCGACACATCGTATGTGTATAAACTATATGACTGAATAGTTGGAAAGCCTGGCATTTTGTATGACGATTAAAGTTCAAATAAATTATTATAAACAATTTACGTAGTTCCATTTACTTCCTGTTATAAATACAAATAGATCATTGTATAACGTGTGAGAAATTCTGATGTGATGAAACAGAGAATTTACGTTCACTTTGGAAAATTTAAAACATCTTCGGTTGTTGAGATCGCAAAAAGAGATGGACTGATAAATTTGAATTTCGAAATAAATAAACGGGCGTTTCCGGCCCTCTTTCCTTTACGCATTGACCATTGACGTACCACTGCGTTAAAGTGTCGATGCTGCTGCTGTTGTCTCTCGCATTCGTCGTCTGCTGAATCAGCAAACGGGAATGTCAGACAAAAATGGACGTTGTTGTTGTTACACTTCGACTTTTTTCTTTCTATTAATTATATCCCTTAATCCTGATTGAAATACGAAGTTTTAAACGGCTGAATACACAGGTTTAACAGTGTAAATATAACCAGCTAAATCCAACATGCCACCAAAATTCAGAAGAAGCGTGTCACGCGAAGATATGACTAAAGCCGACGACGTGGAGAAGGTATGTCAGATACACAACCCACGTACACGCACACACACACAGACATACTGCGATTGTAATAAATAATAAAACAAACATTAATATATCTCTGACAATATTTTATTCACACATTTGAGATAAACGAGTGGCGGAAACATTCAAATTATGTTATATAGTTAATTGAGCTGTTGTCGTTAATTTGTTATTCTATTTTTTATTTTTTCTTCTTACAGGAGACACTCCTCGATCATGACAGTGATCTGGATGAAGAGATGCTCTTCAAGTAAGTCTTCATTTATCTTTAAGCCACTTTCTTCAATAATGTTAAACATCGACAACAATTATTTAGTTCTATAAAGTAAACAGTAACAAAACACGTGTGCATTGTATCATTTCTTACAGCCGCCCAAGTACATCGAGTAGTCAACCCTACAGGGATCAGAAAATGGACAGGTGATGATGTTTAAGCTGTTTATATCTCCTTTGTGAAGTTTAACAGGAATTGATGGATTCAATTGTATAAATAAATTGTATGGATATTATTTTACAGCGTTCGAATACAGATAAAAGAAGTAACAGACGTAATGAGAGATAATGTACAAAAAGTTATGGAGCGAGGAGATAAAATGGAAGACTTACAAGTGGCTAGCGAAAGGCTGGCTATGGCTGGAAACGAGTTTCATGATTCAGCTAAGAAAGCACACCGCAGAGCATGGGTACAGAATATGAAGGCTAGAATTATTGTCGGCGGAATAACTCTTACAATAGTTATAAGCATTATTGGTAAGTTGAATAACGCCCACTCGAAGTTGTCCTATACACTTTGCGATGTTATTTTTGATTTTCGTGCATGGCTTCTCTGGTTTCTCTTTTCATAAAACGTAAAACCATATTTCTGAAAAGTAAAAAGGACCCCATATCTGTCCTTATGTTAAAGAGGTTTTAGTCAAATTCAATGAAACTGGAGTATGTTGCATTTCAAATCATGCTGTTTGAAAGTCTCCATGGGCCAAACCCTCTAAAATTAAGGGATTTCAAGATATTTAAGTATAGTTCGAAAATTGCAGCTGGGAAGCAGCTGGGGTCTACATATTGTCTACTATTTTTTTTTTCAAGCTACTCTCAAAAACTTGTTCCTTATGATCAAATAACGAGCCTCAGGAAAACTCAGCTCTTAATATTAATATTTAGAGGTTGCTCGTCGATATTATTTATTTTTCTTTTAAAATACATGAGAAATGTTCTGGTGACATTTTTAGATTTTTATATATCTCAAGAATTAATGTCTTTGGAAAGATTTTGCATAGCTACTTTTGTTCAAAATTGAACGCTCTACAAAAAAGGTCTCTTGGTATTTTTTAGTGAATCTAACTGTTTCCAAGTTATTCATGGTTATTAACCAAGTTATTCCAACTTTTCAAATATCTTGGAAACCCTTAACTTTAGAGGGTTTGGACCATAAAGATTTGTTATCAGCATGCTTTGAAATCCAACATAATCCAATTTCATGGAATTTGACTGATACCGCTTTTACATAGAGACAGACACAGGATTCTTTAGTTTTTATCATTTAATTACAGTTTCTATACGTTTGGATTGAGTTTTTATCGAGTTAAATTACTATGTAGACAATTGTTTGCAGTAACCTTATTGAGTTCGTTCTGAAATTTGATGCTCATTATTTTATAGTTCTGTTATCTGCAATGATTTTGAAAAATTTGAACAATTTTGCCAGCTATCACTCTATGAAACTCTGAGAAATCAGAATTTCAAAAAATCCATAATCTGCATGTATTTCAAGAACGTTTCTCTGACTTTCTGTTAAAATTTAACTAATTCAGAGTTTCTCTTTTCTGTTCTATTTTGTTTTTTTGAGAAATTCAGTTTTCAGAAAAAATTCTGGAGTAGATCTTTTTACACGAGTATTTTATTCGTCTCCAAACAAAAAAAAAAAATTCGTCATTTTTTTCCTGTAAATTTTAATATAATAATTTATAAATTCAGTATATCTTAGAATTTTGGTTTATAAAAATTTTTTACGTTTGTTATTATTCTACAGTCAGAAAAATACAATTATTCATCTGAAATTGAATATTCGATTTTGTTATTTTTTTCTTTCAAGATTCAAGTCATAGACTCTGAATACATTCTCATGGGTCTAATAAGAAGCCAAAATCTATAACATGGAAAATCTAAAAAACACAAAAAACAGCGAAATTTACTTAAATCGATGAAAAACGGGATACATATCTATTTTAATAAATTCTTTTCAAGATAAGTAACGAGTATATGAATATATAAAGTGCCTAATAACGAGTTCGGAAAATAGTATGAACGTATTTTCTTTCGATTAAGAGAAGTGAAGTCAAAAAAAGAAGAGAGGTATTTTTTTTTTATTCCGACCGCAATTCATTTTAGAATCCGACAAAGCATGTTCTCATTCCCTCTCGCTTTTTCCACACTTAGTTAATTACTTTTTTGCCACCCACAATTTTTTTTCCATAGCGAGGGGATCTGATAGCATTAGTAAGTAATCCAAATCGTTTGACAAAGATAAAGAAGTAAAAAAGAGACAGACAAAAAAAAAAAAAAACAAAAAAACTTCTCTCGCTTTTATAACATTTTCACTTCAACTAATTATACGCGATATTTTCACCAACTTTAAATTGCATCGCGTGAGACGGCTGTACATGCTGAATAATAATCATCAGTAATATTCGTCACGTTAGAAATTGGAATTATGTATGTATGTACATATACCCAGGTTTAGCCAGATTAAATAAATATCTAATGCCGCGCTGTTCGGTTCGGCCTGTATGTCTATTTCAGTTCTGGACATCTTGGTGCTTTACCTAGTCATCAGATAATTAATTGGACTGATGAAACGACTTGTATAGGAACTCAAGGTATTGAGACCCGAGATATTGAATATTCCTATCGCTTATCGTTAGCGGAGTAAAGTTACGTTATTATAATCATTAAATACCTTTACTGAGATATAGATTACGCTTATACCGAATGCATCTCTAATTACTTAACGATTTAAACAACTGTATTCGCTTAGGGTATAAAACAGATTCAATCTTTCATTAATTGTTTTTCGTATTATACAATACCTATATCTATAATCAATTATTATATATTATTGTTATAGCAGCTCGATTTACAAACCCCCGTTAACTCTCTATACATTGTCACGTTAATGTATAAATATGTATATCTAAATGCTTGGACCCTGAAAAAAAAGATAGAGAATTGAATTAGAATCGTGACTGATAAAATGTTAATCAACTTCTATTCCAAGAGCGTTTAAATAATTGAACAATATACGCGGACAAAATTCCCGTGTATCCATATACATACATGTATACATAAGTATATAATACATACAGTGAAATCGAGCAAGGATTTATAAAATTATTCAATTTCATTATGATAATTAAACCCGTTAAATAGTCGGTGTTACCTACGTGTTTACTTTAAAAAACTCCGTCGTAGCGGGTCATAGGTGCAGAGATTGTGAACGGGCTTTTATACATTCGACACAATTGAATTTGCTTATTGGAATAGATATTAATGTGACGACGTAAAAATTTTTATATTTCATGTTTCAGGTACATTGATTAAATGGTATTCTTGACGTCGGGACTTCTTTGAAATAAGGATCATCATTATTTTGCTTAAATAAAATTGTAATATAGAATATAACATAGCTACATATATCTATGTATACATATATTTTGTGATAACGAATTTTACTTCCGTTAGATCGTAGTCTTAATTTACCCATAACATTATTCGTGTGATTGTAAATAAATGATATATATATATACACACACACACACACTGAATTCCTAACTTTTATTACACTCATATACCTGCAATCTTATTTAAGAATCTGAAAACTAAAATGTACGGTATATAAAACGGTTTGAAGAATTAACTGGAATTATAACGCAACCCTTCGAAACGAAACGCGTATACTTTCAAATTACGGAAGTACATAATTGTATTTCAACTATTCAAAATTAAGGAAATGATTAATTTATTTACCCCAGTTTTCGCGCTTCGTTTAAGTAGGTGGCGCCACACTGACGATGATCTTGTGAACTACTTGAGCCGTAAGTAGGTGGGCGGGAGTTGGTATAAATCCGTTTATATCATTGAATTTATAACTCATTTCAAAATGATTATTGAGACTGACTCACAATTATATTTCGCAAAAATATTCACGGCGTTGTGTAAATCGTAAAAACAAATCATTTGTAAGTAGTTTTTACGTTTTTTGAAGCCATGAAAATTCAAAAAATTATATTCTAAAGGAAGTATTTTGATTTTGAGTTGAAGAATCATCACCCATATCGCATCGCATAGTAATCAAGATCGAAACAAACGGATGACTGATTCGAAACACACCCATCAAGTATTTTGAATTGCAAAAAAGTTTTAGAAGTTTAGAATACGTATTGTCAAGGCCTTGATTTTGTATTGTCAAACCCTTGATTTTGTAACGAGACTTAGAATAAAATAAATAAATAAAAATGTTGAAAAAGTCCAGCAACGTGACATGCGATAATAAATTTTCCTCGATTTAATGCGTTCTGGTTAATAATAAACGCTGCTGATTCTGTCCAACAATATTTCGACGAACATAATGTTTTTTTTCAATATAAGTTTAAGGATTTATTAAGTCCAAAATATTCGAGTTCGATTTTTTTTTTTGCTTTTTGCTGATGATTTTGAATACATTTTTTGTATATTCATTCGATTAAGATTATCGTCGAGCCACGGAGGTATATATATATATATATATATATATATATACAGAAGATGCACACACACTCAGCGGCCTCAATTCATCTACTTTCCGCCTCACTCCTACTGTCCTTAGTATAGTAGTAGTATTTATGATAGCGTGCGTTTGCAGTGACTGCGACGGTCATCCCACAGCAGCAAATTGTTATGAACGGCAATTGAAGTTAGTTCGTTCGTTTGCTCGTTGCTCGCTTGTCTCGGCTAGAGTCAGTTGATGCGAGTATAAGGTATTCGCTCTGTACATGGACCGATGCAATGCGACATACGTTATACACACTTCGAGGCTTTACGATCAGTTTATCGCACGGTGACCGGTGTCGCGGAGCGGAGTGGCTCAATGACAAAACTACTGGTTGCGCAGTGATTCGTTGTTAGTATCAATTGTGCCGTACTCAGAGTAACGTGTCTGTTTAATATATATATATATATATATTTTTTTTTTTATCGACTTTCCATACCCGCGATAATTAAACGGTTATTGAAGTCTGGCGCGTGAGTTCCTCTGCAGTTTCTGTCACGTCGCGTTTGCACACATAGTGTATTCATAGATTACCTGGTGTTGATCACTCCAGAGTGATTATAAATAAGTCCTTATTCCCGCGACCGGGGAATCACCCGGCCTCTGGTTGTTACAAATGACGGAAGTTCACAAGGTTCTACTATCCGTCGGGGCTCTATTACTCGGTGGTTTTCTATTCACCGGAAGTAGACGAAGACTGCTATACATACTCTATAAAACCCTGCCCAGGGACATTCTGTGAGTTGATTTAAACAAAATAAAATTAAAATAAAAAGTACTTTAAATATCTATATCCTTATAATGCATACACGAAGTCGTCAAACTACTGCGCGCCGTTTTTAGGCCGCGTATATATTTAACGGTCTCAAACTTCGCAGTGAAAATATATACTTATAGATATACATAGGTATAGGTATATTATCCGAAGTAGTATAATGTACCGTTTAATTAATTGTACAATTTTTTGTTAACGTATCATTTAAGGAACGATATAATTAATGCGAAAAATAAAAGAAATTTTGCATTAAATTTACGGCCACAATGACCAACATGTTTGATGTGCTAATTAGAACGTTCCAAAGGTCAGTGTCACAACTCTTATCTTAAAGCTATACAGCATATTTATGACTCGTTGTAAAAATTAAAATTATAATAAAAATGCACGAACTTACGAGCTTAGTAAAGAATTAATGTACATCTTTTGAAACTTTTAAACTTGGTTTTTGTAGGTAGGTACTTTATCTACGCTGGAAAATTATATATTCCCACTCAATTTTTATAGTACTTGTAGTCTCTCCTTACCGTGCATGGCGAAAGATAAGGGGACAATTATTAAGAGAATTCAGGTGCATATATACATATAAGGTATATACAGACGCAGGTATAAGCATAGACCGTTGAAAATATAGGGAGGAAAGTGATATATGTATACCTATATACCGAGTATGCATACATACACAATCTTATATTCTATTATAATATATAAGTATAGGTATAAATGAGGGTATGCATGTATTTTGGACAGTACAGTACAGCGTGGTACGTCGGTTAACAGCGTCGTTACGGACGCTTCGCGTTTGTAATATTAGTTGCATACACGTATACGTAGATGGTTAGGTATGTTACATACATAGATACATACGTACACATACACGACGTACAGATATATAGACATGTGCGGTATGTATCCGCGCACAATGTCTCTTGGTGTTGGGAGTTAGTTACGATTGTAATTTGAATGTCCGTTATATCGCTTGTGCGGTCGTGAGCGTTATATACGTATATGTATCTATACCTATGCATACTAGGTGCACAGGCTTTGAGACGATGGTATTATAAGAGCTGTGCAGGTATTAAAGCCGTTCAAATATATACGTATGATGAATAATTGATGTAACTTAGAATCGTAATTTTGAACGCGAAAATTAAGTTCATTTGGAAGTTAAAATTACCTTATGAATACCAAAATAATTATCTGCATTATACACACACACACACACACGACAGTACTTTCTACATATTGAATAATTCTTTAGGATTATACATTTTACAAGGACGGATTCTACTTAGCCAGTGATCTAACTTCACTAACATCATTAGTCAAAACGCTGTAGATGGTTTACTAATTCAAATTCATCGCGGGTTATACTGCTCATCTACATTCCACAAGCTATTGGATTCTGGTAGATCCGTAACTATCTGCAATTCCGTTTTTAACACAGTAATAACATACCTACTCAGTTTTTAACGTCGGAGAATGAGCAAGCGATTCAATATCCGTACGACCTAGCTGGTTCTGAATACTCCATCTAGCTCGGTTCTTGATATATCCCCCAAATCAAAAGAGATGGGACAATGTTGAGTCTCTGTTTCAGGGGTTCGTACAGGTTTCTAAGGGTCAACATTCTCCTTTGGTGGTGGGAATCGCGGGGCTTCACAGTCGCTGAAGTATTTGCACGATTGGCCGCAGCGCAGCCTGACCATGTCGCGTATGTCTTTGAGGATAAGGAGTGGACGAATCGTCAGGTAATGTGAAGCAATGTAAAATATGAGTCTGTGTTGGGCTCCAAATGAACTCCGGGTTTTCATTCTACCTCAAAACATGAAACCTACACGGATTCTGCTGCCACCTTACAGTTGGAAGAGTTTAGCAATCGGGTGGCCCGGTACTTCCAATCCAGAGAAGGGCTGACCCGTGGAGACAGCATCGCTTTGGTGATGGAGAGCCGGCCAGAGTACATAGGTTTCTGGCTAGGTCTGAGCAAGGTCGGGCTGGTAGCTGCTCTTGTCAACACAAATCTTCGCCGCGACGTTCTGGTACACAGTATCCGGGCTGCTGGATGCAAGGCAGTGATATTCGGTTCCGAACTTGAGGATGGTGAGACTGAGCGACGAGAAGCATGAATCTAAGTAGAGAATTCGAACGAATTCATTCGACATTTCAGCCGTGAAAGAGATCAAGGATGAGATTTCCGGGCTGACGCTTTATCGATGGCCGGATGATCCTGCTACATCATCACCATTGACCGGATCTGTCGATCTTGGAGTAGAGCTCATCAAAATGTCGGGGAGTCCGCTCTCTTCTGATGAAGCTAAGGTCAGGGGCAGTCCACGGGATAAATTGATCTATATCTACACTTCGGGGACCACCGGGATGCCGAAGGCTGCTGTCGTGACTAACCTGAGGTGATGATTATCTTTTTTGAAGAAATCGCACTTCTTCATTCTCTTTATCGCATTGAAATTGAATACGGGACACCGTATACTGTAGCAAAGTTTTCTCGGTGATCCAAGCCTTGCATATATCAGTAAAAAGTTATTTACTCTTGTCTTTCTGCTCTCTGTGTCGATGTCGAATTCACTCCTCCGGATAAACAGACCTGTAGGTTTATCAGATAAGTGTTTATTCAGTGGCCATGGTCATTATACAATTTTAATATCAATGGCCACTGTAGAAATTGGATAGTGAATGCAGGAAAAGAGTATAGCATCTGTTTTTGGATTTCGACAAAGTTGTGAAAGCAGACTATACATGAAGATGTACAAGAAACACTGTTTCCATGTACCTACGTACAATTGGAATCATTAAAAGAGATTCACATCACGATTTTATTCACAACTCAGGTACATCCTGATGTCTTGCGGTGTCCACGCGATGATTGGACTGAGGACAACAGATCGTATCTACGACGCATTACCTCTGTACCACACTGCGGGTGGCGTCGTCGGTGCTGGTCAAGCGCTTTTGCGTGGTGTCACAGTCGTCCTTCGTCGTCGGTTCAGTGCCTCTAAGTTCTGGCCTGATTGTGCGCATTACGAATGCACGGTAAGTCTCTAGACTTGAAATAGTTTAATTAGGAAAATTTTTACGTCCTCGAAGACGTTAAACGAACAATTCTAAATTTTCTTGAATGTGTATCGCTTCAGGTGGCACAGTACATCGGAGAGATATGCCGGTACTTGATGGCTGTTCCTCCAAGTCCAACCGATACTTCTCATTCGGTGCGGTTGATGGTTGGAAACGGTCTGAGGCCCCAGATTTGGGGGCCTTTCGTCGAAAGATTCCGGATCAAGCAGATAGGCGAGTTTTATGGAGCAACGGAGGGAAACTCGAATCTTGGTGGGTTATCGTCTCCCCCTTTTTTTCATTCCTTTTTCTTTGTCTTGTGTAACCGGTGTTTTTTGCGAAATGATGTGGCTGCTATTCGCACGTATCTCTCACTCTCATTTTTAATCTTAATCCTCATTTTCCATGGTCCATGTGTTTAACTTCGTTCATGTAGTTGGCGAGCTTCTGCAAGGTTAGTGGAAACACAAGATGTTAAAAGAGAAGATGAAGGTAAGTCCATGGGTACGGGCTAACTTCGTTGTTAAGGTGAAGTTCGTAAACTGTAAGAGAGTGGAGATTAGAGGTATACGTAGCACGTACACAAATGCATACATTCGAGTATAACGACGATAGAGTACCCAATTATTTAGTTCATTTCATCCTCCAACTAGCGATTGTTAGACTTTTATACTATGCCATATAAACACTAATACTATAGATATACGTTTGCCTATAACAAGGTAGGTATATGGATTTAGAAAAATCTGAAAACTTCTAGGACAGGTATAACTATATAACATACGGATGTACGTACTACATACACCTGTTATGCGTGGCACGTGTAAAGAGCAAAGAACGCGGCTTGGAAACTTTGAGGATCGTTGCTGCGGAGGAGAATGGGCGAAGTTTCTTCGTTGTATATTTATCTGTAGGGGATCTTTCCGAGTAGACGTCGCAGTAAGTTGGGTTGCCTTATATTCCTGTTTTACCGACGTAGGTTAGGTTTCGTTTACTAAATAACATCGTATACGCATACGTACTTAAAAAAAAATTAATGTTTAATCGATACAACCAGATCTGTACCAAAATCTGTCGAATTTTAGTTCTGGAAACTCACATTTAAACAGTTTTTGTATTCATTTCAAGCGTCAGACGTACGATATCGGTAAAACAGAGCTACAGGCAACCCAACTTACTGTAGTGTCTAATCGGAAAAACCGATAATGGTACCCGGGGTAAATGATATCGCTAATATATATATGTGTATACAATATCTGCTACGAGGAACTTGTTGTGTCTTATTTACAGGGCGAAGTTTGGCGAAGGTTTCGTAGAACTTTGCCCATTAGATGTTTTCACGGGGAACACCTCAGTGGAAATTTTCGTTTAAAAATTGTTCAACAACTTATCGCAAGCTAGAAATTTTCCAAGTTAATGAGATAAGAGAATCATCGAACAAAAATGCTCAAGTATGTCAATTTGGTGTGCGAAGAATACTAAATAATATCGTAATTTATACGAGGATATGAGAAAGTTTTGATTATTTTTCCGAGGGAATCGATATACTTATTATATGAAAAACTCTTGAAGTATTTATCGTAAATTGAGATTTTTCAGAGGAAAACGTTCACTCGACCTCTTCCAATTTTTTCAGTGAACATAGACAGCCGGGTTGGATCGGTGGGCTTCGTTCCCAGATTTGCTGGTGCTTTTTATCCGGTTGCTTTGCTCCGTGTAGACGAGGAGACCGGTGAGCCACTGCGTGGTCCTGACGGTTTTTGCATCCCCTGTCGACCAGGTAAACCGAAAATGTAGTTTACTTGTTATTTCAGCATTTAACCTGTCAAGAATCGATGGAAAATTCTGCACATATAAAGAAGACGAGCTTTTTCATCAATTGCAGCGCATTTTTCGTTAATCTCTTTTCATATCTACTTCCGGTTTTAGGTGAGGCAGGGGTTTTCGTTGGTAAAATAAATCCGAAGAAGGCTGTGAATGACTTTAGCGGTTACGTGGACAAGAAAGCTTCAGAGAAGAAGATCATCCACGATGTATTCAAGAAGGGTGATCGAGTTTTTAATTCCGGTCAGTAATAACGACGGTCAGAATTTTACCGCGTGGTTTTATCTCCAAAATTGCAAAAATTATTTACTGTATCGGTTAGCTGCTAGATTAGTGTCATTAATCATATTTTTTTGCAAGAAATTCTGCACAGAAGAAATGATCAGACTTCATGACCAGATATATACATTTTTTTCATTATGGTAATTCTCAACCAATTTTTTACGTAGGGGACACGTTCTCGGCTGGTCAGTTAGGTGATGGGTCAAAATAGTTTGCATACGTACAATCTACATATATTTATAATACGCAGGAATGTGTGCGAATATTCATAACGTAATGTTAAATACGACAACAAAATTCTGTCTTCTATTTTTCGTATTCATGATGAAGATTTTTCATACTCACTTCCTTACATGACATTTACTTAGAATTGAGCGTATAATTAGGAGCTTACATTAATGTTTAAACACTGTATCAAGTTTTTTCTTACGACAATTTTATACGCTCAAATGGAACGGGTTTTTTTTGTCTTTTTTTTTTTTTGTTTGAAAAATCGATTTTTAAATCTCATGAAAAAATTTTGAATTTTATTTAGCAGTTCCAACTGTATAAATATGCATATCGGAGATATACGTGAAAGAACTATTCGTTATACTGTCTCAAAGGCTTATTAGTTGCAAGAATTACGAATCTTAACGTAAAACAACAGAAACACGGAAAATGTGTGCCCTTTTTTATCATGTCGAGCTTTACTACGAGAGCAGGAAGTCGCGAATAGTAACTAACTGATCTTATCAGTAAACGAACTAACTGATGTTGTACAATGCGTTTAGATCCGCATTATGCGCAGAGGAAGTAACGGATTATAATATTTGTTAGCATTTGTCAATACGTGCGTGTTCAGCGTTAAGACACGCAGTGTAGTACATGGATGTTCGCATGCATGCATACGACCTACACACATTCAAATACCATAATTGACTACTTCCCACCCTCGAGGTAAGGGCGAATTAGGATTGTCTCATCACAGATAGAGAAAGTATCTGTTTAACGAAGTGGAATTCATTCCACTTAATAAAAATTCCAGTGATAAAATTGATCGAAATAAATGGTTTATTGTTAATTCAGGATAATATAATGACATTGGTTATACAAGTTGACTTTGTTACTCAATCTTTATTTCCAAAAGTAAAGAACTACATGATATTATATTAATAAACTTATCAATTTCCCAAAGGTGACATCTTGGTCATGGATGACTTCGGTTACTTTTACTTCAAAGATAGAACCGGAGATACGTTCAGGTTGGTCAAAAGAGTTTCGATTTCTTCCTCCGTGAATACCAATCTTCAAATTACTAGAATATATTATATCCCCTGTTTTAGATGGCGTGGAGAAAACGTAGCTACTTCCGAAGTAGAGGCAGTAATCAGTAACGTAGTGGGTCTTAGAGACGCGGCTGTGTATGGTGTTGAGGTAATTTAATATCCGGTTATATATTTAATCTTTTAATTATATTATTTTATTTTCCCCGCACACTGCAGTAAATCATCTTCACAGTTTATTAATATCGTAATAAATTAATTAACGCAGTGATTTTCTATTCAAAGGTACCTGGTACCGAGGGAAAGGCCGGTATGGCCGCCATATACGACCCTGAACGCTCCTTAAACCTCACGGAGTTTGCGGAAGCTGTAAAACATGCCTTACCCAACTATGCAAGACCCCTATTCGTCCGAGTCCTAACCGAGCTCTCCATGACGGGTAACGAAACTGGAGCAGTTGTTTGCCTTCTATTGAATTAAATAATTCATTGCTACTAAGTCTTGTTAATTTTCCTCCTTATAGTTCTACTTACTTTTACACATTTTCTTACGTTTCTTGAAAATCGTGTAGCCTGTTTTAAAGATTACCGCAGTCATAATATCTTTCTTCTACCCTAAATTAAAGCAAAAGTTCGTTAATTGTTACCCTTTTCTTTTTCCATTTCCTGCAGGGACATTCAAGATAAAAAAGCGGGACCTACAGCTGGAGGCTTTCGATGTCACAAAGGTAATTGCTAAGTCTGTTATAGTTTATAAACTTCGTTTATCGAGCGTCAATGACTACGACTTGTGAACAGTTTTTAATCTTTTCTTTGTTTTGTTTTTGTTACTTTATCCCACAGATCAAAGATCCTGTCTACTTCCTCGACAGAACAGGATCGTACGTTAAACTAACGAAACAACTTCACGACGATATTGTTAGTCAAAAAGTAAGAGTATAGTTTCTGTATTTGACACAAGAGAGCGCGCGGAAATATTTTCAGTAGTAAATTACAGCGCGGGAATTTCGTTTTTGAATATATTTAACAATAAGCCTAATAAATTAGAAATATTAACAGGGTATATACGAAATTGGATGAAATTGATGATTCTTTCGTCAGTCAAAGGTCAGTGTTGTAAGTTAAAAATAAACCGAAAATATACAAAGCTTATATCATATATTGTTGGAATTAAAATTACGGAAGTCTTTGCCTGGGTAATTCTGAGCTTTATACAGTTAACTAGCTTAGATGTTTAGTCTTCACTATATCTCCTATGATAATATTGTATACATAGATGAATAATAATTAATGGGTATAAAGGTATGATTTGACTATAATAACGTACATACATACATACGTTCTACAAATCCCATTGTTATTTTTAATTTTAATAATCTATATGTATATATTTGCGTATCGAATATATTAAATCCTCGTGTATTTACATATTACATACATATCAGCTATATGTATTGCAATAATATTTAGATACACATAGGTACTGTAGACTGTAATAAACCTATTTACGTGTATATGTATATTCGTTTGGGATTAATAAGAAGCTAGAAATTTGATGCCATCTGATGATATATGTTCTTCGACGTAAGCTGATACGCCAAATCATATGATATAACATGTATATGTACTGTATATGATATATGACTGTATAGTTTGTCAATAAATTAAATACTTTACGATCTAAATTTGAATAACAAAGTTCGATCATTTTTTATTTTAAATAATTTCGTTTTTTTTTTGTTTTTTTTTTTTTTTTTTTTCTGAAAATGGTGTAGTTGATATAGATATACGTACAGTAGTATAATTAGTTCGTTATAATCTTCTTCACCAAACGGTGTGTTAATAATTTATAAGAATATATATATATATTGTGGTGGTTTGTAATATTGTATACAGCTACTTGTATGAAATTATTTTTTATTAGACATGTAATGTTATTATATTTTGTTGATTGTTGTTACATATTGCGTGCACGATCGTACATATAAATTTATAGACGTATCGTGTTGCAGATGTATACGTATAAATAACAATTTATTTTGATGTAGAAGTGTAAAGAGATATTATAGGTATTCTATTGCACAGTGTATATCTGTTATCTATACCTATACAGTAGACTATCGTTAAGTGCTCGAGCTCGGGGCTGTAAACAATTTAAATTCGGAGAAATGAGCACTTAAATAGAGTCCCCCCCTCCCTCCCTCCATTACGCTTACTAGATCCGGGAAATACTACACAGTATAAACAAAAGAGTAGGCTGCTGAAACCACGTCATCCATAGAAAGACGGCGCAAGAGTGGGGGAACTGTCGATTCTGTGAAATATTCCGAGAACGTGGAAATTCCACGAAAGCGAGCACTTAACGGGAGTCTATACTGTATTATATTATATTATTATTATTATATATATAGGTATATAAATTAGTGAATATAAGTATTTAAATTGATGATTCATTGTGAATTTAATATGTTATATCACACATTTATATGTATAGGTGAATATAATAAAAAATATAAGAGAATTTTTATTGAGGTATAACCATAATCTGCCTTAACTGTATATGGTAAAGAAAATGATCTACTTCTCATATTTGCTTAATGATTATGGATTACGATTATAATATCATCATTAGATTATAAATTTCAATGGAAATCAAGCGAGTTTTATTTCGCATGAATATGAAACATTCAGATTGGTCTATAATATCTTAATAATTATACATCTCTTACTTCTACGAGTATCTTTCGGGCGAATTAAGAGCAGTATCCGGTTCTAGCCCATTAACAGAGGTTTATAGATATACCCTAGATCTTTCGTCGCATCTGTTATTAACAGGGATAATAATTACAGCATTTAATTTATTTTTTCAAATCATCCGGCATACTTTAAAGAAACATGTTCTATTGATTCAGTATTTTTCACAACTGATTACTCCTGTTTTCAGGCATGAATAGAAACTATTTGAGATTTTATGGAACTTCACGTTACATCGATTGAGTTTATAAAAGAAAAAGTATTCATCGCGGGGTAGGTACAGGTCGCTTAATGTGCATAAAAATTTTTAAAAATTTGGAGGGAATATTCTAAAATTTATATCAAAGAAAAAATCATCGTGATCACGTGACACACTTATCTTCTAAACGTTTAAAAAAAAGTGTTTTAAAGTTAAAAATTTCCGTATTCAAGAATTAAATTCATCGAATATCATCGGTTTGCCTCAATAAGTCACATCAATGTAGAATATTTTCATCAAAGTTTTGTTCAACGATGCGACCTGTGACCTACAATGACCACTTTTTTTTCATTGCAATCAATGAATCTAAAAAAAATCTCCATAAAATCCAGAAAAATTTTGAATTTCGTCTAAAAATCCTAGAAATCACTTGTAAAAAAAAACTGCGGTGATAGAATATTTCATAAAAGTGTAGCACTCAGTAATTGAAGAAAAAAAAATCAAAAACAGATGTGTATACGTCCCCTTAAACCGAAACTCTAATCAAACTCATTCCTCAAATCACGACATATAATTGCAGTGTAATCAATAGCTATCAGATCGCTAATCACACCGTGTTCTTTCCATACCCGAAAACGTCATAATTACAAACTGCTTCTTGGCATACGTGCCCCTTAATTCCTATCTTATCGACTGACCGGTACTAGTCATTCCCACATTTTCCCCACCATCACGATCCCAACCGCGTAGAATGATGCGAATAGAAGCTGTCGACCTGTTATGCCGTTTTACCGCACAGTCATGTCATCGTTTTGTATGAAGAGGTGGGAGAGCGGAGCCGAATGACTCGCTGACTACAAACGCGAGTGACTTTGCTAGCTCTTGGCTGCGCCGGGAGTAGCACTAAGCACCATCTGATAATAAAACGATACACATATACCAACATATCGTTATACCATATTATGTAGTCACACTATGATAGTGGCGAGTCACGTAAAGCGAGCGTGCGCTATATATATTTTAACACTCCCACGATGAATATGTTGTATAGTAGCGACTGTCAGTTGCGATCGAGCAGCCAAGCTAGCAAGCGAGTGAGTGTTACCGTAAGCGTGATCGTGTAGTCCAAATTAAAATTCTTGTACATATAGACATGGTTCTGTTGTAAATACACTTCGTTAAATCTTAGCTGGTGATTTTTAACTAATTTTGAAAAGTTTATACGGGTTCGTTTCGCCAATTTGAACCGATTTTATCCTTTGTCGTATCTCAAATAAACGAAGGTCTCTTTTCTATTATATTTAACTTCTATTAATCTTATCGTTGAAGTCAATGAATGTCATGAGACAGGGCCGAATGCTCGTTGAGAAATACCCCGGTCAAGTTAAGGAGGTGTTTGTGAAACGAATGAACCCGTATTTATACACATATACGTAAAAATAAATTTTTATGTAACATCATTCAGTGGTGGGTACAGGTACCTGTTGAACCAGACCTTAATATATCTTGTATATCTCTTACACGTGGAAAAACGCAGGCGCGTTGTTAGTGTTCACCACAAATTCAAACGCTCCATATTACCAATGTTGGATTTTTCTATAAAATCAATCATTACTATACATAATTGATTATAGAATAAAATAACTTGATTAGATATCACATTAAAATCTCGTTATCACCGCGTATATCGTTAATTGAATTTTATCAATCGTTTATAAAACTGCAGTCACATATCTCAACTGTATACAAATAAGATACAATGATATCGCAGCAAAGTGTTTACTTTTATATTTATACTGCTATCATCATGAGACGCATGATGTATGTTACACTTGTAGTTACTGATAGTCAATAATCATCATCAACTATAATTAAAACACAGTATAATATTTCCTTTAGATATACGATAGACATCGTAACTCATCAGTATTTAGTAATAACGGTGAATTGAGCTTGAAATTCTAATCGCCAAGGATCAGGTGTGCAAAAAAACAAGCGGACTTTGAAGCAAAACAAGAATCATCATGGTCCTCGAGGATAAATTTGGTTTCGCCATCGATCGCGGTGGTACCTTTACTGACGTCTATGCCGAGTGTCCAGGCGGCAAGGTCCGTGTTATGAAACTTCTTTCGGTTGATCCTAGCAACTACGAAGACGCACCTCGAGAGGGAATCCGCAGGATCTTGGAACAGGTTACTATTAATTTGTACACATTATGGTTAAGGCTATAATTCAATCTGGAGGTCAGAGCAAAAACGTTCCAAAATTGCAACTGTATAGATGTGAGATTGTGATTCATTTCAAGATCGACATCGCCATTCCATTTCAAGAGGATCTGATCAAAGTTTTCGAGTCAAGAGTATCGGATTTAGTTGTAGATGGGATAGAGACTTGATGGTCATTATCGCGTATCAGTGAAGGTAGTTTTGTCCCATATTCTGCTGAACACACTCAAGATCGTCATATCGTATCATTAAATCCAATGACCGATTTGAAGACGTGAAGATTTTAGTAATGGTCAAGGTTTACACAGCACAATTTATACCGGCAAATCGATGATACGACAGTATTAAATTATACTTTGTTATTGAATTTCAGTTCCAAGTTCTGAAAGTATACATATAATAATATATTATTCAAACACTATGTTATCTCGAGATAACAACGCGACAGATACAGACCGAATGGAGGTAGAAAAATCCTAGACACATATGTATGCTGGCTCCAAGGAAAAAGGTTTTCCATATATTTTGGTAAAATCCCACCTCGGATATAACACGAAAGAAGTTTGTGAGTGCCTTTTTGGTGGGACGTTATGTGGTCCATTACCTGTTTTATCATGGCTCTTATAGTTTACTTCTTTTTTTCTGAAATTTAAGTCAGGAATTGAAACTGCTTCGTGAGTTCTTTGTACATTTTCACTTCAGACTCCTTTTTACTTTCACGGAGACCATTGTGTCCTTACCCAGACATTTCTTATTTAGATTCTTCTCTTTATCGACGCTCCTAGCATTTCTATGCAACTGATTTCACAAAAATTGGAAATAGAAGATGAGATAGAATCAGACAAAGGAGTGCAGTACATACATGCGTCACAAAGAGATCAATTGAGAGTCCAGCCTAGTTGATTCCCCTGAATGCAGAATAGGAATCGTACCAGAGACCGTATCTGCGATATTTACACAGCTTTATTGTTCCTGTCTCCTCAGATCTCACAGATCGCCCAGTCGTCTCTTCTAGTCGAGTCTTATCGCAGAAAAAAATTACGAGGTATTACAGAGCAGAGTAGTGTGCTTTGGATTGTTTGTTCAACTCGTTTAATTCCACCTTGAATTCCGGAGTCTTTAGAATTGGTTTTTCTCGAGTCTCCATGATCCAACGCTGGTAGGATCCTCTTAAACCAGGTTCTGTCCAAGATACCGATATCTGAGAGGATACCGATCTCGTATGGAGTGCGTTTGATCCCGTGAAACATTCTTCCACGTGCCAACAGGATTTTCTCTCTTGACGTCTTCGTCTCGACTGCGCGATCCGCCGGAACCTTCGACGGGTTGCTCGTGGGAAATCGATAAGGTCCTTTCAGACCGCGGGGTGAGAGAGGAGACCGGGCACCAAGGACGTGTGTGTATAGAGGGTGCCAGTAAAACATCGTATTGTACTGCAGTCCGTACTCTAGTGGATTGAAGGATAGGAACGAAATGGGCGCAAAAAGTTCTCTGCCCTAATTTTTCCCTTAAATTTTTTTTCTTTTGCACAGTCATTTCTGGATCTTATAAAGAAGGATGACTCTTTGGCGCTCTGTATCACGATTCGTTGAATCGATTTTAACTCTCTTCCTTTAGCTTCCTCCTTCCTTGTTCGATCTTCCGTTGTAGTATTATAGCTTAGAATCGCAACTTATATTACGATCCATTTATCTCAGATTTTTATGCCACCTAGACACCCTGTAAATATAGGTTGGTGCGTACCTGCCATCCACGTATAAGATAAGTGCTGGCAATATAGTCCTGCTTTATGGCCTGGGACTTTATTCCATCAAGATATCCTACCTACTGTGAAGCTTAAAAGAAAAGTTTCATGTTCATCTATTTATTAGGGAGAAAAAGGGTCGCGCTAAATACAGGCTCACTTTACACTTGGGGGACAAAAAGGTTTTTTTTGTTTGTACATTTAGGTACCTTACAGGAGTTTATTATTTTAATTTTAATCAACTTACACAAGTCTGTTCAATTTTCTTTTTCTCAGTGAAAAACTGTATATGTATGTACACGATCAATTTTATACTCAATATATTTTACAGCTTTGAAAACGGTAAAAATTTCCATCCCCGCATAGTTGAGACGTCTGAAAGTTTCGTTATTACGTCTATAAATAAAGTTTTGATTGGCTGTTTCAAGTAGTTGTCTATAGGACATTGGCAATGTGGTGGAAAATAAGGATGATTTTCTTGTTGTACATACTAACACGTTTTTAAAACGAGAACGTTATAATATTTGTTATAATCTCGATATCTGAATCTTTCGAGTAAACATATTATAGGGTAAAATAAATTTTTCTTTAATGCAAAAGGGGAGCAGGTATGATCGTGTGGGAAGATATGGTCACGATTTTTACATGGAAGATTGTTTAACGTGTTATCGCGCGTCACCCAGCCATGCTACGTCGATATAGGAGCACTCTCTGTTCACGGATAGTCAATTGTATTCGGTTTCAGGAACGGGGAATCCCAGAGGAGATTTCACCGGAGTTTTCACCCCGCGTTGCAATTGTAGCCAAGTTAACCGGGGATCTTGAGATTCGCGTGTTAAGTCCTAAGAGTGTTCCTTTAACCGAGATATTTGAGGAAGAGATACTACAATCGTATTCTATTTTCTTCGACACTTGATCTATTCAGAAGTTGAACAATCTAACAAAAACAAAAAGCTTTGCGATCTCATGGAATATCGAAATCTTGAACCATCGAGACCTCCTGTAACGCCATCTCATGAATTGTTCAACGCCTGATGTACATACACAAGTACTCAAAATGACTATAACCGTTCTCCATCCTGTCCTTCAAATTCAGGAAACGGGAATCCGCACAAATGGTCTCGTGGACACGTCGAAGATCGCGTGGATCCGAATGGGAACTACGGTAGCTACGAATGCCCTTTTAGAACGGAAGGGAGCACGGATGGCGCTCTTGGTTAACGAGGGCTTCAAGGACCTTCTGTTCATCGGTAACCAGGCCCGTCCAAACATCTTTGACTTGGTATGTGCATATTTCTTATCGGTGTTACTTTGCGGAAAATCTTGCGATGGACGTTTCCACATTCTTTCTGAATCCCATATTGTTATATCGCAGGAGGTAGTGACGCCAGAAGTACTCTACTCTGAGGTAGTGGAAGTAAAATGTAGGGTTGTGCCAGCCTTGTCGACAAAATGCCAATTGAAAGATGTGAGTTCGAGTTGGAAACGTGTCAAGGGTACCACAGGCGAGGAATTCCTGATTACGCAGGAACTTGATGAGCAAAAGCTCAGAACTGACCTTGAAGCACTCAAGAAAAATGGAATCGAAAGCCTTGCAGTCGTTCTGGCGCATAGCTACTCGTGAGTATCGCTTAATGAAGTGTACAGAAAGTTATACATTCTTTGGTAAAATCAATTTTGATATTTCTAAACGTCGAGAAATATTTAAGACTGGGATATTTTTTAAAAAGACTGATGAACGTTCATGGCAGAATTTTGCTTCCGAAAATTAAATAACTTGATATTGCGACAAGTTTTGTGCATTTCCCAGAGCTCAGTACTCCTCGAGTGATATCCGTACGATTTAAATTTAAATTCACAGCTACGCAGAGCACGAGATTCGAGTAGGTGAGCTTGCAAGCGAAGTGGGTTTCACCCAGATATCTCTTTCTCACGTCGTGATGCCCATGACTAGAATCGTGCCCCGAGGATTCACCGCCTCAGCCGACGCGTATCTCACGCCACATATAAAGAGCTATTTGCAGGTAAATATCATGCATAAAAAATCCCCAATACCAATGAATAAATCATGTCCAATCAAAGATATCGTATCCTACTTCAACATCGGTATCACCTCATCCTGATCGCCTTAAGGCTTAACATATTCTTTTGCTTATATCATTTTCCAGGGCTTTGCATCCGGATTCAAAGACAACCTGGATGGAGTAAACGTACTCTTCATGCAGAGCGACGGAGGACTCACACCGATGAAGTCGTGAGTATTCATTACACCATTTCTACTAGCTATTTGATTCTCTCTCAGTTTAGAACTAGTTTAGTTCATATGGATTTATGAATTTGGTATTTTTCACGATGACTTCAGCTGTTATCATGATTGGTCCTATTGGGATTTCTTAGTACTAGGTAAACTGATGAATATTTCTGTACCTATCTTCAACCCTTTGTATCTTCCAGCTTTAATGGATCGCGGGCGATTCTCTCCGGTCCAGCCGGCGGGGTTGTTGGTTACGCAATGACGACGTACCAGAAGGTCAGCGATCTTCCTGTGATCGGTTTCGACATGGGTGGAACTTCGACGGATGTAAGTCGGTACGCAGGAGCCTTCGAGCACGTCTATGAGAGCACGACGGCTGGTGTTACGATCCAAGCAGCCCAGGTAATGAATTGCAATAGCACAAAGCAAAAACAAACAAAAAAGTAAAAGAACAAATGAAAATGGGGAAGAAACTTGGGAATGATGATTAAACAAGCTGTCTACCTCTTCGCGTTATAGCTCGACGTAAATACAGTAGCTGCAGGAGGTGGATCGATGTTGTTCTTCAGATCAGGACTCTTCGAGGTCGGGCCTCAGAGTGCCGGAGCTCATCCTGGTCCCGCATGTTACAAGAAAGGAGGACCATTGACTGTTACCGATGCAAACTTAACGCTTGGACGTCTGCTTCCGGAATATTTTCCGAAAATTTTTGGTCCCAAGGAAAACGAGCCTCTAGATGAAGCCACGACATCAAAGTCCTTCGCGGCGCTCACTGACGGGGTAAGTCACTCCTTCTTTTCAAAACTTAAAAAAGCCCACAGCACAATCATCAATCGTCAATTTCTTCAACAGATCAATGCCTTCCTCGCTAAACAGACCAGTGCTGACGCTAAAACTGATGCTATGACTGTCGAAGAGGTCGCTATGGGGTTCATAAGAGTTGCAAACGAAGCGATGTGTCGTCCGATAAGAGCCCTCACTCAAGCTAAGGGATACGACACTTCTCGCCACGTTTTGGCCTGTTTTGGCGGTGCTGGTGGTCAGCACGCTTGTGCTATTGCACGATCTCTCGGCATGGGGACAGTCTTTGTCCATAAGTATGCTGGGATTTTATCTGCATATGGAATGGCCTTAGCTGACGTTGTCGAGGAGGCACAGGAGCCCAGCGTTGAGGTGTATGAAGAGGGTGAGTTGTTGTTCTAATTTTTGAAATTTTCTGATTTAGTAGCTACATGAATTTGAAAAATTATTAATATCGTAATCCAGGAGAAGCCTTTCATCGGTTAGACATCCGGCTTCAAACTCTGACGAACAGAGTGCGAGCCAAACTCAGCGAACAGGGCTTTGAAGATGGGCTTATTTTCACTGAACCTTTCCTCCATCTTCGATACGAGGGTACTGATTGTGCTCTTATGTGCTCTCCTAAAATTGGGGGATCGGGTACTGCACACGGTGATTTCCTAACCACATTCCTCGAAAGGTGAGATATCAATGTTCTTTTTATACGTGTATAACTATCATCGTGATTAAGAGCGATACAATAATACTTACCGTTAATAAAAACTTCAAGAAATGATAATAGCGAGTGACTCTGAAATCAAATAAACACAAATAAAATCTCTGCTCTTGCTTTAGATATCAAACGGAGTTTGGGTTCACTATGCCTGGCCGCAGGGTCTATGTCGATGATGTCAGGGTTCGAGGAGTAGGAAAAACGGTGATATCAGAAGAGCAGATCCTCCCACAGTCGTCGATAACCCCAACGCCAGAAAAGGTACGTTAAAGAAGTTAGTGTAGAGTGATGATTAATTCATCACCCTCATCCTCCAATACCATATGTAACATCATGATGATCGCAGACTACTCGAGTATACTTTGAGGGTGGTTACCGCGACACAAACGTCTACCAGTTGCACAGTCTTGCGCCTGGTCACAAACTCAATGGTCCTGCCATAATCATGGATGGTCTTGGTACCCTCCTCATTGAGCCAGATTGTTCAGCAGTCATCACACCACGAGGGGATACAATGATTACCATTGGTGCAGCACTTCGTAGCGAAGTTACACCGGAATTAGACGCTATTCAACTCAGCATCTTCTCTCATCGATTTATGAGTATTGCTGAACAAATGGGAAGGTGAGTGCAGTGAGTTTTCGTGCATATTAACTAATCACGAGTAGACAGGGTATCAGTGTAGCTCTTTTCAATCAAAATTTTGGTCAACTGGCATCTTTGTATCTGCTTTGTTCTATTTTGTGTCATTTTTGTATCTGTAGTTGACATTGCTTGTCCAAAGGGGATGATAAAGATAAACTCTTCACTTTTATGAATAGCTGACTTTACAATAGAACGTTTTGTTCATTGAGTACGATATGATTGCTCTTTACAATGAATGGGTACTTGAATACATTGCAGTTTATTATAAGTGTGCGGTTTTTGTATGTATACACATATAACCCTTTACGCGCATCTATTCAATCCCTCTCCTCTTCAACGGTTCAGTTACTACTTTATTCTGATTGCATTACGGTAATACAGTTTGAGTCTATTTACTCGCCTCGAGGCTCGAGGGGTATATACAAGTCGACAAGCACTTTGAAGCTGTGTTTTTCAAGGGTCACGTCTTCCGTGATCTCCACGGAGTTAAATCGAGCTGATTCTTATCAAAGTATAATTACAAGATAATTAAAAATCGGGGCTTGATTTTTAACTGGCAACATTTTATATTGGCAAATATTTTTGTGTTCATGAAATTGAGCCGGGCATGGGGATGCCAATTTCTGATTACTCTAATAACGATGTTTGCCAAAGGGTCATGCTTAATTACTCGATTCAGGATACTTCAGAGAACTTCAATATCCACCAACATCAAAGAACGGCTAGATTTCTCTTGCGCTGTGTTCGGTCCGGACGGTGGTCTCGTTTCCAACGCTCCACATATCCCGGTGCATTTGGGTGCCATGCAAGAGACTGTTCAATATCAGGTAAAATCCCGAAACTTCAACATCAGGCTCATAGAACTTCGGTATAATTTCCATCCGCTTTGTTTAAACATTTTTTTATTTTTTTACTTCCATTGTTAGATCAAAACGTTCGAAGGAAAATTCACCCCGGGTGATGTCATTCTGGCCAATCATCCCTCGGCCGGTGGCTCTCACCTTCCAGACCTCACCGTTATTACACCCGTCTTTCGCAGGTGAGTAAATACGTTTTCAAACGCTTTATGCTACGGACAGCCGTGTTCACAATTTTACGGGGGTTTTTTTTTGCCGTTTTTTTTTAGTGGCCTCGAGGCACCAGTTTTCTTTGTGGCAAGTCGAGGCCATCATGCCGATATCGGTGGCATTACCCCAGGCTCTATGCCACCGAATTCGACTACTCTACTTGAGGTAAGTCGATATCGAAATGTCAAGTTGGTGTCTTTTCAACGAATCTGCTAATCATTCTTCATGTCTCGCCATAGGAAGGTGCGACCTTCAAGAGTTTCCTGCTAGTCCACAAGGGGGTCTTTAGGGAAAAGGAATTGACAGAAAGGCTGATGGAACCTGGTAAACTTCCGGGTTGTTCGGGAACGCGGAATCTATCCGACAACTTGAGTGATTTGAAGGCGCAGATTGCAGCCAATCACAAGGTTAATTATCTCCAGAAATTTCACTGCTACAAGTACTGTGTTATAATTATATATGACATATGTAACTATAATTATTATTCATCTTATGATCAGGGTACGCTCCTCGTTAACGAGCTCATCGACGTATACGGTCTCGACGTAGTTCAGGCGTACATGGGACACATTCAGAACTACGCCGAAGTAGCGGTAAGAGAGATGCTGAAGGAGGTTGGACTCCGAACACTTAAGCAAACTGGTACAACTTCGCTATTTGCTCACGACTACCTCGACGATGGAAGCGAGATTCGATTGCGTGTAGCAATCGACGTTGAGCAAGGAGAGGCAGTATTCGACTTCACGTGAGTCTTTAAATTTTTATATACCTCGTGAAATATCGTGAAATTTAAGCACGAGGAGTCGGAAATAGAAACGGTTAATGAGGTTCTTCAGCTCGAATTTTTCTCCTCAGAGAAACCATGAGAACTGAACAAGATAAGCCCATTTTTTATGCTCGTCATATTTTCCAAAAATCTGTGTATCGGATACTCTTGCAATTTGATGAAATTGTCTTTTAAACTACCGCTCAAAAAAAGTTTTCTAATCAAATTAAGTTTCTTAAACCTCTTCTGGCACAACTTTTAAACCCAAAAATTCGCACTTTCGTTAACAGAGGAACAGGCTACGAGGTCTGGGGTAACTGTAACGCTCCAAGAGCAATTACCCTCTCAGCGATGATCTATTGTCTAAGAAGTATCGTGGGTAGAGACATGCCGTTAAATCAGGTTAGTTTTATCGAACAATAGTGGTTCCAATTACTCCTGACTCATCCAAGTTTGTCACGTTATCTATAAAGACTTTACTTCTTTTTTTTTTTTTTTGTTTGATTGATCGTTTTCTCGCCGGTTTCGGTTACAGGGATGTCTAAAACCCGTGCGAGTTATCATCCCAAAAGGATCGCTGCTCGATCCATCAGAGAACGCAGCAGTTGTTGGTGGGAATGTCTTGACGTCCCAACGTGTTGTAGACGTAGTCCTGGCCGCTTTCAAAGCTTGCGCAGCCTCCCAAGGTTGCATGAACAACATAACTCTTGGAACTGAGGAATGGGGATACTACGAAACCGTTGCTGGTGGCAGCGGAGCGGTACGCTTCTCTTTTTATTTTTCTGCCCTCGATTCTTTGCACAGTATTTTCTTCTCCGGTATTTTATTTTCCACCAACTTTCAACCCCGGACACAAGAACGGCAAAATTTTATCAGCACTTGAATTTTCCTTTCTAATATCCGTAGGGACCGACTTGGCACGGACGTGGCGGAGTGCACTCGCACATGACTAATACTAGGATTACAGACCCAGAGATTTTGGAACAACGTTACCCGCTTATTTTGAAAAAATTCACATTACGGGAGGGTAGTGGTGGCTTTGGTATACACCGTGGCGGAGACGGAGTCATCCGTGAAATCCTCTTCAGAGCTCCAATGACGCTCTCTGTACTGACCGAACGACGAGTTCACCATCCGCCAGGACTTGAAGGTGGAGAATCTGGTGCTCGGGGAAGGAATACATTGACGAGAGCTGACGGACGCGCAATTAATCTCGGTCCAAAAACCGCAGTACTAGTTTATCCAGGGGTAAGATGGTTATGGTCTTAATATTAAATCTCATTCTCAATATGACAAGTATTAACGTTTAGACGATATTTTCCAGGACATATTCACCTTAGAAACGCCTGGTGGTGGTGGCTACGGTGCTGTTGGTGTTTTTGGTTCCGACGAGCTTTTGATGGACATTAAGAAGGCAACTGCAGGGAAATTTGTCGAACGTGGAAGCGTTTACGAGTACAGAAAGGCCCAAGAGTCTGTTTAATGCTATTCGTTAGTTTATAGGGTCGACTAAAAGTTAAGTCTAAAAGTTAATTCTATCCCGAAGGATGAAACGAAAGATACTTCGATTAAGGTGAAGGTGAGAATTGGTTATATAAAATTTCAGATCATTCAAGTATAGGTATTATAGGTATTGTCTGATGAATGTGCACAAAAATCGAAAACTTTTGATGCATAATGACTTTGATGATAGCTAGTCCTTTAATTTCAATCGATAAAGCACTGCAGTCTTTTTTATTTTGCTGTTCTTTAGACTGTGATTATCTGTTACTTTAGGTATAAGTTAGGTTCAAATTTGTGTCATTGATGTAATAGCTGGCAAAGGAATATCGATAGTATAAAAAAACTTAGGAACTTTGTCAGAGCTTTGTCGAATAAATTGTTCTATAATTAAATATTCACTAAATGTACATCAATTACCTTTCCCTTACACTCAAACCGTGGATAAACAAGTCGTGAAAATGGGATTTTTCAGGGCTGGTTTTAGGCTGCGGGTTTTCTTAGTTCTTAACGGTCAGGATTACGGATTTTGATATTACGGATTCACAGTTTGTGGAAAGAGTATTTCCCCGAAAGTCTGCAAAGTCGATTTAAAAAACCTCACGGGAGGTTCAAAATTCTGGAAGCTAGAGAATCCGGAAGGCTAAAACTTCGGAATTTCAAATTGAATTTGAAATTCGCGCATGGAGCGTCGTGCCTCTCCAATTAAATTTTCGGATTCTTGGACTTTCGGAGTTTTAGACCTTCCGAGTTTTTAACTGTCTGAATTCCGATCTTTTCGAATTTTGATATTCTGAACTTTAACGTTTTTGAAAATTCGAAATCGTCTCAAATGAATTCAGAATTTCGACCGTTCGGAATTTAAAAAAATCGAAACTTCAACCTAACCCCGATTTTTTAAGGCGCTTTTCACTGCCTTAGAAATTCATGTGATTACTGGAAATACTATCAAGTTCAATACGTCGTCTGCAGTATCCGTCTACAATGTAGGAACTACGTAGGGGAGATATGGATCGAGACAGTCATCGAGGTACAATCTGTGTACCGATTGAATTTCGATCATTTAAAACTAGATTTAAGGGATCATTCTGGTTTAGACGCTCGAAAAAAAGACTATTTTTATGAATTTTTTATGAAAATACTATCATAGATATTGATATAAGGTTTATTCAGCTCAACAAATACACTTTGGAAAAACGTAAAAAACATCTGAATTTACTTTTGTTTTACACTTTTTATATACATAAACAACGGGTGAACGGAACTCCTCAAAAAGTTGGTATGTCGCTGGCGGCGTTGATAACTTGATAACCGCTCATTTAAAATAAAAAAACCCAAAAATATTTAGGTTCAGTATATTAATGGCTCTAGCGTATTCTATGTAAATTAATATTTATTGATAGATAACAAAATGGCGGACACTTAAAGAAAAAAACAAAAAAATGAGTTTTTTGTTCAATGTTTTTGGCCCAAAAAAAAAATAGTAAAAATCAAAATTTTGATTTGGTTGTAGAATGTACTGAAGCTATTACTGTGCAAAATATGTGGTTAAAATTTCATGAAGATCGGTTCAGTGGTTCCAGAGAAATCACAACCGCCGACTGAGAAAAGGAAAAAGTCTTACCTAAAGGAGTAACGTAAAGGTAGCAAAATAATATGGTTAGACTGCTCCGATCACTCTAAAATTTTAACACAATAATTTTAGATGTATATACTTTCGAAAATCTAAAAAAAAAAAAATAAAAGATTTTTTGAAAGTTATAAACCGGAAAGATCTCTTAACAGTTCTTCGTTTTGGGTATGTGTTTCAGTCCAGATTTTCTGGTCATATCTCGCAGGCACCGCGCATTACCTACCCTTAACCAAAATCGTGGAAACGAGCTTTAAAGATTCGTTTAACGATCGAGACGGTCCTTCATCGTTGGAGTCTTTGCTTTCTATCCGTCACTGGAATATGACGATCGGGTGACAAAAGATTCGAAAGAGCTTTTAAGAATGGAACACGATCTGCACCGAGTACTCGCGTACACCGCCTCGTTTTAGAATGTGGATTTATAAGGGGAGGAGTAGGATTTCTTTTTTTTTTTTCTTCATTCTGAAGTTTAAACGCGTTAACGTATTTTTTATATAGTACATTCATCTCTTTTTTGATATTTTTTATTTTTCGTTTGTTTTTTTTCTCTTTTTTTTTTTTTTTTCTTCACTTCTTTTCATCAATTTCTTTCGGCTTTTGTGGAATAACAAAACTTCGAGATAACCATTCGTCGTTCAGGAAAGCTCGACCCTGCAGAGCTCGGCCACGATGGGTTAGCTTTAAGAGCGCGGATAGTCGCTCGTTCTCGGAGGGATCAACAAAATCCTCTAGAACCGAGCGCGAGTCGATTCCGAATGCTTTTCTCGCCGTTAGACAGATGCTAGCGAAATTCGGCTTTCCCTGATCACGTGACTTTGAGCTAAAGTCGATCTGTTGCTAACTCCCGCTCTCCCTTACTCTCTCTCTCTCTCTCTTCTCTATTTCTCTCTCTATCTCTCCGAGACCATCTCCGCAACACCCTACAGCTTTATCGATTCCGCCAAACCTACGTTTTATTCACTTTTTTTATTATTTCTTTTTTTTTTTTTATTTTTTATTTTCATCAAGAATCAACATCCGCACATGAAATGTTCGCTTTCACCCCTATCTAAACATTTACCAGTACTTAATAAACTCCCGTAATTTGAACCATTCAACATTTATACCTCATCGCGTCAACTTGGAATTAGATCTATCTCTTTCTCTCTATTTTACTCCTTATTGGAATTTTCGGTTAGGAAACTGAAAAGGAAGAAGAAAAAGAAGAAGAAGAAGAAGAAGAAGAAAATGAAGCAAATTTCGCTACTTCAGCGAGTAAGTAATTGCGTTGTCCTGCAGAAATGCCTCCCGGGAATTTGCGGGAAGTAGACGCTTTCGATAAAGTCTATAGTGGTTGAGGGGTTCCATAATCTATACTCATACCTATAACGTTATAGGTGTGGTGTGGCCTGCAACTTATCATAATATATTATAAAGAACCGGACTACTGCTCCTCCCAGCAATAGAGCTCGCCCACGGCACGCGCATTGTTGAATGATTAACGAGCTAAATAATAGCACCCGGTTGTTGGTAGTTAGCGGGTAATCACCTCACGCTCTTAAATTAATTAGCTTCGAGTCGAGTCGAGCCATGGTGTACAAAAGTTTAATTAATTACTCAAACCGTGTGTATATAGGGTTACGGTGATAAGCCTTGATCCTGGATAGAATCCTTCGGTGTAATTATATTCGTTGAATAATTAGCCATTATCCAAGCTGTTATTATATTTTTTGGTAATCAGTTCCATGTGTACGTATAGCGAAGCCATATTTAATTGAACAAGGTGTATGTGTATAATGTATATATAACCTGGAAATATAAGAGAGTAGAGATTATAAGCTCAAGGACTATTTTCCACGCAGTTTCTCATCTCCTTTTTTTTTTTTTTTTTATTTTTTATTTTTTACTTTTTATTATCCAATTTATTATGTAAGAATGACTCGCTAAATTACGAGTTTTTATAACATAATGTATTATTGAAGACCCGAGCTATATAGCCAGCGAGAGGTGCGGAGATGATCATTAATTTTAAATTATTTCATGAACTGCTTTCGCCGCACTGTTAGGTATGTGTATATCGTGTATATATGTATGTATGATGATGATGGAGGAATTTTTACCGGGTTAAAAAAGATCGTTAATCTTGACGAACTATACAAGTACCTAAATCGGAGTGATTATCATACAATAAATTTAAAAAAAATAATCAAATTAAACCTCCTTCGCTTCTGAATCACTTCACTGATCATCAACCCTCGACGAAATGGGATGAAAAAGAGTTTATAATAAACCCAGTCTTCTTCCTCGTTAAGTCCATGTTGATCCGAACAAGTACCACGAAATTCCGTTTTACTGATCGGCAGGTTTTTGGTCTCTGATTCCGAATCTCAAATTCAAAGTTTCTTATCATATTTAGATCCTATACGCAATTTTAAACCCCAGACGGAATAGGGTGAAAAAGAGTTTAAAATAAACCCAGTCTTCATCCTCGTTAAGTCCATGTTGATCGGAAAAAGTATCATGAAATTCCGTCTTACTGATCGGCAGATTTTTGGTCTCTGATTCCGAATCTCAAATTCAAAGTTTCTTATCATATTTAGATCCTATACGCAATTTTAAACCCCAGACGGAATGGGGTGAAAAAGAGTTTAAAATAAACCCAGTCTTCATCCTCGTTAAGTCCATGTTGATCGGAAAAAGTATCATGAAATTCCGTCTTACTGATCGGCAGGTTTTTGGTCTCTGATTCCGAATCTCAGATCCAAGGTTCCTCATCGTATTTAGATCCTATACACCATTTTGAATTTTGAATTCTAGATCTCAGACTCGGAATCAGAGACCCAAAAAAACCCAGAGCATTGACCACAGACGTTAGTACTACTTGTTCCGGTCAAGTTACACGAGTTGCGTGTTAATCAAATGGAAAACTTTATTGCTGACTTAGGTATCGATTAGAATTTAATAACAACGTCGCTCTCTTGGGATGAAGTTGATTTGTTTGAAGTAATTCCAGAGATTTTTGCTCTACAGTTGGTAAAAACAAAATTCCTTCTTAGCAAACTCTACAGTACTTATAGTCATACGATGATAAACATCGTGACGTCCAAGTATACTTGCGAGCTACGTATCAAACGATACATATGTATACATATGGGGTATAATCTGGTAGACGACGGATGGGTAACGGAATTCGATTCCCAAACTCTCGAAGGTCTGTACCGGAGGCGAGGGTCGTTTCCAGAGCTCATGGGACGACTTAAGGGCACGTTGCCCTGGGTATATCCAGACGTGGTACCGGCTGACCGTTACGGTACCCAAGGGACCATCGAAGGGACTTGCGATAAAATCCACCCGGCTTTCTCCGCATGGTATACGTCCACCGCACCCGGGGGCACCCGAGCCTTCTTCTTCACTAGGATAAGACCATACTGAAATAAGACGCTTTGTTCAATTCTTGATGCTAATTGATCGATTTCTTTACTCGATTACGCTCATTTCCTACTTGTATTAATCCAGAAATCGTTAATGTGTCAGTGTTCATCAACATCTCCCGAACAGACTGTTTGAAATCCTAGCTAAATCCGCAGTGTTTGAAAAGGATTCTAATGTATTGGTGCAGGACGATGCCGACCTTAATGCATCTGGGATTCGAATATCAATAATATTGTCTCGTTGAAATGATGTGTATTTCCAGATTCAATTTCCGTCCAACGATGCAATATAACAACGTTTATAAATTCGACGGATTATAATATCCCATAGACGATATAGGTTTTTCCTTAATCCTCTTATCCAAGTGATTGGAAAAAACTTCTATAGCTATAAGTAGGATGCAGTTTGTCTCTGAGTTCGATGTATCTGCGCTATAAATCTTTAAAGACATATCACCGTTCGTTGGTACGCAGTAGGACCACAGATTATGGGGCATGGCGTTAGCATTTGTTTCCTGTCCCATTAACATACAACTTTTTTCAAAAAAATAAAAACAAAAATAGTCATTGTCCTTCTGGAGACAATTTTACGCTCCGAAGAGTAACCCCGGGCAACTTTTACTACTCCTTTATATTCCTTTGTGTTACATAGTTACCTATAGGTATATAAGACAAGCGTTTGTGCGGTTAGCGGTAAGGTATACGAACCCTCTTAGCTTCTGTAATTAACTCGTACAATTAATCCCTAGATACGGGCTACCGCTATTGAAAGTTGGGGGTGTTCGGCTCAGACTGTATGTATCTGTAGTTTAAGATAGAGGGTAAATTATATTCCCGATTTTAAACCGTATATACCTATAAGCTAAATTAACACGGTTTCGTCCCACGGGTAAACATATTCATGTATCGCAATATGCGGGCAAGTGGATAAAACGCGTGGAATTGCGATACAAGAACACAAAGAATTGGATAAAAACAGAAAATTGTACAAATTGCAAATTGTTTCTGGAAAACTAACGAATATCTTACTTGAAAGAGTGCTTGAATATTGCGGGAGAATTTTTCTATGAAGTTTGAAGCATTTTGAGGCAATTACAACGAGTGAGGTACTGGTGACAGCGGTGGGATACGAATGAGCGAGATGTTGGTATTTAATTAGAGTAAAGGTATGGGAAAGGGGTAACAAGATTTGATATTTTAAAGTGTCACGATTATTTTGCGAGATGAATATCCCACAGAAAATGTGTGCGAATACCATTATGAGATAATGTTACTCTTTTTACTTCCGGATTTTTAGAACTTTACAGAAATATATATAACATATATATGTAAATACATATATACTACGAATCTCTGTCCCGCAACGGTTTCCTTCTTCCGGCGGACCAGTTTATCCAATGGGAGTAAGCTCTAATCGTCGAGAGTGCCGTGCGCTTCGCTACTGTAGAGGAACGGTTGTGTCCGCACTCTGACGGGACTTTAAGCGTTAGCTGTATAAGGCGTTAAGTTGCGCATTTATTTTTTTAAGCTTTTTCACGCTTTTCTTCTTGCGCTCTTTCATTTTCTCCTTTTCACACCTTTCCAATATTTCTTACGCTTCCAGCTTCCGCAATCCAGATTCATTTTCATCCCCTGATGCAGGACACCGTCTATCCCCTTGTAACACTTCGTTCTCCAGCATGGTATATATATATATATATCTATGTATATGGGTATGTATGTAACCACTTGCGCACTACTCAGCGAATATTGTCCCGGGTAATTTTACGCTGAGACATTTTATCGAGACACTCCATAATTTTGTAGCTCGCTTGGAATGGGTCCTGTTTCCTGATTCGAGGTTCCTGGTTCCTATATACTTATACTAAAGGTAGGGGTACATACCTATCTACCTATACCGTCGTCTGCTAATATTTTAGGCAGTTGAATAACTTATGTAATATTCGTGGGGCCTGCAGCAGTAGATGTAGGTGGTGTAAGGCTACGTGTATTACCTAACTAGATACAAAACGTATCTGTATACCTATACAACCATGTAATACAAATTTATGTGTATATATATACATATATGTGTACGTGTATATATACAGTATATGATATTTTGTGTGCCCCCGAGCTTTCGCATGCGAATACAAGTAGCGGATTTCCCATTCAACGGTTTACAACCATGAGGCTTATATTTTTTTACATCTCTGATTTTTGCATTCAATGATATGATAGCTTGACGGTGTGTAGGTATGTATTACGTACAATCAGAATTGTGTTACTCTAATACATACCACGAAAATCTCTTCTGCAGTCGAGAGAAAAATGTAATAAAAGTTCGGTGAAGCGTGTTGCATACTAAACCAACAAACGTCTGCAAACAGAAAGAAGTATGGAAGAAAGAAGCTATCCATTGACCCCGCTTCGCTTTAATACACTATAAAAAAAATTTACGAATAAAATAAATAAATGAAGAATTCTATAAGAAAATTTTGAAAAAAAAAAAAACTCGTGTTAAATTAATTATTTTTTAATTTTTTTTTTATATTTATTTCGTATTTAAATTAAACGATATGATTATCATTCTTGTAAATTTCATTTTGGAAGTAAGAAATTTTTATATTATAGTTTTTTTTTTATTCTTCTGTTTTTTTTTTTTTTTTTTTGTTTTTGGTTTTGTTCGTTTTGTTTTTTTCTTATAATTAATTTAAAGAAAAGGGAATCTTCTACCCAGGGACAATTAGACTACAGGGTTTACCTCACACTCCTGTTTGTACAATAACGACCGAATTTCGTGACTCCTGGAATCTTAGCCACCCCGGAGACTCCGGCACAGGTACCTACCTACTCCAAGACGCGATATAAACCTGGAACTTTACATAATTTGGTACTTCTCGCCTTGCCCAATCAACAGCTGGATGAAATGAGAATTCTTATTGTATTTTGTATGCGAAGTAGTTGAAAAAAATCTTCAGATATATTTATTTAGGTGTATCTATATACGTACATAAATACATTTTGAAAATAATTCTTCTATTTTGAGACATGATTAGAAATTATTATTATTATTATTTTTTTTTTTTATCGAGCTTTGATTTTATTGAGTATGGATTAGCCTCTATCGAAGAAAAACTGGGAGTATAGATTACAAACTACATATCGTTCAAATGAAATTTTGAGGAAATATTCTAAAATCATGTAATTTTAAAGTCTCCGAGAAACTGTAAGGGCCATCAATTTCGTATATATTATAACATTGCCTAGAGTACGAAGCATCGAGGCTTGCGAGGATGTCTACTTACGATTTAATTACATTTCTGAAAAAGTTCTTGATCGTATGTACGTACGTACATGCATATACAGTTAGTGAATTTCTTCACACAGTCTATTATACAACACCTCTCGTGGTCGCAGGAAGTGAAGATTTCAAGTGGTGATTATCGCGGCTATACACTCGAGGTGAAAACCACTTCACACGATTCTGAAGTAGAATCGCCTCCATCGATGATTCGAGGAGAAAAAAAAAAGAAAAAAAGAAACGAAAAAAAAAAAAAAAATCTTTATATAAGTCAAGCGGGTCTCGAATTGACGGTTTTATTATTATCGTTATTATTTTTCCTTTCCGTTTTCTTCTCACTCTTCAAGAATTTCCTGCAGACGATATTTTCGGCATCTGTAACAGTCGCGGATGTGACGATGATAAAAAACATCAAAAATAAAAAGAAAGAAAAAAAAAAAAAAAAACAGAAGAATAAAACGAGATTTTTGAACGATAAAAAATGTAAACTCATTAAGAAAAAATCAAAATAAAAAATATATAGGAGAAAATTTTCGCGCGCAGGCGTCATTTGCTCTTGCAGATTTCATATTCTATAGATTCATTTTTATTTTATAGGTTACATACATAAGGAATAATGCCGAATTGAATAAAGAAAAAGTGAATTTCTAAGGGAGGATATGTCGAGGATCAAGAATAAAGAAATACAATATCGAAGTAAGATGAGCCCTTGGTAGGTATGGCATTGCCGACGTCAGCTTTATCGAAGCTTTGGTCAAGCGCGGTTTTACCTTTCCCTTTCCCTTTCCCTTTCCCCAACCCGCAGTCCGAATCGTATTTATGAGGCATTGCAGAGTGGACAGGGAGGATCGTATATGACCCGGATCACTGGGATCACCGGGATCGACGGGATCACAAGACCAGAGGCAATTTATTAAACGAGAGTCGTTCGCCGAGTTGGAGCAAAACGCGCGAGAGTGATCAACGACGATGAAAACTATAGGTATCTATAACAAGCGTATACAGCCTCTGCGGAAGTGGGATAATGAAAGCTCAACGGTTTAGGTCTTGGGACACGGATGGAACTGTTACGATCGATCAAATGACGTATACGTCACGTGATAGATAAATAAATCAACAAATTAGAGATATATACTGAAATATAAAACCGGCGGTCATCCCGAAGACGAAATTCTTATCCACAAAAAATGAGTTAAGGGGGTGCAGGATTATTGAACTTTCAAAAAATCGATTTTTGGTACTTTTGCGTTGGTGAGAGACTAGATAATCATTGTCTTAGCTTCAGGATCTACTAAATTGTTAAACAGGGTTATTCCGTGTAACAGCTATAGCTCTATATGGTGTATAGATATACATATAAGGGTAATATACTAGATGGATAAGATATTATTATGAACGGTAAAATTATTGCTTAGACAAGACGTAGATGGAGCATGTTTATTTTTTATTAAGGGGAGGTACAGGATTATTGAATCTTCAAAAAATCGATTAGTGGTAGTTTTGGATTGCTTAGAGACTAGATAATCATTGAACCGGTACTTTGCACAGTTTATCGTGTATGTTCTTACAAGTATTAAAAAAAAATAAATAAAATAAATAAATAAATAAATAAATAAAAGAAACAAGATGATGATGTGTTGAAAATTATGGAAGTTATCCAGGGCTGAAGATTGTCTTGCGTAGCGCGTAACTCGAGTCTGTGGAAATGGTTCCAGGTGAACCGATCACCTGAAAGCGAAATACTTTGAGATGAGTAATTTATATGACCAAAACTGCAACATGCAGTTTTTTGGTGAAATTTGAACAACAAATTTTTGAAGTTGCAAACGAAATCAATTTTTTTTTTGTGCACTTTTACGGTTAAAAATGGTCTTAAATATTTTTTTCTTCTTTTAGTTTTACAATTACGAAATGGTCTTGGAAGAGTTCTATGTTGTAGATAAACGCATTCTAAAAATTCAGTTCAAATTTTCAAGTGAAAATAATCATCCGTTCAAGAGTCACGATCTCCACCGTGTTCGAAAATCTAGTTTTGTGATAAACCGGCTTCAAAGTTCAGAATACTTTTTTTCTCTAATATATGATTGAAAAAATTTCTAAACCTCTTTCACGTTATTCCTGGTTCATATTGAGTTTCATCAGCTGCGAGATCCGGTTCGTCCATTTCCTTTTTTTTCATCTATTTTCCGTTCCAGCCTCGTTTGTCCCCTCGTTTTGTTGTTACTCGTCTGTACACTCAGCTACGTTTAACGCTATAACTTTAGTAATTTTTCAAATTTCTTCATGAACTTTCATTACAAATGTTCGTCAACAATTTGAAAGAGTAAATCGATTTTTTGAAGTTTCAATAACCCTGCCATCCCCTTTATCATCAAACTGTAACAAATTTTTTTGTCTCTTGACGATGTAGATAGCCGAAAAAAAGCATTATGTATATATCTAACACACCCCAATGGCGATATAATTGACCAAGTTATCTTGAGTCAGTGATTAATGAGTGTTCATTATCATCTCTGTCAGAAAAAAACCCCAAGAAGAATAAAAAAAATTAAAAAAAACTGGACCACTAAAGCGTAGTTTGCATCTATAACTTATATGTATAGCTAATCTCAAACTCGTTATAAATTAATTAACGATCCAATACAAAACAAATTCGTTTAGGTTATACGTAGACTAATCTAGAAAGTTTATGAGAAGGAATTTCGCCTCGCCTCAACCGCAAAGCTCTGAGGTTAACCGCGCGAGGATCTCAGGAAAATTTGTTAGCAAAGAGGTAAAAAAAATTTATAGCTAGATCAGGTGAATTAATTCTCTATTCTCTGCTCGGTGTTGGTATACACATAGTATATATTGTGAAATGTATATAGGTATATGTATACAGTAATGTGTTGGGATTTAATTGAAAGAGTTAAAGTCTTGAAGCTAATTTAAAGTTATACTGCAGCGGAGTTCATCATCCGTAAACTATGTGATACGATCCTCATTGTATGCAGCAGAGGCGAAGTGAGATGGATTGTTTTTAGAGAAAAATTGAAAAACGGATTGACCCGCTTTTTCAGTGAAACGTTTCATTCGATTCGTTATTTTTTATTTAGATTAGAATATTTTATGCAAAAATGTTGAAAATTTACACCAGGAGGGATGAAAAATGATTATTTAGGCGATAGCTGTTTGGAAGAAGTTATGAAAGAGTTAGACGGATATTTTTAAATTTTTGTAATAAAAGTATATCTGTAGTATATTATATCCCACGATTTCTGTCTGTGATAAATAAATTTATACCGTTTCTATAACACCGTACGTGACATGAGATAAAATTGTTTTGAATTAAACTGTTCCTCTCTTCCTTTGCATACGTTATGAAACCTCAGTACCTACTTTCATTCAATAATACTGTTTTATGGAAAAAGGGTGTGTAAATGTATAGATTCATCATCTCTTTACTAAAACCAAATTTACGTCGACTACAGTTAGTTATAAGGCAGCTGTTATTCCCACAAGAAATAAAGTTTGATTGTTTGAAAAGTTTTCGACTCCTTTTTTCACCCTGAACAAACTTTGGAACGCCTCATTTTTCCAAAAATTGCCTTAACGGTCTGAATCAAAATTCGACGTTTGCTGATGCAGTTTTCTATTAATTGATCGAGAGGGGTTGAAGTTCCGAATTTGAAAAGGTCCGAACGGTCAAAATTACGGATTTATTTGAGATGATTCCGAATTTCCAGAAACGTTAAAGTTTAGGACATTAAAATTGGAAACGATCGGAATGTAGACGGCTAAGAACTGGGAAAGTCATGGAATCCGAAAATTAAATCGAGGGGCACGAAGCTCAATGTGTGAATTTCAAGTTCTGGAATTTCGGCCTTTCCGACCCCTCAGCTTTCGGAATTTTGAACCCTCGGTCTTTTTCGTTTTAAAGTTTTTCAAATCGACTATGCAGACTTGAAATACCTTTTCCAAAAACCGGTGATATTAAAGTAAATCGTTGATATAAAAATTCGTAATTTTGACCGTTCGTAACTTTCAAAATTCCGAACCTCAACCCTGTCCCGAATTAATAATCGTTAATGTACGAGTTAATTTGTTCCACGAATTCCATATCCATATACCTTATAGAAGGGAGCTTTTGCAGGGATGGAATTTGATTTACGTACAGTAGCTGTGAAGCTGAGGGCGTTAATGTATACCTACCTACATTTACAAACTACGTCAGTGTACAATTGTGTATTGCATATACAACTTTGCGAATAATATTATGTTAACCTAGATTCCACGTTTTGCGGAAGAGTAATTCCGGTTTTCATCCTCTTTAGCCAGATATGTTTACGGGGGTTGTAATTCACTGGTTGCAGTGCAGCACAGCAGAGAACAGTATATATAGCTGCACAACTATGAGTTGAGAGTGTCTGGAAAATTCGTTACAAATATTTACGTGACTCAAAAGTGCTGCCTACCTACCCTTGACGTTTATAGCCATCCGACACGGGCAGCCCCAGCTGTATACAACAGACCGCCCGCACCCTGGAACTCGAGGGTGGATTTCCTTGGCACAGGGGCTCGAAATACCATCGCGTTGTTTACGTCGCTGAAGGAGTTGAATGGCTTTAAAGTCCCGGTTTCCACCTCGGGGCAATTAATATATATAACTATTTATTCCTGTACCTAGGATACTCCTATATTATTGTATTTTGTATGACAAAGCTCCCCAATATTCTATACAACATAAATATAGATACACGTACATGTATAATTAATTATCCTGAAGATATAAGATCGAAATTAATGATACGTACACCTTAATTAAGTGTTTCGGAAATGAACCTGGTGATTTTATTTTTTTGCTGCTGATATCCTGGATGGCAGATTTTCACGTGGATAGTAGCTTTTCCTAGTCAGAGAGTCCTGTAGTTTTTTTCTTTTCTTTTGTTTTCGAGTCCTTGTTGCTCATCTTGGTCTTTAGATCTTGATGAGTTGAGATATGGCCTGAACGTGGGGATTGATCAAGGGTGCAAAAGTATTTCAAGTTTTATCTCGAAGCCCATTTATTTATTTTTTTTTTTTCAATAAATATCTGAATTCTTTACTTTCAAATTGAGCTAAAAACTAACTCGATGATTCAATTTTTAAGTCAAGTTATGATTGTTGTTAAGTAAAAACGTTTTTCTATTTCAATTCCTATGTTTAAATTAAGCTACTGGCATCATATTTCAGGAAAAGCTGTGCTTTACGTGAACATCTATCATTTTGAGTATGAGTATATGATAAAAAAAAAACAAAAACGTTTATTTTCAACACACCCTGCACGTATAAAATTTATTTATTAGAGTGGTTTTTATTTAGGGTTAGTGTATGGACGATTTTCTTTGTGGCCATCCCCCAAATCGTCGCCAAATAATTCGAAAAAAACCCTTGTATTTCTATTTTAAAGCCTCCCTCATTTTCCTTCCGATTATTTTTGCAAATAAATATATAGCTTCGTGATGAAATATTTACCGAAAGAATTGCAAAACCGATGTGTATTTTGAATGGCGAAATTTATCCCCTTTGCGGGAGAGTTTAGAGTTAAAATAAAAAATTGAAATTTTTGAGGAATTTTTCACTACTTATTTGGAGACGATTTGGAAGGCGGCCATAAAAACAATTCGTTTACATCCTGAATAAGGACCACCTTAACGTGTACATACCCATACGTGTCGTCGCACTATAGATATTTATCGGTATTCTATATACAAGAGCTGAACCTATTTCAGGGTTCAATTTAGACGACTTTAATTGTAATCATGGCGAATGCTGGTGAAGGGATGAATATAATAGGAGATGATAATGATTATTACTCTGCTAATGGCGGGTGTAACGCTCGTTATACGTCTTCTGATATCAACCGAGTGATTAAAGCCGACTATCTCATTTCCTTCACTATAACATCACGACTTCACTAATTAGAAATATAACAAAGATTTTATTTACGTCCATTGCTTTGAATTTTTTCTTTCATCTCGTTTCGAGATTCTTAGCGTTCAATCAACCTTTACAAATTCTAATAATAATTAACGATTTTTTTCCCAAAGAAATATTACGACAATAAAGAATGTCTCGATCCGGCTTTCAATTTGAGCAATATCGTTCGAGGGGTTCCCCGATCGGTTGGAATAATAGTAAATTTCGATACAAGTGCGAAAGTCTGTCGTACGTGTATAATCGAATCTTGTTTTTCAACACAACGTGCGGAAAGTTGAATTTTGTTTACGAGTAGTGGGCGCAAAATTAAAACTTTGCGCCTGGCGTGACGAAATAGTATATTGTGTATCAAGGGCGGAAAGTAGGCGATTACTGATGAGTGTGAAAGCTGCCATCCGAGCTAAGTGAGGGTGGTAATCACACGAGTCAGAATCGTCTACACGATGCACACGAATTTTTTGTCCAATATGGAAGGTAGCACTTTTCCGCTCTAGGGCGGTAAAGTGCACTCCAGAGTGGTAAAGTGCTCTACTACGGTACAGTAGTTTACTTTACCGCCCTAAAGCTTACTTTACCGCCCGAGAGTTTACTTTACCACCCGAGGACGAAAAAGTGCTACTTTCCGCACATTTTAAATGCACGTAATAGTATACTTTCGGTACAGGTAGGACAAAAAATTATTTTCAAAGTGTTAATATCTCATTTTTATGAAATTTTTTTCGATTGTATTATTTCTCGAAACGGTGCGAGCTTTTTTCAAAAATTTAGCACAATTTGTTAATCAAGGATTATGAAATTGATAAATTTCTTTAAATAATTCGAAGCCTGTGAAGAATAGAAAATTCTGTATAAACGTCAGAATTTCTAACTTCCGATAAATTAACAAATTTCAAATTTTATTATATCAGCAAAAATTGTACATATATACAAACGTGTAAAGTTCATCGATACGCGTCGAGGCCGCAGTTTATCTTTACTCGGTTTAATGTTACTGCAATTTTATCCACAAGCGTTTATAAATTGATTCTATTTTCGAATGAATTGAGTGAGCGATTAATCGATCTCATGCATACCAACAAAACGTATAGTTCAGTTCAGTAACGATAGAATTCTACAAATACACTTGCGGAAAACAGAGAAACGCGCGGTAACCCACTACAGATAGAAAATTTGTACATACATACATACATATACGATGAGTCGGCGAAGCAGGGAAACAAAGTAAAAACCACCACCGCAACCCCTGGCAGTATATGTATGTCCTACTACATACGGTGAATCGGATCGGAGAGATCAGAGAGTGAATCGTTTCGGATTATTCAGATTTGCCTACTGAAAACGCCCGCTCGTATATTTCGGTTTATGGACCAGACGAGGAAAATCGTTCTTTCATGCGTACATGACTATATTTTATAATAATATAAAGCGTATATAGTACCCATATCACGTTGATCAATTATAATGCACTACCGTTATTTATTACTTTTCATCACCTACGGTGATATAAGAAAAGTATTGGTTTTAGTCGAACAGTGACTTTTGCTAATTTCAACGAATCTTCACGTTTTCGACCCTCTAGAATCCGAAAAATAGGTTTTCAGAAAGATGTCGGTCTGTCTATCGGCCTGTTCGACAAACTCGTGCGGTGATTTCGGAAACGGCTTGATGAAAAAATTTGAAATTCACAGAATTTTACAACCAAATGATGGGCATGAAAAATTGCCATGTCTCGTTTAATTTGAAGTTCCTGTTCTACCGGAAATGAATCGATTTTCGCTGTTTTACTGACATACCTATACTTTTTTTTCTGTATTACCTTTCTAAATGAAAGAATATATTCATCCCAGTTGAGAATTTCATATATATATAGGGCATTCCTTGCCAATGACACCAAAAAAATTGTAAATATACCCAAATCGAATTAGAATGAATGCACTGTATAAAATTGTTGTTTGTTAGTATATAGGGCGATCCTTGCCAATGACAATAAGAAATTGTAAGTGTACGCAGATCGAATTGGGATTAAACGCACTGTATGAAATTGTTGTTTGTCAATATATAGGGCATTCTTTTTATGTGAAATTTTCAATTCTGATCTTTTTTCTCGGTTTTTCATTACTTTTTTCTACTTTTTCTTTCCCTGACAAACCCATCTTGTTTTTCTATGTGATGGAAAGTACTCTGAAAAACTGTTTTTCCGGCTTGTTTTATACTTTGAATAGGCATAACGTGAAAATATATAAAATTTCTTTGTTTCCCCCTTCAATTTTCTCTCTTCATATTTTAATTCGTAAAAAAGAGTATTCCTTTGGATTCAGAGGGATGAAAATTAAACATCTACATTACTGTGGACGGTGTTGTATCAAAAATGTATAAAATGTCTATATACAACGGAATGAATTTTATATTATCCCTTTTTTTTTCTCCTTAAATAATTTTTCCTCCAGAAAAATTGTTCCGGTAATATTTTTGAGTAAATATTCCTGGCACACGGAGGGTCGTTCAGTTAGCTTAGGATTCCGATGTTATAACACCATCTAGCTACCATACTGAGGTACGAGTCAGCTGTAGCACGTGTACCGTAAAGTAAAAATCAATTATTCTAATAGTTCCACAGGCGATATTCTTTGCGGATAAAATCCGCGTTTGTGGTAAACGTGCGGATTTTTTTTTTATCTTTATTTTTTATATTTTTCTATAGATATTTTAAAACTCTTGGATCGATATTACGGCTATTACCATTCAGAAAATATTAAATCTTGTCTCTGCGATCATTTTTTCGACGATGAATGAAACCCCATTTACATATGTACGTTTCTCTTACCGAAAACGCAATAGCAATGCCAATGGTAATGGTAACGTTCCCAGGAGGCAATGAACCAAGAGCGTTGACATTTTACAAACGAGTATTCCCCAAGGGTAGTGAAATATCACGATATCTGTCCCGCACCAGTAAATATGAGCTACGATCAAGAAAATTTTTACCTCACAGTATATGAACGAACATTGTAAAGCTCACTTTTCTTTCTATTGACACACGGTTTTCACTTTAGAGGTGACAGGCGAAGGGTAGGCGAATGTACCCACTATTCAGATCTATCCGTGCAGACGCATATACGATACAACGTTTGATCTATTGTGGAAAAATACCAGCTACGGCGAACGTTTTGATATATGTTAAACTTCAGATATCAGTATACATGATGATGTATTATGTTTTATATCAATGCTCCAGGAACTATGATGTATGTATGTACATACATCACATACACCAGCCTGCGGTAGATGAATTAATAATATTTATTCAGAATTCAATTATGTTAGTAGATTTTTCTTTCATCTAACCAGATCTATATTTCTACTCTATTTACATCAATCCGTAAACCATTCCAAGTTGAGTTTAAACCCAGTGTTGGGCCAGTACCGTTGTCGACGGTGAACATCCTGAAACAGTCGTTTATCCCGTACACGATTAATATCGGTAAATTTTCCGCAGGACAAGATCGAGCCAACGCTGGTGACCAGGACTGGGCCGATACTGGGTGCCAACGGTTGGCCAGTATCTTGGTTCGGTACTGGGCCAGCGTTTTAAGTTCACTTAAAAATCTATATCGAATGCCGATCCTGCATTCGATAGTGTTGGCAGATTTTACATTTTTCAATGCTGGCCCAGTGCTCGATGCCAACGTTCGGTAGTTGAGGTTTTGCCAGTGACTGGGCTGTATTACCAGCATCGAGAGAGATACGTTGGATTATGTAATATAAATCACGAACCGTTCCTCGATCTTATTTTCTTGTCTTCGTCTACTGTTGAGCGAAAAGATCAGAAGAACGAGGTGGTGAACGAAGCGTATAATACATAGCTGAGTGAGTGCAAAATGGAAACTGACATTGTGCACTTTCTTACATTTTACCACGCGCGGTTATCTTCACACCGTATGTCGCGGCTTTATTCCAGAGACTACGAACCCGACCATGAAGGGCATTATTATCGCAACACCACTGACTTTTTGTATAGGTATAACCCATATGTAGTGGTAAAGCTACGCTACGGTATGCTATCGTATTCTTATTCTTTTCTTGGGCTACAGATATATACCTTCGTGTTTCATGTGTGGTAAAGCTCTGAGAGGAAGGGAAACAAAGCTTACAGAAAACGAAACAGGAAACAGGATACAAGAAATGAGAAACAAGTATATGTATATGCGGATACTATGGCAGGGAGGTGGATGTAGTTTACGTTTCTTCACTACAACACTGTAGACGTACTATAAAGTATAACTTATACAAAAATCGAAAACCCACTAGTATTGTGTGCATGATGGTAATAAATTTGTGTATTATAGACATACGTGTAGTTTTTACGTTCTATCAGTTTAGATGCATAAATAAAGGTGATTTATCGGGATTGAAGAAGATGAGCTGGGTTGAAGTTCCGAGTTTTCATATTACCGATCTCACAGTTTTTTTTTTAAGAGTATTTTCTCGCATAGTCGATTTGAAAATCTTCGAATCGAAGAACACCGAGGGTTCAAAATCACGAAAGTTGAAGAGTCCGAGAGGCCAAAACTCCGGAACTTGAAATTCACACATGGAGCGTCGTGACCCTCGATTCAATTTTCGGATTCCATGACTTTCTGAGTTCTTAACCGTCTGCATTCCGATCTCTCCAAATTTTAATATCCTAAACTTTAACGTTTCTGGAAATTCGGAATCGTCTCAAATAAATTCGTAATTTTGACCGGTCGGAGCTTTTCAAATTCGGAACTTCAAGCCCTCTCGATCAATTAATAGAAAACTGCATCAGCAAACGTCGAATTTTGATCCAGACCGTTAAGGCAATTTTCGGAAAAATAAGGCGTTCCAAAGTTTGTTCAGGGTGAAAAAAGGAGTCGAAAACTTTTCAAACAATCAAACTTTATTTCTTGTGGGAATAACAGCTGCCTTATAACTAACTGTAGTCGACGTAAATTTGGTTTTAGTAAAGAGATGATGAATCTATACATTTACACACCCTTTTTCCATAAAACAGTATTATTGAATGAAAGTAGGTACTGAGGTTTCATAACGTATGCAAAGGAAGAGAGGAACAGTTTAATTCAAAACAATTTTATCTCATGTCACGTACGGTGTTATAGAAACGGTATAAATTTATTTGTCGCAGACAGAAATCGTGGAATATAATATACTACAGATATACTTTTATTACAAAAATCTGAAAATATCCATCCAACTCCTTCATAAGTTCCCCCTCGAACGGCTGCAATTGCCTAAATGATCATCTTTCAACCCTCCTGTCGTTCTCTCTGCATTAAATTCTCGAATTCTTGAACTTTCTAAAATTTCAGCTGCCTTTATTCCGATCTTTCCCAATTTTAATAACCCGAATGTAAACGATTTTGAAAATTCTAAATTGTCTAAATTGAATTCGTAATTTAAACCGTTCAGAATTTTCAAAATTCGGAACTTCAACCCAGTTTCAAAGAAAAAATAAAAATGAATATATAGTTTCGAAAGAAAAAAAGGCTATATGAGCAGATTGCTAACAAATTTCATGATAAAACATCGCCATGTATGGCTATACCGTAGAATTGTCGACAATAGAATCTATGCATATACATACCATATGAATATATTTACTCCTCAGCTCCTGATATCAAGATGGGGTATTCTCGTGTATCTACAAACTCACATCTATCCGTCTTTTACATAGTACACAACCCACTTTTGGTGTCAGCTATTGTATCTAATACTTGGTACCGGTCTAGGGTTGTAAATCGTTGTATACATACCCATATATCTATACCTATACATTATATACCGTGAAAGTAAGTCCCAGAAGTGAAGGCGATGAGGATGGTGAAGGGGAGTTTAGTAAGCAGGGATTTTCGTCGTGGTTTTATATACGTGTATCTAGATAGAGTCTTATAGTAGGTATGTACGTACATACGTAGTATACATGTATAAATAGGCTTTATATATTCCCTAATACGGATAAACAATGCCAAACGCCCTTTCCTACTGAGTCTTTCGTATTTCGTATTTACTCACCGTGTGGTAGGCGTGAGACCGTAACTCCAAGTAACTCGACGTTACGGGCTAGCTTCCCTCCTTGGGCATAATTTCCTGAAGGTTTTACTCCCGCACCCTTTTCCTCCCCTCGTTCACCATCTCTCGTCCAATTTCACCGAGTGGCTTCGATTTTGTGGGGTAAAACTGGTAACAGTATATAGCTGGGCTACGTTCCACCTTAGAAAATGATATAAATTTGTCTATGTCAAAAACCTTAACTTTGTATCAATTTATCTAAGATTTTAGCAATTTTATAATACAGTCTGTACGTATTATAGGGGAGTCCTCATTTAAGGTAGACGATTTTTTTTTGCGGCCACCTATACCTAAATCTTTAAATAATTCGAAAGAAATCCTTTAAAAGATTTCAATTTCTTTTCCCAAATAGCAACACCAACACTCAATAATTTCTCGCGATTGAAGATTTTTTTAACTTCCCGCAATGAGAATTGAAAATTTAAAGAAAAAAAAGGGAAGTTATTGGTTTCAGTCCGATTTTCGAAAATCGAGTTTTCATCAGATCTCGACGTATTGAGGTCCTAGGAAGCTATTCTGACTATTTTTGGATGGACGTCCGTGAGTGAGTGTGTATGTCTGTGTAAACAAATTTTTGCGGTACGATATCTTTAGAACGAATCAACCGATCGGAATGGTTCTTATGGCGATCGAAAGGGTTTATCAAGGCTTAGATCTGATTAGGATTTTGGAGTCGATCGGTCGAGTAGTTTCAAAGTTATTCGAAAAATAAAAATTCAAAAACAATTTTTTTTCATGTTTTTAGCGCACTACTCCTAAATCGTTCGTGCGATTAGTCCGAAAACTTAATAAGACTTAGGTCTTGGATAGCCCTTTCGATCGCCGCAAGATTCATCAAAATCAAAGGATTGATTTAAAAGATATTGCATGACAAAAATTTCTCTTTTCGTCGTACGATACCTTTGGAACGAATTAACCGATTTGAATGATTGTTGCGGCAATCGAAAGGGTTCATCAAGACTTAGATCTGATTAGATTTTGGAATCGATCGGTCGAGTAGTTTCAAAGTTATTGGAAGAATAGAAATTGCAGAAAAAAGATTTGTATAGGGAAAACTAATTATACTTATAACCTTCTTTAATTTATTATAAATACAACGGTATCAATTAATTGTAACGTATTTAACACAGCGGGAATTTTTAGGGTTGGCCCACAGGTCAACCGGTTTTCTGATTTTTTTTTCCCTGAAGAAGGACTACCGTAGTATGATACGTATGCTTGCAGACTATAGATTCGCGGTATAGGTACCTGTAAGTCTAAATTTAAAGTACCTATATAAAAAAAAAAAACAAAAAACAATCCCAAATACCATAACGTCTACCAAAAACCTGCAGAACTGACACACCATGTTATCTCCCGAATTCGAATAAGCTGGGGTAAAAGTAAACAACGTTATCAAAAGACTGGCAGCTGTTTAGCTTACTGTACCATGAAAAGACGGTTCAGCGTCAACCAGTTTTTCAGATTTGGATATAACCCTGCGGGGTTTTGTACCAAATCTGGTTTGAGCACTGGGGATTTTATGCAAGATAACGTTGGTGTAGTTGCAATGAATTACGTATATGTATGTACGTATATGCGATGGAGATTATCGCAGTGTGGGTTATTCGTCTTGATTTCGAAATTTTGAGAGCGCAGGGTGAATTCGCTAAAGCGTGATTATAATCTTGAGTTAAACAACGAGGGTATTAATATTCCGGTTGGAACCTTACGACAATTACCACTGCAGCCCGTCCTGCAGGATTACAATGTCCGATGTATGTAGGTAGGTATACGTTATACGTAGCTATACCAGTCTGCAATGTTATCATCGAGCGGTTGGTCTGCCAGACCCGGAATACCCACCGATTTCATTCCCTCGCCTATTCCCTTGCCTTATACCCGAATTAGCATCGTTACTGACAATTAATTTTCCGGGAAATTCCCAGGCCGTCGACCACTGAGACGATATGCTCCTGGGCTGTTAGGAAATAGGAAAGCCTAGGTACCTTAGGTGTAAACACTAAACCTAGACCCAAATCCAGAATTACGGATGAATATTCGTATAAGGAATAAAAAAAAGGTTGGAGCCTGCAGGTCGAAGTTTTGAATTTTGAGAGTTCCGAATGGTCAAAATTGCCAATTCATCTGTATGGGACGATTTTGAAATTAAAATGCTGAACTTTAACCCACCTCCAGAAAAAGTGTTAATTAAAAAAAAAAAGAAAAAAATGAATAAATAAAAAATGGACTCTTTTCGTGACATGCGAATTTTTCGGAATTCACTCAAAAAGAGATTTTGGATTTATACTCATTCCGGATCTAAAGTCAAAATAAAGAAACTCAAAATAATTCGATCATAATAGACAACCATACAAAATTATAAAAAGTAAACTCATCTACATCAGAATTAATACTTAACGGTTTTTGGAGCCGGTGAATTGAAATTTGTAAAAATTCGGCTAAGTCGCATGAAAATTTCTGCTGAAAATTTTTTATAACCTTATTTAGCGTCCCCAAAGATCGTTGATTGCCAATTTCATTTCAAAAAAATCCATTTTTTACAATTTTGATACGCCATATAGACCCGCTTTTTTAAAATTCCTTTATCTCTATTTTAGATCTGAAATTAAAAACCCAAAAATCATTTCCGAATGATTTTCAAAAAGATTGAACAACTGGAAAAGTGTCTCAGTTTAAAGAACTTAAACGCAGAAAAACGACTTGCGCGTTATCTCTAAAAATTTATAAATGGAGCTGATCTTCTGATAGGGTTTGTTCTGTCTCAAAAACTATCGTTCAGAGTGACACAGGAGTAAATAAATAAACAAAAATCAGGAAACCGGTTGACCTGTGGGCCAACCCGAAGACTTCCCGCTGTGTTAAATACATTACAATTAATTGATACTATTGTGTTTATAATACATTATAGAGGGTTATAAGTGTAATTAGTTTTCCATATACAAATCTTTTTTTCTTCAATTTCTATTCTTCGAATAACTTTGAAACTACTCGACCGATCGATTCCAAAATCTAATCAGATCTAAGTCTTGATGAACCCTTTCGATCGCCGCAACAATCATTCAAATCGGTTAATTCGTTCCAAAGGTATCGTACGACAAAAAGAGAAATTTTTGTCGTGCAATATCTTTTAAACCAATCGTTTGATTTTGATAAATCTTACGGCGATCGAAAGGGCTATCCAAGACCTAAGTCTGATTCAGTTTTGAGACTAATCTCACGAACAGTTTAGGAGTTATGCGCTAAAAACATGAAAAAAAAAAATTGTTTTTTAATTTTTATTTCTCAAATAACTTTGAAACTACTCGACCGATCGACTCCAAAAGCCTGATCAGATCTAAGTCTTGATAAACCCTTTCGATCGCCATAAGAACCATTCCAATCGGTCGATTCGTTCTAAAGATATCGTACAACAAAAATATGTTTACACACACACACACATACGGACATCCATCCAAAAATAGTCAAAATAGCTTCGTAGGACCCCAAAACGTCGAGATCTGATGAAAACTCGATTTTCGAAAATCGGACCGAAACCAATAACTTCCCTTTTTTATGAAAATTTTCAATTTTCATTGCGGGAAGTTGAAAAAATGTTGTTTAGTTTTGAGACACTCTACCTATAATGTACAGATTATGTATTTAAGCATATAGTTTACAGAAACTAATGCCGTAATATATCTCCGCGTTTCTCCCTTAAGCTATGACTTTTTTTTTTTAAACTTGGTGGCACAGGTGAGACTAGCCACATGTATAGCTAAATTCAGCTTCTTTGTATCTCGTTAAAGTTTTATCAGCTAGTAGGTATGGTGTGGTCTTATATTCTGCACCTGAGGATCAACGCTCAAAGCTCAAAAGCTCAAAGCTCAAAGCTGAGGAATTTTCTAAAAAATATTACGTTTCGGTATATCGAAAGGTGGTGATTATTTATTTTTATTTCTCAAATTAATTAGCGATTTTAATAAGCTTATAAAAACCAAAAAATAAAAAATGAAAAACAGAAAATTATGGGGTGATTTTTTCAAAATCCTTACGTAAAGTCGAACGATTTTTCGCATTTGTCTAATTACCGAGTTGAAGCATGCGGGGATGAGGGTTAAAAAGAAAGGGAAAGCTGAGGCCGACACGTGGTTGAGGATAGTATCTTGCGGTAAATACGCTGCGGTGAGACCCTCGTAGGGTTGTAATACCTGCGTGTCGTAAAAGAGCGATAAAATCACTATAAACTTGCCGTAAAATCACAATAAAGCTGCGATAAAATTACAAGGGAATCGAATATAAGTATGCTTAAGTAACGCGGGGTATTCTCCCCTTTTCACCATTAAATTAATTCTCCGGTACTGCAGACTACGGTACCCCCGTAGCGTAGCTTGAGCTGAGCTTTCTACGTACCATTTCCGGCCGTAGATTGAAGATGATAATATTCAGAAAATTTTTGCTAGTTGAATCAGTCAATATTCTGCACATTTCAGTACATACCTATCGTATAAAAAAAGTCGTCCAAAATGGATATATCAGTTTCAAAAATTGAAATTCAACATTTCTCGATGTATATTACTGGATAAATTATACTTATGAAATTTTAGACATTATCTGCATTCATTTTTCGAATCTAAAAGGAGGAGGATTGGTATCAAAGCAATTTATTCGTGTTCCATACGAAAAACTGAGCCAAAGTTATATCGGTCAAAAATTCGAGAGTGTTATAGTTTTCAAATGGGAGCGATTTGAAATTGACCAATCAGGATAAAGAGTAACGGTCGCGACAGCCTATCGTCGGCTATCTAGAAGCGCGCGCATCTGACGACTGTGACTAGATCTGAGCGTAGTGATCTGATTCGTCAACTTCAAATGCTTTTAATTCGAAAACCATAAGACCGCCGTAACTTTCGCTGATACAATATCGTCTTGGTTTTTTATAAAGAATGCAATCGGTAAGATTGAAGAAATGTATTTACGTTTTCTATACACCCGGTGTATGCAGACAGTAAATGGAACGTCGCGAGCGTCCATCCGGCGCCGTATTTCATTTATCATTTTCCATTTACCGTGAGGGAAAAGGTACGAATTTTCTTCGTGATTTCTTATAGACGGGTATACGTCGAGAGGGAAGTTGTAAAAGCCATCGTTGAGGAAGTAAGGAGCAGTGCCGGAGGAGGCAGGAAGCGGTAGGACGGCAGCCGGTAAGTGCCGAGAGAGAACGAGATCTTATGGCGGTAGGTTTTACTCGTCAATAACCGCTTACGCCCAGCTTTGGTTGTCCCATACCATACCTATACCATGCTTTGACATAGCCTCGATCCGTGGCGATTTCGCAAACGATTATAACAGAATAACGAATTACCATCGTGGATGAATTGGGAGCTAACTATATACCCTTTCAAAATACGTTTATTATACGATATTGGCTGGGAATTGACTTAAGAGTTGAACCGCACGTTCGGCGATCGTTACTGCAGACATGAGCCATAGCTAGGGCCTTAGATCTGCCTCAAGAATCTTGCCCGAATAAACCGGCATTCCCCAGCTGCGACCGGGTTCGAGGGTGGCGAGACCGCACACAGGATGGAGGAATGGGTATACATAGAATTTAGAGGTATATACATATATAGGCATATAGGTATTCCTATGTAAGATATATATAGGTATAGGTATAACTAGGCGACCCTCGCAAGCTTATATAGCCAGACAATACGGATGACTCCGGCTCTGACTGGGTGTCTTTGGACCCGGTGCCTGGGAGATGCGGTAGATATGCAAATACAAGGGAGTCAACGTGCACCGAGTTCTTCCTACGCTTATACTGACGTAGGAAGGAAGTCGACGAACCTTATATATTATATACTCTCAGTGTCAGACGTAGGTACGTCGCACTAGTTTCAGTCTTCATGTTCATAGTAATAACTGTCAGTTTTTTTTTAAGGGAGGTTTTATCCTCACATTATAACGAAGCACCACTCGGTTTATGACGATTTTTTAATCAAAATTATACAACAGCTGTCCTATAAGAATCCATAATGAGACTTACGTATGATGTTGCTCATTGCGAAATAGAATTCTGCAGTGAGTTGGTATCGCTGAAATTATATTATTCAAACTATGCGGAGTTATCGAGCAATGAAATTTCATGACACATTTGACTTTCAAATTTAAGGGATCATTCTGGTTTAGAAAAAAAAGACTATTTTTATGAATTTTTTATGAAAATACTATTATAGGTATTGATATAAGGTTTATTCAGCTCAATGAATACACTTTGGAATAACATAAAAACGATCTGTATTTATTGTTTTTTTTTTTCACACATTTTATGTACATAAACAATTACGGGTGAACGGAACTTTTCAAAACCACCGGTGGCGGTGATTTCTCGAGAACTACCAAACCGATCTTCATGAAATTTTAACCACATATTTTACACAGTCATAACTTCAGTGCATACTACAACCAAATCAAAATTTTGATTTTTACTATTTTTTTTTTGGTCAAAAACAGTGAAAAAAAACCTTATTTTTTTCTTTTTTTCTTTAAATGTTCGCCATTTTGTTATTTATGAATAAATATTAATTTACATAGAATGCGTTAGAGCCACTGATATACTGAACCTAAATATTTTTGGTTTTTTTATTTTAAACGAGCCGTTATCAAGTTACCAACGCCGCCAGCGACGTACCAACTTTTTGAGGAGTTCCGTTCACTCGTTGTTTATGTATATAAAAAGTGTAAAACAAAAATAAATACAGATGTTTTTTATGTTTTTCTAAAGTGTATTTGTTGAGCTGAATAAACCTTATATCAGTATCAATAATACTATTTTCATAAAAAATTCATAAAAATAGTCTTTTTTTCGAGTGTCTAAACCAGAATGATCTCTTAATTACATCTGGCAAAATTTGAACGAATTTCGGAAGATCGTTAACAAATATTTTCCAGTTTTGGGTATGGCCCCTTTTCAAACGAGAATCGGTACGGCTCTGAATAAGGGAATCGATTTTTAATACCACATCGCATTATGGAATAATTCAATTGTATTTTGTACACTGATGTAAAATTTTTTTGTCTGCGTTTAACCGCGATGAGAACCGAACGTTGTGGGTGAAATCTATTCATTGAATCCTCTTCTCTTCCCTGTTATAACGTATACGGTATACGTAACAGCTATACCATCCAGCTGCGGTCACAGTCCACGGCGTAATTCAAAATTTGCATTTATATCGTAAACGGAAAAGGGCGATGTTTTTAAATCGAGAAATCAACGCCTTTGGTGATACTGTAACAACGAGTTTTTAAATCTTGTTGCTCATTATCATCCACCACGTTATAAAATCGCTAACGAATTATTGTTCAACGCCATTTCTCATCCGGTTTTAATCCCTATATCATATCGGATATCCCACAGCACCTGCTCGACATGTATTACCTTGAGCTCCAGATTTACTTGACTATTTTCACCACACCAGAACGTCTCAGAATATATCCCATTGTCGACTTTAACCACAACATCCATAGCTTCTCACCTTACCTTACCTCTCCTTTCCTTTCATTCAATTCCATTTTATTCACATTTTTCTTTCGTCTAACGTACACCGAAATACGCGGATATGGAAATAGGTTCGATCACGAATGGTTTAATATGAGATGTTCTCTTTAAAGTGATACTCACGTCGAGTTACGTAGGTGATAAGATCAGGCAATAAATTTGTGTAAACTTGTCTCTCGCATCGCTAAATCAATTCATCGTAAGTCGAGGGAGTCTGTCACAGATGGTTAGACGAGTTTATATCAGAAGTGTCTGACGTATCAAAAATTCATTTAGGTAGGTATATGGTGGAGGCTTTAACATCTCCAGATATATTTATCAACTGAATTTACTTATAGACTTTAACCCGTCTTCCTAAACCCTTTTAGTACAAAAACGAGTCACGAGTCAGGAGTCACGTACGATAATGTTCTAAGCTTGAATTTAGTATTGATGTCACGATTTTTCTCTAAAAATGGATATAACATCATTCCTCATATATGATACAGCGTCGATGAAATTGATCCGTGTCTTATTAGATATATCCGAAAATTTTATGCACTGCAGGAATCGCGAAAGTTTATCCATGGCCGATATAGAAAGCAACCTAATTCGTCAATTTATTGTTGAAAAAAATATATAAATAAATAAAAATCTGAAGTAAATCTGGAAGGATTTTGGAGAGAATCTTTTCCGGGAGTGGTTGACTCTTCTAAGGAATTCTGCCATTCGTCTTCGTTGGACGTCTTAGCTTCAGGATCTACTAAATTGTTAAACAGGGTTATTCCGTGTAACAGCTATAGCTCTATATGGTGTATAGATATACATATAAGGGTAATATACTAGTTGGATAAGATATTATTATGAACGGTAAAATTATTGCTTAGACAAGACGTAGATGGAGCATGTTTATTTTATATTAAGGGGGGGTACAGGATTATTGAATCTTCAAAAAATCGATTAGTGGTAGTTTTGGATTGCTTAGAGACTAGATAATCATTGAACCGGTACTTTGCACAGTTTATTGTAGATGTTCTTACAAGTAGTTAAAAAAAAAATTAAAAAATTAAAAGAAATTAGATGATGATGTGTTGAAAATTATGGAAGTTATCCAGGGCTAAAGATTGTCTTGCGTAGCGCGTAGCTCGAGTCTGTGGAAATGGTCTCAGGTGAACCGATCACCTGAAAGCGAAATACTTTGAAATGAGTAATTTATATGACCAAAACTGCAACATGGAGTTTTTTGGTGAAATTTGAACAACAAATTTTTGAAGTTGCAAACGAAATCAATTTTTTTTTTTTGTGCACTTTTACGGTTAAAAATGGTCTTCAATATTTTTTTCTTCTTTTAGTTTTACAATTACGAAATGGTCTTGGAGAAGTTCTATGGTCTAGATAAAGGCATTCTAAAAATTCAGTTCAAATTTTCAAGTGAAAATAATCATCTGTTTGAGAGTTACGATCTCTACCGTGTTCGAAAATCTAGTTTTGAGATAAACCGGCTTCAAAGTTCAGAATACTTTTTTTCTCTAATATATGATTGAAAAAATTTCTAAACCTCTTTCACGTTATTCCTGGTTCATATTGAGTTTCATCAGCTGCGAGATCCGGTTCGTCCATTTCCTTTTTCTTTATCTATTTTCCGTTCCAGCCTCGTTTGTCCCCTCGTTTTGTTGTTACTCGACTGTGCACTCAGCTACGTTTAACGCTATAACTTTAGTAATTTTTCAAATTTCTTCATGAACTTTCATTAAAAATGTTCGTCAAAGATGCGGCCTTCAGAATCTTGATCAGAAAAAAAAAAAAAAAATAAAAAATCAAATCGATTTTTTGAAGTTTCAATAGTCCTGTACCCCCTTAAAAAATCAAGCAGTTAGCCGCCAGTTGCAGTTAACACGTTTGTTAGCTTATAATATACTGCATATTGGGTTAGAATTAGTTGGAGTGGATTATCGCGTGCAACTTTCGACATCTGACCTATTATAATACAGTAGAACCTGATGTATAGGTATTAATTAATTTGCCTGAGATCATTACGGAGGTAAAAAGTTAGCTCGCTAATAGTGAGACCGCGCCCAGAGCTCATTGTCAGGTAGTGGAGCTAGGCTAATCGGGTTTCATGTATTTAACGTAATTACAGGCGCGTCTGATACCCACATCCTATGGTTTCACCCTTCCTGAACGTCCTGGGTGAATCGTGACGCGCCTACTATCCTCGCGACGTGTGGATAAGCGAATCCCATCGTCAGCGTAAAATACACGAAAGGAAGTAAAGGTGTAATTGGGCGAGAATTCAATATTTACTTATTTTAATGCGATGGGATTAAAAGCTCGGAAGATTGGAGAAAAAAAAAAAAATGATTCGGTTTTTGATAAGGATAAAAAAAAATTATGAAATTTGTTGAGATTCTCATTTTTTTCGCAACCCTAATTCTTTCATCCCATACGCTTTGATTAACTGGAATAAAATTTGGCACGAATTTGCGTCATATTAACGATCCCCAAAAAATTGATAAAATTTTTTGAAATAACTTACGACTGATCCTGTAGTTTCATAAAAATTGGGCTCAGTCATGATCCCAGGTAAAATATCAGCACTGTCGAATCCGGAGGGTGAAGCTTAAGTGGCGAGGATGGAAATAAAAAAAAAAAATCTTTTATTTGATAAGAAAAATAATATCCTGTCGTTTGGGAGGTCGTAAGCTTGATGAATTGAATCGCGAGCGTCAATTCGGAGTTGCGATAAGGAGAACCCAGAACAATATTTGTAAAGGATCGTACGTGGGTTTGTTCTCTTAGAAAATTAAACAACTTCAACGAACCGCTTATATTCGAATGTCTAACGTTTACTCGGCACATATTATACTCCCGGACATAACGCGAAGTTCACTTCCCTTATTAAACTTCCACTTGTTCCTCGGTTCACTGTATGACTTACTTAACAAAAGCTGCAATGGACTTTCGAGCACTCAAAAAGATCCGTTCAACGTTAACACACACCGAATTTAAACGGCAGTGTAGGGAAACCTCCGGTCTCTCTTTACAGCTACTTCGGGAAACTCTGGTCTGACCTCATTCACCACACTCACTCACTCACTCACTCACTCACTCACTCACTCACCCCGGTCGTTTCGTGTTTACATTGGGTCCACCACTCGCCCTTGGGCAATTGGTACGGAAAACTTCGTCTCGGACATCTCTTGAAATTAACTGTACAGAAATTTACTGAAACGATTGTTATAACCGCGTTGGTCATTTGCACGAGAGAAAATTAAAAGGGTTACGTTCGGGTTTGGGATCTCTTTATCGTACTCTGTGATTTTATTTTTACGTTTCATCACCTACGGTGATATAAGAAAAGTATTGGTTTTAGTCGAAAAGTAATTTTTCCTCATTTCAACGAATCTTCACGTTTTTGACCCTCTAGAATCCGAAAAACAGGTTTTTAGAAGGATGTCAGTCTGTCTGTCGGCCTGTTCGACAAACTCGCGCGGTGATCTCCGAAACGGCTCGATGAAAAAATTTGAAATTCACAGGACTTTACAACCAAATAATGGGCATGAAAAATTTCCATGTCTCGTTTAATTTGAACTTCCGGTTCTACCGGAAATGAATCGATTTTCGCTGTTTTACTGACAAACCTATACTTTTTTCTCTGTATTATCTTTATAAATGAAAGAATATATTCTTCCGAGTTGAGAATTTCATATATATAGGGCATTCCTTGCCAATGACACCAAAAAAATTGTAAATATACCCAAATCGAATTAGAATGAATGCACTGTATAAAATTGTTGTTTGTTAATATATAGGGCGATCCTTGTCAATTACAAGAAGAAATTGTAAGTGTACCCAGATCGAATTTGGATTAAACGCACTGTATGAAATTGTTGTTTGTCAATATATAGAGCATTATTTTTATGTGAAATTTTCAATTTTGATCTTTTTTTTCGGTTTTTCATTACTTTTTTATACTTTTTCTTCCCCTGACAAACCCATCCTTTTTTTTTTATTTGATGAAAAGTACTCCGAAAAACTGTTTTCCCGGCTTGTTTTTTTTGATTGAATAAGGAAGGTGAAAGATCCATTTTTAATCCAAAAGTAAAATGAAACCAGACGTTTTTCTCAAAACTGACTAATTGGCTGATGGATATTCATTTTCCGGAAATGGCCTCAATCGCAGTTCGTTCCTTAACGATCGTCTATTTTCAAATCAAACCCCAGACTGTGTTCTTCGTTTCTCATACCACACTCCACTTTTTTTTATCTTCTAATTATTGGCTTTGAAACGAATATATCGGACAAAGCTTTCAGCCCGCTTTGAATCCACGACTCTATAGCATCTGTTCTCAAATATTCTCGGACCTTACATCAATCTAATAAGAATCTCTTATGTAGATATCTTTTCATCTCATAATTTCATCGATACGAACCCATGTAGGTATATTATTTTGCGAATGCCACGGTTCAGGAATTGCGCCTAAAGTCATGAGCTCGGAAATCGCTCAAAGATGATCCTTGCTTATTTATTCTTAATTATTGTCTCACTCGATTGAACCTCTCGTGGTTTTCATCCGTGGAAAATCTTGGTTTTTATACTCTTGCAGCTTTTATTAGTCAGATTGAAAATATCCACAAAATTTGCACCTCTCGCGGTACGGTTCTCGCGATTAACTTCTTATCGTTGAAACCAGGAAGTATAAGGTACGCGAGTCCCATAAGACGATGAAAAAGAAGGATGAAGAGTAGGTACACGAGAAAAGAAGAAGAAGAAGAAGAAGAAGAAGAAGAAGAAGAACGCAAACGAGAAAGAACCCGAAAAAAGGTAAGTAAACGCTGTTCGTTGGCGCGGTGTAACCGGTGGTCGTGAACCGTAGGTAATCGTTAATCGACCGGGCCATTAGTGGCACAGGCACAAGGCAACGGTACCCATTCCGCGACGATGGTATCGCCTCAAGTCGACGGTTGACTAAGATTTTTTTCTTTTTAGTATACGGGAGTTTTTGGACGGTCTCAAAATCCGCCAAATTTATTGTTGATTTTCTCGAAAATTTTCAAATATTAAAAAAACAAACATTTAAATATAAAAAAAACTCCAGCCCGATGCCCACGACGGTGGCATGTTTCTATCTTGTATATAATTATTAAAATTCACGCCCATCTCGCACGCATGTTGTTATATAACTGAAACTGTATTAACCTAATTAATTAACACATACAAATGAATGGTTAGTTAGCCATGTTGTTAGCGAGACGACTGAAGTTCCTGTAATCTCAAAAAAAGAAAAAATAAAAAAGACAAAAAAAAAAAAAAAAAGAGAAGGGTAAAAAAAAGGAACTAAGTGCACGTAATGGGGGTAGTTACGTTGCGGTAGAATAATGATTGTTATTAGTCAAGCTTACAGAACATTTACTTTAATGCTTTCCATCTGTCGGTGTTTGTGTTTCTTATATATACATGCGTAGATATTTAAGTAAAGCTTCGTGGGATAGTCATGAACTACTGTTCAGTATCTCACACCTATACCTTATATACCTACATACCAACGGGAGTTTGCATACTGAGGGTTCCTAAATTCCTCCATTGTTAGTACTGCCTTTTGTGCACTAATCTCACTCGGTTTTAGTATAGCTTTATTCATATTATCTCGTACGTTTATTAGTGACGTTTACGTATATAACTTAAGAGTGTTTGAATACGCGGTATATAGTAGGTATATCCACTAGACCGTTTAAAAAAAAAAAAAAAATCGACTATTTTTCATTTTCAAAGAGTAAGTCAAAAATATTGTTCCAAATGACGTAAGAAAAAATGCTGTCAAAGTTTGAGCTCTTAATATTAATATTAAGAGGTGCCTCGTCGCGATTTTCTAATTCCCATCTAAATAACATGGGAAATGGTATTGTGGAACTTTACGATTTTTATATCTTGAAAATTAATCTACTTAGAAAGATTCTGCATGAGTACTGTTGTTCAAAATTGTACGCTCTATAAAAAAGGTCTCTTGGTATTTTTCGATGAATCCAACCGTTTCCAAGTTAGTCATGATTGATTATCATTAATAACCAATACACCAACTTGGAAATGGCTAGATTTATCGAAAAAGAACAAGAGACCTTTTTTGTAGAGCGTTCAATTCACTACAAAAATATGTTCTGGTATTATCAGTACACTAATGCGTTGACGAGTTATAAAATTCCAAAGTTTAAAAAAAAAATTTTCCCATGTTATTTGGATGGGAAATAGAAAATCGCGACGAGGCATCTCTTAATATTAATATTAAGATCTCAAACTTTGACAGCATTTTTATTTTTCGTCATTTGGAAAAATATTTTTGACTTACTATTTGAAAATTAAATATAGTAGATTTTTTTGAAGCGGTTTAATATATCAACTCTAGTCATGAGTTGAGTTAAGAAGTCCGATAAATTTTCTGTCTTATCTATACAATAAGTACAGCTGTGTAAGTTACTGGCATAGTTAGCTACGCGGATACAAAGGTAATTAGAATTTCGAACCAAGTTTGAAAATTTCAATTCTCAAGACGAGATGTATATATACTATACGACTATTTAGAATCGCGGGTATTAAAACTGGAACGTGAGGTGAGAGATTACTGAGCTTTTAACGAGCTTTAGACGATAAAAGGTCGGTATTATAATCCGGACGATCACTGCGATCTTAGAAATTTACTTTTATCTTATAAACACGTGCTCAGCTTTTTTTTATAATTTTCTTCTTTTTTTTTTACAAAAATTGTTCGTATGCTTTCTAAAACCACGGGGATATAAACAACAGTGAAAAAAAGCTTCATATATATATGTATATGAGGTCGAAAAATACCCCTGGACAATCCGGCGACAAACATGAATAGCCTAACGAAGATGGACGAGTCTCTTTTTCCCCCTCAAGTCATGCACTTTTATCACTTCCACCTAATTGATAATTTATTATACTATTATATACTATAAAATTCTATACATATCCACAAACCTTTACGATGCTGCAGTGAAACGAAAAGCTTTGATTTAACTTTTGGTAGGTTGTAGGATTTTAGTCATGAATTTTAAAAGCTCCTGAACGGTAAAAATTGCGAATTCATTTCATAGACGATTTCGAACTTTTAGCTCAGAAATTTCAAAGCTGTAGAGTATTAGGATCCGAAATTTTGACTTAATTAGTTTCATAGCCTAAATGAAAGCCATTGACTTGGCTTTGAAATTCTGTACAGACGTAATACATGGTAGGGCTTTTATTCTCACCTTGTGAACCGATCGTCGTAGTTCACGTTCGAAAATTACCCTCGTTTTCTATTGTCGAGGTTGAGTTTTATGCGGAATTTTGAAATGGGGTTCAAGCTGAGAACGAATCGATCGTTGTAAAATACCCTGGACAATGAGTAATCGGATTCTAAGGAAGTGCTGTAAAGCCTTCCTCTCGACGTCTGAGCGTACGACACCTTTCTGTGCTTCTAGATTAACTGTAAGTACACGTACATACGTATACGTATACGTACAGTAGAGTATAATGTGAATTGCACACACACACACACACACATCTACACACACATAATAGAAACGTGTGTGAAAGTCTGGATACTTGTACATGTACAATGCCCGTGAGTCTTGGGTCTTGACAAATAGCTCCAGTGTTAATCCCCCGCAAGCTCAAAGCTTTCTGAGGATGAGGATGAGGATGAGGGTGAGGTGAATTAAAATTGCCTGATTCTCGGCGACAAAGAGCACCGAATAAGAAGAGGGTTTGGGTTGGTAGGTACATACCAACCGCAGTTGGTTGCGTAGAGAGGGAAGAGGGGGGATGGTTATTAAAATACCTCGACTTGATCCTCGTCAAAACAATTTCTGAAACCTGAAGTAAAGTCATAAGCTTTCGGGTCACGAACGATAGAAAAAAAAGCTGCTTGATGTCGTCGTTATAACGAATTGATGTTAGGTAGGGGTATAACGTGATTCCACCCTCATTTATCGCAATTATTGGTTCGGTACGTGGGAGAGGTTGGCGACACCCTGCAGACCACTGCGACGAACCTAATTCCCTCGTTTTATAATTTCCCTCGTTAAAATTTTTTCCTCTCTCAATATTCTAACCGCGACACAGATTTTTTTCTTTGGTCTTGGTTTGATCCTCGCTCAAACTGTCTGAGTTTATAAAAGCGTGATATTTAAGTAATGAAATTTATTAATATAATGAGCTACCAGGGGTCTTAAGAAATTTATAAAAAATAAAAAAAAGAAATTCAACTGCGAGAAGTGGGATCGTCGTATTCGAAAAGTACCATTTATTAGTTTATTTTGTTGCCATATTCATCGGAATTGTATAAGTTACTTTATAATATTAAATTTTTCTTTTTTTTTTTTCCTTTTTTTTTTAATTTTTATTCTTGTTCTTCGCTCACTTCATCTCATCTCAAAACATTTATACATATTACAAGATTGTTTTTTTTTTTTGTTTTATATATAGGTATATATATATACAAATGTGTACATTTTTTCTCTTCTCATTACAATATCGTTTCATTATAAATACCTATAGACATTTAAGGGTGGTTCTTATTTAGATTTTTACTTTGCGGCACAATTTAGAGTTAAGATAAAAAGACAAAATTTATAAGAAATTTTTTTCAAACTATTTGAAGACGATTTGAGGGGTGGACAAGAAAAAAAAAATTTTATCCATACCCTGAATAAGGACCACCCTAATAGACACCTGTAAACTCCTAGGTATTATTTAAACGTTACATAGGTAGGTATAGGCTGCAGTAATGCATATAACATAATCGTACATAGGTATAGTTATTATTTGTACATGTTTATAATATACATAATTATTATAATAAAGATATATATATATATATATATATATATATATATATATATATATATATATATATATATATATATATATATATATATATATATATATGTATATATATATATATATATATATATATATATATATATATATATATATATATATTTATATATAATTTTTTAAATAATTGACTAAATTGATTATTATTGGTCGCTGCAGCAACGGCTACCCTTGTTCCAGCACAAACGTTGAGCCATCAAAGTTAAATGTTCTATATTAAAAAATCCGCATGGAGAAGAACAAATTACTTATATTATTAGTATATAACGAATTGATCGATTGATCGTGAAAAAAAAAAAAAAAAAAAAAAAACTTGAATAAATTGTCGACTGGATGGTAAAGTTCCGTTTTTCTCTCCATTTTTTACCACTTAATTTTACTAATGGTGTAAAATGACTGTAAGAAAAAAAAAAATAAAATAAAAAAAGATAATAAAAATACTTCACGATCAACTTTTCTGCCCTTATTATAATATATACTTTGATCCTAAATACATATATATTTTTATAAATGCAACTCTGTTCGGCTGAAACGAGAGTAGAGTTTTAAACTCTTATGACATTATATAGTATCGGTTTAGAGTCGCATTGGAAAAATAGTATTCCTAGTATATTACAATTATTATTAATTATTTACTATGTACGCGTATATATGTATGACGTGTGTATCTATAGATTGTAAGAAATATGATTAAATTCGTGATTAAACGCGTCACGATGATAGTAATTAGTATAAAATTACAGTATTTTTGTATATATATATATATAGATATATATATACAAGGTGTCGCGAAAATCGTGTACTCGCTGCATACCAACGGATTCCTTGCAAAAAATTGAGACGAAAGTTATCGATGCAAAAAAGTCCGCGAGGACTTAGTTTTCTTGTAAAATGAACTTATTAACGAACCAATCAGCGTACGGCTTTAGAAAATACCGGCTAAAATCCGCATCGCCGTCCGCCCTACTACGGAAAATTAGACAGACGGAACAGGGAACTCGACACATTATTATCTTCTTCTCGGTAGTGAGGTAAGCGGTGATACGGATTTTAGCCAGTCGTTTATAAAGCCGAACGCTGATTGGTTCGTTAACAAGTTTATTTTACAAGAAAACTAAGCCAACACGGACTTTTTTGCATAGATAACTTTCGTCTTAATTTTTTGCAAGGAATCCGCTGGTATGTAGCGAGTTCGCGAATTTTGTGACACCCGGTATAACATATCCGTGACAATTATTATAGGTATACGGTTCGTTTTTGTAATATTATATAATTATATACGATCGTATTATTATTAACGAATGAAAACGTGTGTTGAATTTTTAACTGATGAAGGATGAAGGGTGTTATGCACAAGGGATTAAGATGAGAAAACACGTAATATAACAATTTTTCATAATTTCTTAAGGGTATAAGGAGAAGGATTCGTATATTCTTATACGTAGGTATATTTGGTATAATATAGGAAAAAAATTATCGTCTCTGTATTTCAATACGTAAAGCATATACATTATGTATATAGTAATTAATTATTATTAACTTTATACAAAGATATGTATATAATATACAGGGTGATTCAGATTGAGCGTACCAAATTTTGTGGTTAGATTCCTAGAGACCTTCTGAGACTAAATTTCCTTTACCAGAAATTCGGGGGCCTAATAGTTTCCGAGCTACGGAATATGTTAGTTGACCAATCACAGAGCTTCGAGCTGACTAAGTCAGGGCTGTATCAAAATAACAAAATTAATAGTGCTTGTGGGTCTCAGTCTGTAAATTTTTGATTTAATTTTTCAATAAGTAAGTCTACGTCACTTACGAAAAACGAAAATAAAATTTTACAGGCTAAGACTCACGGGCATTGCTAATTTTATTCTCTTGACTCGGCCCTGATTCAATCATCTCCAGGGTCCGTGATTGGTCAACTAAGATATTCCGTAGCTCGGAAACTATCAGACACACGAATTTTTGGTAAAGGGAATTTAATCTTAAAATGTCTCGAGGAATCTAGCCACAAAATTTGGTCTGCTCAACTTGAATCACCCTGTATATATTGTAATTATTTATCCGTTTGGTTTATTCGTGTCATGTATTTATTAACTATTTATGTATATATTTATTTATATACATATGTATATATATAGGTACACTTTGCCTTGTATTGTAAATAATATATGTATTTTTCATAACAAAAAACAAAGAATAATTATATCTAATATAATAACAACTATTAACATGGTTTTTCTTCTACACAGCCTAACGTACGATAAGTGTGCCCGTAAGAGATTCATAGAACGGGTTGAGATAGCAACGTTCATATTGCATGAGTATTATATTGAGAATAAATCGACTCTGCGATTGAACCTGTTTATCAATTAATCAAACTCTGAATTTGTGTAATAAAATATTAAATATATCCTCTTAAGGGGACATTAAAGACGCTCATCGCCTGAAAAACGCGGGGAGCCAAAACTCCTACATCACTTGATCGATCAGAATGAAATTTTTAGGATCGATGTTTCATCTTTACAGAAAATGGAGCAATTTTTTACTTTTTCAAAATTTCGAAAAACAAAAATCGAAATTTTGAAAAATTCTCAAATTTTGAAAAAGTAAAAAATTGCTCCACTTTCTGCAAAGATGATACACGGATCCTCAAAATTTTATTCCGATCAGTCAAGCGATGTAGGAGTTTTGGCTCCCCGCGTTTTCAAGGCGATGAGCGTCTTTAATGGCCCCTTAACGGTATATGTATAAGTTCAAGATGTAAAAATTAGACATGTTTTCGAAATTGTGGAGACTATTGTAAGTAATCCACCATATATCTTGTTTTTGGCTTTTATTATACACAGTATTACCTACAAATTTCGATATTAGAAACCCTCGCATCTTACATCATGTGGCCGTGAACATAGATTGAAGTGAGCTCTGTAAAAATGATGTAGGTTACTTGTGGACCTAATTTCAAAGTCAATTTTTATCCAAACTAGTTATAACTTCGTGAGCTTACTTAATACTAATGTGCCTCCAACGCAGACTAGGGTTATAAAAAAATATTTAATTTTGCATACTTCTTCAGATTTCTAAAATTCGGATACTGAAATATACAAAAATTTTAATTTTCTCGATTTTTTTTCGGCCAAATGAACAAATATTTTCAAGATTTTCTAGTTTGTGCTAGACCTAAGTGTAAGGATTGCAAGTACAAAAAATTTTAGATGGATTGAACTAATGGTTAATTAGATATTAGGTCAACAATCAACCTATACAATTTTTATAGAGTTTAATTCAATCTATGCTCATGGCCACGTGATGTAAGATGCGAGGTTCTTCGACATCAAAATTTATAGACAACATTACGTAGAATCTCGTTCGAAAACATGACATCTGTGTACTATTTAATTTATTTTCCATAATCCACGAAAATGTGACAAATTTTTACATCCTAAACATTTATGTCCCCCGTTAAGGTAGTTTGCATTAGTTACGTGTGTTTAATATACGATCACCTGTGACGTATGTACCATCGTTCCCCTGAAATGAAATTTTTCTTTGTCTAAAACAGCAGGGGGATTAAAAGTGCGTTTTTCCAGTACCCGAATTTGATCACATTAATACGTACAGTCGCCTAATAAATTCACGACTAATGTTTAAATCAAAATTGCGATTTAGTTAACGATTTATAAAAATGGAGGCGCTACCGTCGCCTTGTTTCTCATAAGCGGTAACCGCGCTGCGCGGAACCATGCGATAATCCGTTCGCATGCCGAGTCTGACGAAACTATTAAAAACGAACTGACGCACCAACGTCTTCCTTATTATCAATTCTCTGATGCATTAACATTGCGCGGTTCTCCACGAAGAAGGTTCTGCTTCTTGGCCACGTGGGGTAGAACGGCGCAGCCCTTAGTCAAGAATCATCATTTTCCTCATCCTGGTCCTGGTCCTGGTCCGGATGCAGTTCATCGTCGTCGAGAGAACTCTGAGTGGCGACGCTAACGCGACGAGGAAGCCGTCTGCGATAGGGCTCCCACTCACCCCCAGCACTCCGTCGTCAGTGAGTCGCTATTACGTCCGGAGCACTTTTGGTACTCTCGATGCTAAACGGGCGTCGTTCTTGTTCAGGTAGTTCGATAACCGCCTCGGCCCTGTACCTGGGGTCATTTCCCTGCCCAGATTGCTTCAGCCCTTGACTTCCGTGTGTTACTTGGTTCCCCACAGTCCCATGTGTCGACGGTGCACTCCCTGACGAGTGCTGTGAACTACCGACAGTCGTTGTTCCAGAGTCCAGAGTACTCTGTCGCGAGTACTTACCAGGGGAATGATAATTGTCGCGTTGTGGGGCTGGTTTTGGACTCTGGAAGCGTTGATAGGTGCAAAGATAGTCTGGAGGTTCAGCAGCAGGATACCGTTGGTCATGAACGGACCATCCATGTGGCGGCGGTGGGATACCAGAGGCAATTAAAGCACTGTGCCGAACGCAGGTTGAAGCAGGACTGCATCCGCACCCTGAACACTGAGATTGAGAAGCTGAGTTTTGTCTTCCAGGTGGAGGAGCACCGTCAAAGAGGCTTTCCCTGGTCTGGCAGAAGTTGTCACGAGTTTCAGGTTCCTCACTCGATTCTTGAAGTCGTTCCTGCGTCGCATTGCTGGCATTGTTACTGCGGTGGATGTCGTTCATCTCTTTACAGTTTGCCGAGTATTCTGCCTCACGGGCTAGCAGCTCACGAGCATATTCGTGCGCCATAAGAGCACATGATGATGGTGGAGGTGGAGGAAGGAGTTCTTTGCTTGGAGCCACCTCAAGACTTGGAGATTCACTCGAACCCCGATGCTCACGAGAGTCTGCTCTCGTCGCGGCCAGTGGACAGGGGGTAGTTTTCCTGCCGATTTCATCCAGCCGATTTTCACGAGATTGTCGGATGTGTTCCTGGGAAAATTAACCGGATTAAAAAAGCTTATGACGCAGTTTTATTGACAGTTATTCACACAACATTTACTACAAATGTATCAAGCGTTTAAGATATACGTTTGGCAAGCGTGGTCGAAAACGGAGAGGATTGGTCTGAGTCCAAGTTTCATATTTTACCGTCTTTTCAATAGTCGATTTACATAATCTAGTTTCATCCTAATCACAAATCGCAGCCATATATCACTAATTCACAAGTGATTGCTCACTCGAATCGAAATAGGCTTCTGGATGCCTAAATGTCGACCATATTTATACCCAATTCCGGATGTTATATCCCGATTTCCGGTCCCCAAAATTTCAAATACTGCATTAATCTGTATAAATTGGTGTTAGCTGCAGAGTGATCGATTAACGTTTTAATTGCTTCGCGTGTATATACAGATATACGGACAGATATTTAGTACCAATCGAAACTGTGATTGCAATTTTTGTTTAATTATCGCAAATCATGTTCGACGCAAAAATTTTGTTTCGATGATATTTTTCCGTTATCATTTGTTAAAATATTGTACATCCTACGAAGATGTGTGATCGAGCTTTTTATACTTTTCATTACCTACGGCGATATAAGAAAAGTATTGGTTTTGGTCGATTAGTGACTTTTGCTAATTTCAACGAAACTTCACGTTTTCGACCCTCTAGAATCCGAAAAACAGGTTTTTAGAAAGATGTCGGTCTGTCTGTCGGCCTGTTCGACAAACTCGTGTGGTGATCTCGGCAACGGCTCGATGAAAAAATCTGAAATTCACAGGACTTTACAAACAAATGATGGGCATGAAAAATTGCCATGTCTCGTTTAATTGGAACTTCCGGTTCTACCGGAAATGAATCGATTTTCGGTGTTTTACTGACAAACTTATAGTTTTTTCTCTGTTTTACCTTTCTAAATGATAGAATATATTCTTCCGAGTTGAGAATTTAATATATATAGGGCATTCCTTGCCAATGACACCAAAAAAATTGTAAATATACCCAAATTGAATTAGAATGAATGCACTGTATAAAATTGTTGTTTGTCAATATATAGAGCATCCCTTGCCAATGACAAGAAGAAATTGTAAGTATACGCAGATCAAATTGGGATTGAACGCACTGTATGAAATTGTCGTTTGTCAATATATAGGGCATTTTTTTTATGTGAAATTTTCAATTTTGATCTTTTTTTACGGTTTTTCATTATTTGTTTATACTTTTTCTTCCCCTGACAAACCGATCCTTTTTTTTTTTTTTCTTTTTGATGAAAAGTATTCCGAAAAACTGTTCTTCCGGCTTGTTCTTACCTGTATTATCCTGTGGTCCCGTATGAGTTTCCGTATGCAATTGAATACAAATACGAAGCTCATGCCGGACATGATCAACGAGAATACGACCAGAATGATGATGATGTGTTCCTTATCGAGGAAACTGCCACCGCCTTCGTCCTGTAAAAAAATGATTACATCCTGGTTTAAGACGAAAGGATGAACACTTGACATGACTTAAATTCACTGTGAAAAATATATAATTCCATGATCGCTAGGAGGCTGACTGCACCGTGTTGCGATATAGATTTAGACTTCATCCTCACGGGACATGTCCTACGTTTGTTTTATACCTACAGCTACGACACATCCGCTTAGTTCCTTCTCTGTATAAGGTTCACGATATAAAGGCACACCCGGATACTGTCAGAGGTACAGCTAGGTGAGACTATAAATCGCGATTGGTTATTTATCGTGCGAATTCAGCGCGCGTTCTCGATAATCAACTTGTTACGAGTTCAGTCCTGTACGTTACCTTTTTTTTTTTTTTTTGTTTTTCGTTTTTTTTTTTTTTTTTTTTCAACTTCCTGACACCCGTTGCTCATTCTAGTTTATGGCTTCGTCGTGTTGATATTATATACTCAGGTCAAAAACCGAGCCGAAATTTCACTCGCAGGACGATATATCCCCGCGTTTTATTCAAGGGGAGGTTATAATAATTTGAAATTTCTATTTTTGAGTGCACAATAAACTCGCAGCTTTTGATTAACCGAACTTTTGTTTAGATCTTGTTGCATCGAATATCCAATCGCGGTGTATGAACTCGATACTTATATGAACAACGGTGAAATAAATTTCGTATCGATTCAGCTTTACGTTCGCTCACAGGACCTTTCGATATTGAATTCGTAGCGCTTCAAGCATAAGCAATATTCTGAGAATCAAAACAAAACCAAACGGAAAAAAAAAAAATGAATAAAATTTGAAAATTTACTTTCACTGAATGGGAACCGAGAATCGTGTCATATGTACTCGTTCCTATGCCAAAGAAATCCCTTTAGGAAGGCTATTCCTGTTTGTCTTTCTCATTTTTTTTATTTTTTATTTTTTGTGATATTTTCGTAAGTTTTAATTCTCCCTGCTTTTAGCCCTCGTTTACTTCTTTCCCGGTCGTTTCTCTCTCGGAATATACAGTCTCGTAAATGGAGCATGGAGTGGCAAGTGATGTACTTCGGTAGCTCTGCTCATTCCCCAAACTTCAAAAACCTTGTAGAGTGCCGTTCGCCACCTGCGTATATTCGGTTTCATAATATACCTGCGCCCTTAAGCTCGGATGGTGCGTTAAATTATCGATCCGATTCTTCCGACGATAAGAACCATTGCAGCCAGTTCTAGCTACGGTTTAAACCGAGTCGATTGCTTCCCCATATAAACGGACAACTATGCAACATACACAATGGGGCGCTAATCGGCGAACCCGCAGTCGACGCGTTATCAAGAGACTCGGTAGAGTCTCGCGCCTAGTTATATAAAAAAAAAAATCTGCACCGCGCGAGACTCGACAGAGTCTATATACCCGAACGGGAGCTAAACGTCATATTCCGCAATTTACAATTGTTGATTTCTTCCGCCTCGCTGTATATACGGAATTGTAATATTTATCGCAGGGTGTGGCCAAAAAAAGCTTTCATTTGAGCCCAATTACAATGAAATCGATGAACGGAGAGCTGAGATATAATTATTTAACGTTTTAAAATGCCCGTTTTCATCACAAAATTTTGTTCACCTTCTTCAGCCACACTTCTGGTACTAAACCTATGGGTATAAAGATTATTATAGAATGCCTCCGCTAGGCTACGTACAGAGAAGAGACCTACCAAGTACGGGCGTCAGATGGCGTTTTGCTTGGCGTATTCTATTCGCTAGCATACCGCCAGTTTTCAACATGCGATCAAAAATCAATTGCATACAAAAATGAAAAAACTTTTGATGTGAAATTTCATATGGTACGGTTGGCGTGAAATGAATCTGGATGTAACGAAATTGCGACAGGAAAATTTGTGATCTATTTATTAATCTATGATCAATGACACAAAAAAATTGAAAATATACCTAGATCGAATTGGGATAAAATGAACTGTATAAAATTGTTTTTGTCAATAAATAGGGCGTTCCTTGCCAATGACGGACAAATTGTAAACATACCCAGACCGAATTGGAATGAAATACACTGTATAAAATTGTTATTTGTCAATATATAGGGCGTTCCTTGCCAATGACGAACAAAAAATTATAAATTGTATACCCAGATCGAATTGGACTGAAATGCACTGTATAAAATTGTTGTTTATCCATGTATAGCGCGTTCTTGGCAATGAAGAACAGAAGATTGTAAATATACCGAGATCAAATTGGAATGAAATACACTGTATAGAATTGTTATTTATCACTATATAGGGTGTTCCTTGCTAATGACGGACGAAAAATTGTAAATATATCCAGATTGAATTAGACTCAAATGCACTGTAAAAAATTGTTGTTTGTCCATATATAGGGCGTTCCTTGTCAATGACGAACAGAAAATTGTAAATACACCCAGATTGAATTGGAATATAAGCACTGTCTAAAATTGTTGTGTGTCAATATATAGGGTGTTCCTTGCCGATGACACGAAAAAAAATGTCAATATACCCAGATCGAATTAAAGTTTCACTTCTGCGGTGCGGAGCCGTGCCATGCATCAGTTTAATGTTTTTCAATGTGCAGCGCGAGATTCGACAGTCTGTTACCAAAAAGGTGATAGGGAGTGAATGGATAATGTTTCCCACAACTTCTCATATTGGATCATTAATTGATAACAGTTTTCATAACTATAGTAAGGGCCGTCAGTGATTCTATAACAACGTCTTCATCTTTAAGAATTACAGTATACGGTATCAAATCTGATAATTCAGGCTAATTCAATTCTTGGTCGTAATGTTATATAATTCAGCACACGATAATTTTCAATACAGATAGGTATATCTTCATAAGATACATGGTTAAATGATAATTGCACCACAGAAGAGAAGAGAAGCGAGTGGTACACAATTCATACAGTTCATTATAAACAATGAATTCTATGATTACTTTACTACTGATAATTGAATGAGTACTAATCGAATTCTACGGAAAGTTTTGAGTTCTGAGATAAGCACGTGGTACTTATTACGGTTCTACATATGCCTTTGATATTGAGAGTGGTTGACAATTTATGCAATTTATCCTGAACGAGAATGATTATAGTTATTCAAATTTTACAAAAAGTAGTGATATCCCCATAAAAAGCACCTCTGGTGCAAAAACCTTTCGCCTAGTTATATAAATGTGATAGTTATCCACAAAAAATACCCTCGTGCCAAACAAACATCATGCAATATGTTATACAAAAATTCCTTCCTCGTAAAAAAAAGATCCGAAATCAGATGCTACTGCCTAGTATGTATGTACTACATCACATTGACTTTCTTTCGAATTGACAATTAGTCCTTCAATAACATGGTATTGACAGCCTTCCTGTCTTGCTACGTAGAACCATAGATATGACAATAGGCGGATGACACCTACATTGGTTCAAACAGAGAGAAAAAAAAAAAAAAAATTGGAGGTAGTGGTGTACTAGGCGGGCCTTTTGTAGACAAGTACGAGGAAATGGCAATTGAACCATGTCAATAATCTTAATATAGTGATACGAAATTTCGGCCCGCCTAGTACCACTACCTCCAATTTTTTTTTTTTTTTTCTCTCTGTTTGAACCAATGTAGGTGTCATCCGCCTATTGTCATATCTATGGTTCTACGTAGCAAGACAGGAAGGCTGTCAATACCATGTTATTGAAGGACTAATTGTCAATTCGAAAGAAAGTCAATGTGATGTAGTACATACATACTAGGCAGTAGCATCTGATTTCGGATCTTTTTTTTACGAGGAAGGAATTTTTGTATAACATATTGCATGATGTTTGTTTGGCACGAGGGTATTTTTTGTGGATAACTATCACATTTATATAACTAGGCGAAAGGTTTTTGCACCAGAGGTGCTTTTTATGGGGATATTATATTACCCTCACTGGAGTCAAATCCGCACCCTAAATCTCTGTACCTATATACCAAAATATGTATATAGGTATATGTATGTATGTACATGAGTCATGTATAAACATAAGTTACTCTCTCTCTCTATATATATATATATATGAGCAGAGGAAATGAATACTTTTTCAATACATCCATGTTCACGGAGCTCTTTCATCATGTTGTAAAGTTTCCTTGGGGTTCCGAATTTCGATCACACCCTGGGGTATCATGGAGGGAACTTGCCACTCACGAATACCTACTCGACATCTGCAGGGTGTAGAGTGAAATTCATTGAATTCAACTCAGGCTTTATGAAAATTTTTATTATAGATGCTGTCCAAACGAAAGTGAGAATATAGCTTTTGCCTCAAAGCTCAAAGGATATCGGTAACAGATTTCTTTTTTTTTTTTTTTCTTTCTTGGATTATACCCTTACCAACTTTTTTTTTTTTTTTTTTTTTTTTTTTTTTTCTACTCGTAATATCAAAACTCAGAATTACTCTTCATACAGTTTAAAATTTTACTCACGTTACATCCGTCTTCGTCCCATCGCAAACGGCAGTTGACCCAATCGTTGCAAACGAGTTTGCGTGATATGCATCTCGCATCCTCGCAATCGTATTCATCGTCTCTACACGCTGTGAAAATTTTTAACGATTATTACCTACGTCAAGAGGGTGAGGATTTTTTTTTTTTTTTTTACCCAATTTTGCAATCCCAATGAATCTAAAAATTTTTCCCTACTGATTTCTCATCGTCATTCTTTTCAGTAGTCGCTCTTTCAAGTCTCTTGTACTTTTGCTGATATGACCATTTCTGTGATGTACATGAAAATTTTCGAAATCTATGAATGTTTGAAAGAAATCGTGAAAATTTCGATATAACTTCTAATAGAATCCCAAAGAATTGAAGAAAAAATAAATAAACCTCAAATAAAATCTGATAAAAATCCTTGAGATCCTTAAGAAATCCTCGAAATCCAACGAACTCTATACGTGATAATACGCTTTGTGATCGTTCTGAATTTCTTGTGAAATATCTGACTTGTATGATTCTAGAGAAATCCTTAAAACCTTGTAATCCATTTCAGGGAGTGTCTAACCCCCAGGGCTCTGCTCGTCTAAAGTCCCGGCGAAAATCGAGGTAATGTTAAAAGGGAGATTCGGGTTGTGAGATTATAATCGAATGCTCTATAATATAACTCTGTATAAACTTTTAGAAGATCCAGAGACTCACGTTTGTCAGCTTTATCTCTAAAGGCGGTCATGAGACAAGTAAATTTGCTATCCAGTGCCCTAGGCTCGATATAAAACCGTATGAAGACTTGATGAGTCGCACTGCTTACGAGATCAGCAATACTTCCACAAAAATTTTTCAAACGAGATGGCATGTCGGTACGACCGTCAAATACATCGACAAAATTTGAGTCACACTCGTTCGGTCTTTGCAGTTTAAATTCTGAGAAGTTTAGCTGGATCTGTGAAAGAAGTAAAAATAAAAAAAAATAATAAAATAAAATTTATTAAATAATATACATACTTGTGTCGTGTTTTATAAGTACGTTCACCGACGATGTACCTTCAAATCCGATGGCACTGTCACCACCCACATACAGTCCAAAGCCACGCCGTTTGATTCTGCCAATTTTCTTTTTTTCACTACTTCTGTGTCGCTACTACCAAATATCGACTGGTTATGACCAGTCACATTAAACAAACATGATTCTGGCTCTGGGGGTACTCCCTCTGAGAAAAAAATAGAAGATAGAGTACGGATATGGTATTTTTTATTTTTTATTTTTTTTTGATCAGTTAATGAAATTTTGTAATTAAAAATTTGAAGAATATATAAATATTTTTCTATAAATTTTTTGGAACAACTGTATCGCTTGAATGATCCTTTTTTCATATTTTATTGAAATTTATTATCAATCAATTAACTTTGAAAATTCACAAATAATTTTTTTCTTTGTATCATCTTTTAGTTATCTAATGGATTTCAATTTTTAATATGTTTGATAATCAGTTGACATTTTGATATTAATAATTTTCGTGCATGGTGTTAAATGTTGCAAAAGTATTTTGTGTTGATTTAACCAGATGACTTTCGAGTCTGGTTGAAATTCTGAATTCTTAAAGTTCCGAAGAGTCAAATTTACGATTCACTTTAAAATCCAGGATATTAAAATTCGGAAAGCTCGAAATGAAGGGAGATAAAACCCCAGGAATTCAAAAATCCCGAAAAACCAACAATCCGAAAATCGAATAGAAGACCACGAAGCTCCATGCATGAATTTCAAGTTTCGGCCCATCGGATTCTTCGGCTTTCGGAATTTTCAACTTCCGGTGTTTTTCGATTAGGAGTTTTTGAAACTGAGGGGGAAATACCCTTTCTAAGAAACTGCAAGTAGGTGATATTAAAACTGGGAAATTTGACCGTTCGAAACTTTAAAAATTTAGAACTTCGACCCGGCTTTGTGACTTACTGTCAGTAGGTCTGGGTATCATGTTCCACACAGCCTTAAATCCACGATACTCAATATTCTCATCACTGTGAAAACGGAGCCATAAATACCGCGTCTTTGAAGTTAGTTCTGGAGGAAATTGTTTCCCACAAAATGTGCCAAGGGGTGTTGCATACCCATGCTGTCCATCCCGTACTTCCAAGAAATCGAATCGACACTCATCGCTTGGTTCCATGTCAAATCGATCCCGAAAACCGAGTGTTAAAAGCATCCCTTTGTCAGCTGCACAAAATAGGGAACATTTTAGGAGCGTTTTAATGTTCATGAAAGTTTATCTCTAAGTAATGAACAAATAGAAGTTAAAAAAGAAAAAAAAGAAGATTCAGAATATTTGAGTTCACGAAAGTCCAGCATTTTCTTAGCGTCCCCGTTTTACCCCCCTCCTTTCCGTAACTCTCGCATAGACTTCAGCAGATAAATTATAATCTTCTCTTCTCGGTATAGATGCTTCCTAGTTGGCCCAAGATAGCATTAAAGAGTTTCTTTGACAGGCCTTTGCCTCCAAAGTGGATAGTAACTCAATTTAAACGTCAACCACTAGCGGGCAACCCTGTGCGTCTCATTTAGAACCACATCATGTAAAGTGGGAGATAAACTTGTTAAAAAATCAACTGCGATATAAAATCCCTTGTCTTTATCACGTATACGTAGTGTTTGTTTCCGTTGATGATCATCAGCTACCGTATCACGAAGAGAAAATACCGAGAAAAATATTTCCTGTGTTTAATTTGCATATATATGTGTGTGTATGTGTGTGTGTGCACATCAAAGAACAAAGGATATCCAATCCCTGTTAACACGTTCAATTAGCTTTTCGCTATCACGGCTCCTGCAAAAGCGGTTAAACAAGCAAAGCGAAGCCTCTTCTGACTAGAGTCCATGTTGGGACATACGCATAGGGTACATGGTGCAAGCTTATCGCTACGGCTTTAAGACAGTATATTAGTTAATACACTGATACAGAATGGTGAATGTATACGTACTCTTGTCTACGATATATACGTGTGTACTATCTAATATGGATTTATACATAGTCTGCACACATGGATATGTATATATACGACATGTATATAACGTATACTTATACACCTGTCTATGGATCTCAAAAGGAAAAGCTAATCTATTGCTAGGGTAAAGGGATTCCTTTGGAATTAGCTACGGGGTTAGGGATCAGCTATTCAGGAAATCTGCAGTCAAGCAGAAAATGTACGATCTCTATAGAATTGTATATGTACATGTACATGTACATAAAAGCATCTATGATGGAGTTGGAGATGGATGTGTATAGACGTGGTGTTGTACTGCAGTGATATTCGACTGTGTAATTGGGACATTGGATAACGGGTTGTTATTAAAATTCTATAATTCTTATAAGTCTGAATTTATTCTTGTTATATACTGTGGTCTATAAATAATGGATGTTACTTCGGGGGGGATGAAAAAATTTTGTTCAGTTTGAAAGGAGGTTAAAATAAAATTGAGAAGTCGTGAATTTAAAGCCCAATTTTTGTCTCGTAGAGAAGTAAACGTTCAAATTTTGAAAATGTGGGCTAAATTTTCAAAATTTTGTAAATTTAAGATTTTTTTTTCTTATCTCGTCGTTCGAGGTAAACCAAAGATTTGTTAAAAATTGATGAAAAATCACCAATTAGACGATGATAATCGTAAAAAGGATATTCTAAGAGAATCTTTGATGAGGTTCTATTAAAATTAATCCATACTTTTAGTTCTCGACATATCGCGTGGTTGAAAAAGAAGAAAAAAAAAAAACTGTGTACTTATAATATCTTGTTTTCGCAGTTAACTGGGTAATCTGGAAAAATATACTGTTCTACGTTAAGCTGGATTTTTGCTAATGAAAGTACGACGTGCAATCTCTAATTTCCATGTCTCTCATAAAAAGAGTTTCGTACTGGTCTGCATTTTCCATATATCTGATAGTCTGCAATTATAATCATTATGGAATACGTGCAAAAGTTAGGAGTTGTCAGATTCGCAATACCTACTCAAATCGAGAAACTGAATTCATTTTCTGAAGAGAAACGTCAAGTTTCCGCAATGATCATCGCTATTTGATATTTGCACTGTCTGTAACGTATAACAAATTCTCGTCTATATTTAATCCGACCCGTGTCTGTTGTAGACGAAACTTAAATTTACGCCAGTCGAATATTTTAGCGTGGGCTAGTTTTCGAACCGTTAGCCAAGTCTACATCTCATTCATGGCCGAGGCAGCCGAATGGTCGAACTGGGTACATTCATTTGCATTCAACTGCACTGCAAGAGCACAAAAACACATGAATTTCTTTGTTTTTATAAAAAAGTTATCACATTTCGATGTTTTTCCTACCTTGGAAATTAGTTTTTACAAATTTATTCTCACTACGTTTTTTTGTTTTTTTAGACAAAATTTGAAATTATTTTATCCATAAAAGTATAGACGCCTGCACTTCTCGTCAGATATTTATAATTCTTCGCAAATTTTGAACTAGAATAGAGATAACTAGAATATCAGCTTCATCGTGAAGGTACTCACTTGCTGTAGATCGACTTTTGCCTACCTACTTCATTAGAAAAGGTATAATTGATAATTATTATAAAACATGACTCAATATAATTTTTTGAAGTCCTACTTGAAATAGGCGTCTGATTTCGTAATTGGCAACTAAACAAACAGAAAGATACTAATCGTGACATCGAAGACCATTGAACCTTGATAATTAGTGCTAATGCCGATTATTGAATGCTGATATGATATGGTCCAGCAAAAAGACCTATAAATATCTCACAAACCATTCAGTCTGCGTAATATCAAACTTTGCGCCATAAAATCTGTTCAAAGCACACACAAGCTTATCGGTGGTGGTGTTATTGAAATGTCCTCTATGAAAGCCATAATCGGCGGAAACATGTGTCAAGGTATTCGGCCAAATGCCAATATCACATACGAACAAAGTATCAAGTCCACGTCTACCCTGCTCCAGGGCAATCAGAGGACTTCCTCATAACATATATCTATGTGTCGACATGAGAACGAGATTTCAACGTGGAACCAATCGCCACTCCGCAATTTCCTTTTAAGGGGATGAAGTTGAAGGATTGAACTAATTTTTAAGGATTTTTGAAAACCTTTAAACCCGGTCCAAATTCGAAGAAATTGAAATTGAAAATATGGAATTGTATTTTCGCGGTCGTGGGCTCTGTCCCGAATGAAATGGATATTTGTAATCCTCTCAAACACATATGTTGAATTATTTGTTTTTTCACGTTCTACTGCGACAGAATTATTCGAGAATACAGACTGGTGAAAATCAATCATTTTCAAAATAAAGCTTATAGCTTTATGAAATTTTTACTTTAGACTTTGACAAGTGCTCTAAACATGTTTCTTGGGACCCACGAAGACACCATAAAATTAGCCTACGATTAGAAAAATCTAACTGAAAAAGTAGCCCACTTCACGTATTTTGCCTCCCATGTAAGATGAGTGCCTGAAAAATTGTCGACATCGGAAATGTCAAAATCTGGAGGCACGTAGAGTTGAGGTGGAATATATGTTATGTAAATCAAAATAGGCAAAAGGACTTTTACGTCATAAAGTTTGGCCGAAAAAATTCAAGATGTTTGAAAAAACAATTTACTAGTGATAAATTGAAATATATGCTAAAAAAAAAAAGAAATAATGAATTAATAAATTAGTGCCAATATTGTACTCGAAAAAAAAAAAAAAAAAAAATTCCAAGCTCTGCCAATTTATTTTGTTTTTTTTTGGATACGAAAATTTTTGATTTTAATAGCCTTTTTTCTAAACGTTGAGAAACAAAAAGTGAAATTACATTGCTTTAGAACATTCTCTCCGAATATCAAAAAGTTTTGCTTAACGATACGACCTGTACCCTATACGACAATCACTTTTTCTTCGATATATTCAAAATCCACGTAATCCAAAGCTCTATGAAATCTGAAATAATTTCTAATTATGTATCAAAATGCGGGTATAATCAGCTGCAAAAAAAAAAAAAAATGATTGGATAGAATATTTCCTGTACCTTCTTAAATAGTTTTTTTTTTTTTTAATTTGAATACTAATCATGTAGGTATTCAATCGTTTTTCGCAATCGGATGAATTCACACATGTAACATATCCATGTATACATACATTATCGTTTTTCACCATGAACGAGTATTTCCCCCCAATTCTCATAAAATAAAGTCATTTCTTTTATTTCTATCCGGTATTCTCCCCCTACTTTAACCGAGCCGTTCACAATCAGTCTTGATGCGGTGAAACACGTGCCCGCTACGAGTCTGTCGAGAAATCGCGAGGGTGACGACGACGATCCGTTCTTCTTTCTTTCTCTCTCTCTTTTTTTTTCTAATTTTTTTTTTATACTTTTTTTTTTCTTTCTACGTGGGTGCGGGGCTGTCGGCACGTCGGTTCAAACCGTCGGTTATCCTCGGAATCGTCGCGACAGGAGTTATTTTTCATTCGATCAGGCCCAGCCTAGTCTCTCATTTCGTCTGGTATGCCGAGTAGACTAGACGAGAGGAGAGGCAGATTATAGTTTCTGTACCTAAACTAAACCCAGAGAGCCAGAGTAAGCTAACGAGAATAAACATCCTGGACGAATAACTGTATATCCTAATGTTCATGAGGAGGTTGTGGTAATCTCGTTTAAAACTACCAACGAAATCGCCCACGTCGAATATATATACGGGACATTTTATGACATGATCAAGATTCTAAGTCAATGTCTCAGATTGGTTTGATAATTTTTTTGTATAAAAGTACATGACGAAAAACGCAATCGTAATTTTTTTCAGAATTTTTCGATCCAGCTTAATTGAAGTACGATTTAAAAACTTGGAAAAAAAAAAAAAAACCCACTTTGTAAAATCTGAAAAAATTTAGAAAAATCTTATGAAATATAACAAAATTTTTCACATATATTAGAAGATGGAGATTTTGAAAACTTCAAAAGATAAATATGGAAAATAAAAAATTAAAAAATTATTATTATTATTCTATTGCATTTTTAACGGGATGCTTGTGCGTCTTAAGAAATGCGCGTTGTACATCCTACCTTATACCCTTCATCAACGTGATGCATTTTTATTACCCTTCCGCCTAGACGGGAGACTCACGCCCATCTAAAGGAAACATTTAATATCTCTACCCCGTTTTTTTTTTTCTCGGTGTCTGATTTTGGGCTTTTACCTCGTTTTCTAGATGGCCACGGGCCACGAGGTAAAGTGATTACATCGGGTAATTGCATGCCGTTTGCTCTACCATTTTTTTTACCCCTTATTTCTGCACAGCCCTCGTATTTCCTCTGTTTTACGTAGTCCGGTTTGGTTTAATATCTTGAGGATTTTTTTTTTATTATTTGTTTTATTCTGTTTTTTTTTTTTTTTTTTTTTTTTTTTTACTTTCGGATGTTTTTAAAGCGTGGGGAATTCGCCAGTATTAAACAGAGAGAAAGGGAATTGAAAGGGTTTTAAATTTTTAATCATTACTCTTACTCTTTCTTTTTTTTCTTTTTTTTTTATATTACAGGGAAAGTGGATAAACGCGGTTTTGGATCCGCAACGAAATACCATAAAATGCCGATACGATTTTTACCTATTTCTACCAAATTTTTATTCCGACTCGAATAAAATTTCTACACTTTTTTATTTTTATTTTTATTTTTATTCTACTTTTTAATTTTTTTTTTAAATAAAAATACCCGAAACTATGAAAACGCGACGTTCTTAAACGACACCACGTCCTATATTATTGTCCACGTATTTTCACGGTGTTTTTTGACCCGGATTCCTGCAGCTATATGCGGAAACGGTAGATAAAGTGAATCCTAACGATCGATCGGGGTTGAATATAATTTCCACGAATATAACCAAATAGGACAGACGTTTTAAGATACTATATAAAAACTTTGGCGACAGTTCTTAACAAAGAAACAAAATAAAAAACGATGAACAAATAAAACAAAATAAAAAATCAGGAAACCGGTTGACCCGTGGGCTAACCCGAAAACTTCCCGCTGTGTTAAATACGTTACAATTAATTGATACCATATTGTGTTTATAATAAATTAAAGAAGGTTATAAGTATAATTAGTTTTCCCTATTCAAATCTTTTTTTTTTTAATTTCTATTCTTCGAATAACTTTGAAACTACTCGACCGATCGATTCCAAAATCTAATCAAATCTAAGTCTTGATGAACCCTTTCGATCGCCGCAACAATCATTCAAATCGGTTAATTCGTTCCAAAGGTATCGTACGACAAAAAGAGAAATTTTTGTCGTGCAATATCTTCTAAACCAATCGTTCGATTTTGATAAATCTTACGGCGATCGAAAGGGCTATCCAAGACTTAAGTCTGATTAAGTTTTGAGACTAATCGCACGAACAGTTTAGGAGTTATGCGCTAAAAACATGAAGAAAAAAAATTGTTTTTTAATTGTTATTTCTCAAATAATTTTGAAACCACTCGACCGATCGACTCCAAAATCTAATCAGATCTAAGTCTTGATAAACCCTTTCGATCACCATAAGAACCATTCTGATCGGTCGATTCGTTCTAAAGATATCGTACGACAAAAATTTGTTTAATTTTCATTTCAAAAAAGTATAATCGTTAAATGTTTACCAAAAATTTGAGAAAAAAATTCTTGATCAAAGATATCCTGAAGATTTTAAATTGAAAATAACAACTAAAGACGTATAAAGTGAAATAAATTTTAAGTATAAAATTAAATGAAAAATTTTCAAGCTTTAAAGATCGTAATTAAAGATCCATGGAGTATAAAGAGTTAAGACAGACAAGCATAGCTATATAATAGTTGAAGATAAACGTAACGAAGCGTGCAGGTACGATAGCTGAAATAAAATTTTATAATATAAAATTAAATTGAGTATCTAAAAGCCAATCGCAATCCTTACGATCATGAATAGATCGTAAAATTTAAACTGTCTTAAACATTTCCACGATTTCGAAAACTGATGCGTATAGGTATAATAGATATAAATGTTATTTTCAATAATCTCTATATATTTTATTTATACGACTGGACTACTTCAGAGATCGAAAGTCAAAGATATTAAATTACATCAAAAATCTATAGCCATGAATTTATTGCATTTTTGATCCTCGGATCAGACGAGATATAAGAGATTGCGATCAAGACGAGAAGGGGATGAAAACTGGTACCTAGACGAAAAACAGAAATTGAGAGCAAAATGTGCACCGTTATAGTTTCTTAAAAACGTCTTGCTTCAGTTTTCAAATAAAGTGCATTGGAAAATAAGTAAAATTTTTCATGTGCTTAGAATTGACGAGGATGATATTTGCTCTCAATTCTCATATTCATTCGAGGTCCCCGTTTTTGCCATCTCTTTTACAGGTCAAAAAGCAAGCGAAGATCCGATATCGAAGATTCGAACTATAAGTCGAAAATGAATTTCGTCTATAAATTGACTCGGAATAAATTGTGTTATGTAACTTGTTGCGCATATATGCTCGTATGTATGTATGTACATACATACATACGTACGTCACCAAACTTTGCAACAACGACAGGCACACAGATAAAAACTATTCAACATTCAATCAATAGATGCTCGGATGATATATTGATGACTATAGTTTTCTTAAATGAAGAATAAATAATAAAAAAAAGCTGCGCAGCTTGCAAAACCGTAAAATTATTCCGCTGATTCTATTTGAGGAAGAGAGAAGGAGATATAAAGAGAGAGAGAGAAAATGGGGATGAGGAAGGCTCTTCAAATCCGAAGGCAGGATCTTGGTTAGCAGTTTATTGGGAGTCTGGGTCCTGTGTTTACGTATAAGAGGGTAAACATCCTGAATCCGAATGCGAATTGTCGATTCTAGGTTCAGGTCTTTCTCTCATCCCTATCACGACGTTTATTCCCCTAAGAATTCTGACCTTACCAAATCAAGCCTCGAACTATACTATCTAGAATTATTTTTATCAGGGTCAATGTAAGACCTTTACAAAATAGTCGCATATACAAGATAAGGGAAAGAAACCGATGCTACAATATTTTTTTTTTTTTATCTAAAACAACTCGCTGCAGGACTTTTTTTTATCGAAAGTTTCGATCTGTTCGGAGATCGCTCACTTCGACTCCCTGCGATATGCCATTGACTTTGTTACGGAAACCTGTCACTAATTTGTTCAGTCCAAAACGATTGCCTGAATATTGAATATTGTATGTGGATTTGCAGGTTGATCGGTTTATACAGATTATCGAAAACCGAGTTCAGAATGAAAGAGTTGAAAATTAATACTGTAAGGGAAAAAATTCGGACTGGACAATTGATTCAATTAAACTTAAAACCCGCGAGCTTTTACAACCCCGTTGATATCTTTCCAGTAGCAGCGGCAGACGCGGACGGTAGGTACGTATTGCACGGCTATTTCATGGCACTTTGTAGAAAGTAACGTAAAAAAAGAAAAAAAAAAAAAAATAGTTCGTATTGAAAACGGGCCACAGTGCCAGAACCGAATCTCTTCCCCACCGGGTTCTCGGGGCGTGAACGTGATTTCCCATAAATAACTCTGGGGATTCTCTAAATAGGCTCTCGGACTCGACAGGCGGCCAGCCGCCGCGCCGACGAACGTCTTCCTCGACCCGGGCCTAGCCAACGCGAGACTTTACGGATCGATCGTTGGGATGGTATAGCTGCAACTAATCGAGGAAAGATTTTTATAATGTTATTGGTTAATATTTTTTAGTTAGAAAATATTAGTACGTATGTATGTATTTATGTAAAAAAAATTATACTATATATATATATTTACGTTCCTAACGAAGTCAGAATTCTTGTTTTCCAACCCCGAAACACATGAATTATAAATAACATGGGTATTCGCCACCCCTGGTAACTGTGCAAGAAACCTCGTGTTCATTTCCTCCGATTCGCGAACTCCAATTTGGTCGTTCCCGGACCGTGAGTGTTTTTTTTTTTTTTTTTTTTATTTGTTTTTTTTTTTTACCTTCGTTTCTTTTTTTCTTTTCTCCGATGCGGGAAAGACTCGCCGTTTATCGCAAAACCTATTACTGTATATATACAGGGTATATGTATACGTATATATATATATAGGTATATAAAGTCTATGTGACGAGAAGAAATCGAGGGAGAGAAACCGAACTCCATTCTATATACAATTTGCTGTTGGGCAAAAGGACGCGACGAGACGCTATATATGCGGAAGTCGACCGCAAGGTACTCAACAATCGACAGAAAAAAAAACAAATAAAAAAAAAAAAATACTAGGAGGGAAAACGGGTCTCGAAATCTTATGTAGTATATGGGTATGTGTTTGGAACGAAATGAAAGAAGAAGAAAAAAAAAAAAATAAAAGGAAAAAAAAACGTCAAACGATAAAAACGATTCACGCAACCGATCGTTCTGTTCAGGAATTCCTAACAATACCAGTTACACCCCTGAACGGCACCTCTCGATAAGCCAACAAAGCGCCGCTTCAACAAACATCCCTCTATCAAGGAAACCTCGGTTTTTATACCGTCGCTTATAACGGCTCGAATCAACTCGCTCGAGGTATAGGTAGCTGCTAGGGTGGGAAAGATAAAGTGTTACACCGTTTATATCTACAAAACTATCAAATATGGCGGAGGGAAAATCTCACGATAAATGAACAAGGGTGCTACCGTAGGTTTCCTGGACCAGCTGAGCCCGACTTTTTTGAGAAATTCGTTTTAATAGTCCCACGTGAATTCTGTTATAGAAAATCGGAATAGTACATTTCGATACAAGTGCACGAAAGTTCTGGTTCTTGGACTAATGTGAAGTTTTTCGCCCGAGCGAATCTAGGGTGACAATCACACGAATCGAGAATCATCTTTCGCACTTGTAACGAACCTTGTTTTTCGATACAACGTGCGGAAAGTTGAATGTTGTGCACGCGAAGCGGGCACAAAATCAAACTTTGCGCCCGACGTGTCGGAAAAACTCTATCCTACTGCTTTTTTTTATCGACAAAATTACGTTTCCGACACACCGGGCGCAAAGTTCGATTTTGCGCCCGCTTCGTGTGCATAATATTCAACTTTCCACACGTTGTACATCGAAAAATAAGATTCGATACACGTGCGAAAGATAATTCACATTCTCGCACTTGTATCGAAATGTACTATTTCGCAGTCTATTACTGTTAAAAATCCTTTAGTATTCGATGGATGGGGTCGGGTTTAAGTTTCGAATTCTATAAAAGCTCCGGTTAAATAAAATTGAGAAATTATTTGAGACGATTTAGAATTTTTAGAAGCGTTGAAATTCGGAATGATAAAAATTTGGAAAAATCGAAATGAAGGTAGTTTAAAAATTCGGAAAGTCCAAGAATCCGAAAATTTAAATAAAAGGCATGACGCTCTATCCGTGAATTTCAAATTCCAGAGTCTTGGCCTTTCGGATCTTTAGCTTCGGAATTTTAAACCCTTGGTGTTATTTGATTTGGAGTTCTTTTGAATCAACTGTGTAAATTTTCGGGGAAATACTCTTTCAAAAAACTACGATCCGGTAATTTCGAAATTCGAAATTTAAACCTCTACTTTCTTGTCAATAAAATTAATTCTCAAATTTAAAGCAACTTTTTCATTTCAAAAAGAATCGAAATAATTGCACAGTCTTTTTATCTCGTATGACAAATTTTCACTATATCGCCTTACATGCACTTGTGAAAGAATAAACGTGCAAAAGCATAAAATTAATTTCCGTAGGTATATATAAAACCTACCTTCAAGCACTCTAACGCAGTCCGTTTGGTTCGGGTAATTGTCAGGCCAGTTTGGACTGTAAAATTCTCTCTTAGTGTTGCTTCCGTTTTCGAATTTATAGCAGGGATTTTCGGCCACGTCTCTGGCTCCTCGCCCAGGAATTACCCGCGGGAATCCTACTTCATTTGTGGGGTTGGTTGTAGACTCATGCATTAAACTCGAGCTTGTCTTCAACGTCACTGATGTCACAGATGGTTTTGTCTCCGACTCGATCCGCAGGGATCTTGACAACGAGCTTTCATTCTGTCCTATCAGCCATTCTCCTTTTCGCAGTTCGTTTCTACCGGAAACTGAGACTGAGATAAACACGGATGAACTTGAAGAGGAACCGGAAGATGAAGATGAAGAAGAAGAAGAAGTGTACGATGTTGTAGATGTCTCTCTGTTCGATTCCGCAGAAGTTACAGTAGCTGATGGACTTGTAAGGACTCCGGTCAATCCTGCCGTTGCTGTATTGACTGAAACGAGAAAGTTTAAGGGAACTGGTTAAAGTTCATCGTTCAACACACGAATCACCGAATAAAGCTCTACGGATCAATCCTATCGGGTCTATAGGTTCATTATCGGGATTATTACTTGAGTCGACGGTACCTCCGAAAAGTAACATTATATGTTCCATGGAAATAAAATAACATTGCGAAATTTCTTATGAAATTCTTTCTAAAATTCGGAAAACTAATTTGAAATTACGGTTTTATATCCGTTATTTAATATAGTCGGAGGTAACAGCGGTGAAAAAAGTTTATTTAAAATTATCAGCAAGTTTCGGATGCTGATAATTAATGGCCACGAACGTAATGTGTAGCACGTCCAATTTCGTAATCGGCAACTAAATAAACAGAAAGGTACAAATGTGACATGGAAGATCATTGAACCTTGATGATTGGTGCTAATGCCGATTATTGAATGCTGATATGATATGGTGCAGCAAAAAGACCGATACATATCTCACAAACCATTCAGACTGCGTAATATCAAACTTTGCGCCATAAAATCTGTTCAAAGCATACACAAGCTTATCGGTAGTGGTGTTATTGAAATGCCCTCTATGAAAGCCATAATCGGCGGAAACATGTGTCAAGGTATTCGGCCAAATGCCAATATCACATATGAACAAAGTATCAAGTCCACGTCTACCCTGCTCCAGGGCAATCAGAGGACTTCCTCATAACATATATCTATGTGTCGACATGAGAACGAGATTTCAACGTGGAACCAATCGCCACTCCGCAATTTCCTTTTAAGGGGATGAAGTTGAAGGATTGAACTAATTTTTAAGGATTTTTGAAAACCTTCAAACCCGGTCCAAATTCGAAGAAACTGAAATTGAAAATATGGAATCGTATTTTCGCGGTCGCGGGCTCTGTCCCGAATGAAATGGATATTTGTAATCCTCTCAAACAGATGTGTTGAATAATTTGATTTTTCACGTTCTACTGCGACAGAATTATTCGAGAATACAGACTGGTGAAAATCAATCATTTTTAAAATAAAGCTTATAGCTTTATGAAATTTTTACTTTAGACCTTGACAAGTGCTCCAAACATATTTCTTGGGACCCACGAAGACAGCATAAAATTTGCCTATGATTAGAAAAATCTAACCGAAAAAGTAGCCCACTTCAAGGATTTTGCTTCCAATCTAAGATGAGTGCATGAAAAGTTGTCGACATTGGAATTGTTAAAGTCTGGAGGTACGCAGGGTTGAGGTGGAATATATCCTATGTAAATCAAAATAAACGAGGGCTTCTACGTCATGAAGTTTGGCCAAAAAAAATTCAAGATGTAGGAAAAATCAATTTACTAGCGACAAATCAAAATATGCTTAAAAAAACAACGAGTTAATAAATTATTGCAAATACTGTGCAAAAAAAAAAAAAAAACAAATTGCGCCTTTGCCACCGCGTCCAAGCCCTGTCGCCTTAAGCCTGGGCCTAGTGGGTCTATTTTTTAATTCGGCATTGCCGGTCTTTTGTCCCGGTGCTACCCTCATCCTCTAGATATCTAGTTCTTCTTCCGTCGCAGTCGTCGCGTACGGTTTCCTTCCTCGACCGCAGTGCCGGTTTTCCGGGTCTCGTTAAACTCGATGGATTTCGTAGTTCTCTCAAGTCTGCTGCAGTGGCAGAGTATCATTTTAATTGCGGGATATCCGCGAGCTATGCATATAGCCACTTGAGAATACGGAGATACTTATATACGTCTCAGTACTCGTCATAAAAACCCTTCATTTTATACGGATACTAACGCCGAGTCTCCGCACTTACTTTCTACCTATGCTACTAGCATCTGGTTATCGCTCATGTTTTCAAGTGTTTTGTACGAATAAGACCGGAACTTTTTCCCGGTTTCGAGCTTGATTATAAAGACGAGGCATACAAACTTCATACGATAATTAATTAGTTCATCATTTGATGAACTTGTTCGATTCAGAGGTAGGCTTCGATTTTGGTAATTTCTTAAATTTTGGTTTTTATTTTATTTTCACTTTTCATCACCTACGGTGATACAAGAAAAGTTATGGTTTTGGTCGAAAAGTGACTTTTGCTAATTTCAACGAATCTTCATGTTTTGGACCCTCTAGAATCCGAAAAACAGGTTTTTAGAAAGATGTCTGTCGGCCTGTTCGATAAACTCACGCGGTGATCAGGGAAACGGCTCGATGAAAAAATCTGAAAATCACAGGACTTCACAACCAAATGATGGGCATGAAAAATTTCCATGTCTCGTTTAATTAGAACTTCCGGTTCTACCGGAAATGAATCGATTTTCGTTGTTTTACCGACAAACCTATACTTTTTTCTCTGTATTACCTTTCTAAATGAAAGAATATATTCTTCCGAGTTGAGAATTTCATATATATATAGGGCATTCCTTGCCAATGACACCAAAAAAATTGTGAATATACCCAGATCGAATTAGAATGAATGTACTGTATAAAATTGTTGTTTGTTAATATATAGGGCGTTCCTTGTCAATGACAAGAGGAAATTGTAAATGTATCCAGATCGAATTGGGATGAAACGTACTGTATGAAATTATTCTTTGTCAATATATAGGGCATTCTTTTACGTGAAATTTTCAATAATAATCTTTTTTTTTCGGTTTTTCATTACTTTTCTATACTTTTTCTTCCCCTGACAAATCCATACTTTTTTTTTTCCATTTGGTGAAAAGTACCCCGAAAAACTGGTTTTCGGGCTTGTTTATTTTTTTTATTTTTGTCTATTGCACCCCTGAAATGACGTTCATTGAGCTTTATTTTTTTCACACCGAAGTCTTGAGAAGATCAAAGATTCTTTTCATCGTATTAAAGTGGCGGTATATCAGCTTGAAATTGAATCGAAGCTTTCGGCAATACCTTGCCGAGGGGTTAATCCAGGTTTGACCTCAAAATACGTGTACGACTTCAGACTATTATTGACGATTTTTTTTTCTATTGTGGTTTCTACCCCAAAATACAACACAACCAACAATGTAAGACCATAAATGGACGTGTTATGAAGTTATGAAAAAAGTTATGACAAAAAACAAACAAGAACAACCTCAAAAAAATAAAAAATAAAAAAAAAAGAAGAAAACAGGGAAAATGAAAAAGCTCACATTTTTACACTGATGTTTTTTTCTCTCTCATATGTGAGCTTTATATATACATATATCTATATAGATGTGTATATATGTATAGGTACGCGTTACATGATACATGTATGTATGTATTTCCGTATTTTATTTTTTATTTTTGTTTTTCAGAGGGTGGTCGCCCGCAAGCTTTTGCGTTTTATATTCATTCGTATCAAGCTCTGCTTTGGGAGTTGCTGGTTTCGGAAGGGACCCACGCATGTTGTGTATATATATATGTAATTCTGTACAGAGAACGTGTTTGCTATGAATGCGGGTTTGTAAACCCCGTTCAAACAATATTCGCCTGTTCAAATTCAAAATAATCAAAAAATCATACCCAAACGCCAAAATTCAAACTCTGAGCTGTTTTTTTTTTTTTTTTTTATTATTTCTCCAAATTTATTTTCTCTATTCCTTACATATTTTCTTTCTTTCTTTTTTTGTTTTATTCAATGTTTACAACATACGACATCACTTTCCCAGAAAATATAATTACATATCTATAAGAAATTTTCCGACCAGATTTTATCACAGAATGAACCCCAGCTGTTACTTTCAAAAAAAAAAATTCACACAGCGAGGAACACGTGTCATCATTAATTTCGATGAAAAATTTGAACTCTCAAAACTTCTTTTGGCTCAAATTATATTCTCTTTTTTTTTTTTCATTACGATTGTTTTTGTTTTTGTTTTGTTTAATTAATTCTTAGCCCAAAATTTGGATATCGATGAACTTTTAACAAATTTGAAAAATTATTTGAAAAATTTTAAATGCAGTAATTGTACAGCCCGTTAATGACGTGGGGCATTGCCATCGAAGTGTAAGACGATGATTCGAGTAGGTGTATATAATATATACATATACATATATATATATATATATATAGGTATAATATTAAAGGCTGAAATTTGTCCACCTGTTGCGAGTCTTGGCTAGTATGATAGTGGTGAAACGTGATGTTAGTTTAGTAGCTCTTGTGTCTGTTTAGCTTCAATAGTGTGCCCACAGTCACTATTTCGGCGACGATTTCTGAATCTGGCAACAGTGAATCGAGGTCAAAAAATGCGGGCGTGCATTTTCGGACCAGTTAGTAGATAGATATCCATAGTGTGTGTTGGTATAAGATGAACGGAGATTGTCGAGGAAACCGACGCGGGTTGACTTCGCGGTTTATTATTAGACCTTACGAGTTCGAAGCCAATGCCCACACATATTGTTAAACCCACGACGCCGAGACTGAAATCAACGAGCTTTTCGTATAACTTGAGCATGTAGATTTTCTGGACAAATATATTTCGGAGGGATTCGGGCAAGGAAGTTCCAAACGGTCAATATTACCGAGTCATTTAAGACGATTTAGAATTTTTTGAAGCGTTAAAATGCAGACAACTGAAAATTCGGAAATTTAATCGAGGGGTTGAATCAACGCTTCTTGTGCGAATTTCAAATTCCGGAGATTTGGGCTTTCGGATCTTTAGCTTTCGGGATTTTGAACCCTTCGTGGTGTTTTTACTTTTCATCACCTACGGTGATATAAGATAAGTATTGGCTTTGGTCGAACAGTGACTTATGCTAATTTCAACGAATCTTCACGTTTTCGACCCTCTAGAATCCGAAAAACAGGTTCTTACAAAGATTTCGGTCTGTCTGTCGGCCTGTTCGACAAACTCGCGCGGTGATCTCGGAAACGGCTCGATGAAAAAATCTGAAATTCACAGGACTTTACAACCAAATGATGGGCATGAAAAATTGCCATGTCTCGTTTAATTTGAACTTCCGGTTTTACCGGAAATGAATCGATTTTCACTGTTTTACTGACAAACCTATACTTTTTTCTCTGTATTATCTTTATAAATGAAAGAATATATTCTTCCGAGTTGAGAATTTAATATATATAGGGCATTCCTTGCCAATGATAGCAAAAAAATTGTAAATATACCCAGATCGAATTAGAATGAATGCACTGTATAAAATTGTTGATTGTCAATATATAGCGCGATCGTTGCCCATGACAAGAAGAAATTGTAAGTATACCCAGATCGAATTGGCATTAAACGTACTGTATGAAATTGTTGTTTGTCAATATATAGGGCATTTTTTTGATGTGAAATTTTCAATATTGATCTTTTTTTTCGGTTTTTCATTACTTTTCTATATTTTTTCTTCCCCTGACAAACCCATCCTTTTTTTTCTATTCGATGAAAAGTACTCCGAAAAATTATTATTCCGGCTTGTTTGATTTGAAATTTTTTAAATCGACTATGCAGACTCCCGAGAAAATAATTCTCCCGACAAACTACGAGATGGTAATATTAAAAATCATAATTCTGACTATTCGATCAAAAGACTACAGCTCTAAAAAAAGAATGTTTCTGCAGGCGGTTCAAGTGGGAGATATTTTAAAACGGAGATATGATTTTCACCGGAAATACCAACAACAAGAAATATACAGAGTGAGTCTTTTTTCTTAAAAGTGTTACAAGTCGACCTTGACATCCTCGAAGTATCTAGATCAATTGAAATCTCATATCAAACATAGATAAATTTCCCCTTCGTGTCATAAATTTTTTCCATATATTATATTATCTTCGATTAACGATTTTCGATATATTCGTTTGTAAAATTTCAAAAATCTCACCCTGTAGATTATCAAGTCCGTGATAATGTTGAATGGCGAGTGAGCAAGCCGGACAGTATATAGGTTGAATTTTGTCCGGGGACAGAAGCCAAGAAGAGATTGCCTCGATAGTCGAGGAGTCTGTAAGTCGGATAGGAGGGGTCGGCGAATCGGACCGTGACAAGTGCCGAACAGTAAAAAGTTGCCGGTTGCGGGAAAAATATAAGAGAGAATTGGTGTAGTAGCCCTGGGTGCCGGATAGCGGGTAGGGTGCGGGGCGATTTATGGGGTAAATCTGAAAGTCAGCCAGCGTAAGAAAAAAAGTTTTATAGAACCTTGGGGGGGAGGGGGGGGGGGGGGGGGGGGGGGATTTGGGAAAGGCCGCAGGCAGCGTTAAGAATATATACTAACTTTGGGCTTATAATTCTTCTACGACAATACGTGAAGCTATAAGATCGTTGTGAGATATGAACCGAGGATTGTGCTTTGAAATATATACAAATGTATATGACGCCTTGTATTACGAGTCTAGGAGGGTATGCTAATTCTCATGAGATCAAGCTTGACGTGATACCGCCATTCCGCATCCCTAAAATTCTTGTATATGTATAGTATAGTTAGTTTTGGATAATCTACCGAGAGGAACAACGCGGACGACGCCTTGTCTCCAGTTTTGTTATACTGACGCCAGATAGTTTGCACTTCAACTTATCAACGGCTCAAGAAACTCGCAAGGCACGAAGAGCCAACTTTCTTATGTTAATCTCGATCTATATTATTATACGATTATGTCAGACGGTGATCCGTTTAATTTTTATATTAAATAGAAAAACGATATTTTAAAACAGGACTTTGTCGTCACCTTATATAGAAACTCGTGTGATTATTTTTGGAAACAGTTTAAAGTGTATTAAGAATTTAAATTGGTGGTGAGAAATTAGAAATCGATAATTATTTTTCTTCGTAGAAATTTTAAACGTTCGAATTCAATTAGAGATGGGGTAATTTTTTCAAAATTTTTATTTCAAGATAATTATAGGGGCTGGGTTAAAGTCAAAATTGAGAATTCATTTACGAAATGATTCAAATTTTTTTTTTAATCGATAAATGTTCGGAATATTAAAATTCGTAAAGATCGGAATGGAGACAGATAAAAAATATCGGAAAGTTCAAAACTATGAAGTCAAAGAATCCGAAAATTTAATCGAGAACCACGACGTACGTTCTATACGTGAATTTCATATTCCGGAGTTTCAGATTCTTTCGCTTTCAGAATTTTTAACTTTTGGTGTTTTTTGATTTGAAGTTTCTTAAATCGATTATGAAAAAATTTCAGAAGAAAATTTTTATTTCTTTAAAATTTTTACACTGTTCTCGTTTTATATAGCTGCCTCAACCTTCACTAAGCGATCTGATACCAACTTCAAGGATTGCGATGTTTCATCCATCTTCGTCGAATCCTTCGTCCCTCATCTATTATATGTGAAACCAGACCGGATTTCATTGCGCAAATCTCCATCTATATATGACAAAACTCGCTCGACAAACGGTCAAAGTTATTACAGTCATCGATCGAGGATAGCGAACGAACACCAGTTCTCACCCCACGTTATAGATAGAACTGGATGGATACTTTTGCGTAGTAATCCGCTTCTGTAGGGTTCGTGCGATGTGGGAGAAAGCTGGATATAATCTAACGTAGTTATTTCCGGTCAATATTTAGTTTAATCCATAATTTAATCCTTTTTTATAAAGTCTCAAAGTTCAATCAAATTTTTACAATACATATATATATATATATAAATTGATTTAGCACTCGGAAGATCTTCAGTAACTGTGACGAACTTCTGCAAAAACAACGTCTGCAGGAGTTCATTTAATTTGATCTCAAATTTTAGGATCAAACCCCCCCTTCTTGCAGTAACCGCGAAAGAAATAAACGCAAGAAAAGATAAGAATGGGGATTAAGGATAAGCAGTAATTAGCTTCTGGATTATCTCTGCAGTATTTTTTTTTTGTTTTTTTAACGAAAATATGTACATACAGCGAAGTAGGTAGCTAAGGGATGATGATACGGACCATAAGGACCGTTATTAACGCAGTGGTCTTCGACGGTCGAGTGTTTTTGCCTCGTTCTTGCTAAAGTATCAAACAAATAAGTATGTAGGTTAGGATGTTCCTTATTTTGGGTATTTTTGAAATTAGATCTGGCCGTCCCCCAGAATCTTTCCAAATATAAAAAAAAAAAAAAAAATGCCTGTGAAGTTTGAGCCTTTAATAATAATATTAACACGTGCTTCAAAGCGATCAAAGTTTCAAATGCAAAAATACATGTATTTTTGTGCATCGATTGTATAAAAATTATTATCTCACGTGATAGTTTATCAAAAATTCTGAAACTTGGTTCAGTTATTGCCTACAACCAGAGTTACAAAAAGATATTTTCATTATATTTTTTTTACGAAAATAAATCTCCGAATTATGACCTTTACATTACTTTTTCTTTCCTCTATTTCACGACAAGTCGGAAATTTATTTTCGAAAAAAAAAATATAATGAAAATACGTTTTTGTACCTCTGGTTGTAGGCAACAACTAAGCCAAGTTTCAGAATTTTTGATAAACTATCACGTGAGATAACAATTTTTATACAATCGATGCACAAAAATACATGTATTTTTGTATTTGAAACTTTGGTCGCTTTGGGGCACGCTTTAATATTAATATTAAGGGTTCGAACTTTACAGGCATTTTTTATTATATATTTGGAAACATTCTGGGGGGTGGTCAGATCAAATTTCGAAAATACCTAAAATAAGGACCACCCTACTGTAGGTATATATACAGTAAGTAAATACTTGTTGTAATTATAGGTATATATATACTCTGTAACAATTGTTTATGTACTAGTTTTCGCCCTAGTATTGTACGGTACTTAAAAGCACTCAGTTTTGTTCAAGTTTAAGCTGTGCACGTATTCGCTAGTGCAGCAGGCGGGTGGCAGGTGCAATTTAACTCAGTAGGTACATACATAGCTCGTAAAATTTATGAAAGTTCGACGTCTCCTTTGCAGGTTGCTGTTGCAGTTTCACATTTCGATTTTCTCACACGATGTAGTAGCTATACGGTTCGGTAAACTTATTCCATTTTCAAATGATTTAGATCTTACTCAATTCTATATAAACAACATGAAGTTGGTGTACCTAGATCTAAGTTATGGAATACTTGTCGTATATAAGACCTTGTATAATAATATATGCAAGTTTTATGTGCAGGCCATTGAATTATTAGAAATCTCTGAATACCATTTTTAAATTTTGCAAATCGTTATTCGGATTGCGAAAATATATTACAGAAAATAAATGTGATAAAATTCGTTTGAAAAATTCATATCATATTAATTTTGTTAACTTTATTTATAGTCATAGTCGTCTTTCTCTTTGCGCAAAAATTCAGCTCACATTCCATTTTGTACATTTGCTTTGTAATTTTAAAATAGTTCATCGAATCGTGTAATAAAAATCTACTTCAAAAATAGAAATATATAATATATTCCAACAAACCTTTTTTTTTTCTGTTGTTTTTTTTTATAAAGTTCAATTCAAATAATTCGTTTTGAAAATTTCTCATAAAATTTCATAACAATTAAACTCTCGCCGGGGATTGCTTTTATGTTCATAATTCGAGTAATTGAACACAGTCAGAATCCGCTATTATACTTATTAAAAATTTCAACCGTTGTATATCGATAATTAAACTTTACATTCGATATTTACAATTAGCCTTAATAATTACCAAAGGAATAAAACGATTAAAATTAATTTTACTAACCGACAATATAAAAATCAAATATCTGGTTTAAAACAGAAAAGAAATCTCTAATTTGTAACGCATTTATTTCTTACTGGATTTTTTCTCAAAGATAGAATAAAATTTTAACTGTATACTATAACAATCTCTGATATCGTTGAGGTCGTTAGGTATATATTAAGTATCGTATTTTCGTGTATATACAAATATAAAGCGTAGAGTATACCCCATAAATCAGCCTGAATACAAAACACTAGAAAAAGTCTTAGCGGTCGAGCGCGCTAGTAGAAAAGCCCGGCGTGTGTCAGACCAGTCTGTATCCTCCCAGAGCTCAAGTTGCAGGAACTGGTTGGCGTTGAAACCACGCAAGTATTTCGCCTGTTCTACTTGAGCTCGAGACTATCCGTCGGCTGACATAACTCGGGAGTATACTACTCCTCATTCTCGTATAAAGATACGTAGATACGTAGGGGTTTGATGTTCAGCGATGATTCCTTTGCAAATTTGATTCGCGAGTTTATTTAAACACATATAGAAAGTTTTCGGTATAAATTAATGTTATAAATATACTATTTACAACACGAATACTTATGTACATTCACAACGACTCTTAACAACCTCTGAGTATGAATGAAACGAGATATAAAATTCTTAGGTTATCTACCTTTGTAACGATACCTGGAAATACTACAGTGACATAGGAATGAGGTAATTCGGTTGGTTATTCTCGTTTAACTTATACATTAATACATATACTATATCTGCAGGACCAACATACCTACAGTTGGTTCCACGAAATGGTCTGCAGAGAGAGAAAGAGAGAGAGAGAGAGAAAAAAAAGGGAAAAAGATAAAGATAAAAAGAGAGAAGGACTCTTAACCGCAAACGAGATGATGCATAGCAGACGAGGCACTTTTTTTCACCTTCACTCACACCCCGGGGGCTCAGCCGAGTTCCGTTTGCCAAACCTGACGCAACCTAAATTATAAATTATACACGGTTCGTTTAACAAGGTAGGGTAGAACCTTCTTTCACCCAGCACTGGTCCGAAGCTCTCCCCCCTACCTCCATCACCCTGGACTAGCAGCCACGCGGGTTCTCCAACTTTTACTACTTCAATCGCTCAGCGAGCGTTTATATAGCCAAAAATCTACATGGGGTCTTAAACTCTTGTAGGAATTGAAAGATGACCCTTCGACCCTTGACCCTGTGGCAGTAAACAGCTCAGCTAAATAGTTCGGAATTAATTTTATTTTTTTGACGGAGTGGTAACGTCGTGGTGCGGGGGGGAAAGGGGGGGGGGGGGGGGGGTGGGGAGGATAGATATTTAGATTTTTCATCTACTTTTTTGGCACGACGAAAGAATTTGCTAATTTATTGTAACTACATAAAACGGTTCGTGAGAGTTTCTGCAGCCATACGTTACACGCGGATGGTCACGTACAACGTACTGGTACTGGTACCGGAACAGACCGGCCGGAAACTGGCTGGCTGCAACGGAAATGGCGCCGCTGCTGCCGCTGCTGCTGCTGCTACCGCCATCGCCATCACCCTCCTGAAGTTATACGCTGCATCGAACCGCAACTTGCTTTGCGAACAACAACGATATAGCTTTTGGAATCTATATATCGCAAGGTGAAAGAGTAAATATACTAATAGATGTATGTTTATTCATTTTGTATTTAGACAGTAAATACTAAAATGCATAAACAAATATCCGTATTGTATGTAACGTAAATACATACATAGATATGTGTAAATTTATGTAATACCATAACTTCCTGTATACTTCCTCACCGCGAGTTGTGTGTAGGCAATGGTAGTCGTTGTTCCGTATTGGGGTCCGTCGTATGACGTTATTGTCCGACAAACGTCGCTTTCATAAACGTTCATTCGTTGACGTGAAACGAGGGGATATACGAGGTATGGTACTATGGTAAGGGACGTTAACGAGCATTAACTTCGAAGCTTCGGTCAAGCAACGCGTACACCGTTGTGGTTTGTGAATAAAAGATGTCATTTACTCATCAGCTATAATATTTATCATCTCTTCAATTTTTCCATCATTTCACGTTAACAGTTAATCTCGTATAACGATTTTGAACTCTATGATATTATACTGACGTTTTTTTTATACAATACATACGGATTGATTTGACGTATAGAAATGGTAGACTAGGATTGAGTTCTCGAGCAATAAACTAGCTCGCAATTTCAATTAATTAAGCAGCAGACAAGGTTGGTCGTCGAAGGGACCGGAATGGAGGAGAGAAGGAGGCGGAGATTGGAGGGAGAAGGAAAATAAAATGAAAATAAAAAAAGAGGAATAACCTTTGATGAACAACGTCAGCACTGAAAAAAGAGGGGATAAATTTATTTTCGCTCAAAAAGACAGAGTTCTATTAAAGGCTGACTACTTGACGAGAAAATGGGAAAGAGCGAGTCGAGTATAATTATGGTGATTAATGTCAGTAGAACAACAAGTTATTATTATAGGCTTAACTTTATGGTCTGTAATATAGTCAAACATGGATATTGTTATTGCTGTTGACAAGCTAAATCTCATTCTGTTTACTCTGACTTAACCAACACGCCGATACAAAAACCGTTGTTTGAGAAGAGTAGGTTTCGAGCTTGTAATCCTGTTCAATTATATTCAAGGTAAAAAGCCTGGAAGTTTTTTTTATTTTTTTTTTTTTCAACTAACATGGCGACAGGACAGTTTCTTCGACGTGTTGCACAAAACGGCGTGCAAGGATCGCTAGGAATGCGAGAAACGTGGCTTTGAACAGTCCAGACAGTGGACGAATGCTGAGCTTTAAGTCGACGCGGTATTTCGACGGTAAAATATAGAAGGACCGTTCCCATTCGTTCGTTTCTTTCCTTAGATAGGAATTTCTAACTGACACAGACTCCAGGGTCAAAGAATTTTGGAATTTTCTGGGTTAATTGCATCGCAAAAGACGATCGGATACGACTGCAAAAAAAAAAAAAAAAAAAAAAAAAAAAAAAAATGCATTAGCATGACTGCAGATGTGTTTTATTATACTTTAATGTATTACAATATCTAGCTCGTACGCTAATGGTAATTTCGGATCGTGCTCTGTCGCCATGATTCTGAAATTTATTCAAATCCCAGACTTTTTTTCTCATTCGAATTTATCGGATGAAAGTAAAAAAAAAAAAAAAAAAATCAACGCACGATTCGGTCTATCTCATCCCTTCTATCACGTGCTTGTAAAATCTTACGGAGAATATGGTAAGCTCAGAGAACGTGTGAATTTTTCGGTATCGATGTAACCTAAGAACATGTGCACTCGTCTCTATGTCCTGCAACATGTTCTTATACTGTTTTCTTTCGTTCAGATCCTTCAACCATGAATAAAGGATTCTGCAATTGATATTTTCCGCTTTTCTTTTCTTCAATAACAGATTCTTACGCGTGCTTGCCAACAGCTAGTTATATCCTAGGAGATGGAATACTCCCTTTGAGGACACATGACATGTCACTTAAACCTTCAAGTAGGATCTTCAGTATCCTAGACTACGCAAAATCTACTGTGCTTTTCAAATGTTGAAGAGATACTGTCTTACCCGGACAAAATAGACGACAGTTGACCTTGAAGACGTCTTACGAACTAAAGATGTCTCTAAAGTCGTCTAGTTTTTTCGTATTTTGGATACGGACGATAAATACTTTACAATATATAAAACAATAACAGTTTACAGTGAAATCTGATTCTCAGTATTTGGGTTAACTGTTTTAACACCAGCTTCAAAACTCTCGAACAGAATTGTAGGTATGACACATCTGTGCTCGAGGTTGAAATCTGACTTGTCAGATATTGTGACAGTTCTGAGTGAGTGGCGCGAGTCCTTATCTACATACTAAGGCAGCGTATTTTAGTCCGCGAGAGAAAGATGCGCCAATCTTGGACCTACCGGCGAGAACTGAAGTAAAGATTTGTTAGTTTGTTACGGTTATTTTTTAAGTTCTGTCTTGTTGTAGCTCCGTTAGCCTTCTGTGATCGTTAGAATATTTTGAGAATGATAAAGTTGGTGAAAGCGTGTGACTTTGGAGTAGCTGAGGATAAGAACTCACCGAAAATGAGGAATGACAGAAGTTGGCGCAGGAGTTTAGCCACCGCCACCATTCTGGATGCCGCTCAAACATTTAAATCTCCTGGCTGATGGGTCGACGACTTACTTTTACCCTCACTCTAGCACTCTGGCTCTTCACTCGCTTATGAGTATAAGCAGAAATACCGCGCACCACGCGACACCCACGTACAAATACTCTCCCCTTCCTTTTCTCTGACTATAGGACGATGCAAAATTCTGAGCACGTTTTCCTTCCCTGTCGTTCCTCGTGGCCTGCGGCGTCCGGTGGCTGGTGACCAGCCTGGTCTCTGCTACTTCACGGTGGATGCTGTCAAGTTCGTAGGTCCTCGGTGTAATGTCCTCGTAAAAAATTGGGTCACGCTTGCCGTTTTGGTGAACCTAGAGGAAATCCGGTCCAGTAATTTCTCCCTCTCTCTTACAGTTTCTAGCTTCAGTTGGATATAAAAGTGTAGAAATTTATTTATCTTTCCTCTTCTCCTTTACACGATGAGAATCCTTCAGAGATATTTCTTGTACAAGCAAACGTTTTACATTTCGCTAAATAATCACCCCCGGCTTTTCCTTCCGGACTCTTTCGCTTATCTTCTCACCCTAAACTTTTGCCTCCCTCCTTTATTCCCCGTTTCATAACCCGCCGGATATCGCACAGTTAGGCACTCGTTCTTGGTCCACGAATCCACCTTTCCTGGATCTCGAGTGATAAGTTTCCTAACGAAAATCCAATGCTGATGAGAGTTGTTGCTATCATCAACCCCTCGAGCTCCGGCGATAATAACAAAGTGTAACTAAGTTAAACCGGCGTGGATCACAGCTGACAATGAAACGACAGCTCAGATATCTCAAGGTGTAATTTTGGCAGGAAAATCTCTCGCAGAGAAGTCTTACCTTTTTTCCTTTATTTATTTCTTTCTTTTTTGCTTTTTCCTTTCTCAAAGATCTTTCTTCAGTGTTGTAAAAAAAAAAAAAAAAAAAAAAAAAAAAAAAAAATACTCGAGCTAAGGGGATTCGGATCGAATTGGAATCCCTTTGAAATAAAATTGGGTAAAATATTTCGACTTGTTTGCTTTGTGTCGAAATTGATGATTCCGAGTCGAGAACCAGAATGAGAACGAGAATGAGAACGAGAACAGTCTCGGAGTGAGACTTTAATTATCCATTTTTCAGACACCCATAGCTATATATATTTTTATGCTTCGAGGTCACTTGGCTGGATGCCTAAATTTTTTAGATATTTTCTCAACGGGTTGATCTGTTCTGTGGTTGTTCTCAGTTTTAATTAATATAATTGACGATATAAGTAAACGTCGAGTTGTGTAAATAATATGATTTAAATATTCACTTTTAGATATTAAAAATTTTAAAGGATCAATCACGTTTCTGATCACGTATTCGGCGAAACCTAAATCGAATTTCTGACGATTTTTTTTCACGGGGTAATGAACGGTATAAAAAATTTATAAAATTCGTATATAAAGTCGCTCCTTTCGACCAAGCGAAAATTTCACGTCTATGGTGCATTCCCTGATGACACGTGCTTACTTTATATTCGACTAGACACAACCTTCGAAGTAGAAACGTCGCGCGCGATGTCTGGCCGACGACTGACTGACGCGCGCACCAAATACTAGCTCGACCGCGCTTATGACCAGATACTTCCGACTCAATCCGAAATACTCCGAATAGAATCTCCGAAAGCACTCTTCTTCTTGTCTTACTTCGGCTCAATTACTCAACTCACTCTTGTCAAAAAGCATCGGGTGATTTTCTTCTTTTTTTTTAAATTTTTTTATATATTGAGAGCGATCAAAAATGGCAAAAAATGTAATTTTTGTTTTACCTTTTGCCCCAAATTTTGAAATTTATTCAACCAGAAAAATAAAATTAATACTTTCAAAATTTATGCAATTTTTCGGATAGATGTTCATCTTCTGAACAATTAGAGACTAAATAAAATGTAAAATTGAAGTAGCAGTTGATCTGAATCTTGACGATAACTGTTCCTACTTCAACTGCATCTAATTGGGAGAAATGATGCCTCATGAATCCCGATTGTTACTTGAATTAATGTTTCAAGACAATTAGTAAACTATTACGATGAAATTGTGTTGTTTAAAAATTCTTCAAGGACATTTCAGTCTTGAAAACTACCCAATTTTAATGACTCCCTCTTCGTATAAGGACCCTTGAAAGATGTGACTTAACAAACTATTGATTAAACAGTCGGCGATATTAGCTTGTAACAAATAATGGAATCAGGGAAAATATGTAGGTATACCTTAGCAGCAAGAGGGTGAATAAATATTTTATTACAGTACACCTCAGAGAGGCCAGGCGTGAAGACTCGCCTCTTGGGGGTGAAAAAGGGAGGAAATATAAGAAACCAAAGTTTCCCACCCCAAGTTTACTAGCTCTCTCTTTCTCTCTTATTCTTCTATTCTCTTTCGGTTTTTCCGACGTCTGACAACCCCCGAGAGTTGGCTAAAGCTGACTTGACTCAACCGATGTAGGTAACCGCCGTCGTCGCTACCATTTTTATGCTTTTTTCTGGCGAGATGTCACGCCGTAGTGAATGCTTTCTTTTACTTTTTTTTAGGGATCCACTCTCTAACGGGACTGAGATTTTTCCCTTTACTGTATATACCGGGGGATGGAGTAATCCGCACTCTCGCCCTCTTGGCAATATCTCTAAATGTTTCAAACACTCGCGCGCGATCGAGCGATGTACAGAGTTAGACTTTCGGTCGACGAAACACTTTGTATAGTTTAAGTTGAGATGCCAAATTTTCAATCACTTGAGACGATATCTGAGATAAAAATCAGGAAACCGGTTGACCTGTGGGTCAAACCGAAACACTTCCCGCTGTGTTAAATACGTTACAATTAATTGATACTATTATGTTTATAATAAATTAAAGAAGGTTATCAGTATAATTAGTTTTCCATATACAAATCTTTTTTTCTTCAATTTCTATTCTTCGAATAACTTTGAAACTATTCGACCGATCGATTCCAAAATTTCATCAGATCTAAGTCTTGATGAACCCTTTCGATCACCGCAACAATCATTCAAATCGGTTAATTCGTTCCAAAGGTATCGTACGACAAAAAGAGAAATTTCTGTCATGCAATATCTTTGAAACTAATCGTTAGATTTTGATAAATCTTACGGCGATCGAAGGGGCTATCCAAGACCTAAGTCTGATTAAGTTTTGAGACTAATCGCACGAACAGTTTAGGAGTTATGCGCTAAAAACATGAAAAAAAAATTGTTTTTGAATTTTTATTTCTCAAATAACTTTGAAACTACTTGACCGATCGACTCAAAAATCTAATCAGATCTGTCTTGATAAACCATTTCGATCACCATAAGCACCACTCCGATCGGTCGATTCGTTCTAAAGATATCGTACGAGAAAAATTTGTTTACACACACACACATACGGACGTCCATCCAAAAATAGTCAACATAGCTACCTAGGACCCCAAAACGTCGAAATTTGATGAAAACTCGATTTTCGAAAATCGGACCAAAACTAATAACTTCCCTTTTTTTATGAAAATTTTCAATTTTCATTGCGGGAAGTTAAAAATTAAAGAAAGGCAATAAAAATAGAGAAAAATTATCAGAGTGGAAAGATAAGGAAATTAACCTCGACTTATAGGGACTGCGTGAAATTCTTTTGAAATTTAACTAACGATAAGTCACAATTATCGATAAAATGTCAAAAATGAAAATTTGGGACGAATTAAAACCGAGACGATCTGAGCTTGACGTAAACGCGATGCAGCGGATACGTACGACTATCATCTACCGTCTATAAGTATCTGGGTTCCGCCTGTTCTCTGCTTTCTGTTGTTTACTAATTTATAATAAACATCTCGGTATAATCTGTGCTGATAATTAATCGAGACAATTTTTTTCAAAAATAAACATTTGTGTATTTCTCTGCATCGTTTGATCGGCGATACTTTCTTCGTTAACAGCACGAGATCGTAAAGAACTTAGCAAATGTGTCGTACCTGGTACTCTGCAACATCCGGTGCAGAGTTAATTTCCGGTGAATTGGACATTTTTGTTTTATCGACAAGTATCGGTCGATAAAAGGAGTCTGTAAACAGCGTACGAGTATCGAAATGCTTGATACTACGAAGTCGTCTACCTTTCCGACATTGTAACAAGACTAAAAAAAAGTTTGACAAAAAAAAAAAATAGATCACAAGTAAAGGAGTTGAAATCCACGCTCCTCAATGATCGTATTGATTTTTTATTTCAAATCAGAATTTCGAAGTTGAAATGGATAGTTTAGTGATTAGCTAGGTTTCGATTCGATAATGCAAAATGGATACAAGAAACCAGTTTTTGTAAAATTTCTCGTTTTTGGTGGATTTTACAGTGAAAAAGGTTAGAAACAAAAATACGGAATATGAAATTCTCTACAAAAAAGGATATCAAACATTATGTTGTAGGGAAGACGGTTTCCGAGCTACAGTCGCGAGAAGTCAGAGTAGATAAAGTAAGCATTTATCTATAATTATTCACGAACTATGTTAGATAAAAAATAAAGTAATTAATATATAAACCGATGAGATCACATATTCATTTCTTGCACATGTAAACCATTTATCCTTTTTTCATTTCTATTGAATAAAAAATAAAATAGTAATAAGTAGAATTCGATACAGATAGTAACACAATAATGTCAATATTATCAATGAGACTTTGGACTTCTTACGACTGTAGCTCGAAGACTGTTCTTCCTACAACATAATGTCAAAGAACCTTTTTTGTAGAGAATTTCATATTATTTACTTTTGTATATAACCTTATTTACTATAAAACCCACCAGAATCAAGAAATTTTCTAAAAACAAATTATTTGTACCGATTTGACAAAACTTCAATATATTCCGGCCATCACTCGTTGTCGAAAACTCTACCTAGTGTATTTCATTACCAAATCAAACGACTAAAATGATTCCCAATTTTTACCTATAATTATTCTCAGATTGGGTCCTTTTTTCGTCTCTGATGACTGCAGGCCTATAGGAGTTTATTTTATCAAAATGAGTGAATTATATCTGTAAACTTTCGACCAGCAGCCTGCAGGCAGAGCTTTTCACTTGGAATGGCATCGGATTGGAAAATAAAAGATTATAATAAGACCGTGAGTTCTAATCAGCGATTTGCAGTCTACGCAATTACCGATAGGAAGATTTTTACGATTAACGTTTACGATATTGTTAATGACATTGCATGTAGTTAATATCAAGATATCAATACCGAGACTGAGATTTTTAACGACAACGTATAATTCATACACAGTTTTACTGTTAAGATAAAATATTCGGTGTTGTTTATTCATGAATCCCACGATCTATCTCCTAAGTATATAAAAAGTAATCTTAACGATCAATCCGAAGCATTTTTGGACTTGATTTTGAAAATAATTATCTTAAACTAATAAATTAGCAAATATTTTTCCAATCTTTTATTTTCAATGAAAATCTATTCGGTGTAATCCGTAGCGATTGTACTCAAGGGACGACGTCTTTTGAGACTACACACTAAGCACATAACCAGCTGTAAGTCGAATACTATCGGATGATAGTGGCGTCTCCAGAATTGACTAATGTTAATAAAATTTTATAAAAGTTTTAGTCTAAGCAGCTCTGAGAAAAAAATATAAATTTGTTTAACACACGTAGGGTATAATGACGATTCAAATTTTCGATACCATCGAATAAAATTAATTAAATTGTGTAGTCTGTGATTTAAAAAACGAAGGGCAACACATTAAATATTAATTAATTAATCAATTACCAAGCATAATAATCTGATAACGTATCTGATCGTATCTGATCTATAGGAGCTTATACAGGACCGGGTATTGTATAAGATATAGGCGTATCCGTTTAATATGTGATCGTATCTGATAGCCATTAGAGTGGTCATGTCCTACTCTCCCTCCCTGCATCCACCACGCACCTGTTCTGTGATTTTTAATTTTATCAGATCGATGATCTTCTACAGGTTTTGGAACTCGGTGATTTATCAGCCAGCATTAGGTATAAATTGGCCCAATAGGGACCGAGCTGATCTGTAGGTTTCGTTACTGCAAAAGTAACGGAATTATTGTCAGAAAAAACCACGACCACTAAAACATAGAATCATGGCCATTCAGTGGTCGAAGAAAAGATGGGCCTACCTGTTGGAGCCACTCTTATTGATCACCATCGGACTCGTTATTGCTGGTGTGAATGGAGATGATGACGAGACTACGACACGTCCGGAAGTGACTATACCTCAGGGAACACTTATGGGTGTGAATATGGAAACTTACTATGGCAGGAGTATCTACGGCTTCAAGGGAATCCCGTATGCCAAACCACCGGTTGGAGATCTCAGGTTTGCTATATGATAGATGAAATGTGATGTAACCTAGATGGGAATTAGTACATTTCGATACAAGTGCGAAAATGTTGATTCTCAGACTACTATGAAGTTTTTTTTCGCCCGAGTAAAGCGAGGGTGACAATCACACGAGTCGAGAATCATCTTTCGCACGTATATTGAATCTTGTTTTTTGATACAATGTGCGGAAAGTTGAATTTTGTGCACGCATAGCGGGCGCAAAATCGAACTTTGCGCTCGGCGTATCGATATAAACTTTGGAAGATGTATGAAAAATAAAATATATAATAAAAAATTATCATCCAAACTTCATAATGGGCAGACGTTTTTTTTTCTCTATATTTCATCGTATTTTCTATATTTATGCATTATTTTGTACCTTAATATGCATACCCATTTTTTAAATTGTATTAAACTATCGATTCGAAAATTGAATTTTTTATATTATTTTACGAATTCTTATATCATTTTTCAAAATATCAGAGTGAATATAAAATTTAAAAAATGGATATGTGTTAACGTACAGAATCATTCATAAAAACGGAAAATACGATAAAGAAATAGAGAAAAAAACGTCAGCCTACTTTGAAGTTTGGATAATAATTTTTCATTTTGAAAGCCGAAAATTTTTGTATTTTTTGTCATCACAATCGGTTTTTGAGATAAATTTAGAGCCTCGTGGGCAAAAATGGGTTGATAAACCAAAAAGTTTTATTTTTTCATGTTTTCAAGCGTCACACTATTACCCAAAAAACATTTACCAAAATTAAAAATGGCATGTTTATTAAACCATCATTTTGAGAAAACAAGTTCAAGTTTCATCCTTTATCGTCGTCTATTACTAAAAATTTCATTCTCACGTTCAGATTCGGAATGGGGCTGAAATGTGATGATTCTTTTGGTTAGGCCATCGACTATCGTTAAAATTTTTTGGAATATCTCGTACCTATAGGGGCGGGTGGGGCAAAATGGGTCCCTGGGGATAAAATGGACTTCAATGGCTCAAAAACTTTGGGGGTCAAAAAATAAATCGAGTGAAAAAAAACTCAAGATGTAAGCATTTTTTTTATTATTATGGGCCCCCCCCCCCCTCCTTACGGTAATTCTCACAATCCTACATCTAATCGCGAATCAGTGCAATTCTAGTGTATCCTATACTCGCCGAAGTTCGTTCTATCAGATTAGATTCTGCAGACAACAATTAGTCGAGATAATGCCGGATTTCCTATCTCATGCACGGCACGTTTATTCACACTTCAAGATAACGTGTTTACATGTCAATAATCTTGATTTCGCTGATAAAAAATTCTACGGATATAGAATCTTGATCTCCGCATGTAAAGAGTACGCACTATGTGTGATGCATATGTATGATTACTCCCAAACTATGGGAAGTACCCTACGAAAGTCATTTCATGATGTAAATGAGGTAATAAACTGTAAGCTAGCGAGTTCGTTATACATTTTTTTCTATCAACGTGTTCTCAAGAGGATTAACGGAAAGAATAAAAATACCACAACCATGAAAAGTTGTAATTTGTACGGCTGGTTACAAGACTTGTTCATTGTTATGGTAAAAATCATGGGGTTTCATGTTACGATATATCAAAGAAACGATTAAAGGAGGAAAATTGAGGAAAATCAGGATGTTAAAATAGATGAATATGTCAAAGGAAAACATTGAGAATTTTGACAATTATTGATCAGGACAATCACTAAGGTTTCATAGAATTAATACCGTATTAAACACTGAGTAGCGATGAGTTAGGGAATGATAAGAAGAGCACCAACGCGAAAAACGTATGGAAGTATCAAAGATGGTCATTCAATGTCTCACACATGACCCTTGTGCAGGTTCGCGGCACCCGTAGCACCGGATGCTTGGGAAGGAACTTTGGACGCTAGCAGTGATTCGACCGCGTGTGCTCAGTCCACAAACAACGCAATCCGAGGAGGTGAAGACTGTTTATATCTCAACGTTTACACGCCATCGGTAAATTATTTACTTATTTAATTTCTCCTACTTTGACGATGAATCAATGAATGAAAACCATTTTAATGTAACAGATGTGATAAATGAAACTATCCGTTCTCAGGAGAATATCTAAAAACATTAAAATTAATTTCTATCATTTTTTACATTTCAGCTTCCTACGAGTGAGAATTCTACGTTGTTACCAGTGATGCTGTTTATCTACGGTGGAGCTTTCAGAATGGGATCGAATTCTGCCAAAGACTACAATCCAGATTTTCTCCTCGACAAGGACGTGATTCTTGTAGTTCCCGCCTATCGACTGGGAGTACTTGGATTCCTCAGTACCGGAGACGAAGCAGCGTCCGGAAATTGGGGTTTGAAAGACGTGGTTCGGGCTCTGGAATGGAACCAAGAAAACATTCAATACTTCGGTGGTGATCCTAATCGAGTAACAGTCTTCGGAGAAAGTGCTGGAGGCATCAGCACTCATCTCATGGCATTCTCGAGTCTGACAGAGGGTGAGATTTTCAAACTAGTTTCGGGCAAGATGCATATTCCCTTTGCAATGCAATGCATTCACCTTTTTATTTCCGCTATGGGATCCTAATATCCAATAAGACTAATTCTCATGAATCAACATTCAGTCGCTGAGTTAGGAGTTTTAAATAATTTTCATTCACATATATTCGTCTCAGCAACTGATCACCTAGTTTTTTTACAGGCCTCTTCCATAGGTATATATTCGAAAGCGGAGCAGCACTCTCATATGATTCCCAAAGACCCAAGGAAGTGATGGCTGAGCGCACCACAGTGCTTGCTGAGTATCTTGGCTGTCCGACCACCACATCGTCAGAACTCGTTGACTGTCTAAGGACTATGAGCCTAACACAGCTGATCATCGAACCAGCCTCATTGTTCGAGGTCTACAATGGTGATCCAAGTGTTGTATGGAGTCCATCTATCGAACCGGATATAGAAGGAGCATTCCTTACCGAAAGACCTGCAAACCTTATTACCGCTGGAAAATACCATGATTTACCATTCATCGCTAGTGCTAATCGGGACGAAGGAATTATCAAGACTATAGGTAAGAATCGTGACGATTGAGAAAAATGACGGTCTGAGAATAGATCTTGAACAGTCTTTTTTTCAACAAGGCATACGTTACCTGCTGTTTCTAATTTGTTGACTAATTTGTTCATTGTATAACGTCTCTTCTTTTGCTTGTAGGCTACATGACTGACCCGGATTCTTTCGAGACGTTCTTAGAGAACATCGACGTTGCCTTGCCCCCAAGCTTAACATATGACACTTTGGTCACTGATGTGACAGCCTACACTGAAGGTCTTAAATCATTCTATCTGAATGATTTGACTGCCGACCGTACTGAAGTAAGTATTCCAAATCCAACGAATTGATTTTCAGGTTTCCTTCATTGACATATAATATTTGAAATTTCTTACAGCTGTTGACCAACTACACACAACTCTTGGGGGATGCCTTAGTGGTCTTTCCGTCCTACAGCTCTAATCAGGAACTGTTAGCTTCCTCAAAAAGTTCACATTATTTATGTTCCTTTGAATACCGTGGCACTTTCAGTAATACCTACAGTAGGACTAAGAGCACGGAAAACTATGGTGTGGCGCATATGGACGAGCTAATTTACCTCTTCCAGCCGACATATTCACAACTTGGTCCTGCAGATGCTGTAATGAGTGAGGCTGACTTACAAGTAGTGGAGACAATGGTACAGCTGTGGACGTCTTTTGCGACCACTGGGTAAGACTGATCATACAACAACCAACGCAAACTACATGGAGATGTTACTATACAAAAATATAATGTTGATTTACATTATGCTTTTAGAACTCCAACAATTACTCTCGCCTCAAGTAACGGTGTGGTTTGGGAGCCGTACTCATCGAGCAAGAACTATCTTCGTATCGGAAGCGATGCCGATCCCTCGATCGCGGTTCAATACAAACTCGCAGATGAGCGCATGCTGTTTTGGGAAAAACTCCATGCTGATACAACATGGTTGTAAACGTCTCGATTCCCGATGCATTTTTACATCTCACGCTTCAAATTTCTTGCTCAAAGGTGGTGGAATTAGGATAAATTCGTGAAAGCTGAATGTAACTATGTATATTAAAAATAATGATGAATAAATAAATATCATTTATTTCATATACGAATTTATGGTAAATAAAACAAGTCAATGATCCAAAACTACATCGTTCTCAAATCCAGTCAAGTAGATAGACATCAGGGCTCTAGCGTCACCATAATTTCTACCAGTACACACGGGCACGGGAGTCTCCAACAGTTTTTAGGAATGTAAAATCGGTTCGAACCCGAGAAAATGGTGAAAGGGTCATGATGTTAACATTTACGTCATGACGCCGGAACTCTAGGATACAAAAGTGTCTTTCAATACGTAACTTTGACACTCAAACAGGAACACCAGCAAGAACTTTTCATGTATGGCAACTTACTACGGCAGCTGAGTATCTACAGTTTCATGGGGATCCCGTATGCCAAACCACCCATTGGAGATCTCAGATTTGCTATACGACAGACGAAACTTGATGCAACCTATGCAGGAAAAAACTTTGGAAGATGTCTTATGGACTTGAAGATATCTTTCGAAATTCTTTTCTGTTTGGCTTGAGATTTTCAAAAAATTTTCAAACGATCCCTGACTCTTACCTATTTCGATTTATGATTAGATTTTCACTGTCGTAACTGATCTAGTCTGACTAAATAAACTGTTTTAGAATTTTTTGCCATCAGGTTCATGTTGGTTGTTCTGGTTAAGTCGTTGGCGATTGTTAAACATTTTTGGAATACTTCATACCAATATACGAAACTCTCTATTAAATTTCAACACAAGCGTTATTCTCACCATCTCGAATCTTATTGCAACTCACAATCATTGGAATACTAGCGTATCTACTTGTATACTCGCCGAAATTCATTCTATCGGATTAGATTCTGACAACACTCGAGATAATGCTGGGTTTTCCATCTCATGCGAAGGACGAAGGGCAAACGGCACGTTTAATCGCACTTCAAGATAGCGTGTTCACATCTGATTAGTCTTAATGTAACTGATAAAAAATTCTGCAGATATAAAGTCTTGATTTGCGCATGTAGAGTGTGCACTATTTCAGTTATTTTCAATCTATAGGAATTTTTACCAGTCAACGTGTTCCCATAGGAATTAACGAAAAGAATAGTAACGCAACATGATGGGAAGTTATAATTCGTATAGCTTGTTAGAAGACCGTTGTATTGGAATGATACTAATCATATTGTCGTTAGAATCATTGTTCAGTGCCACCAGTACAGTGCCACTAATTCCAAAACACACAAGGGATCAAAGATATGAGATTTGTCTCACAACACTAAATTCAACGCTATAAATGTCTTCATTACTTCCAAAGCGCAACACCCAAAATTCTATGTCTCTACTCATATAGATATTTACGTACATTGAGCGACGATTATTCTCGCCTATTTCAGATTTAAAAAAAAAAAACCTTGGGTTACAGCTATCTTATGACTGTAGGTCAACACGCGATCTTCAATCGCGTATCGAGATAGTTTATCTATCACAACTCGTTATTCTTCATTTGGTTAAACGCTCGAGCAATCTCAGATAGCGATACGCACATGTGGAAAATGCAAGTAATCACTTTGATAGTCTAAACGCGGTCAAAAGCACAAGAAACGGTTCGATCACCGTGATCATAAACTCCCGTAAAGCAATGCTGAATGTCATGTTGTTTCATATTGTTATCATCTCTGGGACTCATCAGTCATTTGAATGCGCATGACCTCCGTTTTATTCTGTAATTCTATACCCGACCGGATCTATGACTTTCCACGCGGCTTGGACTATGGCGACCAATAAGACCCCAGTCAATATAACTTTAGCCAATAGGAAACGAGCTGATCCATACAGTTCATTATACACAAATTTCAGAATTATCGTCAGTACAAACATCGGTCATTTAGTCGTTCAACATGAGTGATTTGTGTGGTGATAGAAGAGGGGCCTATTTCCTGATGCCACTTTTATTGAGTATTTACCTCCTGGCGTCTAGACATAACTTGACAAAAAATGTAAAGGATTTCGACAACGAGAATACGACGCGTCCAGAATTGGCTATACCTCAGGGAACGCTCCGAGGTGTGAACATGGTCACTCACCATGGCAGGAATATCTTCGGCTTCAAGGGAATTCCGTTTGCTCAACCACCGGTCGGAAACCTCAGGTATACTATACGAGAGACGATACGAAATGCGAGAATATGTATATGTATGTACCTACATACCGGGCTGTCCATTGACATTCAAGATAAGCGTAGCTATACAGCGGTGGTTTTCCCGTCTCAATTTGATTGCTAATCAGTTGTTTACACTCAGTTCAAGTGATGATTAGATAAAAGTCCTAAACATATTATTTATAGGTTTGAAAGCGCGCGTTTAGACCAGAGACTATTTGAAAGTCATCAATCTATCCCAATTCCCAACTCGACTTTAATGTTACATACATCATTTTCAAACTGTACGTATTAAGTATGCTACTAAAATCAAATTTTCCAAGATGAACCAACAGATTGTATGAGTCGGCGTTCTCTTCTCCATTTATTATCGGTGAACACTATCGACGAGCTGTCAAGAGAATTTTTGAGAATAAATCATAGCATAAGGACCACCAGAATTGGTTAATACGGTTCAAGAGCTTTCCATAAAAGCTATGTTATAAATCACATATATTCATTGTGTGGTTTACTGCAATTGGTATCAGCGATTAAAGGTCACTGCATACGTGAAAAATTGACGTAAAACTATATTTAGAAATAGATGTATAACATGTTTCAGAAGTCTATCAATGTTCTTGTGGTCATTGATTACTGAAAACTTACAATTAGTCTACCGATTTATATTTCCTCATCAAATCGATTAAAACTTTCTAATATCTGTTAGGGTAAAAGTGATGATTGTGCCAATAGGCGAATCAAAAACAAAAGCAATTTCTATTCTCTTACGTTGTAATCGTCTAGGTTCAAGGGACCTGTACCAGCGACCGCTTGGAACGGGACATTGGACGCTAGCAATGATTTCCATCCGTGTCCTCAGAGCAGGGGTGGCATCGTGGTCAGTGAAGACGAAGATTGCTTATATCTCAACGTTTATACGCCTTGGGTGAGCTGATTGAATTGATGATAATTGAATTGAATGAATTAACGATAATGAGAACCAATATGTAGCATAATTTTTTCGGGGAGATCAGCTTGCGCAACGGAAGACATTGATGGACCATGATTATTAAAGATTGCTCTCTACCCATACGAGCATTGATAAATATACTCCACTGTCTGAATGATCGGAGTTTGCCTAAGCTCCATCAAGTTAATTTTTAGCATTTTTACCACACAGCTTCCTAGAACTAAAAACTTCACACTGCTACCAGTGATGATGTATGTTCATGGCGGTGCTTTCAAAACAGGACAGAATAGCGCCGAGTCCTTTGGTCCGTATTTTATCCTCGACAAGGACGTGATACTTGTAGTTCCAAATTATCGATTGGGATTGCTCGGGTTCCTAAGCACCGGAGACGAAGTGTCGCCCGGAAATTACGGACTGAAAGATCTGGTTCGAGCTATGGAATGGAACCGAGACAACATACAATATTTTGGTGGCGATCCAAATCGAGTTACCATCTTTGGACAAAGTGCAGGGGCTATGAGTGTTCAACTCATGACGATATCGAATCTAACTAATGGTGAGGTTTACTGGCTGATATAGATCAAGTCGTTTTCACATTTCTAGTACAGACGTGTCATTGAAAAGGAAATGACAACAATCTACATTCAGTCTTCGTATTTTTATTCCTTGAAATAACTTCTGTTCCCATTCGTAACAAATTATCACGTACGTCATCTCTTACAGGACTCTTTCAGAAATATATAACCGACAGCGGATCAGCACTCGCATATGATGCTCAGAGACCCAGACAAGTTCTCGCCAATCGATCGATCCAGCTCGGCGAGTATTTTGGTTGTCCAACTACCACGTCGATAGCCCTTGTCACTTGTCTGAGGGGTCTTAACGTGTCGCAGCTTGTCGGTACAGAATCACTGTTCAACGTATGGAATGGCTATCCGGCAGTTATATGGAGTCCAAATATCGAACCAGATATAGACGGAGCCTTCCTTACCGATAGACCCATGAATCTTTTTGCTGCTGGAAAGGCCCGGAATTTGCCATGGTTATCAAGTGTTAATAGGAATGAAGGGATGCTTTATACTGGAAGCAAGTATAGAATGAACGAAAAAATTAGGCAATCTTTTAGTTTCCATATGATTGTAGTAGGGGTGTGCGAATATTCCGAATAATTTGAGTATTTGGTTGGTCTGAAGAGTTCGAATGGTTCGAATTATTGAAATAATCGATGATTCGAATGTCGAATGAATTCGGATATTAAAATTGGCTTGTTTCTGAAAAATCAATCAGTGTATATCAGTGTCTTCCAACCATGGGCAAAATCGTTCTTTGACGAAGCATGAGCCGGCTGTTATATTTCTTTAAAGTCATTTATTTTATGTAGAAATTTTTTATTTTTTTTTTCTGTTTCGCAGATTTTTACAATAAACCGGATCTTTTTGAGGATTTTTTAAATAAAATTGACATCGCTTTGCCCCTTATATTAACGTACGACACTTTGGTTGATAACGTGACAGCCTACACTGTCGCTTTGAAGTCATACTACTTGAATGACTTGACTGCCAATCGCACCTTGGTATGTACGTTTTTTGATGACTGAATAAGGTTCACGTTTTCTCAGTTAGCATTTAATGCTTGACATTTTTTTCAGCTGCTGAATAACTTGACACAACTTATAGGGGATGCCTTGTTCGTCTATTCTACCTACAGAGCGAATCAACAACAGCTAATTCACACGGAAAGTTCTCAGTTCTTATGTTCCTTCGAATACCGAGGAACTTTCAGCTTCAGCTACTTGTTCAGCGATGGTTTTATAAAGGATCATAGCATATCGCATTCCGATGAGCTGATTTACCTCTTTCAGAAATCATATTCTCGTCTTGGTCCTCCTGGAACTAAAATGAATGAGGCTGATTGGAATATGGTAGAGACAATGGTCCAGTTGTGGACTTCTTTTGCGATCAATGGGTAAGTCTGAATATGGAACTACGTGAGGATGAGCCTGAACAAAGGTGTTTCATGGATCTATTATGCTTTTAGTACACCAAGTACCCTGGGTCCGAATAACACCGCGATTTGGGAACCGTACTCATCGCGGAAGAATTATCTTCGGATAGGAAATAATTCCGAAACTTCGATCGGAGTTGAATACAACTTTTTGGAAAATCGCATGCAATTTTGGGATGAGCTCACGGCTGCCACGACATGGAAGTAGCCGTCGTGTTTTCCAATCCACGTTTAGAATTGTTCGCTCGAATTACTTCACTTGGCAGAAAGGCCAGATTTCTAATTCAAGCTGAAGCTAACTTCATAATAAATGATATAATCTATGTACCAATATTATTTACGATGCTCATGAATTATATAATTATTAATCCAGAAAGTGTACAGCTGGGGAATCCAACTTGACCTATGAAAAAGCCCGACCCTCTTCGAAAATTCTGAAACTTTATGATAATTCAGTATCGGTTGGTACAAATATTTGTGATTTTTTTTTAGATTTTTCGGGGCAACCATTTTCAAGATGGCTGACTATTGATTCCGATTGAAAATCAACATTTTTGTTGTCTTACTCAAGAATATATCGAAAACGGTTTATCGGAGAAGAATTTCCAATATACAAAAAAGTTTTGTTTTTAATTCGCCTTTCTGAAAATATTTTTTTGAGAATGTCAAAATCTACAGAAATTACTTTTTTTTTTATTTATTTTTTTTTCAACAAATAATATTCATAATTTTTTTTTTTTCGTCAAGTTGCTAATACTGAATTATCAGAAAGTTTCTGGATTTTCCAAGAACGTCAGGCTTTTTGATAAGCCGATTTGAGATGGAATTACCCATCTACAGAAATGTTTTCAAAGCGATATGTTATCAATAATCCGATGAACATCAAACTGATAAATAATCAATATTCTTTATCAAAATGCAATGCAAAATTTTGATAATGGTCAGAAATATGGTACACACTACCAATAAGAGCAATTATTATTATTGCTACTGTCGTTATTTGGCCCTTTTGAATGACAGCAGCCTTAGATATCATAAGTGTTTAATCTGTTTTAAAAGTTGATTAAACGGTTGCCCTTCGTTGATTAGTATGAAGGGCATGCAAAGTGACGGTATAATGTTATTTAATTCATCAGCAAATGCACTAATCAGTAAAATACGATAGCATATCGTATCACACATGATCATATATGGGCCTATAAGCGACTGAATATTATATATGATATAATCGTATCAGCACTTGATTTAAGCTCGTGTCCGATCATCGTATCTTCTATAATTCTTGATTCTATCGGACTTATGATCTTCGGCATGCGCAAGAAGTACAAACTTGATGGTTAATATAAGCCCTGCATAGGTATAAATTAGCCCAATAGGGATCAAGACGATCTGTAGATTCCGTTAACGTAACACAACGGAATTATCGTCAAAACAAGCTACGACCGCTTAAACGAAGAACGATGGCCATTCAGTGTTCGAAGAAAAGATGGGCCCTTGTGCTGGTGCCACTTGCATTGATCATCATCGCTCTCATAATAGTGGGTGTATATTTCTGGACAAGAGATGGAGACGACAACGATAACAACGCAACGCGTCCGGAAGTGACTATAGCTCAGGGAACACTTAGGGGTGTGAATATGGAAACTTACTATGGCAGGAGTATCTACGGCTTCAAGGGAATCCCATTTGCACAACCACCGGTTGGAGATCTCAGGTTTGCTATACGACAGGCGAAGATGTGGTGTGACCCAGGCAAATAAAAAAACTTCGAAAGACGCATTATGGACTTATGAATGTCTTTCAAAGATTTTAGTTGTCTGGGATGAAGTATTCGATAAAGGCGATAGGGGGATAAGAATGGTGAATCGGCCCCGGAAAGATATTTTTATCATACTTTAAGGATATCCATGAAATATGATTAAGACATTCGCAAAAGACATTTCTGATCACCCGATGACTTCTGAATAATTGAAGCTAAAACCAACAAAATAAGCTAATTATTCAAGCTAAAAAATTGTTTTTATTTGTTTCTACTACGGCGTAACTTATGAAAAAATCTGAAAAAATATATGTTATAGGGTAACATATAGGACTTCGAAAACAAATATTTTCATAATTGTGCCAAAATAGTATCATAGTGAAATAATAGAATTTAGGAAAAAACATTTTTTTTCTTAAGGAACCTATAAAGCTGTATAGGTGTTATTTATTTTTGAAAGAGCTATTGTGAGCCTCAAGAACATGCTAAATTTTTAGATCAATCGGTGAAGTCAATCCTTAGAAGAAACAAATTTTCTATTTATTAATTCTTATTTGTTTTCTCGAAAACCAATTGGGATTAAGATCTGTAACTTTCAGGATCTTAGTATTTCATCAGTACCCACATATCCTTAAAGTATGATAAAAATATCTTTCCGGGTCCGATTCACCATTCTTATCCCCCTATGGCCTTTCCAAATGCATGCCAACTCCCACCCCTTTTGATTTTCAAATAAATGTTTCCTATCGTAACTAATTTAGTCTGTCGAAATGAACTGTTTCGGAATTTCTTAACATCAGATGTATAGGAGTTTCGAATTTTCAAAAATTCAAACATATGTGAAAAAAATCCTACTCCTCAAAAACTATAAGTCGCTCTAGTTAGCCTGAGCATTAAACAAATCCCTACTCCTCCGAAAAGTATCATTTTGCGGCCCGAACGTTAATTTTGATCCAAGTCCAAAATAGTGTTCTTACATCTAATTAGTCTTGATAAAGTTAGGCTGGATCAGTGTTTGAATAATTAGAGTAGATAAAAATTCTGACGATAATTCGGGACACTCTACGATTGTAGATAAACAAACATTTAGGGAAGCTCATAGAAATAATAAAAATGGCAATAATCAATTCATCAATTAACTACCACACATTACCCTTATCCAGGTTTGCGGCACCCGTACCGCCAGACCCTTGGGAAGGGACTTTCGATGCCGGCGAAGATTCCGTTGCATGTGCTCAGACCGCAGGTAACGCACTCCGTGGAGAAGAAGATTGTTTATATCTCAACGTTTATACACCATCGGTAAATTGCTTACTCACTTGATTTCTTGCATAATGATGAATGAATGAAAATCATCTAGTAGTACTTTTAGCGAAACTCATTATCAGCTCAGTAAAGAGAAAATTTTGGTAGACCATGATTATCGAAGATCGCAGTCTGTATTATTTGTACCACTCTGTATGAACGATTTCAGTAGTACAGATGTAAAAAATAAAACCATCCATTCTTGGAAAAATATTTAAGATAATTAAGGTCACTTGAGTCATGGCATTTTTACTTTACAGCTTCCTACGAGTGAAAACTCTACTTTGCTACCAGTGATGCTGTTTATCTACGGTGGAGCTTTCAAAGCAGGAGCGAATAGAGCAGAAGACTACAATCCAACGTTTCTCCTCGATAAAGATGTGGTTCTTGTAGTTCCCGCCTATCGACTGGGGGTACTCGGATTCATCAGCACCGGAGACGAAGTCGCACCTGGAAATAATGGCCTTAAGGACTTGGTTCGAGCTCTAGAATGGAACCGAGACAATATTCAATATTTTGGTGGTGATCCCAATCGAGTTACCGTCTTCGGGCAAAGTGCGGGAGGCATCAGTACTCATCTTATGGCATTCTCGAGTCTAACAACCGGTAAGATTTTCTGGGCAGTTTTATGCAAGATGTATAATTCACATTTGTATTACAGACGTAGCATCGTAGTATTTGATAAGAGTTATTGTCTTGAATCTATGAGTTAGGAACTTGAAATAATTCCAGTTGGCGTATATTCATCTCAGAAATTTCTTACACAATTTGTTTACAGGCCTCTTCCATAGTTATATATTTGAAAGTGGGTCAGCGTTCTCGTATGATGCTCAGAGACCGTTACAAGTGGTCACCAATCGTACCACAGTTCTCGCTGAATTTCTTGGATGTTCGACCGAAACTTCGACCGCAATTATAACCTGTTTAAGGGGTAAGAATCTTACACAGCTACTCATGGAACCAGCCACATTGTTCGCGGAGTATAAGGGTTATCCAAATGTCGTATGGAGTCCATCTCTCGAACCGGATGTAGAAGGAGCATTTATCACCGATAAACCTGCGAACCTTATCGCATCTGGGAACTTCCATGATTTGCCATTTATCGCTAGCGTTAATCGAGACGAAGGGTTCTCTTTTAGTGCACGTAAGTATCCAGACGATAAAACATAAAGCAACAATTCTCGTTTTCCGCACATCTTGCATCTTGCTTCAACAAAGTACAAGATTTTTATCGTTTTTGTAACTCACTTTATTCACAATTTCTCTTTCTCTGCTTTTAGGCTATCTCACTGACATAGAATCATTTGAGGACTTCTTACTAACCATTGACGATGCCTTGCCCCCTATGTTAACGTATAACACATTGGTTGCTAATGTGACAGCTTACACTGAAGGTCTTAAATCATTCTTTGCAAATGACTTGGATGGCGATCGCTACGAAGTAATTATTTCATAGCAACCAAATGAAGTTTAGAATTTTCTCTATCAACATATACAGCATGTCATTCCTTTCAGCTAGTGGCCAACTTAAGTCAACTCATGGGAGACGGTTTAAACATCTTTCCTGCCTACAGATCTAATCGATTAGCTCAGTTATACGCCCAAAGTCCCCATTATTTATGTTCCTTCGAATACCGAGGCACTTTTAGCTGGACTTATCCCACAACTGGTAGCACAGAGAATCTTGGTGTAGTGCACCAAGATGAACTGATATATCTCTTTGAGCCGCCATATTCCCATCTTGCTCCTGAAGGCTCTGTAATGAGTGAGGCTGACTTAGAAATGGTAGAGGCAATGGTACAGCTTTGGACATCTTTTGCTACCACCGGGTAAGCTCGAGTATAGAACAATCGACGCAAACATTAAATATTAAAATGGTACTGTATAAGAATGTAACATCAATTAATTGAATGCTTTTAGAACACCTACAACTACCGTGGGTTCAGCTAACGGGGTTATTTGGGAGGAGTTTTCAACGGACAAGAATTATCTTCGAATTGGAAACAATTCCGATAATTCGTTAGTACTTCTAAACAATTTCGCACAAAATCGTATGGACTTTTGGGAGGAACTTACTGCTTCCACGACGTGGTTGTAATCGTTGTTGTGATTTTAACGACTAATACTTATCTTTCACGCATTAAATCAGCTCACTCAAAGGCGATATATGTATACGTATGATAAGAATCACGTCAGATACGTGAAAACTGATTATGAATTTATGTTAAGAATGATCATCGATTGATCGATAGACCAAAGAAATTATTTATTGTGCTCGAAAGTTATTGTTAATAAAACTAGAGTTCATGCTCCTAAAGTACGTTATTCTCAAATTCATACAAGCAGGTTATAACTACACAGCTACGGTTTCACCGAAAATTTCCAAGTTCCTAAACCGCGCATCAGTGACACAGTCTGCAATAGTTTGGTTGGAAAAGCCTGTGAATTTGACATTTTTTCATCCCGCAGTTTCTGTGATAATTCAATAACTTTGACGGACAAATCGACATCTTCCTCTCGACTTGTTTTTCGAATTATACTAGATACTTGAAACCGTAAAGATTCTGTGGAATAAACAATAGTACATTTCGAGACTAGTGCGAAAGTGTTAATTCTCGGACGAGTGTGAAGTTTTCGCCCGAGCGAAGCGAGGGTGACAATCACACGAGTCGAGAATCAACTTTCGTACATGTATCGAACCTTGTTTTTCGATACGACGTGCGAAAAGTTGAATTTTGTGCACGCGAAGCGGGCGCAAAATCGAACTTTGCGCCCGCTGTGTCTAAAAAGTGATTTTTTGTCAGAACCAATACTTTTCCTATCACTCCATCATTTTGGGCATAAATCTCTTTCGCAATAATCCATAGCCACTATACGCGATAAACAATATCTGTTGAGATTTCACTCTGAGAAGAAAATCAGCTGTAAGTCGAACATCGTTAGATGATAGTAACGTTAGTCACAATAATTTACTAATATTAATAGAATTTAGTAAAAACTTTAGCCTATAAAGTAACTCTGAAAGAGAGAGAGAATGAAGTTTTATTAACGCAAAGAATAATCATGACACAAATTTTCGATAACATCGAATAAAATTAATTAAATTGTGTAGTGATTGGCGTAGAAAACGAATGGCAACACATTAGCTATTATTTAATTAATCGGCAAGCGCAATAATCTGCCAAGTATGATGGCGTTATCTGATCGTATATGATCATATAGGACGTGATACGTGACCAGATATGGTATGAGATATGACCATATCTGTTTCATATACGATCGTATCCGATCGTCATGACAATCGTCATGGCGTGCTTGGTCTCTCTCCCTGCGCCCGTCGCACACCTAGACTGTAATTCTCAATTGTATCGGATTAATAAACTTCCGCAAGGTTCGGAACTCAATGATTTATAAACCCTCAACAGATATAAATTTGCCTGATAGGAAACAAGTGGACCTGTAGATTTCGTTAGTGAAAAGTAACGAGATTATCGTCAGAACAAACTACGACCGCTCAAACGTAGGACGATGGCTATTCAGTGTTCCAAGAAAAGATGGGCCCTTGTGCTGGTGCCACTTGCATTGATCGTCATCGCTCTCATTATAGTGGGTGTATATTTCTGGACAAGAGATGGAAACGACAATGATGATGACACAACGCGTCCGGAAGTGACTATAGCTCAGGGTACACTTAGGGGTGTGAATATGGAAACTTACTATGGCAGGAGTATCTTCGGCTTTAAAGGGATACCGTTTGCCCAACCGCCAGTAGGAGACCTCAGGTTTGTTACACGATAGATTGGTCGAAGCTTGGTTTTAACGCTTTGATTTGAAATTTGACTAAATTTGGTAAGGATTCTTCTGACGGAGTCTTCGGTAGTTGTTCAAAATTTTTCCCATACGCTTGAGGTGGTCTATTTATTTTCAACATTAGCGTAATCCTCGCCATTCTGAATTTTATCGTGACTCAGTGCAATACTAGCGTACCTATAATAATATACTTACTGAAATTTATTTCATCGGATTAGATTTGAACAATACTTGAAAAAATAGTGAATTTTCTATCATAATAATGAAATAAAAAATAATTGTAAAAATGGTTGAAAATGTCGCATGACGGTAATATAAATTCTGACAATAATTTGGAACACTTTCAAAAATTGAATGATGACGTGCATTGATAACCCATAAGATATGGAATGGTAAGGGAATTGTCCATGTAAAAACCATATGGAAATATCAAAGAAGGCAAACATCAATTCCTTGATCAATTCGCACACATTACCCCCGTCCAGGTTCGCGGCACCCGTAGCAGCCGGCGCTTGGGAAGGGACTTTGGATGCCAGCAGTGATTCCAACCCGTGTCCTCAGTACGTAGGTGGCGGACTTGCCGGGAATGAAGACTGTTTATATCTCAACGTTTACACGCCATCGGTAGATAATTTACTCATTTGATTTTTCTTATGTTGATAAATGAATGAATGAAAAAAACCTTGTTGAATACGTTTGTCAAAGTTCATTGATAACTCAGAAAAGAAGAAAAAGCGTTGCTAGACCATGATTATTGAGAAGATTGTCTAAAAATAAAAAAAAACATTAATTTTTATCATTTTTACATTTCAGCTTCCGACAAGTGCGAACTCTACGTTGCTACCAGTGATGGTGTATGTCTACGGTGGAGCTTTCAGAGCAGGATCTAATGCTGAAGAAGACTACAATCCAGATTTTCTCCTCGACAAGGACGTGATTCTTGTAGTTCCCGCTTATCGATTAGGGGTACTTGGATTCCTAACTACTGGAGACGAAGTGGCGTCCGGAAATTGGGGCCTGAAAGACGTTGTTCGGGCTCTAGAATGGAACAGAGATAATATTCAATATTTCGGTGGTGATCCCAATCAAGTAACAGTCTTCGGGGAAAGTGCCGGAGGCACCATCACTCATCTCTTGGCGTTCTCGAATCTAACTAATGGTAAGATTTTCTGGTTGGATTTAAGCATGATGTGTAATTCACCTTTTTATAAAAGACTTAGGATCCTACTATTCAATAAGAGTAATTGTCTCGAATCTAAATTCAGTGACTGAGTTAGGCGCTTTAAATAATTTCCAGTTGACTGGAATCCCATATAGCTGTCTGAGCAACTTATCACCGATAATTTTCTTTACAGGCCTTTACCATAGGTACATATTCGAGAGTGGATCAGCATACAATCCTCCTAGACCCACAGAATTACTCGTGAACCGCACTGCAGTTCTCGGCCAGTATCTTGGCTGTTCAGACGACACATCATTAGAACTTGTCGGCTGTCTAAGGAATATGACTCTAACACGACTGATCGTCGAACCAAATTCATTGTTCGAAGTGTGGAACGGTTCACCAAATGCATGGGGTCCAGGTATCGAACCGGATGTAGATGGCGCATTTATTACTACAAGACCTATGGACCTCATGGCGACTGGACAATTCCATGATTTGCCATTTATCGCTAGTGTAAATCGGGACGAAGGGATTACTAGGGCCTTACGTAAGTATCGAGACAACGAAATAGGTGAGGCATCTCCTCGTTTCGAGAAAAAGACGCTTCTGATGTTTTCGTAAAACAGCACGAACATATAGTATGAAAATAGACGTTGAATTGCGCTTCCTACGACGAAGCATAAGCTACATGTTGTTTCCATTAACTGATTTACTCCAAGCATAAGTTTTCCTTTTTTGTTTTCAGAGTATATGTTTGATCCGGATCTGTTTGAGTCGTTCTTAGCCGACCTTGACATTGCATTACCGGTAACGTTACCGTATGGCGATTTAGTTGCTGATGTGACAGCCTACACTGAACGTCTTAAATCTTTCTACATGAATGACTTGACTGCTAACCGTACTGAAGTAAGTATTCAAAATCTAACGAATGGAGTTCAGGTTTCCTCCGTTGGCATATAATGCTTGACATTTTTTTCAGCTGCTGACCAACTACACACAACTCATGGGGGATGCTTTAGCAATCTATCCTGCCCACATCTCCAATCAGAAACAGTTGGTCTATTCACAGAATTCCCAGTATCTATGTTCGTTTGAATATCGCGGAACTTTCAGCAATACCTACTCTCAGAGCGGTTCCACAGAAAACTATGGCGTAGCGCATATGGACGAACTGATTTACCTCTTTCAGCCAGTATATTCCAATGTTGGTCCCGAAGGTGCTGTAATGAGTGAGGCTGACTTACAAATGGTGGAGACGATGGTTCAACTATGGACATCTTTTGCAATCAGCGGGTAAGCCTGAAAATACAACAATCAATACAACTAGATGGGAATGATACTACATGCATACAAAAATGTAATATCGATTAACTGTATGCTTTTAGGACGCCTACAACTACCGTAGGTTCGGGTAACGCGGTGATTTGGGAGCAGTATTCGTCGAGCAAAAGCTATCTACGAATCGGTAACAATTCTGATCCTGCAATCGCCGTTCAATATAACATCGCGGAAGAACGGATGCAGTTTTGGGAGGAACACGATGCTGCTACATCGTGGTTGTAACCGTTGTAACTTCCAATCCATATATGATAAATGATCATCGATAAACCAATGTCATTTATTTTGTACAGGAATTTATTGTAAATAAAACTCGTCATTGCTCCAAAACCAAATATCGTTTTGTCCTATATTTTATTCATAAAATAATGAACAGAGTGGCTCGCTGTCTATGAAAAGTCCAGAAGGGGAGACAATGGTTAATATGGCCGCCATAGAATCTTCGCGTTGGCAGACTCGTCGGCGAGCGTAGCTCCCTCTAGGTTAGCGGGAAATACGAATGTGATTTCTGTGTGACACAAGTGCGTACACACAGAAACTTCTACTGCGCATGTAAGAGACAGTCCGCGACAGTATTTAAAAATTGTGACTCGGTGTGAGATCGAAGAGGTACTGTTGCATTTCAATAATCTTCAATATTGTTTAGATAAATTTAGATTTTCGACAAACTTTGACGTGGGAAGATCGTTTTCAATATTGAAAAGGGTTAAAAATTTATTGCGCGATAAGTTGGCAGGTATTATTATTATCATTGCTATTAAATTACTCGACTCTTTTGGACAGAGTAGCTTAAGATATCACGATTGTTTAATCTTAGCACTGAACAGATCTGATGATATATTGGGTACATAATAATCATGTGAGATTATACTGTATCAAAATATATGAATCCCTATATAAATACATAAGATATACAATATGAGATCTCATGATATATGATTGTAAAAAAGTTATAATTCAATGATCAGTTTAAATTGTTGGAAAAATCGAATTAAATTAATTAAACTGCCATCGACAGTTGAAGAGCATGAAGGGAAGGAAATGTATTAGAATTGATTAATTAACTAACGCGCGATAATTAACTAAGTATGATAGCGTATCTGATCCAAGTGATCCTATATGAGAACATTCATGACAGGATATGACATAAGATATGATCGTATCTGTTTCGTGCAAGATCGTATCTGATCATCGTGACTTATGTAATTTTTAATTCTATCATATATGATTAGGGAATCGGTGGCTAATAAGCTTTTAGCAGATATACATTTGACGAATAGGAATGAGTTGATCCGTGGGTTTCGTTAAGGAGTGATAACAGAATTATTGTCAGAACAAACCGTGGCCGCTGAAACGTAGGACCATGGCCATTCAGTGCTCGAAGAAAAGATGGGCCCTTGTGCTGGTGCCACTTGCATTGATCATCATCGCTCTCATTATAGTTGGTGTATATTTCTGGACAAGAGATGGAGACGATGATGATAGCACAAGGCCGGAGGTGACTATATCTCAGGGAACTCTTCGCGGTGTGAACGCGCAAACTTACTATGGCAGGAGTATCTTCAGCTTCAAGGGAATTCCGTTTGCCAAACCACCGGTTGGAGATCTCAGGTTTGCTATACAATTTAGGTAGTACGATCTGCAGAGAATGCATAAAACAAAACTTCGAGAAACGTCTTATGGACATATAAATGTCTTATAGATTTCTTTCAAAGTTTTTGATAGTATGGGATTACGCATGGATTGAATCTTATGTTTAATTCCACTTTAAGATAGTGTGTTTACATCCGATAAGACGTGTTATGGCTACACGTCTTGATCAGTCGAAATTTATCGGAACAGAATCAACCTTGTTGACTTTGATACGTGAATCTCAATTCCTCGATTAATTTTTACACATTACCCTTGTCCAGGTTCGCAGCACCCGTAGCACCGGACCCTTGGGAAGGGACTTTGGATGCCAGCAGTGATTCCGACCCGTGTCCTCAGCTCTCGCGGAACGCAGTTTTTGGAAATGAAGACTGTTTATATCTCAACGTTTATACGCCATCGGTAATTTATTTGCTAATTCAATTTCTTCTGTGAGTACTAGTGAATGGAAATCATTCAGTACTACATTGGCTGACGCTTATCATATTAACAGCTCAGTAAAAAGAAAACGTTGGTAGACCATGATTATTGAAGATTTCAGTCAACCAATATCTTAATCTGTATCATTATTACCTGTCTGTCTGAACAATTCTAGTATAAACAAGCCGGAAAAACAGTTTTTCGGAGTACTTTTCATCAAAAAGATAAAAAAGGATGGGTTTGACAGGGGAAGAAAAAGTATAAAAAAGTAATGAAAAACCGAAAACAAGGATCAAAATTGAAAATTTCACATAAAAAAAAATGCCCTATATATTGACAAACAACAATTTCATACAGTGCGTTTAATGCCAATTCGATCTGGGTATACTTACAATTTCTTCTTGTCATTGGCAACGATCGCCCTATACATTGACAAACAACAATTTTATACAGTGCATTCATTCTAATTCGGTCTGGGTATATTTAAAATTTTTTTGGTGTCATTGGCAAGGAATGCCCTATATATATGAAATTCTCGACACGGAAGAATATATTCTTTCATTTAGAAAGGTAATACAGAGAAAAAAGTATAGGTTTGTCAGTAAAACAGCGAAAATCGATTCATTTCCGGTAGAACCGGAAGTTCAAATTAAACGAGACATGGCAATTTTTCATGCCCATCATTTGGTTGTAAAGTCCTGTGAATTTCAGATTTTTTCATCGAGCCGTTTCCGAGATCACCGCGCGAGTTTGTCGAACAGGCCGACAGACAGACCGACATCTTTCTAAAAACCTGTTTTTCGGATTTTAGAGGGTCGAGAACGTGAAGATTCGTTAAAATTAGCAACAGTCACTTTTTGACCGAAACCAATACTTTTCTTATATCACCGTAGGTGATGAAAAGTAAAAATGTAAAAGGTTAAGCTACCCGTTCTTAGATAAATATTACTGTGAATGTGGCTGTGAATTGCAGTTCATATTAAACTGAAAAAAAAAAAAAAAATAATAATTCTGGACTTTTCTACTAAACTGCAGCTTCCTTCGAGTGAGAACTCTACCTTGCTACCAGTAATGCTGTTCATATACGGTGGAGCTTTCAAAGCAGGAGCAAATACTGAAGCAGACTACAACCCAGATTTTCTCCTCGACAAAGATGTGGTTCTTGTAGTTCCCGCCTATCGACTAGGTGTACTTGGGTTCATCAGCACCGGAGATGAAGTGGCACCCGGAAATTACGGTCTGAAGGACTTGGTTCGGGCTCTAGAATGGAATCGAGATAACATTAAATATTTTGGCGGTGATCCTGATCGAGTCACCATCTTCGGGCAAAGTGCAGGAGGCATCAGCACTCATCTCATGGCGTTCTCGAGTCTAACAGAGGGTAAAATTTTCTGTCCAGTTTTGGGCAAGATGTATAATTCACATTTGTATTACAGACGTAGCATCGTAGTATTTGATAACAGTTGTTGTCTTGAATCTATGAGTTATGAACTTGAAATAATTCCAGTTGGTGTATATTTGTCTCAGCAATTTATGACACAATTTGTTCACAGGCCTCTACCATAGGTATATATTTGAGAGTGGGTGTGCATTCTCGTATGATGGTCAGAGACCCTTAGAAGTGGTCGCCAACCGCACCACAGTGCTCGCCGATTATCTTGGTTGTTCGACCGAAACGTCGACAGCGATCATAAGCTGTTTAAGGAGTCTGACTTTGTCACAGCTGATCGTCGACACAGCCTCATTGTTTGAAGTGTCCAGCGGTTATCCAAATGTTGTATGGAGTCCATCTCTCGAACCAGATATAGAAGGAGCATTTATCACCGATAAACCTGCGAACCTCATCGCGGCTGGGAAATTCCATGATCTACCATTACTCGCTAGCGTTAATAAGAACGAAGGGTTCTCTTTTAGTGCACGTAAGTATCGAGACGATAAAACCATAAAGCAATTTCTTGTTTGCGGCAAATGTTACTCGGCTTTAGCAAACACCGTCACATATCTATTTTCGAGTACTCGATGTTTTGTTTCTGTTTCTCAAAACACTAATAACACGCAGTCTGAGAATAGACCTAATATCATGCTTCCTCCAACGAAGTTGCCTGTTGTTTCTACTGCATGATTCATTAATTGTATAACTACTCCCTTCACTTTTTCAGACTATCTCACCGACCTGGATGCGTTTGAGACGGTTTTAGAAAATATCGACATTCTCTTGCCCCCAATGTTAACGTATGACACTTTAGTAGCTAATGTGACAGCTTACACAGAAGGTCTTAAGTCATATTTCGCGAATGACTTGACTGCCGATCGCAGTATAGTAAGTATTTCAAATCTAATGAATGTTGTTTAAGTTTTGTCTGTTAACATATAAAACCTGGCATTTCTTTCAGCTGCTGGCCAACTTAACCACCCTCATGGGGGAAGGTCTGAACATCTATCCTGCGTACAGAACGCATGAATTAGGTCTGCTAAACTCACAAGTTCCTCGTTATTTAAGTCACTTCGAATACCGGGGCACTTTTAGTTGGACCTACTTCGCAACCGGCAGCACAGAAAACCTTGGTGTGGCACATCAGGACGAACTGATTTACCTGTTTCAACCGGTATATTCTAGTGTCGGTCCTGAAGGGGCTGTAATGAATGAGGCTGACTTGCAAATGGTGGAGACAATGGTCCAGTTGTGGACGTCTTTTGCAACCACCGGGTAAGCTCGAGTATACATATAACAGCCGGTACAAACTACATGTGAAGATGATTATACTGTACAAAAATGTTGAATCCATTAATTAAATGATTTTAGAATACCTACAACTACCGTGGGTGCTAGTACCACGATTACTATGGAGCGGTATAACTCAACGTTGAAGAACTATCTTCGAATTGGAAACAATTCTGATCCCTCGATTGCGTTTGAATATAACTTCTTGGAAGAAGACATGCAGTTTTGGGAGGAACTCACTGCTGCCACAACGTGGTTGTAACCATCGTGACTTTAACAACTCAAAAGTATTACGTCAGATGTGTGAAAACTGCAGCATTATGATTTGATATGTAATGAATAATCATCGATTGATCGATAAACAAATGATATTTATTGTGCTTGTAAAGTTATTGTAAATAATTATGACTCTAAGTACATGCTCCAAAAGTATGTTATTCGCAAATCCATACAAGTAGGTAATTATGTGTACAAAAGTACTAGTAGTACTAGTAGTAGAAAATATGAAACAGTAGATTTATTGGTAACGTGGGATCGATTAGTGAAAATGAAGAAAGACGAATGTCTTACGTTACAATAAAAATAAAGAAATAAAGGTAGTGTAACAGAACTGACATTATTTGCGTTAGTAAAGAAGAAAGATATACGAGCAGGGACTGAAATTCATACTTTGGGGATTATTATATGGAACTAATTATGACAGTCGATACTATAGGGTTTAAAATGAGGGTGGAAATTAGATGCTAGAAACATTGCGGACGAATTCACACATGCGAATACATAGACAAAATAAATATGACGTAGTCTAACTACGCAGTAGGCAACTCATTAGAAATTATAAGAGCAAAAATAAAGAGATAATAGACACAAGATCACATTATTACGTAAGCTCAAACTCACAAAAGGATTATAAATTAGTTCGATATGGATTACAGAGATGATAAGTGATAATTTTGATCTGATATATGCATATCGAAATATTACAAAACCGAACAAAGAGATAAAAAAAAAAAAAAAAAAATGATTATAACGTGGAGTAGATCGACAAATTTACGAGAATAATTATCATGTTTTGAATCTTTAATTTCCGGAAATTAGCATCTAGTTTGCATTCACAGTTTTAGAGATGAATTTTAGTCACAACATAAGATACGATAAAAAGACGATAACACAAAATTATACGAACGATAATTAATCTCGATAATCTCTCGGAAAATTCAATACTCGAACAAAATATATACATACAGTATCTACTTGTCTGTATTAAATAGTCAGATAACATAATTTTATAATGAAAGAAAAACAAGAGTACGAAAACAATTTGATAATGTAATTACGTCACCCTTGAAGAGATTGTGCTGTAACTACGCAGTATCAAAATTAATTCGATATTAATCAAACGGGGAGTCATATTAGGCTGGAAACTCACCAATAATTAGACAAAACATAATCACTAATCAAACAGAAGTTATAATCACAATGACATGCGTTAATTTTCTAACAATTATTAAGACAATACAAATAAGAACAGGACTATTCTTCTGGCTGCGAACTCTTAGTCCCCCAGCTGTGACCTGCCAGGTTTACTGAATGAGTATCATCCCTCGATGTCCCGTTATTCGATATATGCGTTACTAGGAAGTAAAAATAATAGTAATTAAGGCATAGGACTGAATATTTAAATCCAGAAGCGTTGTGAATTTGAGTGTTATACGAAATAATATAAAACGTACTTCTCGTCTATGGTATAGATTCTTCGTGGAATATAAGTGGTAACTTGCATCCGAAGAGGAGTCGATTGTCATTGCGAGGCAAAACCCATTTGACTCGTTAAAAGGTATGAGCAACACCAAAGCGCCCGGTAATAACATTTCGAGAGTCGAAAAATCAAGAACCAAATTTAAATCATTATTAATTGGTGTTAACTTAATCGGAATTAACAAGCCGGAAAAACAGTTTTTCGGAGTACTTTTCATCAAAACGAAAAAAAAAAAGGATGGGTTTATCAGATTTATTCCAATTGAAATATCATTATTGAATGTCCGTATTTTTGATCTTTTTTTTTTCGTTCAATGAAGATTACAATCAACCGGATGTGTTCAAGGCTTTTTCTTATACAAGATTGTTGTTATCTTGCCTAATATATTATCGTATGGAGCCCAAGATAGTAATCTGACAGCCTAAATCGTCCCTTTGAAATAATATTAATTGAATGACTTTACTGCCGACCGAACCAAGATATTGCAAAGCTAATGAATAAAATTCATGTTTTTTTTGCTCAGAATTTGATTTTTAGAACTTCTTTCAGCTTCCGGAGCTCCAAGTAAATTTCTGTAATGCATGGGACAGCTGACTAATTTAGTAACGATAATATTTCATACAAATATGTAAGTTCAAACGATTACCAGAAGCTTGGAATGGTCAAATTAATACCACCTATCCGCGTTACCAATGATGTACCCGAAAAGCAGCAAGAACTGCGTATCAAGTTGCTATCCATTTTTTAGACAAGTATATAAATGCCAATAAAGACGTGGATGTAGTGTTGGTTGAATACAGAAATTGTTTCAGCGCAGAAGAAAAGTTATCCCCACTCCTTAATCGTTGTTCGGCACGATTACATCTATAACTTGAATTCACGCTCATTCTTATCTTGCACAGACGTGTCACTAGCGTTCGAAAGCTCGAGATTGCTAAATATAGCACGATTTATAAAATAAGACTGACACTTGGCGTGATGTTTGGGTGATACGTTGACCACTTCAGCTATATCTGCAGGTAAGATATGAGCTCTTGACGTGCCTGATTGATTCATACCTGGGTTCGAATTCCATGGCACTTCTTATTTTCAGATAAATCTTTGAAGACATTCAAGTGCAGCGAAATAAACACCTACACATGATAAACGCTATTTCTGGTCTAGATGATAACAGTGGGCCAAGAATTTTACACTGGATATCCCTTTTCGATGCGTATACATCGTGATCCACACATTTTAGTATTCTACTCAAATTTTTGTAAATAAAATTTATAAAATTGCAAGACGCAATTGCTTTTATCAGCAAGATTACACAGCATGCGAGATTGGACTCACACCCGGCTGTATGATGGTAAATTCCATCAGGGTGTGATCGGATCTTACACGCAGCGGAAGCGATAATATTGTGAAAAGTAATAATCAGTGATCTGCTGTTTGAGAAATTTTAATTACTTGAATCTGATGAATCTTGATTGGTAATCTGTAAGGTAAATCGAACAAGATAGACCGTGTGGTTCATTATCGAGAAATTATAAAAATACGGTCAGTCTGAACCACGGCCGTATAGACGTGCAACCATGACTATTGAGTGTTCCAAGAAAAGATGGGCCTATGTGCTGGTGCCACTTGCATTGATCATCATCGGGCTCATTATTGTCGGTGTATATTTCTGGACAAGAAATGACAACAGCGACACTGCGCGCCCAATAGTGACTATATCCCAGGGAACACTTCGGGGCGTGAATCTGGAAACTTACCACGGCAGGAGTGTCTTCGGCTTTACGGGGATCCCGTATGCTCAACCACCGGTTGGAGAACTGAGGTTTGCTATACGACGAACCAGACACTGAACTTGATCAATGTCTTCGATTTTTAATAATTTCTATGTATCTACAATACAAAAATACTTTCATCTTGCAGGTTCAAGAAATCCGAACCACCGAACGCTTGGAACGGGACTTTGGACGCTGATAAGAATTCCTACCAGTGTCCTCAGAGCAGGAACAGCGCAGTTCTTGGAGATGAAGACTGTTTATATATCAACGTTTATACACCACAGGTAAATCAACGAAACTCAACTGATTTCTTTTATATTGATGGATGAATGAGAACAATCTAGTGAAACTTTATATGAAAGTTAGCTTATGAAACGGAAGACATTATTGATCAGTCATGATTTTTGGGAATTGGAATCTATATGCACAGTTATTGAATCTGCTCTATTCGAATGATTCTATAGTAACGGCTATGTGTACATGAATCGATGTGTAAGTCGTACGTTGGCATTGGCCCCTAAGGTCATGAAATTATATCTGTACATTTTCACCATACAGCTTCCCACGAGTGAAAACTCTACGCTGCTACCAGTATTGATGTTCATCTATGGTGGAGGTTTCTCAAGCGGAAGCAATAGTGGTGATGAATTCAGTCCATATTTTCTCCTTGACAAGGACTTGCTTCTTGTAGTTCCCAATTATAGGATAGGGGTACTCGGATTTCTTAGCACCGGAGATGAAGTGGCGCCTGGAAATTGGGGCCTGAAAGACATGGTTCGGGCTCTTGAATGGATCCAAGACAACATTAGATATTTTGGCGGCGATCCTAATCAAGTGACTATCTTCGGGCAGAGTGCAGGCGCCATGAGCGTTCATCTCATGGCATTATCGAATTTGACCAGTGGTGAGATCTGCTCGATAATTTATAGCAAGACATATTTTTTTTCGATTAAGTATTTTAAATTCACAATCAACCGTCTCATAAACTAATCACGTTATTTCACTGCAGGCCTCTACCATAGATACATAACCGACAGTGGATCTGCTCTCACATATGATGTGCAGACCCCCAAAGAACTGATGGCAAACCGCACAATCCAGCTCGGCGAGCACCTTGGCTGTCCAACTGACACATCGACGGCTCTAGTCACCTGTTTGAGGAGTCTCAACGTATCACAACTCCTCGATACATCATCTTTGTTCGCCGTGTGGAGCGGTTATCCGAATGTTGTATGGGGTCCAACTGACGAACCTGATATAGAAGGAGCATTTCTTACCGACAGACCAGCAACTCTCGTCGTCGACGGAAAAATGCACGATTTGCCATGGCTTTGCAGTGTCAATCGAGACGAAGGAATGGGTTATGCTTCAAGTAAGTTACATCAACATGACAGAGAAATGAGGCAGTTCTTCATTTCCCATGTATTGCAAATATTACCAAACATTGTCGCACTATTGGCTGGCATCTGCCAAATTAATGAGTGCATACAAATGTTTGCTAATAATAATAATAATCCAACAAGAAATAAAAAAGCACTTCTAGCTTAGTAGTAGCAGCTAGATGTTTTCACTAAACACCACCATCAGCGTACAGTCTGCAGACTAATTTATTACAAGTACAACTTCTGCTTCTCTGTTTTCAGGGTATTACGGCTCACAGGATCAGTTCGAAGTTTTCTTAAATGAAATTGATGATGCTATACCTCCAATGTTGATGTGTGACACCATTGTTGCTAATGTGACAGCATACACCGCCGCATTAAAGTCATACTACTTGAATGACTTGACTGCCGATCGCGACATAGTAGGTATTTCACGGCTAATCGAGGAACTTCAGGTTCTTCTTCAGATTATCATTTAATATTTGACATTTCTTTCAGCTGTTAGCTAACCTTTCACGACTTATGGGCGATGGTGTATTCGGCTATCCTGCCTACGGCTCAAATAAACAACAGCTTCTTTACACAGAAAGTTCCCAGTATTTGTGTTCCTTCGAATATGAGGGTACTTTTAGCTCGAGTTTCGCGTCCAGCGATGGTTCTACCGTGTATACTGGTGTAGGTCATGGTAACGAATTGAAATACCTCTTTATGCAGTCCACTGCCTCTCAAATGACTGATGATGATTGGAAACTGGTGGACACGATGGTCCAGCTGTGGACATCTTTCGCAATCACCGGGTAAGCCTGAGTATGGCACAACTAGTGAAAACTACGAATGAGGAAGATGCTTTACAAAAATGTTTCATTAATCAATTATGTTTTCAGAACGCCAACTATCGCGGATTCAGATTACAACGTGGTTTGGGAACCGTTCTCGTCGAATGGGACCTATCTTCGGATAGCAAACAACTCAGGCGTCTCGTTAAGCATTGAATCTGACTTCTTGGGAGATCGTGCGCGATTTTGGGAAGAACTCAATGCTGCTACGTCATGGATATAACCGCCAAGTCTTTCTATTCTCACTCATCTAAAATATTCCATAAGTGGCGGAGATGCCAGATTTGTGAAAGCCAAATGTGACGTTATTCACTAAGTATAATAACTGACTAGCCAATATTACTCATTGTGCTTGTGAATTTTGTTGTCAATGAAACCCATTACTGTTGAAAATCTACCTACAAATGTACACAAAAGGTGTTACAGTAGAACTTCTCAAATTGTGCTACCGCCAGCACGGGTCCCTCTCGAATTGTCGCTACCAAATTCACGCCCATTTGCGCAGAAGTGGGGATCAAGTCAGGGATGTACCACGCATTTCACCGCGCCCGTTTTAGGTTATCAAAGATATGATCATAATGGTCATATTTTGTTATATTTGTCACTGAAAATAGTTTCATTTGAAGTGCAGAATAGTTTCCTAAGTATTTTCGTATATAGTGGCATGAAAGTAATTACATAATTTCATACCATTTTTAACACATACTGTATATTATGGATTCTTCCCTAATTATTAGACTCTCTGGTAAATAATTTGACGTTAGATAGAAAATTGAAAAATCCCTCTTTCTTTCGATATTTGTAAAACACTTTTATTTATTTACTTATACACCAGACATGATCGTGACATAAAATGGTATTTTTATCTTTGTTAACTGTTTACAATACATCCAAAGCTTTATTACGTAAATTTTGAATGGACAGTATGTCCTGTGCTTGACACTCCAACGTGTTTCGAACCAATTTTGGAATGTTGACAACGCTGCCAAGGCCTCTTGCGCGGATGATACAGATGAGGCCTTTTCTGCGCTTTCTATATGATTATCATCAACGTCTTTATCGTTATCCGGGTCCGCGGGGCCTGATTCCTTTGTGACACTAGAACAATTATATGTAATTTAATTTGAAGTTTGATTAATTATATTTCATTGTGAAGTGAAGTTGGAACAAAATGTTTTGCGGGAAAATTGTGTCTTTAGTCACAAAACTCACGTTTCGCTTGAGAAAATCATCAATGATAATATAATATAATATAATATTTTCTGATATATCTGAATACCTTATGCACAGCGAGAGGTGGGATGTCTCGAGGATTGTACCTTTGTAAAATTTGATCATCATCCATAATATGCCAGCTGGTGTCTAAAGTGTTTTCTTGCATGCAGCGTACAGCATCTTCATCACGACAATTCGAATAGCCGGGAATCCTGTGCAATAGACTGAGCATTTCAGTATCAGTAGAATGTGGTACTTTTTCTTAAATTGAAGCGTCGTCGTCGTGAAGCTTCCTATCCATCCAAGCACTATTCTGCTGCCAAAATTGTACAAAATTTAGATTTTTTTTTTTAATTTTTTTAAAAATTTCGAAAAAGTAAAACAATCAGGCCCTTTCTACTAGAATAATGCGTAATCCCCCGAAATTTCATTGCGATTCATCAAGTAGTTTCGGAAAATTCACCATTCCCGTTTTCGAGGCCTTGAAACGTTACACTTCGCCTTAAGTTACGTAGACTTTTCTAGTATTTTTTTTCTCGCTATCTTTATCGTATTCTCTTTACTATCGCTTATTTGATTCTATTTTGCTATTTTCTCCTATTTCTTATATATCATTCTGTAATATTGTGTAAGTTGTGCTATACTATCGTAAAACCGTACTCTGGAATATCCCTAGCGAGAAGTAGCCGCGGTCTGCGTTACGCACCGCATTACATCGACTTATTAAAGTTAACTCTTGTATAAATTATTAGCGTTTGCGTTATAGTTTGTTAAATCAGATCACTATCGTATAGTCTATCTGTTATTAATTTGAGTTCCGTATATTTGATATCGTAAATCAGTGCCTTGATTTAGATTCAGTATCTCTGATATCGTTAATTCAGTATCTTTAATTCGATTCAGTATCGTTCAATAATTATCTTGTATCGCTAAGTTAAATAATTCTTGTATCTCAGGTGACCATGGTCCCTATCTTTGGCATATCTGAGATTTCATTAATTATCAGTTAAATAACGTATCGATAAAAATCCTGTAAGAGCTTGTATCGTTTATTACTAATTACCTTCTGGTGAAAGTCTAATGAAATTATCCATGAAATCCGATTAAAATATTCGCAAAAGACATTTTTATCCCATACTTATCACCCGATGTCTTCTGAAGAATTGAAGCTAAAACCATCAGACTAAGCTAATTATTTCAACTGAAAAATTGTTTTTATTTGTTTCTACTATGGCGTACTTTATTAAAAAATCTGAAAATAATATATGCTACAGGGTAACGTATAGGGCTTTAAAATCAAATATTTTCATAATTGTGCCAAAATTGTACCATAGTGAAATAACAGAATTTAGGAAAAAACATTTTTTTTCTTAAGGAACCTATGAAGCCTATATAGCTGTTATTTATTTTTGAAAGAGCTATTGTGAGCCTGAAAAACATGCTAAATTTTTAGATCAATCGGTGAAGTCAATCCTGAGGAGAAACGAATTTTCTATTCATTAATTTTCATTCGTTTTCTCGAAAACCAATTGAGATAGAGATCTGTAACTTTTAGGATCTTGGTATTTTATCAGTAGCTATATATCCTCAAAGTATGATAAAAATATCTTGCCGGGGTCGATTCACCATTCTTATCCCCCTCTGGTCTTTAGTTTGATTCTGAAAATATGACGCAATGTTTACAGGTATGAAAGTTGGCTAGCGTATATGACGAGACGGAAAGTACCTACTTGGCGGCGATTCGCTGCCGCGAATCTTGAACCGTACGTAAATGTAGATCTTGGCTACGAACTCTCAGTCCTCCAGGTGACCTACCAGGCTTACTGGATGAGGATCATCCCTCAATGTCTCGTTATTCGATATATGCGTTAACAGGAGGTAATAATAATAGGAATTAAGGCATAGGACTGAATATTTAAATACAGAAACCTTATGAATTTAAGCGGAATACGAAATGATATAAAACAGACTTCTCGTTTATGATATAGATTCTTCGCGGAATATAGGTGGTCACTTGCATGCGAGGAGAAGTCGATTGTCATTGCGAGGTAAAACCCATTTGACTCGTTACGAGGTGTAAGCAACACCAAAGCTCCTAGTCAGAACATTTCAAGAGTTAAAAAATCAAGAAGCAAATTTAAATCATTATTAATTGACGCTGACTTAATCAGAAAAAAAAAAAACATTTATATGACGTCACAACGCATGTATTTGCTGCGATTGGCAAATATACGTGAAACATCGAGACCAATCCATAGACTAATAATTGTTTTTCTCTGTGAGCTGATTTATTTCAGATGAATCTCCGGATTTTTATTCCTTTTTTTTTTCTTTCAATGGAGATTACAATCAGCCGGATGCGTTCAAGGCTTTTTCTTATACAAGATTGTTGTTATCTTGCCTAATATGTTATCGTATGGAGCCCAAGATGGTAATCTGACAGCCTAAATCGTCCCTTTGAAATAATATTAATTGAATGACTTTACTGCCAACCGAACCAAGATATTGCAAAGCTAATGATTAAAATTCATGTTATTTTTTTGCTCAGAATTTGTTTTCTAGAACTTCCTTCAGCTTGCGAAGATCCAAATAAGTTTCTGTAATGCATGGGACAGCTGACAAATTAATTAGTGATAATATTTCATACAAATCTGCAAGTTCAAACGATTACCAAAAGCTTAGAATAGCGAAATTAATACCACCTATCCGCGTTACCAATGATGTATCCAAAAAGCGGAAACAACTGCGTGTCAAACTGCTATCCACTTTTTAAACAAATATGTAAATGGCAATAAAGACGTGTCTGTAGTGTTGCTAGAATACAGAAATTGTTTCAGCGCAGATTGACAGTCAAACCCACTCTTGAAACGTCGTTCAGCACGATTACATCTATAAGCTAAATTAACGCTCATTCTTATCTTGCAGAGACGTGTCATTAGCATTCGAAATATCGAGATTGATAAATATAGCACGATTTATAAAATAAAACTGACACTTGGCGTGATGTATGGGTAATACGTTGACCACTTCAGCTATATCTGCAGATAAGATATGAGCTCTTGACGTACCTAATTGATTTATACCTAGGTTTGAATTTCATGACACTTCTTATTTTTCAATAAATCTTTCAAGACATTCAAGTGCAACGGAACAAACACCTATACATGATAAACGCTATTTCTGGTCTAGATGATAACAGTGGGCCAAGAATTTTACACTGGGTATCCCTCTTGGATGCGGATGCATCGTGATTCACACATTTTAGTATTCTACTCAATTTTTTACAAATCAAATTTGAACATCGTAGCTATAGCGGAATTGCTTTTATCTGCAAGACTACACAGCATTCGAGATTGAATTCACACCCGGCTGTATGACGGTCGATTCCATCAGGGTGTGATCGGATCTAACACCAAGTCGAAGCGATAATATTGTAAGAAATTAAAATCAGCAATCTGCTATTTGCGCACTTCCTAATCACTTGATTCTGATACATCTGGATTGGTAATCTGTGAGGTGAATCGAACAAGATAGACCGTATGGTTCATTATCGAGAGATTATAAAATTATAGTCAGTCTGAACTACGGCCGTATAGACGTGCGACCATGACCATCAAGTGTTCCAAGAAAAGATGGGCCTATGTGCTGGTGCCACTTGCATTAATCATCATCGGGCTCATTATTGTCGGAGTATATTTCTGGACAAGAAATGACGACAACAGCGACGAAGACACTACGCGCCCGATAGTGACTATATCCCAGGGAACACTTCGGGGTGTGAATTTGGAAACTTACTACGGCAGAAGTATCTTCGGCTTCACGGGGATCCCGTATGCTCAACCACCGGTTGGAGACCTGAGGTTCGCTATATGAAGAACCAGACACTGAACTTGATCAATGACTTCTATTTTTAATAATTTCTACGTATCTACAATTAAAAAATACTTCCATCTTGCAGGTTCAAGAAACCCGAACCACCGAACGCTTGGAACGGGACTTTGGACGCTGATAATGATTCCTATCAGTGTCCTCAGATCAGGAACAGCGAAGTCCTTGGAGATGAAGACTGTTTATATATCAACGTTTATACACCACAGGTAAATCAATGACATTGATCAGTTATGATTTTTGAAAAATTGGAATCTATACGCACAATTATTGAATCTACTTTGTTCGAATGATTCAGTGACGGTTATGTGTACATAAATCGATGTGTGAAGCGTACGTTGGCATCGGATTGTGGAGTCATGAAATTATATCTGTACGTTTTCACCATACAGCTTCCCACGAGTGAAAACTCTACGCTGCTACCCGTATTGATGTACATCTATGGTGGAGGTTTCTCAGGCGGAAGCAATAGTGGTGATGATTTCGGTCCATATTTTCTCCTCGACAAGGACTTGCTTCTTGTAGTTCCCAATTATAGGCTAGGGGTACTCGGATTTCTTAGCACCGGAGATGAAGTGGCGCCTGGAAATTGGGGCATGAAGGACATAGTTCGGGCTCTAGAATGGAACCGAGACAACATTAGATATTTCGGCGGCGATCCTGATCAAGTGACTATCTTCGGACAGAGTGCAGGCGCCATGAGCGTTCATCTTATGGCATTATCGAATTTGACTAGTGGTGAGATCTGCTGGCTAATTTATAGCAAGACACATTTTTTTTGGATTGAATATTTTGAATTCACAATCAATCATCTCACAAACTAATCACTTAATTTTACTGCAGGTCTTTACCATAGATATATAACCGACAGTGGATCTGCTCTCACGTACGATGTGCAGACCCCCAAAGAACTGATGGCAAACCACACAATCCAGCTCGGCGAGCATCTTGGCTGTGCTACCGACACATCGACGACCCTAGTCAACTGTTTGAGGAGTCTCAACGTATCACAACTCCTCGATACAACATCTTTGTTCACCGTGTGGGGCAAGTTTCCGAATGTTATATGGGGTCCAACTGACGAACCTGATATAGAAGGAGCATTTCTTACCGACAGGCCAGCAACCCTCGTCGTCGATGGGAAAATGCACGATTTGCCATGGCTTTGCAGTGTCAATCGAGACGAAGGAATGGGTTATGCTTCACGTAAGTTACATCAACACGACGAAGAAATGAGGCAGCTCTTCATTTCCCATGTATTGCAGATATCACCAAACATTGTCGCACTATTGGCTGACATCTGCCAAATTAATGAGTGCCTACAAGTGTTTGCTAATAATAATAATAATAATACAGCGAGAAATAAAAAAGCACTACTAGCTTAGTAGTAGCAGATGTTTTTACTAAACACCACTATGAGCATACAGTCTGCAGACTGATTTATTACATGTACAACTTCTGCTTCTGTGTTTTCAGCATATTACACCTCATCGGATCAATTCGACGATTTCTTGAATGAAATTGATGATGCTTTGGGTCCAATGTTGATGTTTGACACCATTGTTGCTAATGTGACAGCGTACACCGCCGCTTTAAAGTCATACTACTTGAATGACTTGACTGCCGATCGTACCGTAGTAGGTTTTTCACAGCTAATCAAGGACCTTTAGGTTCTTCTTCAGGTTATCATTTAATGTTTAACATTTATTTCAGCTGTTGACTAACCTTACACAACTTGCGGGGGACGGTGTATTCGGTTATCCTGCCTACGGCTCAAATAAACAACAGCTTCTTTACACAGAAAGTTCCCAATATTTGTGTTCCTTCGAATATCAGGGTACTTTTAGCACGACTTTCACATCCAGCAATGGTTCTACCGTGTATACTGGTGTGGGTCATGGTAGTGAATTAAAATATCTCTTCATGCAGTCTACTTCCTCTCAAATGACTGATGATGATTGGAAACTAGTGGACACGATGGTCCAGCTGTGGACATCTTTCGCAATTACCGGGTAAGCCTGAGTATGGCACAACTAGTGAGATCTGCAAATGAGAATGATGCTTCACAAAAATGTTTCATTAATTATTCATGTTATCAGAACGCCAACCATCTCGGATTCAGATAACAACGTGGTTTGGGAACCGTTCTCGTCGGATGGGACTTATCTTCGGATAGGAAACAACTCAGGCGTCTCGTTAAGCATTGAATCTGACTTCTTGGGAGATCGTGCGCGATTTTGGGAAGAACTCAATGCTGCTACGTCATGGATATAACCGCCAAGACTTTCTATTCTCACTCATCTAAAATATTCTATAAGTCGCAGAGATGCCAGATTTGTGAAAGCCAAATGTAACGCTATTATAGGTATAGGTATAATAACTGACTAGCCAATATTATTCATTGTGCTTGTGAATTTGTTCTTAATGAAATCCACTACTGTTTGAAAACTACAAAGTTCTCAAATGTACACAAAAGGTGTTATCAAATGAAAATAAATTATATCTACTTTGATACCAGAGTGAATGAAACTGCTATGGGTGTATACTTGAAAATCAAAGATTCAAGTACCTCTTTGCAGTTCATGCAGGGAATATATGGTGAAGTTGTTGAATCTACAAATAAAAATTGTGATTGTCAGAAGCATGAGATTGCCAAATAATTACCACGTCTTCTAACGACTTGAATGTAGCGGTGCTAGAATACAGAAATCATTTTAATGAGAGATTCGTCCGCTACTTAAATTGTGTTAAGCGTGATTAGAACTACCGAAATCCACGTCCATTCTTATATTGCAGAAGAATAGTATAGTGATGTTCGAAAGACATACCAATGTCAATATCGCTAAATATAGCAACATTTATAAAAATATCACTGATACTTGGTATGATTTATGGGTAATACGTTAACCACTTCGGCTTTATCTGCAGTTATATCTTCAGCTATAGCTGGCGTGAATCTTTATCGCAGTTGGCGCTTGCTGGCCGAAAAGTACTTGGCGGCGATTTGCTGACGGGAATCTTGATACGCGATTGATTCATATCTAGTTCGAATTCCATGATACTCAAATTAGCACTAAAATCATGAAAAAAATTTGCGACTGCCAATGGGTTGCTTCGAATGTATAGAGTGACATTGTTGTAATGCAATTATTTTGCAGTCATGATAATGGCGGAGTTACAGTATACGCCCGGGATTGTAACAGTGAGTCTAGGAATCGACGCTGAGTATCCCTCTTGGATTCTGCATCCTGGAGTCACTTATATGCATCGTAATCACTGCATTTTAACAATCTCTTCAATTTTGTATTCACAAAATACGAACACCGGAGCTGTAGCAGATTTGTTTTTATCAACACGATTGGACTTCAGCCAGGAGTTTAGTTCCACCCAACCGTATGCCAATCAATTTCCTCAGGGCGTCATCGGACCTTATACCAAGGGGAAGAGATAAACCGCAAACGATTCTAATCATAGATCTGTTACTTGCGCACTTCCAAATCGTATGATTGTGATAAATTATGGCCGGATTAGTAATCTTCTAGATTAATCGATGAGCCCTTCAGACCGTGTGTTTCGTTATCGAGAAATTACAAAAATATAGTCAGTCTAAACCACAGCCGTATAGACGAGCGACCATGACCATCAAGTGTTCCAAGAAAAGATGGGCCTATGTGCTGGTGCCACTTGCATTGATCATCATCGCGCTCATTATTGTCGGTGTATATTTCTGGACAAGAAATGAAGACAGCGACGAAGACACTACACGCCCGGTAGTGACTATATCCCAGGGAACACTTCGGGGTGTGAATTTGGAAACTTACTACGGCAGGAGTATCTTCGGCTTCACGGGGATTCCGTATGCTCAACCACCGGTTGGAGACCTGAGGTTTGCTTTATCACGAACCAGACACTGAACTTGATCAATGACTTCTATTTTCAATAATTTTTACGTATCTACAATAAAAAAATACTTCCATCCTGCAGGTTCAAGAAACCCGAACCACCGAACGCTTGGAACGGGATTTTGGACGCTGATAATGATTCCCACCAGTGTCCTCAGGTCAGCAACAGCCAAATCACTGGAGATGAAGACTGTTTATATATCAACGTTTATACACCACAGGTAAATTAATGAAACTTAATTGATTTGTTTTATATTAATGGATGAATAAAAACAATCCAGTGAAACTTTATATGAAAGTTAGCTTATGAAACGGAAGACATTATTGATCAGTCATGATTTTTGGAAATTGAAATCTATACGCACAGTTATTGAATTTGCTCTGTTCGAATGTTTCTACAGTGAGTCGATGTGTAAATTGTACGTTGGCATCGGCCTGTAAGATGATGAAATTATATCTGTACATTTTTACCATACAGCTTCCCACGAGTGAAAACTCTACGCTGCTACCAGTATTGATGTACATTCACGGTGGACGTTTCGAAATGGGAAGCAATAGTGGCGATGAGTTTAATCCATATTATCTCCTCGACAAAGATGTGGTTTTTATAGTTCCCAATTATCGGCTAGGGCTACTCGGATTCCTCAGCACCGGAGACGAAGTGGCGCCTGGAAATTGGGGCCTGAAAGACATAGTTCGGGCTCTAGAATGGAACAGAGACAACATTAGATATTTTGGCGGCGATCCTGATCAAGTGACCATTTTTGGCCAGAGTTCTGGAGCTATGAGCGTTCATCTCATGGCATTATCGAATCTAACCAGTGGTGAGATCTGCCGGCTGATTTGTAGCAAGATGTATTATTGTTGATTGAATGCTTTCTATTTTTCAATTAAGTACTTATCACGCAATTTTTCTGTAGGCCTCTACCATAGATATATAGGTAATAGTGGATCTTCTCTCACGTATGATGTGCAGACTCCCAAAGAACTCATCGCAAATCGCACAATTCAGCTCGGTGAGCATCTTGGCTGTGCTACCGACACATCGACAGCAGTAGTCACCTGTTTAAGGAGTCTCAACGTATCACAGTTCCTTGATACAAAATCCTTGTTTAGCGAGTGGGGCAGTTATCCGAATGTTGTATGGGGCCCAACTGACGAATCTGATGTAGAAGGAGCATTTCTTACCGACAGACCAGCAAACCTCGTCGCCGCTGGGAAAATGCACGATTTACCATCGCTTTCCAGTGTCAATCGAGACGAAGGAATTGGTTATGCTTCACGTAAGTTACATCAATATGTCAAAGAAATGAGGCAGTTTTTCATTTCCCATGTATTGCAGATATCACCAAACATTGTCGCACTATTGGCTGGCATCTGCCAAATCAATGAGTGCGTACTAGTGTTTGATAATAATAATAATCCAATGAGAAATGAAAAAGCACTTCTAGCTCAGTATCAGCAGCTACATGTTATTATTAAACACCACTGTTAGCATACAGTCTGCAGACTGATTTATTACATGCACAACTTCTCCTTCTCTGTTTTCAGAGTTTTACAACGCAATGGATCGATTCGAAGATTTCTTAAACGAAATTGATGATGCCTTGCCACCAATGTTGATGTACGACACCATTGTTGCTAATGTGACAGCATACACCGCCGCTCTGAAGTCATACTACTTCAATGACTTGACTGCCGATCGCACCTTAGTAGGTATTTTACACAGCTAATGAAGAACCTTCAGATTCTTCTTTAAGTTATCATTTAATGTTTGACATTTCTTTCAGCTGTTGACTAACCTTACACGAATTGTGGGGGACAGCGTATTTGGCTATCCTACCTACGGCGAATATAAACAACAGCTTGTCCACTTAGAAAGTTCCCAATATTTGTGTTCCTATGAATATCAGGGTACTTTTAGCACGAGTTTTACGTCCAGCGATGGTTCGGTGTATTCTGGTGCGGCTCATGGTGACGAGTTAACGTACCTTTTCATGCAGTCTACTACCTCTGAAATGAATGATGATGATTGGAAAATGGTGGACACGATGGTCCAGCTGTGGACATCTTTCGCAATCACCGGGTAAGCCTGAGTATGGCACAACTAGTGAAAACTACGAATGAGGATGATGCTTTACAAAAATGTTTCATTAATGAATCACGTTTTCAGAACGCCAACTATCGTGGATTCAGATATTACCGTGGTTTGGGAACCGTTCTCGTCGGATGGGACTTATCTTCGGATAGGAAACAACTCAGGCGTCTCGTTAAGCATTGAATCTGACTTCTTGGGAGATCGTGCGCGATTTTGGGAAGAACTCAATGCTGCTACGTCATGGATATAACCGCCAAGTCTTTCTATTCTCACTCATCTAAAATATTCTATGAGTGGCGGAGATGCCAGATATATACCTACGTATAATAACTGACTAGCCAATATTATTCATTGTGCTTGTGAATTTGTTGTCAATGAAACCCACTACTGTTCAAAAACTACATTGTTTTCAAATGAACACAAAAGGTGTGATCAAATAAAAATAATTTATAACTTTGGTACCAGAGTGAATAAAACTGCTATGGGCATATTTGAAAATCAAAGACTCAAGTACCTCTCTACAGTATATGCAGGAATTACCTTGCGAAGTTGTTAAATCTGCAAACAAAAATTGTAATTGTCAGAAGCATGAGATTGCGAAATAAATACCACCTCTTATAACGACTTGAATGTAACGGTGCTAGAACACAGAAATCATTTAAATAAAATATTCATCCACTACTGAAATTGTGTTAAGCACAATTAGAACTACCGAAATCCACGTCCATTCCTATATTACAGAAATATGTTATAGTGATGTTCGAAAGACATACCAATGTCGATATCGCTGAATATAGCCCCATTTCTAAAAGGATCACTGATACTTGAACACGTTGACCACTTCAACTATATCTGCAGCTATATCTTCAGCTGCTTCGCGAATCTTGATACGCGATTGATTCATATCTGGTTCGAATTCGTATTTAACAGTTGGCCTGGAATTCGACGCTGAGTATCCCTCTTGAGTCCTGCATCCTATAGAGTCACTCTTACCCAATCATATGGCAATCGATTTCATCAGGGCACCACCGGACCTTATATCAAGCGGAAGTGATAAAATCGTAAATAATTCTAATCACAGATCTGCTCCTTGCGCACTTCCAAATCGTATGATTGCGATAAATTATGGCCGGATTAGTAATCTTCTAGATTAATCGATGAGCCCTTCAGACCGTGTGTTTCGTTATCGAGAAATTACAAAAATATAGTCAGTCTGAACCACGACCATGACCATCAAGTGTTCCAAGAAAAGATGGGCCTACGTGCTGGTACCACTTGCATTGATCATCATCGCGCTCATTATTGTCGGTGTATATTTCTGGACAAGAAATGAAGACGACAACAGTGACGAAGACACTACGCGCCCGGTAGTGACTATATCCCAGGGAACACTTCGGGGTGTGAATTTGGAAACTTACTACGGCAGGAGTATCTTCGGCTTCACGGGGATCCCGTATGCTCAACCACCGGTTGGAGACCTGAGGTTTGCTATACGATGAACCAGACACTAAACTTGATCAATGGCTTCTCTTTTCAATAATTTCTACGTATCTACAATAAAAAAAATACTTCCATCGTGCAGGTTCAAGAAACCCGAACCACCGAACGCTTGGAACGGGATTTTGGACGCTGATAATGATTCCCACCAGTGTCCTCAGGTCAGCAACAGCCAAATCATTGGAGATGAAGACTGTTTATATATCAACGTTTATACGCCACAGGTACAATAATTAAACTCAATTGATTTCTCCCATGATTGTGTCAGAATGTAAATTATCTGATGAAACTTTATCTGAAGATTAGCTTATAATACGGAAGACATCGATTAGCCATGATTATTAAATACTAGAGAGCTTAGATACGCGCAATTATTTATTCTGCTGGATTTATTCTGCTCTATCTGAATGATTTTATAGTAACAGATCTGTACATGTTTCGATGTGTATAAATTGGACGTTGAGAGCAGCCTATAGAGTAATGAACGTAAATCTGTGCATTTTTTGTCCTACAGCTTCCAACGGGCGAGAACTCTACGTTGCTGCCAGTATTGATGTTCATCCACGGTGGAGGTTTCGAAATAGGAAGTAATACTGGCGATGAGTTTGGTCCACATTTCCTCCTCGACCAAGACGTGGTTCTTGTAGTTCCCAATTATCGGCTAGGGGTACTCGGATTCCTCAGTACCGGAGACGAAGTGGCGCCTGGAAATTGGGGCCTGAAAGACGTGGTTCGGGCTCTAGAATGGAACCGAGACTACATTCAATATTTTGGTGGCGATCCTGATCAAGTGACTATTTTCGGGCAAAGTGCAGGGGCTATGAGCGTTCATCTCATGGCATTATCAAATTTAACCAGTGGTGAGCTCTGCTGGCTGATTTGTAGCGAGATGTATTATTTTTCATTGAATGCTTTTCATTTTTCAATTAGTAACTTATCACGTAATTTTACTGCAGGCCTCTACCACAGATATATAACCGACAGTGGATCCGCTCTCACGTATGATGTGCAAACCCCCAAAGAACTGCTCGCAAATCGCGCGATCCAGCTCGGCGAGCATCTTGGCTGTGCAACCGACACATCGACGGCCTTAGTCACCTGTTTAAGGAGTCTCAACGTATCACAGCTCCTTGATACAAGATCCTTGTTCACCGTGTGGAACGATTATCCGAATGTTATATGGGGTCCAACTGATGAATCTGATGTAGAAGGAGCATTTCTTACCGACAGACCATTGAATCTCATCGCCGCGGGAAAAATCCATGATTTGCCATGGCTTTCCAGTGTCAATCGAGACGAAGGAATTATTTATGCTGGACGTAAGTTACATCGACACGACAGAGAAAAAAAAAACAAAGAAGCAATTGTTCATTTCCTATGTGCTTGCAGATATTAGCAAGAATTGTCGCACTATTGGCTGGCTTCTGCCAAATCAGTGTGTGCATACATGTGTTTACTAATAATAAAAAACCAGCAAGAAACAAAAAAGCACTTCTAATCTAAGAGTAGCTGCTCGATTTTTTCGTCAAACACTGGGATTAGCATACCGTCTGCAGACTGATTTATGATATGCATAACTTGTTTTTCAGAGTTTTACAACGCACCGGATCTGTTTGAAGATTTTTTAACCGAAATTGATGTTGCCTTACCGGCAATGTTGATGTATGACACCATAGTTGCTAATGTGACAGCATACACCGCCGCTTTGAAGTCATACTACTTCAATGACTTGACTGCCAATCGGACCTTAGTAGGTATTTCACAGCTAACGAAAATCGTTCAGGTTTTCTCAGTTATTATTTAATATTTGACATTTCTTTCAGCTGTTGACTAACCTTACACAACTCATGGGGGACGGCGTATTCGCCTATCCTGCCTACAGCGGTAATCAACAATTGCTTGTTCACACAGAAAGTTCTCAATATTTTTGTTCCTTCGAATATCAGGGTACTTTCAGCTGGACGTACACGTTTACCGGTGGTTCTACAGAGTATTCTGGTGTAGATCATGGTGACGAACTAATTTATCTCTTTGAGCAGCCATACACCGAGCTTGCTCCCTCAGGTTCTGAAATGAATGAGGATGATCGGAAAATGGTGGACACGATGGTTCAGCTGTGGACATCTTTTGCAATCACCGGGTAAACCTGAACATATATGGCATAATGAGTGAAAAGCACTATATGAGAATGAGGCTGTAAAAAAATGTTTCATCGATCAATTCTGTTTTCAGAACGCCAACTACCGTGGATTCGAATAACAATGCAATTTGGGAACCGTTCTCGACGAATGGGAACTATTTTCGGATAGGAAACCACTCAGACATCTCATTAGGCGTTGAATCTGACTACTTGGGAGATCGTGCGCAGTTTTGGGAAGAACTCAATGCTGCTACCTCATGGATATAACCACCGTGTCTTTCTATCTGTACTTATTTAAAGTATTACATAAGTGGCGAAGATGCCAGATTTGTGAAAGCGGAATGTAACATAATTACAAATAATAACTGACTAGCCAATATCATTTAATATGCTTGCAAATTTTTTGTAAATGATACCGATTACAGTTCAAAAACTACGTTGGCCTCAAATGTAAACACAATTTTTTCTATGAATGGGAGTAAATTATATCTGCATTGATACCTGCTTGAGTGAATAAGACTGCTATGGGTACTTAAAAATAAAAGATTCGAGTACGTCTTTGCAATAATACGTGCAAGGAATTACTCGACAAACTTGTTGGCGATAATAATTCATACAGATCTGCATCTCAAATTATGATGCTTGGAAATAAAAAATGAATACCACGTCGCTTTATAATGATTTGAATGTAACAGTACAGAAATCATTTTATCACTGGAGTGAAAGTTTCACCCGCTTCTTAAATTGCGTTCAGCGCGATCAAGAGATTTGGTAGAGTATCGCGCTAAGTACACAACAACTACCGAAATCCCTGCTCATTCTAATCTTGCGGAAACATGTGAGTAACGCGTGGAAGGCATACCAGCATCAAGATTGCTGAATATAACAACATTCTGAAATAAAACTGACACTTATAGTGATTTATGGGTGATACGTTGACCACTTCAGCTATATCTGCAGATAAGATGTGACCACTTGATATACTTGATTGATTTATACCTGGGTTTGAATTCCATACCAATAAACACCTTGACATGATAAACACTATTTCTGCTCCAGATTGTAACAGTGGGGAAATAATTTGACACTGGGTATCGTTCTTGCATGCTTCATCCCTGAGCTGCTCTCACGTATCGTAATCCGCACATCTTAGTAGTCTACTTAATTTTATTATCCATACAATTTAAACACCGTAGTTACAGCGGAATTACTTTTAGCCCCACGATTAGAGGTAGTCGATACCATCAGGGCGTCATCGGACCAAGCGGAAGTGATAAAATCGTAGGTCATTCTAATCAGTGATCTGCAGCTTGCGCATTTGCCAATCACACGATTCTAAGAAATCACTACTGGATTGGTAATCTCTTAGGTAAATCGAACAGGCTGGACCGTGTGATTCGTAAAAATTATAAAATTACGGTTAGTCTGAGTAACTGTCGTATAGCCGTGTAACAATGTCCATCAAGTGTACACAGAAACGATGGGTCTACCTGCTGGTGGCGCTTGTATTAATCATCATCGGTCTTGTGGTAGTCGGCATATATTTCTGGATACATAATGGAAATAACGATGCAGAAAACACGACACGTCCGGAAGTGAATATTCTTCAGGGAACACTTCGAGGCGTGAACATGGCCACCTACTTCGGCAGAAGTATTTTCGGTTTCAAGGGGATCCCGTATGCTCAACCGCCAATTGGAGACCTCAGGTTTGTTATAGGACAAACAAAACGTAATATGGACACAGACATAATCATAACATAATCGTGGGTCTTATAATCTTAAATCTCATCAATATACCATACTCAGTGTATACTCCACGAGTTTTGTTCTATCAGATTTAATTTCAACAAGTCATGAAACAAGATTGGATTTTGTCTTTTCTAAAGATAATGTTCTGTGCCTCAAGAATGTATGTAGATATGTTTGGTCGTCCCCATGAAAAGAGCCCACTTTATCGATCCTGGTTTCTCAAATATTCGCATGTTTCCAGTGTTGTTCAAAACTATATATTTTTATATATTTTTATCATCCTGAATGGAATTGGAACTCTTCCTGGGTCGAATGAGACATATTGAGTTTTTCGAATTATCAAGTTCAAACCTTCATAACTCCGCCAGTTTTAAACTTAGAGGGTTCTATCTGGTCTCAAAACATAGGGAAATTCACTAGCAAGACGCCCATATAGTGCTTACTTAATATTGAGAAAGTGGGCCCTTTTCATGCGGACGGCCATATATAAATTCCAAACACATGGCGCCTTATAATACGCGTGAAAACCAGACATTAAACTTGATCAAGAGCTCCTATTTTCAGTCACTTCTACGTATGTAGAACAACCACAATTTTCTTGTGAAAAAGCAATCAGAACTAATAATACCAATAAGCGAATCAAAGATAGCGAATAATAATTCCCACACATTACTTCCATCCTGCAGGTTCAAGGAACCCGAACTAGCAGACGCTTGGAATGGAACTTTGGACGCCGGTAGTGATTCCAACGAGTGTCCTCAACTCATGAACGGCGAAGTCCTTGGAGATGAAGATTGTTTATATATCAATGTTTATACACCACAGGTAGAAAACCATCCAGTGCAGCTTTTTCTGTAAGACAGCTCGATAGTCGAAAGAAATTGACAGACCACGATTATCGAAGATTGTAGTTAGTTAATGAAATTAATTCTGGTCATTTTTATTACACAGCTGCCTACGAGTGAAAACTCTACGTTGCTACCAGTATTGATATACATCCATGGTGGAGGTTTCGACGGAGGAAGCAATAGTGCCGATAGATTTGGTCCGCATTTTCTCCTCGATAAAGATGTGGTTCTTGTTGTTCCCAATTATCGGTTGGGGGTACTCGGATTCCTCAGCACCGGAGACGAAGTGGCGCCTGGAAATTGGGGACTGAAAGACTTGGTTCAGGCTCTAGCATGGAACCGAGACAATATCCAATATTTCGGTGGTGATCCAAATCAAGTTACTATTTTTGGGCAAAGTGCTGGTGCCATGAGCGTTCATCTCATGGCGTTTTCGAATCTAACAAGTGGTGAGATCTGCTAGCTAATTCATAGTAGTAACACGTATCCAAAATGTATTATTTTAGTTTAGATGTTCCCAATTTACATTCACGCGTCTCAGCAATTTATTACGTACTTTTTTTGCAGGCCTCTACCATAGGTATATAACTGACAGTGGAACGGCACTAACGTATGATGTTCAGACACCTAAGGAACTGCTCGCAAACCGCACAATCCAGCTCGGCACTTATCTTGGCTGTGCTACCGACACATCAATAGCCCTAATCAACTGTATGAGGGGCTTAAACGCATCGCAGCTCGTCGATACAACATCGTTGTTCACCGTGTGGAACGATTATCCGAAAGTTATATGGGGTCCAACTATCGAATCAGATGTAGAAGGAGCATTTCTTACTGACAGACCAGCAAACCTCATCGCCGCTGGGAAAATGCATGATTTGCCATGGCTTTCCAGTGTTAATCGGGACGAAGGAATTGGTTATGCTGGACGTTAGTTATATCATCATGACAATAAAAAAATGAGGCAACTTTTCATTTCTCATGTATTGCAGATATCACCAAACATTGTCGCACTATTGGCTGGCTTTTACTAAATCAATGAGTGCATACAATTGTTTGCTCATAATAATAATAATAATAATCAAACGAGAAATAGAAAAGCACGTCGAGCTGTGCAGTAGATGTTTTCATCAAACACGACTATTAGCATACAGTGTGCAGACTGATTTATTACATGCGTAACTTCTCCATCTCTGTTTCCAGAGTTTTACAACGCACCAGATCTGTTTGAAGATTTCCTAACCGATATTGATGTTGCTTTGCCCTCAATGTTGATGTATGACACTATAGTTGATAATGTGACAGCATATACCGCCGCTTTGAAGTCATACTACTTGAATGACTTGACTGCCGACCGCACCTTAGTAGGTATTTTACAGCAAATGAACAAACTTCAATTTTCTTTGGTTAGCATTTAATGTTTGGCATTTTTTTCAGCTTTTGACTAACTTTACAAAACTCATGGGGGACGGCGTATTTGGCTATCCTGCCTACAGCGCGAATCAACAACAGCTGGTTAATACGGAAAGTTCCCAATATTTCTGTTCCTTCGAATATCAGGGAACTTTCAGCTGGACCTACCTATTTGGTGGTGGTTCCACAGAGCATTATGGTGTGGCTCATAATGACGAACTGATTTACCTGTTCGAGCAGCCATACGCCATGCTTGCTCCCTCAGGCTCTGAAATGAATGAGAATGATTGGAAAATGGTAGACATGATGGTCCAGCTGTGGACATCATTCGCGAGTACCGGGTAAGCTTGAGCATAGCACAAAAAATGAAAACTACACATGACAAAGATATTGGAAAAAAATTCTGACCAATCAACTATATTTTTAGGACGCCAACTACCGCTGATTTGAGTAATAACATGATTTGGGAACCGTACTCGTCAAGTAGGAACCATCTTCGGATAGGAAACAACTCAGACACCTCGTTAGAAGTTGAATATGACTTTTTGGAAGATCGTGTCCAATTTTGGGAAGAACTCAATGCTGCTACGTCATGGTTATAACTGTCGTGTCTTTCTATTGATAAATATCCAAAACATTACACAAGTGATATTAATGCCAGATTTGTGAAAGCCAAGTATAATTTCATTATAAATAATAATCGACTAGCCAATATTCTTTATGGTGTTTGCTAATTCATTGTAAATAAAAGTGACTGAAATTCGAAAATTACATAATTCTCGCATTGTTTACATTCCGCTCTGCTAGCTATACGGTTTATGTGCAATGAGGGTGATTCGTATACTTATCTCACACTAAATATTCTATGACCTTTGTTATATTCTAATCAATATCATGTAGACCACTGATAAGAATTATTTCACTATGACGCGGAACTCAATATACACGTACTCATCGATTCAACCAAGATTATAGTAGCGTGCACAGAATTTGATGACGGGTAGCTCGTCAGGGTCTGACATTATATGGTTTCCTTGTGTATCGCAATCAACAACTCTTAAAATGTCACTATATTTAAAAAAAAGCGCATATCTCTCTTAATTACAAAATCACATTACAACATTCTTGCTAGATAAGAAAAATCGGGTTACGATGCTTCATACTCACTGAGCAGTGGTAAACAGCTGTGTGTCACGTCATTATAAACCATGGTCTCGCTTATTAGTAATAACGGAAGCATTTACCTGCTGGTTGCACTTCTACTAACCACTAGCTTTGGTAACTGTAGAGATATACTGATGGAAAGTTTGCAAACTTACACCGATGATTACACCATGCGACCCGAAGTCAAGATACCTCAGGGAACAGTTCGAGGTGTAAACATGGTCACCCACCACCGTAGGAATTTCGTCGGGTTTAAGGGAATTCCTTTTGCTCAACCACCCATCGGAAACCTCAGGTCTGCTATATTACACTTCCGCGAGGAAAGAGTACTCGAACGGAATTATAGATCATATAAATAATCAACTGTATAAGATTACGTATAGAGAATAGATTTTTTATCAACATTATAAGGCAATGTGTCCTTTTGGAGATTCATAACTGACCTGTTTTAGTTATTAGATTGATAATTATCACTTGTCAATCCCAATCACTCGTAATATAAGATGAACAATTTTGAATCATCACATATTCTATTCCAGGTTTAAGGGTCCTTTACCACCCAAAGCTTGGGATGGCATTTTGGACACTAGCGGCGATTCGAACCAGTGTCCTCAGGTCCGTGAGAACGTGGTTGTTGGAGATGAGGACTGCCTATATCTCCATGTTTATACACCAAGGGTAAAAATCACCAGTAACACTAATCCGAATCCTTCAATCATAACAAACAAGTAGATACCATGGATTTCTACTTTTACTATCACTAATACGGATTGAAAAAGAAAATTCTTGGGTGAATTTTGTGGTAAAAAAATCAAATTTAGTATACCATATTATGGTAAATAATCGAGAGTAGTGTATGTAAACTCGTTTTCACTATCATCTTACCATACGTTGAACTCAGGCTAAGAATTAACGATGAGTGTGTCTTGACAATGCAGCTTCCTGTGAATAAAAACTCTACATTGCTACCAGTAATGTTTTACGTATTTGGTGGACGTTACAAAACAGGGGAATATAATCCCACACGATGGGGTCCACATTTCATACTCGACAAAGAAGTGGTTCTTGTAGTTCCCAGCTATCGTTTCGGAGTACTTGGGTACCTCAGCACCGGTGACGAAGTATTACCCGGAAATTATGGCCTGAAAGATTTAATTCGGGCTTTAGAATGGAACCGAGACAACATACAATATTTCGGCGGTGATCCCAATCAAGTCACCCTTTTTGGATCAAGTTCGGGTGCTATGAGCGTCCATCTCTTGACGTTATCCAATTTATCGCAGGGTGAGATCCGCAGGTTAATTTTAAACAATTCGAATAGACCAGTTCGTTATCTCTAAATATGTTTTTTAGCACACATTGATCAGCTAATTGTAAATTCAAACGCAGTAATTATCATTGGCATTTGTGTAAAAAATTAACCGCACAGCCTTTCAACAGGTCTTTTCCATAGATATATAACACAGAGTGGATCGGCACTATCGTTTATTGCGCAGCTCCCCAAAACAGTACTCGTAAATTACTCTACCCGAATCGGCGAGTATCTTGGATGCCCGACGAATACCTCGACAGCCCTTCTCAACTGCCTAATGGGTCTCGACGCATCACAGCTCGTTTATACCGAATCATTGTTCAACGGTTGGTACGTATTTCCGCAAATTGTATGGGCCCCAACTGTCGAACCGGATATAGACGGTGCAGTTTTAACGGATAGCCCTGCGAACCTTATCGCCAGTGGGAAGGTCCGTGATTTACCATGGCTGTCCAGTGTTACCCGGAACGAAGGGATTGTCTTCAGTGCAAGCAAGTATAAACATGATGAGACATAAGGTTACAATACTTTAGTAAAGTAACGAAATATATTTTGTCTTTAGTGTTTTACAACAGACCGGAACTTTTCGATGAGTTTTTAGACAACGTTGACGTTGCTTTACCCTACATCTTACAATATGACAGTTTTGTTGAAAACGTGACAGCCTATACTGACGCCTTGAAGTCATACTACTTGAATGACTTAACTGCTAACCGAACCTTAGTAGGTATTCCAAAGCTGATGAATGAAGTACATATTTTCTCCGTTGGAATTTTTAACCGCTGGAATTTCTTTCAGCTGTTGACTAACTTCACAAAACTTGTAGGGGATGCCCTCTTCGTCTATCCTTCCTACAGCGCAAATCAGAAACATCTGGCTCACGTGAGAAGTCCTCAGTATCTCTGTTCTTTCGAATATCGAGGAACGTTCAGTTACAGCTACGCGATTAGCGGTTCAACAGAGAACCATGGAACGTGCCATGCTGACGAACTATTTTATCTCTTCCAGCATCCCTATTACCGTTTCGGTCCCCCAGGCTCACAAATGAATGAGGCTGATTGGGAAATGGTGGATACGATGGTTCAGTTGTGGACGTCTTTTGCGACCACCGGGTAAGCCTTGCATGAGTAGAAAACCAGCGCGAACTTTGTGATGATGGTATTGGACAAAAATACATACTTCATCGATCAATTATGCTTTTAGAACGCCAACTATCGTAGATCCGAGTAACACCCAAATTTGGAAGCCGTACACATCGCAGAAAAATTATCTTCGGATCGGAAACAACTCAGATATCTCGTTAGAAGTAGAATATAACTTCTTGGAAGATCGAATGCAGTTTTGGGATAAACTCAGTGCTGCTACTTCATGGAAGTAAACATAGCGTCTATTGCATGCATGGTGCGAGTTGAATTTATATGTATACTGCAAGATAACAGTCATGAAAAAAACACTAGCCAAGTTTATTTACCGTGTTCGCTGTAATTTATTGTAACTAAACGTAACTTGGGCTCTAATAATAAGTTATACTCACAGTCCTATGTCACGTCTTCTGGACCCAGTGCTCCAAACCCGTCTGATCACTAAGAATTAGGAACCTATATTACCTACAGCTACACTAGTAGTCCAACTAATATTGTTTTCTTTTACCCAATAACCATGTGGAAGGGGATGACACAGACTGCTAGAATCGTTTCGCATTTTGTCCGCATTTTTTAGTTCGTCTATCGCTTTGCATATGGCGCTAGTAATCTTCTGCTTGCAGTGTGATCCAATCAGCGCTCGAGCCACTCGAGCAGAGAACAACTAGCGCTATATACAGAGCTATAGAGGAACCAAAAAATGCGGACAAAATGCGTTTCATTTTTGAGTACAGGGATAATAGCATGTGTCGGCCTTACGCCGTAGTAGGAGGCAACCGGACATACTTATTGACGTCAGACAACTGGACGTACAGGGAAATGGTATCTGTCGCCGCCCAACTTGATGCAACTGAACATATAAGTGGTTTTAATTTCCTTCAAGCTGATACAAAATAAGAAGCAGTACACTGATTCATCAGAAGAGCAGAGGATGCTTTTTTTCGGGCCAACTTGAGGGAAATTAAAACCATTTGTATGTTCGGGTGCATGTAGTTAGGCGGCGCGGCCACAGATACCATTTCCCTGAATGTTCTTGCATGAAGCAGATATGAGCACTATAGAGTTCAGTGGTTATGAGAAACCCGAACCATGAGTACTCCATTCAAGTAAAGCAATCAATAGACAATATAAATCATCATTGATTACAAACCAAACGATCATAAACGTAACAGTAATGATCACAATTAAAAACTAAGTTACAAATAGTTGATAAATTCGAGAACCTGATTACCGACAGAAGGGAAGAAGACATTAAAGTCGACGTAGAAGGTTTCTAGACTTGGCTGTTACACACCGTGCGAGATCGTAGATTTCATACCGGCTGTCGTATTAAAATTCCGGCTGCCATAAATGGTTACTAACTTAGGTGCTGGTGGAGCGCCTGAACGTATGAACGTATATGTATGTATATCAGGGTGTCCTTATGTTGAGAATTTTCGAAATTTGATCCGACCGCCCCCCAGAATCTTTCCAAATATATAATAAACAAGCGGCTTTAGGCTGCCCATGTGCCAGCCCTTCAACTTCCCGTTCTCATGCTAATTTGAGCTTAAAAAATTCGCCATCATAAATTTTGCAAATCTGTCTTCAGATTCGTGATCAGTGACTCAAAAAACCTTCTGATACCAATTTTTGTCTAAATCCGTTCATCTGTTCTCAAGTTACAACTATTTTCATTTAATTTTTTAGAATTCTAATATTTAAATAATTCGAAAACCACTAAACCGATCGAAACCAAAATCTAATCAGTTCTAAGTTTCGAAGAGGCGCGTCGATTGGGACCAAGTTGATCAAAATCTGACCACTCGTTCTCGAGATATCGTCGAACAAAAAAATTGATCACATACATACATACATACATACACACATACATATACACACACACAGACGTCCATCTGAAAATGATCGGAGATGATTCTCTAGACTTCAAAACGTCGAGATCCAGTGAAAACTCAACTTTCCATTTTCGGGGTGAATACAATTACTTCCTCTTTTCTCTGATATCAGAGAAACGGGAAGTTAAAAATGCCTGTAAAGTTTGAGCCCTTAATATTAATATTAACATGTGCCCCAAAGTGACCAAAGTTTCAAATGCAAAAATACATGTACTTTTGTGCATCGATTGTATAAAAATTGTTATCTCACGTGATAGTTTATCAAAAATTCTGAAACTTGGCTTAATTATTGCCTCCAACCAGAGGTAAAAAAAGTATTTTCATTATATTTTTTTTATTTCGAAAATAAATCTCCGAATTATGACCTTTACATTACTGTTTTTTTCTCTATTTCACGACAAGTCGGAAATTTATTTTCCAAAAAAAAAATATAATGAAACTACCTTTTTGTACCTCTGGTTGTCGGCAACAACTAAGCCAAGTCTCAGAATTTTTGATAGACTTTATCACGTGAGATAACAATTTTTATACAATTGATGCACAAGTAAAGTCTAAGCCCTTAATATTAATATTAACACGTGCCCCAAAGCGACCAAAGTTTCAGACGCAAAAATACATGTATTTTTGTGCATCAATTTAGTACATTCTTCAAAAAATGATATTTTTTTCATCCAATTCTATAGATATAAATATTTTATGGTAAACTTTTAAATTTTGTTGGAGATGAATTTTTATTAATGCAATCGATTGAATAATTAATTTTGGAAAATGAAAGTATACTTTCTGAGTATAAGTAACGAACTTCAAGAGAGATACGAATCATATAGATCAATTTTTATTTTGATATTTTCATTTACTATAAAAGCTCAAAACGCTTTTGCATATCATAATCGCGCAGAATGGAAGAGGATTCACTGTTGCTGCGGTTCAGCGTTACCTACTTTTTAATGTACTGCTTCGAGGTGTTCTTCTCTTAGATTTTCTTGTGTTTCCGTTTTCCGTTTTCAGTTTCAATCTCAGTTTCATCATGGGTATCTTACGTCGATAATAATTCACTCGGTTGTAGATTTGCAAAATTAATTTTTCCTTCTGCCCTTTAATTTTGACAAAAAATGATTCCGGATATTTTTGCAATATTTCTTCAGCAACTCTTGCGCAATTAGTGCGATTTGTTTGGTCTAACTCGTCCACTAAGTATTTCGCTATTACTTGAACCATACATCTGCGGTCAAAATCTTGTACAGGTTTTCCCTTTTCGCAATCTTTCATCAATCTCTTTGGAAATTTGTCCCAAAAGTAAAAGCTTTGCTTGCAGAGTTTGTTGATTCTGACTCGGAAGTATCGAAGTATCAGCGGAAGAAGTGAATATACATAAATAGTATATCGATGAATTATGGGTATACGTATCAATGTATTGAAAAAAAGAAACACGCAACACAAGTTTCATCTATTTCCAGACTTTAATTTTGATACAATCGAGATACGCTTTCTCAAATATATCTAAAGTCAAACTTGATGCCACAATGATCTTTCAAGATTATCCAATATTTCGTGTAAGGGAGTTGCCAACGTTCGAAAATTATTATTTCATCAAGTTTTAAGTTTTGATATTTTATTGTTTTACCATGTTATAGTACCGCACAAGCTCCTCCTACGGGCGAACCAACACAGGTATGTACCACGTGCGTGGGGCTCAGTTCAGGTGCTCGCACATAAACTGCCGTATTTCGTTTGTCGGATCCAACTACAGGCCGTCCGTTCACTTACCTGTGCGCACGATTGGTCGGGGCCTTGTGTGAGTGAACGTTACGGTCTGTAGGTAAATCTGGTGAACGGCATACGGCAGTTTATGTACGAGCACCTGGAAGACGATATGCCGAACGAGCCTCATGCACGCGGTGCATGCCTGTGTTGGTTTGCCCGTAGGAGGTGGTTGTGCAGTCTTATGCCAGCGACACAGACCTTTCGTGTTGGATCACTTGCAAGCAACCTACCCACTAACACAGGGCGCCGACCAATGGCGTTGCGTGTGAGTGATCGGGGAGCCCATAGATGAGCCGACAAGCTGTTCACGAAAAGTCTCTGCTCCAGGATTTACCAAAAACACTCAGTATACAATGTAACCGTATAAAATATAGGGATGGAGCACAAACCCGCCTTGCCGTGCAACGCCTAATCAAGGGGGGTGTCACGAATTACACATTCGCGCCCCATTCTTTAGGTGGACGCTTGGTGGTTTGTCGATGATTCTCGGCAGTTTGATGCTGTAAATAAAGACGAAGTCGAAGACGAAGTATCTATCCGCCAATCTGGAGCCGTCCACCTATTGACTGGGGATACCACTCCTCTTCCGATATACCAAATTCACCCCCTTGCCCAAGATAAGACCTTGTTCTCCGTCCTTATATTTGATACGTCCATGGTATACAAGAATAGCTGGATAGGCGTGCGCAGCTACCCCTCTCGTGGCCCCCACTCCATGGGAAGAGCGACAGAGAGGACAGGAGAATTATTATCTTCTGTCCTTCAGAGAACTGCTTCAAGTCCGTTCACGCGATACTCGAAGTTTCATGTCGCTTCGAACCCGAGGTGTTGCGCGATTTGCTCTCACGCTGCTACTGTCTGATTACCTGCCAGGGTGGGGTGTGAGGATCGGAAACGTTGCATAACATAGGTAAACTGTAAAACCTCTCTAAAGCCTGGAGCAGAGACTTTTCGTGAAGAGCTTGTCGGCTCAGCTATGGGCTTTCCGATCACTCACACGCAAACGCCATTGGTCGGAGCCCTGTATCAGTGGGCTGACTGCTCGTAAGTGATCCGATACGAAAAGTTTGTGTCGCTGGCTTAATTCGCCCGCGATTGGTCGGACGCTCTGGTTGGTCCGACCGTAGCTCAAGAGCATGCATGCACCGACATTGGTATTGACTGGTTAGCCAGTGACGCACCAATAGTGCACCAATAGTAGTTCACAAAGTAGTTTATTACTTTGTTTTGCTGCCCCAATGAGCCGGCATTTAGCGTTTAGTACGTTTTTTGCATTTTTTGTCGCATCGTTACAAATATAGAAGTTTTATTTTATTCCAGATTGCCTTATTCATGTATGATAATCTGACCCTTTTTGCGTTTCGATTATCCCCCCGGTCCCACGGATGATGGATTAAAGAGGTTCTACTGCACATAAATCCGTACCGTGCGCTTTACGTCTATAGTATGTGTACCTGTAAATATTACTATCCACACTTATAGTTTAGACGATGTTTTATGATGCCATACCAAATATGTGAAGCACTGCGCTACTGCTTGCTGTAACGCGCTCGAATGAGTAACGCGGCGCGCGCCGACCACGATACGTCTTTACTTGTTTCATAGAAAGTTGCAATAAAAAAAGGAAGTGCACTGTATGTATGTATGGATTTTGACACATGTGAAGTTGCACCCAATTCTCTTGTTTTCTTTTTTCCTATGCTTGTATGTACTAGCAAAAAACAAGACAGACGAAGTTGCACCCGATTCTTCATTTTTCTTTTTTCCTATGCTTATACTAGCAACAAAGAAGACAGACCAAGTTGCACTCGATTCCTTTTTTCTTTTTTCCTATGGTTATACTAGCAGAAAAGAAGACAGATGAATTTGGATGCAACTTCATATGTGTCAAAATCCAACACATCTAGTGTACACTTGGCGAGGTTGATTCTGAGCCGGAAATGAAAATCAGAAAATTTACTAGACTGATTGTTACTAGGCAAGTAGCTAGACACGAGCTGTCTGCTCTCGGAATGATGTCACTCGGTGTCAGACTCGGTCTAGCAGACAGCTCCTGCTGGTTTCGCAGTAGACTGTCTAGCTACTTGCCTAGTAACAATCAGCCTAGTACATTTTCTGATTTTCATTTCCGGCTCAGAATCAACCTCGCCAAGTGTACATACATACCGTGCGATTACGTGGAACCCATTCACTAGATGCAGGCAACCCAACTGACAAATTCCGAAGAAACCCCACCAAGTGGTTGTAATGACAAATACAATGTCTTCAGAAGTCTTCGGGATTTGACTGTGGGGTTACCTGCATCTGGTGAATTGGTTCCACGTAATCGCACGGTATACACCTTCGCTTCACGCCGCTTTGGCTTCGCTAACCACTCGTGCGGCCTCAATCGTACTTGACCATAATACTTCGTTTCACGCACTTGTTGCATAATATACTAGATCACAACGGAAATAACACGTGCTCAGAGTCTACTAAGGTCTGCTAGGCCTCGGTGTACCGTTAATGATCGGATGGGGTGATGTACCGTTCTAGGGTTAATTATTATCTTGATCGAGTCATGCGGTGCTGCGAGTAGAGAACTCGGTGCACGGCCATCCTTCTGGGACCGCTACGCTTGGAAATAATTTTATATGCCCTTTTACGATCCGGCGGTTAAATTCATCAGCACGGATGAGTCGTCGCAAATACTACACTGAAAAAAAAAATCTCTCCCTGATAGCAAGAATTCTAGTTTCCTCGGCCATAATGTATATTGCGTCGATAGCAACAACATTGTCAAGCTAGGGCAACTGAACAACGCTGCCATACATATTTTACCTGCTCAGAGAATACGGCATCGCTGTAGGAGCCATACAAGAAATAATTGCTCCAGCGATGACAGTGTATAGGCGTGTAGCAACCTCTAGTCAGACAATAACATTACATCGACAGACAGATCAGCTAATCATTCCAGCGTTTATAATTTTGATTCCAACTAGAAAGCCTTTTCGTTTTCTCTCGTAAAATAGTACAGAGGTTATGCATCATAACAGTGTTAACGATTCGAAAAAAAATAAAACAAAATAATATAATAAAGCAAAAAAATCTATCGCATACACTCTCCACAGAATTAACAGAACACGGATTTCCGAATTCTGCATTCCACTGACTGAACAATTTTGATTGGGGACCAGCTTTAGGAATCATTATAGCTTTGATGGAATCACCTCGCAAGCATTTAAACGCCATGCGATCCACTTCCTCTTCTATAATGAAAAGAATGGCTCGAGATTGACTCAAAATACAATGACAACGTGAATTAGTGAGGTTATGCGACGAAAGTTGGGTTAGCGTGCAAAAAAAGTTTAGCGTGACACCTTCGAACACACTTTCAATTTTTTCTTCACCCACGGATTCATGCCTACTATTGTTCGAATATTGTTTTCACCTTTCACTAGATTGATAAATTGTTAAGATAACCTGTCACGCGCGCACCCAGATGTCTTGCGATTAACCGAAGCATCGCGCTCACAGCCAGAAGTTTAGCCGAGTGAGCCCGAGTATCGCGCCAGTAGCAGTACGTATCGCTGTCATAGCTATACGTAAAAATAGTTACTGTATGGGATAAAAACATTATCTTTGATAACTGGAAGTATTTATACAGTAGCAGAAGTATGAATACTTGATTGATATGGTGAGGCGTTCCCTCATGGGGTATATAGATATATGTACTTGTGATTATAAATTATATGAAAAATTGTATACGTTTAAGTTTAATTAATTATATAAAATTGTTGTTTAATTTTGTCATCAGTGTATTTTATGATGGAATATATTATTTTAAACAAATGTTATAATTTGAAACAGTGAAACCTTTCATATTAATAAATTATCTATTTATAATTATATATTTATCATTAATTAAATATCAATAAAAGTTTAAACTAAAATCTTTTATTCTTATCATATTTGGATTTCCTGTTACTCACTACCTCACTTTTATCTGTTGAAAAAATGCAATCTAATTGTAACATAACTATGAGGTACCGTCTCAAGAAAGTCACCTTAGTGCGGCTTATAGGCACAAAAAACGCAGAAATCAATACATGCGTTACAAAAAATATGGTGTGCACTAAGGGTTAAGTAGTAATTATGCTCTTGGTACACAATATACTATTATTTTATTGAACTATAATAAGTATTCGTATAATATTGAAATATCAGCTTTCAAGTTAAAAATTAAAACAACATTCTCTTACTTATTTTTACCCTACATTGCAGTACCACACGGCATAGCAGCGAACTCGTTTCATTTTACAATGAAAATTTTACATTGAAAAAGGAGTTTTCCTCACTCCAACCTCAAAATCGTACATTCACCGCTTATTTTCAGCACTCGTGAAGAAAAATATAGTCCCTAACGTGTACGGATAGGCTTTTTGACGAAACTCGTTATAGCACTCGCCTTCGGCTCGTGCCGTAAGCCCTTCATTTCGTCAAAAAAGCCTTTCCGTACCCGTTAGGAAATGTACTATTTTAACACAGCGTGCGGAAAGTGCGTTTTTCCATACCTGTGGAGCGTGCGGAAAGTGATTGTTCCCCGTACTTAACCGTAATATGACACAAATTTTCATTGTAAACTGTAACGAGCTCGCTGCTATGTTATGTTATTGTTTCTTTTCCTTTCCGCACCTCGTGTTAAAAAATATACGTAACAAATGCGGACTGGTGATCCCTGCACTCGTGCTTCTTGCCAACCTCGCTACGCTCGGGCGGTAAACGTCGCACTCGGGTGATAGGATCACCAACTTTTCGAATTTGTTACGTAATATACTATACTAGACGAATTTTTGACGAATGTAGCACAGAATAGATATTGACGCATTAACATATACGCGTCGCAACATACTTACCGGTTAGATTTGATAACAAACTTGTACGATGTCCTAACACCAGAGGGCAGCTGTTACAAGACATTCTAAACTACAATTCGGTTGACAACAGCTTGTACCCTCGACGAGTATTACCATCACCGAGGATGCTGTAGGCCTATTGTACCGACTGCGATGTAAATTCGCAAATTACTCCGAAAGGATGATGAAAAATGATTTCGAATGGATTTATTCGATAATTCAGAAAAAATACATGAACGGATAAAGAAGTCTTTGGTAATTGTTCTTGTGAAAGGCAGTTCCAGAAAAGTACCTGGAGGCACTGAGATGACGCTAACTCACTATAACTTTTCGCTAGCTTACAAAGGTCTACAAGGCTAGCTGTCTTTATAATTATTCAGACACCGAATCTCGTGTGCAGAATTAATGTTTAATTATCAATTTCGCAATACAAGTGCATGAATTTTTATTTCAAGTACCTGCTTTGTAAATTCTAAATGACATTGTACGATGAATGCGTTGTAAATTTCATATCCCTTTGAGGAGTGCATAGTCAATGATGCAGAATCTCGCCACACAGATGGCAGCACAGTTCAATATCAATTAAATGCCACTACCTCTCTAAGTTATAAGTTTCGTCACACGTCTGCGGGAGAATTGGGGAGAATACTGCTACTGTCTGTAGTGGTGTATGCATGTTTACCGTGTGTGTTCAGTTAAAGAGTTTATATTTTTTCATAAATAATTAAAATATGGCCACTTATCTAGCGAGAAATTTGATACGCGTTAATCATGGAATCGGTTCACAGGCTGCAGGTAATTAATAAATTATTTCAAAAACCAATATCGTACGTTATACCTACACCTATGTATGTAATGACCATTGCCTGATCATCATTCTCAATTGTATACTATGCCTCGAGTGCAAAGTGCAATTGGGCTCGTTCTACATCTGCGTAATCAAACAAATGCGATTGATGAAAACATCGTTGAAATTTATCATAATCCTAATTCATCAGAAGACTGCAGCTACTGTCTATTGTCACATTAAACAATTCTTTTTTTTTTCTTTGTTTATTATACTCACAATCGCAATTCCATTCTTAGTATCTTTACAGAACATCTCCTTCCTATTCCAATACTAGAAGCTCTGTTTTCCAAAACTCATAAAAATGATACCAAACAATGAAAGACTAATAAAAAGAAAAACCTGAATGTTTGCCGCCCTTTTCTTACCTTTTCTTACTTTGTTTTCACTAACATATCAGTCTTCCGGACCAACAACATCTACCATTGTTGAATCATATCTATCAATATACAGCGTAATGCTAAAGTGTTAAATTTATACATTCAGCACTTCCCCTGGCCTGGAAAAACTCTTCTGGATCCAACGACGCCAGAACATATGCCACAAAGGGTGGGAGTCCGGCTGGAAAAAATATCGTCTATGTAGACGGTGTCCGTACTCCATTTCTTCTTTCAGGGACACAGTACAGTAAACTGATGCCACATGACCTCGCTAGACACGCCTTATTGTGAGTCGAGAAATAATCAGCTGAGTTCAATTATCAATGTTCAGCTTTAAACCAATCAGAAGATACCCAAATTTTACCCTAATCAAAAATTTAGGTCAATTCAATTGTAACACAAGACTATCGACTGTTCCAGGAGCCTTGTTAACAAGACTGGTATTGACAAAGACTTGGTAGAATATATAACTTATGGAACAGTAATTCAGGAAGTAAAGACATCTAATGTCGGTCGGGAGGCAGCTCTGGCGGCAGGTTTCAGTCAGAAAACACCTGCCCACACTATAACCATGGCCTGTATTAGCAGTAATCAGGCTTTAACGACTGGTGTAGGGTTGATTGCTTGTGGTGTTTATGACATTATCGTTGCTGGAGGTGTGGAATTTATGTCCGATGTACCGATCAGACATAGTCGCAACATGAGATCAGTTATGCTGCGTGCTAACAAGGCAAAAACTTTACCACAGAAACTCTCCCTCTTGGCTAGCATTAGGCCTGGTCACTTCATACCAGAGGTAAGCAGGAAAATGAAAGCTTTGAGCATTCGGCAGATTGTTGTCTCCACTAGTAAGAAAAAGAATTGCTATAAGATGTGAAAGTCTTCAGAAGTTTAATTTTTATGTTTGTTTACTTTCACAATATTTAATCCTCTTAAATTTAACAATAACTTATATTTAAAAAATTAAAAATTACTTTCAAACTTCAATTCTCCCTGGTTGGAGGTAGAACAAAATTCGATGACCACCATCCTAATCCAACTGATATATTCCTTATACTAGTTGCCTGCGGTAGCAGAGTTCTCTAGTGGAGAAACCATGGGCCACAGTGGAGATAGGCTGGCGTCAGCATTTGGCGTAACTCGTGCTGAACAAGACCAATATGCCTTACGTTCGCATACTCTTGCTAGTCAAGCACAGCAGCAGGGATACCTATCCGACATCGCACCATTCAAGGGTGCTAATACTGTCTTATTTTCCACAATTGATTAATCACTTGCATTAAAATTGCTGCAATTATAGTCTTAAAAATTGATATTCTGTTAAGTTTATCAATTAATTAATAATTTGAAATTTCATTTAGTGCCTGGCATAAACGAAATCATTAACAAGGACAACGGAATCCGAGTTTCTACACCAGACCAACTAGCTAAGCTGAAACCAGCATTTGTTAAGCCCTATGGTACTGTTACGGCAGCTAATGCATCTTTCCTGACTGATGGAGCTTCCGCTGCTCTAATTATGACTGAGGAGAGAGCCAAACAACTTGGTCTCACACCAAAAGCGTATCTGAGAAACTTCACCTATGTCTCACAGGATCCGGTTGATCAATTGCTGCTGGGACCTGCTTACGCTATTCCTAAGGTAAAACTTAATTTAAAAATATAATTCAGGCTTCCATGACCAGGTTTTCATAATTCTAATTCTCCACAGGTATTAGAGAAAGCTGGACTGGGTTTAAAGGACATCGGAGTATGGGAGGTACATGAAGCATTTGCAGCACAAATTCTAGCAAATCTAAAGGCACTAGACTCTGATTGGTTTGCTCAAACATATTTGGGCAAGTCAGGGAAAGTCGGTGTACCAGATATCAACAAGTGGAATGCTTGGGGTGGTTCTCTGTCCATTGGACATCCCTTTGCTGCGACTGGAGTAAGATTAGCTACGCATACAGCAAACCGCATGATAAAAGAAGATCAACAATTCGGGCTGATAGCTGCTTGTGCTGCTGGTGGTCAGGTGAGCCTTGATTCTGTTTTTGTAGTAGGTACAAAGCCCTACAATGAGACTTTGAAGCCAATATGAATTGTTAAACGTGCCTAATCAATTTCCTGTTCATATTTTCAGGGAGTGGGAATGATAATGGAGAGACACCCAGATGGTAAAATTTGAAGAAACCGCGAGAATAAAAATCCTCGCTTTGAACAATGTACGCTGTGTTAAGTCTGTATTAAAAGTGTTGAAAACGAGAAAAGAAACAAAAAAAAAAAAACGATATGAAAAATTTCACGAATGCTTATAGGGAATCAATTTATATTCTTACAGCCATTGAACACCTGTTATGTAAATGTACATGTATATATTTTTTAAGATTTATTATGAACTATAAAAAAATCAAAGAGTAAAATAAATCACAATAACTCTACTTCCGTTTTCTTTATTCCGTTTTGGACACCAAATATGTAACAAAAAATGCTTATTTTGAAGAAAAAAAATCCTATATAAAATGAGGACCGTGTGTCCCTAAATGCAGTCTAACTGCCTGATCAAGAATCACTCTAGTATCTCTGCAGCCCTGCAATGCTCTCTGTCTAAGCCCCTCAAGCCTAGAAAGATGTAATCGCTGACCACCTCCTTGGGCAACAACAACTAGACCAGAATTTTTATTCTCTGATTCATAACTGGAGTTAGGAGCTCCCGGTAAAGCAACAACAGTCAATGTAGTAGCTCCTGTACATTCTTCCATATGATTTGCATCGACTATTCCTGTTCCTATTCCCGCATCATCTTTGTAATTAACTTCTTCTGACGCCCCCATGCTTGATATTGTAGCTGTACACCCTACGGCGTAGTCCTGTAAAAAAGTTGCAGAATTATTATCAATTTAAAGCTGAAAGGAGATTCTAAGAACTAAAACAAATAAAATTTCAAAGTGGAATGATGGTTTACAAAAAACCTGCCTTGATGGGGATGCCAGCGTCGATGAGAGCTAGGGTTGCAGCGTTTACTGCTACGCAATAGTCACTGCCGTCGGACTGTAGAACTTCGACAAATACGTCAATTTGGGAACGAGGATACAGCTCTAATTGTATAATAGCTTGAACAGCTCTGCGCAATTGTAAAGAAGTTTCTTGGGTCTTTCGATCACCCCTAGGTCGTTTTTTACGCTCACCAGCGCTAAAACTAAAGACAGCCATACTGTACTGGCAATTTACAACACCCGAGCTACCTTTGTTCCCACCTCGACCGCTACCTTTTGGCTATAGCGAATAATTATAATAAGTAAATGTGGATTTATAACAACTTTGGATAATGGAATAATTATGAATTGGATAACGAAGGTTTTATTGAGAGTAAAGTAACCTGATGAGGCCCGTACACTGCGGCGAGAACCTTTGTGTTACCCTGTTCAAGGTATGCACTACCGTCTGATTGCCCAAATACACCCATTCGCACGCGGATTTGTCTCAGTTCGTTTGCTCTTCGTCCGTCTATTCGGAGCCCTTGATCTGATACTAGGTCTTGTCCAGACATTATTAATCACACTATGATAGGTGAATTACTTATTTAAAGTCTAAGCAGGGGGTTAGGTTTCCTGTGTAGAGGTTATGTTACATTCGATGCCTTTAAACCGTTTGGCGCCATGTTGTGTGGATGCAGAAGCGATCCCAAGTTCTATACCATATCTAGGCAGTACTCTTTATATCGCCGATCGGTACGACAATCCCTGTTAGGAGAAGCTTCATTGGTAAAACGAATCAGTCAAATTTCCATGCGCAGTCTAAGCGCAGACCGTTTTTGATACACTGTTTGAAATGAACTGAATAGTTATTAATAGGCTTGGGGATATGAACAGTGTCTAAATTTACCGACCAAAATAGTATTGCGTATATCTATATCAGTGATCTATTCCCACACTTCAAATATACTGCACTGTTATTTCGGTCGGTAAGTTCAGACACTGCTTCGTCCCCAAACAGTCAATGGCAATAATAATGAAAACAGATTACTATAATGCACAGAGTAATAAAATTGTAAATAAAAACTAAATACAATCAAATTATCTCTCTTCATAAATATGTGTAGTACGAACATTGACAATGAGCAAAGTCGATAATAAAGACCAAATAATAATCTGGTGACGAAAAGTATTTTTCATTTTATTAATAAAATATATAACAAAAACGAAATATAAAAATTGTTAGAATGATATAAGAATAATAATAACAATAACTATTGAATATTGAATAATATTAATTCAGTAATATATAGATTATTATACGTAAAATATAATAATTCTGTTCAGAGATTTGACTTGCTTCATAAAATAGTAGTGTTCAGATGAAATTATATAATCCACTACTCGATACCATGATCTTATACATGATATTCCCGGTAAACGCTTATTCAAAGTTTGCTTTACATGTTTATATGGTCAAGGCAAATGAAAATATAGTTTTAACGCAGAACTTCGAATTTCTGGTGCATATGCTCCATTCTCTTTAATCTTTAAATAGGCTTGTCAGTAGAATTGTCAGGCCACATACTCTGTACAAAGAAAAAGTAGAAATAAAATATAAGAGAAGTACTTACGCCATTGTCTATATTAGTAAGACATTAATGATCATAAGCTTTTGATATTTCGAAAAGCAATTTCAAATAGAATATATTTTATACTGACGAATTTTTCTAAATAAATACAATTGTTTGAAAAATATTGGAAAATAAATACAGTTATTTGCAAATTGTGAAGCATTTCATGTTGATGTATACTCTACCATAAAAGTATTTCCACTTTCCTCAGACATCATACCCTTATTCTTTTAAACGTTTTAGATGTTTTACCATATCTTGCAGGGATTCAATGCGTTTTTGAAGTTGCCTTGTATGATTTTGTAAAGTTTTTATTTTTTTCGATTTCTTTCTGTCTGTTGCTTGTACAAATTGGATAATTCTATGAGCTCTTCTAGGACTTGCAACATCTGATGGTCTGATTTCAGAAATAAAACGTGGTTCAAAAAATCTTCTACATATTGTTTTTCGAGTACAATAGCTATTAACATCGGGATCTAAAGAAATAAAAGTAATGGTTAATTAAAATTACTACAGGAAAAATAAAAAAAAAATACCATTTGTCATGTCATTATTTTTACTTTTTGTGTAAAACTAATTGTTTAATTAACTAAAACATTCTCTTTATTTAATTAATTTACCTGTATTATTGATATTATCATCACTTTCAGAAGTTGAGAATGGAAGTTTGTTAGTAGTTAAATCAATATGTTCTTCCTGAGCTAGAATCAAATAAATAAACAAATAAATAAATGATATAAATATAACAGCTTATAGGTTTTATATATGAATACCATAAATATAATTTTCATTCAATGATTCATCATTCTGCCTCATACCATTGCTATTTATTTCATTTTTGTTGTAGATTGTAGAACTTTTGTTAATATCGAATTTCGATAAATTATTATTATCAACATTTTCACAAGGTGTATGTTTCTCTTCTACAAAATCATTAACGATAAAATTCTTTGATGAAGGTTGTAACGTGTTAATAACTTTTTCATTCACATCAGAAAAGACGTCCGGGGCTTTCGATGACAATTCATCAATTTCTCCTATGATTAGAGGATTTGTAATAAACATTGTAGGAATTGCTCCAGGCTTTATGAAAGATTTTCTTCTCCCAAAAGTGTTTGCTCTGTTAATATCGTTATTAGCAAAGTGAATAGAACAGATATTAACACGCGATACATTATCCATTGTAGTTAGTCCACAAATTTGTAACCACTTCTGACGTACATAAACGTTTTTTGGGAAACTGAAATTCATTATAACTTACTATTTTTTGTTGAAAAATATTTATTCATTGATCAACATATTTTTTTTTTCTTTTATTTTTTTGATACTCACCTATGCAACGAAATGTTCTCTGTTTTTGACGCCTTACGATTACACAAATAACACAATTTACCCATCTTTGTATTGTGTATTATGAGATACAATTGTATTGTATATTATCACAGTAATTTTATATTATAATAATAAATGATTTTTTATAAATTTATAAACATCAACAAACACTCTACCATTCTTAACCTCAATGTCATCAACAATAACAAACTCTCTACCATTCTTAACCTCATGTCATTTCCATATGCACGAGCGTGAACATCAAATTGCTGGACATGCCACAGCAGACAGCTAGACAGAGAAGATAGACATTGTCCGCACCGTAATAAATTTGAATTCCTCATGACCCCAACTAGCAATGATAGGGAGTATCACATATTATATTGTTCAATATAATTAAATATATTATAATCATTATCACTATATTACTTACTACATCATATTATTTTTTAGCACGTTATTTCCAGGACTATTTAATCTCCTCGGTCAGCAAATTGTAATTTTGCTACCTCCGCCAGCCAACTGGGTCTTTCAACATTTTCAAGTTGTAAAAGTGGAATAAGCAATCTAAAAAAATCAAGTAAACTCTAGAAGGGCTCGAGAACCTATTTCTATCATTATATTAGTCTGATTGTTGTTTTGGTTCTTTATACAAATTGGAATTGGAGTAAAACTGAAATTCCGAATGTGCCCTAAAAGACCCAGATTGCTTACGGAAGGTTAATTATCAAGTTGTCAAGGGGTCATTAAAGATGCTCATCACGTTGACTGAAGAATTTAAAAACGGCTCAACGGGAAACTGAGCTTGAAGTGGGCTTAAGGCGAAGCAGCATCTGAACTTACCGACCAAAATAACATTGCAGTATATCCATGTATAGTGTGCGACTATACAGATATGCAGCAATGCAATTTCGGTCAGTAAACTCAGACACTGTACATATCCTGAAGCCCATTTCCCCGGCTTACAATGCCGTCTTTATAAATTTTCAGTCAACGCTAAAGACGCGGGGAGCTAAAAGCAATGGAGAAATATATTGCAGTGGCCAAAACTCCTACATCAGTTAACCGATCGGAATAAAATTTTGTGGGTCGATGTATCGTCGAAAGTGAAGCAATTATTGACTATTTCAAAATTTTATAAACCTAAAATTCGAAATTTCTAAGAATCCTAAAATTTTGAAAAAGTAAAAAATTGCTTTTATCAAATCTACATGTGTAATATTTACTCATTGGTAAAAGCTTATATATTTTATTTAGAATAGTTATCTTTTATGAATTGTAACCGACACAGCATAAACATGATCGTGGCGTAAACAAATCCAATATGATTAGTCAAGTCCTTGGAAAAGGTCGAATCGAATTAATTAAATTGCCGACAGCCGTTGAGTAGCACGGAGGGCTCGGAGTGAAACTTATTAGAACTAATTAAACGATTGGCAAACGCAATAATCAACCAAGTGATTGTATCTGATCCTGTATGAACCCATACGTGACGCGAAATGATATAAGATATGCGTGATCGTATCTATTTCGTTATCCGCTGATCCGTGCGTTGTGTTAACGAAATATAACGAAATTATCGTCAGAACAAACCACGGTCGTTTATTATACCTGTCTCGAGCTGATTGCTACAAATGTAGCAACAATTCACTTCGTGTGCCGTGTGGCTGATACGTTCAACACTTCAGATACAGATGCAGATAAGATGCAGGTTTTACTTAATAAAATAGATTTATATACCTATTTTGATTTCCACAGCAATCATTATTTTTCGATAACTATTTGGAGAGATTGAAGTGGAATGAAATAATATATTTATATATAGGTATACATATACACAATAAACACGTACTTTTTCTGAACGAGATTTTCACAGTGGGCCAAGAATTTGACGCTGTGTATCCTTCTTGGGTGCTTTAACTCGGGGCTGCTCTTATCTATCGTGATTAACGCATCTTAAAAATCTAATTAGTTTTTTTGTTGTATATATCGCTACAGCGGAGTTGTTTTTGTTCACACAATTACCCCATCCATGACTTAACTCCTTATCTTACACCAAGCGGAAGCGATATAAAATCGTATAGGTGTCAAATCAGCGATCTGTGGCTTTCGAACTTACCAATGCACGATTCTGAGAATGACGACGTGGTTCGTAATCTATTACGTGAATCACACAAACTGATCCATATATATTTCGTCAACGAAAAATGAAACGGAACTATTGTTACAACGAGCCACGACCGCTTAAACGTAGGACGATGGCTATTCAGTGTTCCAAGAAAAAATGGGCCTTTCTGCTAGTGCCAATTGCATTGATCATCATAGCACTCGTTATAGTCGGTGTATATTTCTGGACAAGAAGTGGAAACGATAACGAGGACACAACGCGTCCGGAAGTGACTATACCTCAGGGAACGCTTCGGGGTGTGAATTTGGAAACTTACTACGGCAGAAGTATCTTCGGCTTCAAGGGTATTCCGTTTGCCCAACCACCGGTTGGAGAACTTAGGTTTGCTATGTGATAGACAAGACGTGATGCGACCCAGAATATAACAAAAACTTCGAAAGACGTCTTATGGATGTTTTATAGAATCACGAACGTCTTACAGACGTTCTTCGAAGTTTTTTACTATCTGGGATGTGGAACATTCAAAACATTTTCGAACGAATGCCGATCCTCACCCGTTTCGAAATTTTTCGACATCATAACAACCCGTAAATTATCCTCTTCATTTGCTTTCCAGAAACCCTTAATATATTTGAATAATCCTAAGCCAATCCCCATGACAGCTCCTACTCCTCCAACTCCACTAACAGACCCAATCGCAAGATAACTAACAATCTTCAACGCCGAATACGAATCATTCTTCACCACTTACAAAATCCAAGCAGTTTTTCAAATCAGAAAATATATTTGCGGTCTCGTCTCAAACTTCGAGCTTAAACGCAGCAAAATCCGAGCCAAACATTTTTTCAACCATTGTATTTAGATATTGAGTGTCAAATTTTTTTTGTGTTGCCATCTTCAGTCAAAAAATGTATAAATAAAAATTTCTTTGACAATTGAAAACGTCTAAGTTCGAAAAACAAAAATTAATTAGTGCCCAACTCGACCAAAACAGAATCTGAGATTAATGAAAAAATTCCGAAATGTATTCTTTCATAATGATAATTCGATTTAAAATATTTACATTGCATGATCTTTTTTGTAAGATGAATAGATCCCGAACATATATCGATTCAATGAAAAAGTAACACAATCGAACATTTCGAAACTGATTGACAGTAAAAAACTGAAAATAATCGTTCAGGAATCTCTCATATAAAAAAACCTAATGCCGAAAGAAAATAAATAATCGAACGTCATGCAATCTGGAGGGGGTGTGAGTATATAGCAGAGGTGGATATCCTCACCGAAACTCGAAGAAGTTGAATCTATCAAATTATATTTTGACAACACTTATTAGGATAATACTGCTTTCCGATGTCAAGCGTGGGATCGAACGATATATGTTTAATCTCACTTCGAGATAGCGTGTGTACAATTGCAGATTACCTAGTCGGGATATGGCCACACTTGATCAGTGGTTATAAGATAAGAATCCTACTGCAGATGTAAGACTGAAGTGCGCGCACAGTAGAAGGCAATCTTTGAAATGCATCTCATTCGATCCCAACAGAATCAACATCGCTGACTTTAGTAGGTAAATATATCAATTCTTCGATCGATTCCCACACATTACCCCTGTCCAGGTTCGCGGCACCCGTAGCACCGGACCCTTGGGAAGGGACTTTGGACGCCAGCAATGATTCCAACGCGTGTGCTCAGTACATTGGCGGCGGACTCGGTGGGGATGAAGACTGTTTATATCTCAACGTTTATACGCCATCGGTAAATTATTGACTCATTTGATTTCTCCTATGATGAATGAATGAATGAACGAATAAGTGAATAAAAACCGTCAATCGTACTACCACCGTACTACGTATGCTGAAGGTCGTTATCACCTCGGTGAGGAAAAAACGCTAGTAGACCAAGATTATTAGCGACTTCAGTCCATATCATTTATACCACTGATCTGTCTGAATGATTATAGTATAACAAATGTGACAGGCACTGTTATCCGTTCTCAAAGAAATAGCTGTAAATATAGTCATACATTGAAGTTCGTATTAAAATGAAGAAAATTGATTCTGGGAAGTTCTACTATACTTACAGCTTCCTTCGAGTGAGAATTCCGAGTTGTTACCAGTGATGATGTTTATCTACGGTGGTGCGTTCAAAGGAGGATCGAATGCCGAAGAAAACTACAATCCGAATTTTCTCCTCGATAAGGATGTAATTCTTGTAGTTCCTAATTATCGGCTGGGGGTTCTTGGATTCCTCAGCACCGGAGATGAAGTGGCGTCCGGGAATTGGGGCCTGAAAGACATAGTTCGAGCTCTAGAATGGAACCGAGACAATATTCAATACTTCGGTGGCGATCCCAATCGAGTCACCATCTTCGGCCAAAGTGCGGGAGGCATCAGCGTTCATCTCATGGCGTTCTCAAATCTGACAGAGGGTAAGTTTGCTGGCCAATGATCGGCAAAATGTAGCTATACATCTTCTGATATACCTAGACATAGCGAACACAGAGAATACTTGTCTTGAATCTGGAGCGATTAATCGCTTTCCTACTTCGTACATTGAAAAGCTTTCTGGGTTGGTTAAGATGATAAATAAAGAGTGAAGAATCTGAACATAAACGATCTTATAGATTTTTTGGATAACATTCAACAGCGAGAAATTTCTCAAATATTTTGCGAATTCAGTTATCCGGTAGGCATTCCTACTGGATCATAGTCCTGATCATCTTTTATCTACCCCTGGCTACGCTATAGATCTACATTTAGTTGCTGCGTTAGGTGTACTTGATGTAATTTCCATTGGCTTGTATTCATCTCAGCAACTTATCACACAGTATTGTGTACAGGCCTCTATCACAGGTATATATTCGAGAGTGGGTCAGCATTTTCGTATGATGGTCAGAGACCCAGAGAAGTGGTCGCCAACCGCACTACCGTGCTCGCCGATTTTCTAGGCTGTTCGACCGAAACTTCGACACAGATCGTAAACTGTTTGAGGAGTAGGAACTTAACACAACTGCTTGTCGAACCAGACTCATTATTCGCGGTGTATGGCGGTGAACCGAGAGTTGTATGGAGTCCATCTCTCGAAACGGATGTAGAAGGAGCATTTATCACCGATAAACCTGCGAACCTCATTGCGGCAGGGAGATTCCATGATTTACCATTTATTGCTAGCGTTAATCGGGATGAAGGGGCTGGCTTTGCAGGACGTGAGTATTTTATTTATTCATTATTTTGAAAGTATCGAAACCACCAATAACGAGGCACCTTCTTTTTATACTACTAGGCGTTAGCATACAACATCACATACTTACTATCGCCCAGTTTCTGCGAAATCAATCATCGTAAACAAATGTTTGCCTTGCAGGCAAGAAAGAGGCGCAATTCCAGTAGTTAACGTTTTTGTAAAACGGCACTAAAATATATATATAGTCTGAGAATAGACTTTCGATCACACTTCCTTCAACGAATTATAGAAGCTGCTTGCTGTTTTTGCAAACTAATTCATTCTGTGTACGCATGCAACTTCTCCTTTTTTTGCTTTTAGAGTATATCTCTGATATGGATTCATTCGAGACGTTCTTAAACGATTTTGACCTCGCAATGCCTCCAAAGTTAACGTATGATAGCTTGGTAGCTAATGTGACAGCTTACACTGAAGGTCTCAAGTCATACTTCGCAAATGACATGACTGCTGATCGCAGCGTAGTAAGTATTCCAAAGCTACCGAATGAAGTTCGTTTCCTCATCTATTAGCATATAATTCTCGTCATTTCTTGCAGCTGCTGTCCAACGTGACACGACTCGTGGGGGAAGGCTTAAACGTCTATCCTGCCTACAGATCTAATCAAGAACATCCAGCTTCCGCACGGAGTTCCCATTATTTGTGTTCCTTTCAATACCGGGGCACTTTCAGCAACGATCGTTCAGAGTTTCGTGGTGTAGCGCATATGGACGAACTGATTTACCTCTTTCAGCCGGTATATTCCAAATTCGGTGACGCAGACGCTGTAATGAGTGAGGCTGATTTGGAAATGGTGGAGACAATGGTCCAGCTATGGACGTCTTTTGCGATCACCGGGTAAGCTCAAATATAGAACAACCGGCATCAATATTACACATGAAGGTGATACTGAACGAAAATCTTATATCGCTTGATAATATGCTTTTAGAACGCCTACAACTACCGTGGGTAACACGGTGATTTGGGAACAGTATAACTCGACGAACAAAAACTATCTTCGGATTGGCAATAATTCCGACAACGCGATCGCGCATGAATATAACTTTTTGGAAGAAGACATGCAGTTCTGGGAGGAACTCACTGCTGCCACAACATGGTTGTAACCGTCGTGATTTCCGACTCATATTTACCTTCAACGTTTCAAATTTCTCGCTCAATAGCGTATATGTATGTTAACCAGAATTACGTAAGATTTGTGATAGCAGATTATCCACTCTACGCGAGGATGAATAATCATCAATAAATCAATGATATTTATTTTACCCGCGAATTTATTGTAAATCAAACTAACTTATGCTCCAAAACTACATACACACAATTAAAGGTATACCATACCGCAACTCCGGCTTTGACGAAATTTTTTCAAGACCAACAATCGGTCTACTGCGCATGTGCGAGGGAATCTGTAACCAGTTTTAAAAATATTCGTATTGGCGCGGGAGTGAGATCAAGGAGGCGTTGGCTCAAGGCTAGGGGGTCACCTGATGGAAATATCTCGGTGTACGCAAGGTGTACGCACGAGTTTGATTCGGTCGCCCGCAAAATATGTAACTGAATTAGTTACACCTCATTTTATTACACTTGCAACGAATTTCAACCAAGAAACAAAAACTTTTGTCGACATAAATAACACGTAGATAACATACTAAACGCTTCGACTATATCTGACTGTGGTGAAAATAATACATCCGATTGTAATAAATATTATAGTAAACCAATGAATAAATAATCATGTGCATGCATGAAATAAGCATGAGAATTTTCATAGGGTTTTATGGGTTTTGTTTATGAGGTATCTCTTGTTTTTTAAATGGGAGAGGTCAGAGACGATATGGTATTTGGAATTTGTCTAAAATATTTTTTTTCTTACGAATTTCTTTATATCAAACAGATCCCTATGAGGATATTTCGATTGTCATCTCCATTCAGTCAGGGCAGCCCAGCAAACTTTCTCATAAAATGACATTTAGGGCCGACCAGAAGGAACGGGAATTCGTGAAAAACTCAGGGAACATAAAATGCTGGTATTTTGACCTACTTTCGGACCAAAAATATGGCAATATCGCAGAATCACGTGGGAACAATCACATGGTCGAAAATTAGCCCTAAATGTCATTTCATGAAAAAGTTTGATGGGCTACCCTGACTGAATAAAAATAAAAATCGGAAAATCCTCATAGGAATCTGTTTGATATAAAGAAATACGGTAGAAAAAAATATTCCATACAAATTCCGAATACCATCATCTCTGACCTCTCGTTGTTTTGTGAACTTCCCCATATACTATATGTATACACAATTAACAGTTTTTCTGGACGAGATTTTCACAGTGCGCCAAGAATTTGGCGCTAGGGTATCCCTCTTATTGGATGGTCTAGCCCGGGGCTGCTCTTATCTATCATGATTAGCGCACCTTAAGAATCTAATTAGTTTACTTTGTATAAGTATATCGTTACAGCGGAGTTGTTTTTGTTCACACGATTACCCTTCATCCAGGACTTGACTCCTTATCTTACACCAAGCGGAAGCGATAAGATCGTATAGGTGTCAGATCAGCGATCTGCGGCTTTCCAACTTATCAATGTATGATTCTGAGAATTACGGCGGGGTTCATAATCTTTTACGTGAATCACACAGACTGATCTGTATATATTTCGTGAACCAAAAATAAAATGGAACTATATCGTTACAACGAACCACGACCGTTTGAACGTAGGACGATGGCCATTCAGTGTTCCAAGAAAAAATGGGCCTGCCTACTGGTGCCAATTGCATTGATCATCATAGCACTCGTTATAGTCGGTATATATTTCTGGACAAGAAGTGGAAACGATAACGAGAACACAACGCGCCCGGAAGTGACTATACCTCAGGGAACGCTTCGGGGTGTGAATTTGGAAACTTACTACGGCAGAAGTATCTTCGGCTTCAAGGGTATTCCGTTTGCCCAACCACCGGTTGGAGACCTTAGGTTTGCTATGTGATAGACAAGACGCGATGCGACCCAGACAATAACAAAAACTTCGAAAGACGTCTTATGGATGTTTTATAGACTCACGAACGTCTTACAGACGTTCTTCGAAGTTTTTTACTATCTGGGATGGGGTGAGCATATTCAAAACATTTTCGAACGAATGCCGATCCTCACCCGTTTCGAAATTTTTCGACATCATAATAACATGTAAATTATCCTCTGCATTTGCTTTCCAGAAACCCTTAATATATTTGAATAATCCTAAGCCAATCCCCATGACAGCTCCTACTCCTCCAACTCCACTAACAGACCCAATCGCAAGATAACTAACAATCTTCAACGCCACATACGAATCATTCTTCACTACTTACAAAATCCAAGCAGTTTTTCAAATCAGAAAATATATTTGAGGTCTCGTCTCAGACTTCGAATTTAAACGCAGCAAAATCGGAGCCAAACATTTTCTCAACCATTATACTTAGATATTGAACAACAGATTTTTTTTGTGTTACCATCTTCAGTCAAGAAATGTATAAATAAATTTTGGTTTGAAAATTGAAAACGTCCAAGTTCGAAAAAAAATTAATTTATGCCCAACTCGACCAAAATCGAGTCTGAGATTAACCTATTCCGGGTCAAATTTTGTAGCTCGGTGAAAAAAATCGTTTCTGGAAAATTTCTTCAAAAATCTGTAAGAAACCTTCTCTACGCGGCAGAACTTTTTTGAATTGTTCCAGATATGGAACAGTGGCAGGGAAGAGGTTGATGAAAAAAATTTCGAAATATATTCTTTCATAATGATAATTCAATTATTAATATTTACATTGCATGATCTTTTTTGTAAGACGAATATAGATTCCGAGATATGTATATCGATCTAATGAAAAAGTAACACAATCGAACACTTCAAAACTGATTGACATTAGAAATCTGAAAATAATCGTTGAGGGATCTCTCATATAGAACAACCTAATCCCGGAAGAAAATAAATAATTGAAGGTCATGCAATCTGGAGGGGGTGTGAGTATATAGCAGAGGTGGATATCCTCACCGAAACTCAAAGTTGAATCTATCAGATTATATTTTGACAACACTTATTAGGATAATACAGCTGGTTTCCGATGTCATGCGTGGGATAAAATGATATATGTTTAATCTCACATCAAGTTAGTGTGTGTACAACTGCAGATTACCGAGTCGCGATATGGCCACACTTAATCAGTAGTTATAAAATAAGAATCCTACTGCAGATGTAAGACTTTGAGGTGCGCATGCAGTAGAAGGCAATCTTTGAAATGCATCTCATTCGATCCCAACAGAATCAACATCGCTGACTTTAGTAGGTAAATATATCAATTCTTCGATCGATTCCCACACATTACCCCTGTCCAGGTTCGCGGCACCCGTAGCACCGGACCCTTGGGAAGGGACTTTGGACGCCAGCAATGATTCCAACGCGTGTGCTCAGTACATTGGCGGCGGACTCGGTGGGGATGAAGACTGTTTATATCTCAACGTTTATACGCCATCGGTAAATTATTGACTCATTTGATTTCTCCTATGATGAATAAATGAATAAACGAATAAATAAATAAAAACCGTCTATAGTACTACCACCGTACTACGTATGCTAGAGCTCGTTATCACCTCGGTGAGAAAAAAACACTAGTAGACCACGATTATTGGCGACTTCAGTCCAAATCATTTATGCCTCTGATCTGTCTGAATGATTCTAGTATAACAAATGTTAAAGGCACTGCTATCTGTTCCCAAAGAAATAGCTGTAAATATAGTCATAAGTTGAAGTTCGTATTAAAATGAAGAAAATTAATTCTGAGAAGTTCTACTATACAGCTTCCTTCGAGTGAGAATTCCGAGTTGCTACCAGTGATGATGTATATCTACGGTGGTGCGTTCAAAGGAGGATCGAATGCCGAAGAAGACTACAATCCGGATTTTCTCCTCGATAAGGATGTAATTCTTGTAGTTCCTAATTATCGGCTGGGGGTTCTTGGATTCCTCAGCACCGGAGATGAAGTGGCATCCGGAAATTGGGGCCTGAAAGACGTGGTTCGGGCTCTAGAATGGAACCGAGATAACATTCAATATTTCGGTGGCGATCCCAATCGAGTCACCATCTTCGGCCAAAGTGCGGGTGGCATCATCGTTCATCTCATGGCGTTCTCAAATCTGACAGATGGTAAGTTTGCTGGCCAATTATCGGTAAGGTGCAGTAGGTATATCTTTCTGATATATCTAGACATAGCGAACATAGAGAATAATTTATACATAGTTATATCAGACAAGACGAACCAAATTAAATACTAAAGTCTTCTTAACTGTCAGATTATTATACTACTCCATTCGAGCAGCTAAATCAACAGAATTTTTCGGTCCTCTGTTGATTTTGCTGCTCGAATGGAGTAGTATAATAATCTGACAGTTAAGAAGACTTTAGTATTTAATTTGGTTCGTCTTGTCTGATGTAACTATGTATAAATGTAATGTTCACGAACGATGCAGTCTTTGCTAACTAATAGAGAATAATTGTCTTGAATCTGTAGCGATTCGCTTACCTTATACTCTGGAAGTTTCTTGCTGGGCGCCAACTACAATCACTTGAACATATATATGAGGACAATATTCAATCTACCGGATATTGAAAAGCTTTCTGGATTGGTTAAGATGATAAATGAAGAGTGAAATATCTAACCATTGACGAATCTTCAGTTTTCATCACACAGTTTTTTTTTACAGGCCTCTACCATAGGTATATATTCGAGAGTGGCTCAGCACTCTCGTATGGTGGTCAGAGACCCAGAGAAGTGGTCGCCAACCGCACCACCGTGCTCGCCGATTCCCTAGGCTGTTCAACCGAAACTTCGACAGAGATCGTAAGCTGTTTAAGGGGTATGACCTTAACACAACTGCTCGTTGAACCAGACTCATTATTCGTGGTGTATGGCAATGAACCGAGAGTTATATGGAGTCCATCTCTCGAAACGGATGTAGAAGGAGCATTTATCACCGATAAACCTGCGAACCTCATTGCGGCAGGGAGATTCCATGATTTGCCATTCATTGCTAGCGTTAATCGGGATGAAGCGGCTGACTTTGCAGGACGTAAGTATTTCATTTATTTATTATTCCGAAAGTATCGAGACGACAAACAATGAGGCACCTTCTTTTTATGCTGCTAGGCGTTAGCATACAACGTCACATACCTACTATCGCCCAGTTTCTGTGAAATAAATCATCGTAAACAAATGTATGCTCTACATGAAAGAAAGAGGCGCAGTTCCAGTGGTTAATGTTTTTGTAAAACGGCACTCATGTACAGTCTGAGAATAGACTTTCGATTACACTTTCTACAAGGAATTATAGAAGCTGCTTGCTTTTTTTGCAAACTAATTTATTTTATGTACGCATGCAACTTCTCCTTTTTTGCTTTTAGAGTACCTCTCTGATATGGATTCATTCGAGACGTTCTTGAACGATTTTGACATTGCAATGCCTTCAAAGTTAACGTATGATAGCTTGGTAGCTAATGTGACAGCTTACACTGAAGGTCTCAAGTCATTCTTCGCAAATGACATGACTGCTGATCGCAGCATCGTAAGTATGCCAAAGCTATCGAATGAAGTTCAGGTTTCCTCAGCTTATAATGCTCGTCATTTCTTGCAGCTGCTGTCCAACGTGACACGACTCGTGGGGGAAGGCTTAAACGTCTATCCTGCCTACAGATCTAATCAGGAACATTCAGCTTCCGCACGGAGTTCCCATTATTTGTGTTCCTTTCAATACCGGGGCACTTTCAGCAACGATCGTTCAGAGTATCGTGGTGTAGCGCATATGGACGAACTGATTTACCTCTTTCAGCCGGTATATTCCAATTTTGGTGACGCAGACGCTGTAATGAGTGAGGCTGATTTGGAAATGGTGGAGACAATGGTCCAGCTATGGACGTCTTTTGCGATCACCGGGTAAGCTCAAATATAGAACAACCGGCATCAATATTACACATGAAGGTGATACTGAACGAAAATCTTATATCGCTTGATAATATGCTTTTAGAACGCCTACAACTACCGTGGGTAACACGGTGATTTGGGAACAGTATAACTCGACGAACAAAAACTATCTTCGGATTGGCAATAATTCCGACAACGCGATCGCGCATGAATATAACTTTTTGGAAGAAGACATGCAGTTCTGGGAGGAACTCACTGCTGCCACAACATGGTTGTAACCGTCGTGATATCCGACTCATATTTACCTTCAACGTTTCAAATTTCTCGCTCAATAGCGTATATGTATGTTAACCAGAATTACGTAAGATTTGTGATAGCAGATTATCCACTCTATGCGAGGATGAATAATCATCAATAAACTAATGATATTTATTTTGCCCGCGAATTTATTGTGAATAAACCTAGCCTATACTCCAAAATTACATACACACAACTAAAGGTATGCCATACCGCAACTCCGGCTTTGCCGACATTTTTTCAAGACCAACAATCGGTTTACTGCCCGTGTGCTAGAGAATCTGTAATAGTTTTAAAAATATTTGTACTGGCGCGGGAGTGGGATCAAGGAGGCATTGGCTGAAGGCAAGGGGGTCGCCTGATGGAAATATCTCGGTGTGCACACAACGAGTTTGATTCTGTCGCTGCAAAACATGTAACTGAATTAGTTACACCTCATTTTGTTACACTCACAACGAATTTCAACTGGGAAACAGAAATAAACCCTTTGTTGACATAAGTAACATGTAGATATCACACTAGACGCTTCAATTATACTCCTCATTGAAAATATTTATGTGATGAATCATGTGTCTATGAATGATCAATCTATGAATGAAAGGTGCAATTGGTGTCTATGCTAATTTTACAGTAGAATTTTCTTGGACTACTCATAAATCCAAATAAAATATCATACGTTCTACAAATATGTATTGATTCATTTCGTGGATAATTTTGTTACCATGCGAATGGTTTAGAAAGATTCCCAATATATTCGCATACTATAGATCTTGCTATAGATATACTGCAATGTTATTTCGGTCGGTAAGTTCAGATACTGTTTCGTCCCCAAGCCCACTTCAAGCTCACTTTCCGGGCTCACGAAAATCCCCACGGTCAACCGTCTTCAAATTCTTCAGTCATACTCAGGATGTAAGTGAAAACTCAAATCCAAAGTTATATTCTTAAATAACTTGTACATCAAAAATGCAAGTCGAGAATATACGTTAAAGTTCTGTAGTCGCCAACCAGTGGCAGGGTCGGATTTAAGGGGACATTAAAGACGCATATCGCCTGGAAAACGCAGAATGAAATTTTTAGGATCGATGTATCATCTTTACAGAAAGTGGAGCAATTTTTTACTTATTCGAAATTTCGAAAAAAAATTCAAAATTTTGAAAAATTCTAAAATTTTGAAAAATTCTAAAATTTTGAAAAAGTAAAAAATTGCTCCACTTTTTGCAAAGATAATACACCAATCCTCGAAATTTAATTCCGATCAGTCAAACGATTTAGGAGTTTTGGCTCCCCGCGTTTTCAAGGCGATGAACATCTTTAATGGCCCCTTAACGTGTAAGGGGTCAGGGGCTACACACGTTTTTCGGCGCCCTGCGTAGGGATAATGCCTTTGCAAATAGATGAAATTTATATGAATATATCGACAGATTTCTATACATAAGCCTAGATAGCTAACAGCGATCAGAAAAGTATGTCTGACGGTGTTTCCGGTTGCGGCCATATTACATTACCTCCCATTCAATGGCGAGTTGTACTAAATATTGCTATTTTCGTCGGCAAATTCAGACACTGTTCATATCCCCAAGAGAAATATATGTTCCAATGTCGCGGGTTTTCCCTCCCATTACCTCCCATTTACCTGATGGACCAGATCATTCAATGGGAAACCGGAAATCCGGCGTGGCCTCACTCGACTCTTATCTTTCAAGCCTACAGCTATCTAGGCTTATGTGTAGAAATGAGCGTGCAAGGGCCCCCCCCCCCCCCGCCCTTAAATCCAAGGCCGACAGTGGGGCCATCTTCCCTAAGCTTTCATGCACTCGCGATCAAGAAAGCCTAGCTTCGATTCATTTATGACCTTTGCCCAACACGAGATTGTTGACCAAAAAATGTACGGATCTTCAGTCAACGACGAGATTTTTGACTAGCGTGCCTGCACAATGACAAGGGGTACTCGAGGTCATAAAAGTACTCGTAGTCATAAAAGTGCAATTCGCGACTGGCCTAGAAAAGTTCCTGCGGCCAATGCGGCCAAAAACTGGGCCACCGTTCACTGCAGTTTGGTGCGCACGAGCCTTTATCTCTTCTAGAAAAGATCACTACTCTTGGGTGACCACTGAACAGGTTCCTAAGTATGAAAATCTCTCAATAATCTAACATAAGGGTTATAAGCTGGATTATACTGTATCTTTGAATATTCGCGCTACATCCGCGCGCGATTATTAATTCAAGGTAGAGTAGATTGGTAGCGCTAGGGAGATCAGTCGACGAGGACGCAACAAGGCCAATAGAAGAGCTTGATTTAAAAAAAAAAATGCACTTGATCTAGTGTAGGTTTATTGCGATGAATCATACTAGGCCGGGATGCATTCTCTTGGGATGAACGCTTACCTCACCTGCGCGATGCACATCATACCGTATAGACTTTACTGTAGTTTTGTACTATTAATACATACTATTTTTTGACATTGCAAATAAAACATCATCAAAAAGTAATCAATATATTATCACGATTGATCCAATGCTGTGAGACCGCTTTGAAGTGCCAGTCTTTAGAAAATCGTATGAATTTAACTACAGCAAAAAGTAAGTACAAATATATTATATACCATTATAAGTTTAGCTATTGTGAGTAGATGGTTACAGGGGGTTACGTAAAATGGAAAATGAAGAAACAATCAATTCAGCGTTTACATATTTATTATTAACACAGATATATGTATAGAAAGTAAATATATTTGACTGTAACAATTAAATACCATAAAAAAAGTACAAAAAATAAAAATAAAAATAAATATCTTAACATAACAATTGACGAGTCAGATGAAACAAGGAACTTGGTCTAAAACGAATCATGCACTTGATTCATTGATCTCATATCACTTATATCTATAATCATTACATAGAGTTTTGTTTCTTAAATCCAACTACAGCTATAATATTATTAATAATTTTAATAATGAATTATTATAGAATTAGAATAGAATATTTTTCAATTCTTTGATATTTTTCTTTTCTTTTTTTATATTTGGCATTTTTGTCTTATTTATATAATGATCACTGGTTAGTTTTATCACCAAATGAAGGATTGAGTTAACTTCATGCAAATATAGACCTTCATTGTATACATATTCACAAGTCGATGTTTTTTTTTTTTTTTTTTTTGATTCAATGAACTTAATGCAGATCTGCCCATATTAAACCCATGTCAAGCAGTCACTACTCTCAATTTGACACGTTTTTGGCAAGGTAGGATGAAACAACATGTAGTATGTAATCATGGCTGCGATACCAATAAAAAAGAATGCCACTGAAAAAATAAGAACCCCCTTTGGAAACCAAACACTTTCGTCAGTCAGATTTGTAAGTGTGAACCAAAGTACAACAACTGTTCCATTCTGCAACAGGCATAGTATATGATAAATCGTATTTCTGACAAAGGTATGCCCTTTTCCAAGGTTTACAAATGCAAATATGCAGACTACAGCCGTGACGCTAGCAAGAATTAAGTTTCGAATTTTTTCTTTAAATGTGAGTGATGCACTAGAATACTCGGTCTTGTTTCCATCGAGTACTGAGAATGCGTTCTGCGTTATGTAGATCCAAGCAGTCCATCCCATCCAGTTAATCACAAGGGCCAACGACGTGTATGAAAGCCAGCTACTTGCTGCAATCGTGATTGTGACGATTCGAGCAACTGTGAAATTAATAATCAAATTGTATAATGCAAAATACGATGACAGGATAGTGATAGTAGGATAAATAAGATTTCCCACTCACCAGTGGTTCCAAGATACCAAAGCAAAAGAAGTTCAGCTCCGATCTTACTGATCTCAGCTTTGTCGGGTTGAGCTAAACGACATGCACAGTGATAGTTTTTCATAGCTGTGCCCAAACCGAAGAGGGTCGCACCGCCAGTGACGATTTTGGACCACACTGTAAATTGAAACAAAGCAAATTGAAATTATATTGTTTAATATTAACGAAGTAAGATTCAATTGTAAAGTTCTTGACAATCATACTCACAAAACAAAATATTTTATGTATCTGATAGCATGAAAAAAAGATTAAGACTAATACAATTAGCAATTGTTGAATAGAGAAATAGCAAATTATACAGTACTTGAAGCATTAATCGCTGTGTCTTCCGAGAGCAGGATATACAGTTGAAAAATGAGCTGTGGCGCTGATTGTAGAAAACATGCCACGACTTGAAGCACAGCTGAATCTCTATCCTCTTCGAGCATCTTGCGATTGTAGTGATTGAGAAGAACTGTGTCTTCCTTCTGCTGATACTGTCGAACCCTCCATGCAAACCAGAGTTTTCGAAGCTGGCAGATAGGCAAGGCCCTTTGAAACATAATAACTATGCTGTAATGGGCCGTCAGCTTAGCTATTTTCTTGAACCAGTTTCCGTTAATCTTCCCATTTTTCTCTTCGGCAGATAACGTCTAGATAATTGAAGGAATTACAAAATATAAGACACTAAAATACAGCTTCAGCCAATGAATACATTGAATAATTTATTACTTCGCCAAGTACTTACTCGTGCAAATAAACTATTTACTATAATAATTGTATGTGATACGCAATACCTTCATATAGTGACCCGACAAAAGACTTACTCCCGCGTGGATTTTCTATATTTGTCTACTCCTACCAACGTTGATTCTATACAATCATTGAATCAAAGTCAACGCATTACTAAGGCTAGACTACAGTTTCTACTTGTTTCTTAAAGGATATACTGTATTTTGCATTTCTTGCATTGTTTCATATTCGTCGTGCCCTTCCCAATCACAGTATGTGCTTTTCGAAGTTCCTCTCTTTGATCAAGCTGTAAGATTCATGCAGAAGGTTTCTCGGTCCATTTTACAATTATGCATTCTGCATTTCTTAGATGAATGTAAAATGGACTCTTGTGTGATTCTAAGAATTCTCGCTCCGCCATATATCCTTTTGTCTGTGTATTATCAGTTCTCCTCATGCATTCGACTTGTTTGTGTTCATTTCTTGCCTATTCTTTTCAAAAGCTCGTCATATCTAATCGTAAGATGTTAGGCTCGACGTGGTGCCGCTCGAGAATACCTTTCTATGGTAGCTCTTTCGTGAGCTTTCGGAAATTAGGCAGATCTTCAATTTGGCTCTCTTGCTCTTTGCCTTCAACCTTGACTTACCCCCAATTTTGGGTCGTGCATCAGAAAGCTGATCCATGCAGATGTCATTGCTTGTAGTGTAGTAAACGCAAGTGTCAAACTGCCGTGAACGGTTTTCTGGTTCTCAAAGTAGTCAATGGCTAGGCGAATATCACTCACAAAATCGAACACATGGCTCAAAATTGGATAACACAATGTTATCAAACACCATATGGTGATCGAGGGGATTGCATGTCGGGGTTTATTTAAATCTGCGGCTTCATTGCGAGATGCAACAAGTGCATTGTTATTTTCGTCCATATTCTCGTCGTCGAGTGGGTTTGGAGAGATCGAAATGATGCTATTATCAGCATTAACTTCGTTATCTTCGTCTTTTCGCTCCATTGCGACGAATCTAATGGGATATTATTCGGGAATTTTTACGTCAGTCACTGTTGATCTCTGGAGACAGACTGTGCTTTGGACTGTGTGCGTTCCGGGACCCAGCAACGCGTTTAAATATAGCGAAGATAAGCGAAACAGGCTGAGACAAGTCGCAGTCACAGTCGTCACAGGATCACGTGATATGGGTGTGTAAAAATTCCCGGATTCCCAGAGACCCAGGACCACAACCAACTCCGCGTCAAGGGGGGGGGGGGGGGGGGGGGGGGGCTAACCGGCGGTTGCAATTCTAAATTCTATTCTAAAATAAAATAGAATTTTTTCCGTGATTTTTCATAAAAATCCACATCTGCAGAAGTCCTTTGAGTTTCCGGTAAAAGTACGATGTCAAAACTGAAATACTCGTAATACTTAATCCACTTTAGTTAATATAAATTTGAAAATTATTCATTTGCGTCTCATGGCAACTTTTATTTTGCTAATAATCGAATAATAAATTATAGTATATTAGGCACTTTCGTAGATATTTCGCAAAGAGTTGTATTCTGTTCTATTTTTATCAAACCACGTATGTACTTTGTTATTCTCATTCTTATAAGCCACCTTGTATTTATCTGTAGCGATAAAAGGTTTTGCGAATAGTTACAGATTTTCTTGAAAAGCAAGTAGCTGTGCGATTGATTTTCAATTTCAGCTGATTTCTATATGTATACTTTTTTTAGACGTATTTCTTTATTAATCTGCCCTTCTCTTTTATATACACACGTTTTAAAATTTAATCCTCTCTTCCTCACCTTATTCTTTTTACCACGGTGAACTTCTACGAAATCTTGATTTTGATGACTTGATTAAAGATTTTTTTCATTGAAAAGCGCGAAGAAAAAACCATCTACGGATTTTCGATCCTCACCTCATGTTGACTGTTCATGCAATTTGAAATTATTGGCAAGAGAGGCGAAATCTCTAATGTGAAATAAACTCCTGGGCCCGAAACGGCTCATTTCGACGCTGGTCTTAAGGCGATGACGACATTTGTCGGAACATTTTGCGCGCCAACTGCAAATCTTACAACCAAATAAATGTCGCCATGTTTATAATGAAATCGTAGATAATAATATGATATAAGTAGGAAAATATTATGTTTATAGTAACGTATTGAGAGAACGCTAAATGTGCATGTATCTATGTTTACTTGGCTGTTCTATTTCACCTATTCAGTAGCAGTGGATGACATTGGAGTACATAGTGTTGTAATATTCCTGGCAATACGTAACTTGTGATGCAATACTAGACATTCACTAATTCCCTAAAAACTAGTCGAAAGTATTGTGCTACTGCGAGCATGTCTCAAGATACAAGAAATCCTGAAACATTGACATCTCTACAGCAGGAAATCATGCGTATGTACTGCGATAAGTGTCATAATTGTAATGATAGTATATTTAATCATAAAAAAGACATTTTTAGATTAATTTGAAAAATAAACATGTGTACGTTTTTACGCATCAGCGTTTATTATCAATATATTTCTAACATATTACAATAATGAATATGTATAGAGTGTGCGTGTGTGTGATGTAATAATAAATGATCTATGACAATTATAAATATAATTTTTATTTTCAGTACAAATGTATATAAATTAATTTTTATTTTTGATATATGATAACATTATTAGAGTCCTTCTGAGTAAAAATGCTATTCTATGTGGAACTTAATAATAATGAATTTAGTTTTAAAATATAAAGATCACTGGTTTAATACTATCACTGGTTTCATAATAAAGCAATATTTTCGTTGCAAATTCGTTGTCATGATATATTTATAAAAATTCTACCCTACTTGAAATAGCAGGATATGCACAAGATGTTTATATTATTAAGTACCTGATTGTGAGATTCCTTAACCTAGTATAGAATAGTATATTACGTAACGAGTGCCCAAAGTAGGCGATTCTCACACTGAGTTTGTCGCCCGAATGCAGCGAGGGGGCAAAATCCCTTGTCGGGGGGGGGGAGGGAAGCCCCCCCACGTTAAAAACCATACAAAAAGCTATAGAAGAGTACCTACTTTAAAACGGAAAAACAAACATTAAAATAAAATCATATTCATATATTTTTGATTCTGATTTTGAAATGCGGAATTCTTTCGATCCATAACCTTTACATTACAAAATTGAAAAATAATGATAACAATTGTTATATCTACAAAAAAAAAAAAGACTTCAACGAAATATTCAATTTTATTTCAACTCAATGATTTTTCAAATCGTAAACATTAAGTCCGGGCGCGAAGATGTGAACAAAGCACCTCGCGCCACTATCACTCGCGAATAAATGTCAGACGTCTCTTATATATATAGATAGATTCAAAGTGCATGTATACAAACATTTTGTATACACAAATTATATGTTTTTCACTTGCATAGTATTTTGCGCACGGGAATCTTATTTCGCACACGAAAATCGCATTTTGCGCACGCTTACAAAATACGTTAGGTAATCTGACATTTTGCACATGCAAACTGGTACGCAAAATCGAATTTTGCACACGGCGTTAGGAAAAACCCTTTAATGTAAGTACTACGTCATGTTACCAATTTAAATATTGGTAACTTTCATTATGAAATGAAGGTTCAAATGACGTTATGTGAATCAATTCACATCTTTGTAAGGCCTCTCTTCCGAAATAAATAAGATGCAATAATAAATAGATGAGTAAAAGAGGAAAATAAACTAGAAACAGATTTGCTGCTACAGTCATACATACAAGTACGAATTATCTCCTGGATATTCAGTAGTTAGCTAACTTTTCTTAATCAAAATCGACTAGACCATCCCCTTAACTTGATAAAATTACTTTCAAATCTGGAGACAAACAATAGGAATCAGACAAAATTGACTGTGGACAGCATGCGAGGTCTATTCTGCAGTGTAGGATGACAAAGGGAATAGTACATAACCATTGCACCTATCCCTATCATATACAATATCACTGACATAATCAGAAGAGATCTTGAAAACAGTAAATTTTCAATACACGGGCTAATAACCCAGAGTGCAACGACTGTTAGATTCTCTAGTCCACACCATACGTGGTAAATCGTATATCTACGACAAGTAGGTCCTTCGTTCAGGTTCACAATACTGAAGATATACACTACAGCTAGAGCAGCAGCAAAAAGTAAAGTCCGGATCAAATCCATTAACGTTGGTGGGGTCAATGGAGAAACAGTTTTATTTTGGCAGAATGCGAAGACTCCATCCTCTTTGTAAAGCCAGGCAGTCATTTCCATCCAAATAAGTATGCGGGCCACCAACGTGTATGTAAACCAGTTACTTGCTGCAATCGCGATTAGGAAGATGCGAGGAGCTTAAAAATTGAAAAATTATTTGTCATAATAAAAAGAATTTGGGAATCGCAATTTTATTCTTGACAAAGTTTAATGACTTACCAATGGTACCAAAGTGCCAGACAAAAAGTAGAATACGGCCCAAGGTATTGACAACAGTTTTGTCGGGTTGCGCCAATCGAATTGCACAATGATATGTTTTCATAGACCAGCCCAAAGTGAACAGCGTAACACAACCACCGACAATTTTGAACCACACTGTGAATTAGCAGAGGAATGGGATTAGCTACGCATTTTCAAAGCAAAATATGATAGTGGTGTTTGAAGGTGATCATACCTATGATGAAAAATTTTTCACGTCTGATTGCATAAAAGAAAATTATACATTTTGAAGCTTTGTAAAATGTACAGTTATTGTAGAGTGAATATAGGAGTAAAATTTATACTGTACTTGTAGTTATCGCTCTGTCTTCCATCAGTAAAATAGTCAGTTGTAATATGAGTTGCGGAGCTGATTCCAAAAAACCTTGAATAACATTGAGCAGTGCCAGATCCTCTTGCTCTATCAGCATCTTGGGATAGTAGTGAATAAGACCGTTGTTATCTCCTTTTTGTTCGCACTTTCGAAGCCTTAATGCATAGCACAGACTGCGCAAGTAGCGCAAAGGCAGCGCCAGTTGTAACAGAATGTCCATGGCAAAGTTTGCCTTTAGCTCTGTGATCTTCTCCAAGTAATTCTTGCTGTCATCTTCTCCTTCAGCTTGGATCTCCAACTGTTCAATTAAAACTATTGTCAATCATGATTGATATAAAGTTTCTTCAATGACAATAATTATGATGTTAAAAAGCATTGTGAGTTCAAGTTTGAGGAATGTACAGGTTTGAGTATTACTTGCAAAAAGATATAAAAATACAAAAATAAACTAATATAAAAATAAACTAATAAACAAACAAATAAATAAATAAATACTTTACATAATACCTTCCTGCAGCAGCCGGATCAAGGCCTTACTTACGTGAAAACGTTTCTCAGAATTCTATATGTTCATACCAAGATCTTAGGGTAAAGGTAAAGGAGGGTAAGAAATTCTTTATTCATTGTATGATTCTAGGTCTGAGGTACCCCAAAGAATATTATACAATACATATGCCTCTCTATTATGTGCTACCATGACTGAATCAAGTTATATTACCGAGTCTTTTCATCTACATAAATTTCAAAACATATTGAACACTTTACACTTTCACTTTTATGATATTGTGGCTTTTTTGGAATCCCTGGTTTTGTTTTAACTGTAGAAGTTGTAGCCTGCTTATTTGTTCTTCCAAATATGTTCACCCAGTGTCTGTACCATGCGTACTTCAATTCTTGGATTAATGTAATGGACTTTTTTGTTATAATTTTTAGGAGGTTCTAATTCACTTTTTGTGCGCAGATAGATCATTCTTGACATACATTTTCTGTTCGCTTTTTTCTTAAATAATCTTTTCAAGATCCTCTATATGCCCCCCTTACAGTGATGCCTCATCAGGAGGTTTCTCATCAAATTTGTAATTATAGATGATGCAATCCAGATTAGCATTAACCATCATTGGTAGTAATTTTTTGATGAATTTTACGAAATTTGATAACTGATCATATTGACTGTATGTACAATCCATTACTCTTCTTCAACATTATCATAGCTGCTCAAACCAACTCAGACAAGCTCAATAGCATACTCAAAGTATCCCCATTTTCGGAGACTGTATTAATCATACTTGTATAAAATTTTTTGAATTTTGACGCCTGAAAATTATTGCTGATCGCGCGTTTACTTACCTGCCTGTCGTCCCCGTACATTCGAAAGCTAATCCACGAACATATGATTGTTGGGATTATGACAAATGCCAGTGTCAAGCAGCCGTAGACAATGTCGTGGGTCGTAAAGTACTCAACTGTCAGATAAATGTCGCTAATAACATCGTACGCATGGGCTAACAGTGGGATAATCAAAAAGATTAGATCCCCTACTGTCACAGAAGGTGTTTCGAATGGTCTGTTGAAATAGCCGGTGTTTTCGGGCGATCTACGGAGTCCATTGTTGTTCTCATCGATCGGCAAATCAGATTGTGAATTTTGTGGATCCAGGAGTGAGTCTTCGCCTATCACATTTTGGTGATAATCAGCATCAGGCTCCTCATTATTAGTATTATCTTCCATTCTATTGTAAGTTCGATATATTGTATCGTAAATTAATTTCGAACACGGGGAATAATAAGCAATACAAATGTACGCGCGGATCACTGAAGCGCGAATGTTCTGCAGGTCGATGCATGCAGCGCAGAAAAGAGCGGTATACCGTACACCCCCACCACGGCAGTGGACGTTAGTTAAGGTCGGTTTACAATTGACGCATACGTTCCCGTAGAGAATTTAAATATACAAAATCTGTAGTATCGTCTACCAAAGAGGTCGTCTACAACTAAACACGCACGCGTTTGTAGACGATACTACAGATTTCGTATAGTGCAATTCTCTACGGCAACGTAAACGGGAACATATGCGTCAATTGTAAACCGACCTTTATACCGCGAGTTTTCTTGAAATTAAACAGACAACAGCGCATGCGTCAAATAATTTAATTTCATTGGTCGGCAACTCCGCCTTGCGACGATATTTGAGCCTGTGAGCATGTGAACTTGTGGGTGCTTTCCAACTAGAGCACTGTGCGACACAGTGCTGCACACTGAGCGATATGATTGGCTGAATGCGTTGGATCTAACAGAAATGGCTAATCATATCCTTCAGTGTATAGCACTATGTCGCACAGTGCTCTAGTCAACCTGCATCAGCAGACGCCGAAGCTCGAGCTTGCGCTGTCGCATGTGTAGTTTTAAGAAAACCTCTCGGGATTCAGAAATCTGTGTATTCTAGGTATATCATTGACTGAAGAATTCGAAGGCAGCTCATCGTAGGCAGTGTCGTGAGCCGAGAAAGAAAAAACTAGAGCACTGTGCGCATATGAGTGTACGACACAGTGCTACACACTGAACGATATGATTGGCCATTTCTGTTAGATCCAATGAATCCAGCTAATCATATCGCTCAGTATGTAGCACTGTGTCGCTCAATGCTCTAGTTGGAAGCACCCTTTATAGCGTGGGGATATTACATACAGCTTGTTTATTCGGTTTAGTCACTTCGCGTGCTGCCGTTAAATCGCGAATAAATTCAGAAGTCAAAACATCAGTATCTTCAAAATGGAGATTCAAACATCGCGGATGTCAAAACAGATCGGCATGATGTTTTCTGAACGTTATTTAAACCCGTCAGTTTAAGATAGTTCCAACTTTTGCCGAGTGACTAAACCGAATAGGCTGCACGTATAGATATACAGCGTTATACATACGATAACATTTCGGTCGGTAAATTTAGTCGCTGTTCATATTTCTAAGCGCATTTTCCCAGCTCAGAAATATAATGGAAACATCTTGGAAGAAAATTCCGATATATCTGTGCCTATGACGTCATCGAAATCAGTAACCATTCCGAAAACATTGACTGCTTAGAGGTTGCCTTGGAAATACCATAAAGACGGACGAAGCACACTACTCTGACGTTTGACAGGAAGATCGCTGATTGAAATTGATATTTTGTAAAGATGGTAGGTGTATCAATTGTCTGAATATATAACGAATCTTAGATTGATAATGATACCATTCTTTTCCTCAGGCACAAGAAGTCGAGGAAACTATGAAGCGCATTCAATCCCACAAGGGAGTGGTTGGAACGATCGTCGTAAATTCTGAAGGTTAGTTATTACGATTTGTCATAATTTGACAATAGATTTTAATTAAAGTAAAAATTCTCACAATATTTATTTACTATATAAAAAACTGTCCAATCATAAACAGGTATACCGATAAAATCAACGCTAGACAATACCACAACTATTCAATACGCTGGACTCATTAGTCAACTCTCGGATAAGGCACGTTCTGTGGTACGTGATTTAGATCCTACCAACGATCTGACCTTTCTAAGAATTCGAAGCAAGAAACACGAGGTGATGGTCGCCCCGGACAAAGAATTTATACTAATAGTTGTGCAAAATCCTGTCGATTAGAAATAAATCTATTATTTGTTTTCTCACCCTAGCCTATGTTCAGCTTTATAATATTTATATGCAAAATAATATTTTAAGCAGCTAATTGATGATTTATAGTTCAATTTTAATTTCTATGTATGATCGTCTTACGGTCCCTTCGTTATTTCTATTGCTTTTTATTTAATTTATATACCATAATCATACTTACATATTGATTCTATTCTATCTTGACAATGAGATATGTTAGAAATTTAAAGTAATTAATAAATTGATCAAAAATCAGATCCTCATGTTTGATATAAATAAAAATTTATTATACAATAATAAATTCCTTTAACTTTACACGTTACATTGACTATCGTTAAGAATATATTTACCTATAATACTATACCATATGTATAAAATTTTTTGTGCTTATAATACGGTATTTACAATCCGTCGTCACATCATTTCAAATCTGGATAAAAACCGTGCTATAAAATGAGCAAACATTTGAGCTGTAAGACAATATATGAATGATGGATAATGAACTTCATTATCGATGAATTACTATATAAAGTACATTAGTTTTTGTTTACTGTTTACAAGCTAGAACTACTGGTATATATCATATGGTTAGTATTGTCATGGTTTTTTTTTTCCGTACGCAAATGTGCTAATTTCGTTTTATATTTCTTATTTTGTGTTAGTTGAATGTCAATCAAGAGAAATGCTCAAGATTGAGAGAAAAAAATAAAAGTAAACTGCAAACATAATAATAAATGCTCAAGTATCAATTTCTCATACATCAATTAAAACAAGGCATACATTGGCCTGGCTTACAATAATTTGATTCAAGGTTTCTTGGGGAATACCTGAATAATCTAATTACTTTATCTTCAGAAAGTTATATTTATGGCACCTCGCACCAAAACAGTTTTAAGTATAAATAGACATATATATCAAGGTAAAAAAAGCTCTAAATACAAATGTTGTAGATTTGACTATTTCTACAATTCGAAAAAATACTTTTAAAGATTCATTTTCATGTTATACTACCGTTGATTAAATCGATCAAAAAATATTTACATTTCGTTGTTGAATTTCACAACCCTAAGATTTTACGATATAAGTTATATAAATAGCTTAAGGGATTTTTTCTTTCAGGCTACAAAGTTCATTAGAAAGATGATTAACGATCACGTGTATCGTTACATAGATATTCTTAAAACAAAATCATATTCAGTATACCTTAGGTAATTAGGTAAATTATTAATTCTAATGCTAAACTAGATAAGATTATTGTTAAATGATTCGAGAAGGTAACGACAGCAATTCGTACTATACCTATAATATATTGAAAAAATAAATACTAATAGTAAAGTGAAGAAAGACAAACAAATGCAGGACGTGTTAGATGCGAATATCACAGATTAATGGTTTTTTACAAACCATTGCAGTCGGCTAAAAGGTTCAATGACTTTTGAATGATTAAACTGTACCTATATGACTAAGAGACAGTTTAATTCAAGAATATTACCTACTTTGTAAAGTAAATTGTACCCCACAAAGTATAATGGTAATGATGGTATTGGAAAATTCCTTTTGTAGTTACAACAATGTTGTCAACTAGGCGCAGTTACTGGTTCTGGAAGACAAGTTTTGCGTTTTGTTGTGGGGTGAAAGAACATATAGTAAAGAATCATCGATGCAATACCTATGCAGAATGGCACAGTGCATAAAGTAATGAGGAATTCAAAATACCATTGTGCTTTAGTACCAGGGTCAACATACATAGCCCAAAGAACAGTGGCAGTTGCATTCTCTATCAAGCATAAAGCATAATAAAACAAATGTCTAACAAAAGTACGACCCTCGCTGGGATTCAGGTAAGTAAATATGTAAACTATGCCAAGTACACCGGCAAAAAGTGCAGATCTGAACCGTTCCCTCAATGTCAAAGGAGTGTATGGAGCATTTTCTTGGTCGCGACAGAAATCTGCCACTCCATGAGGCTCCGTAACCAGCCAAGTAGTCATCGCTGTCCAGTGCAGTGCGCAAGCTAGTGCTGTGTACAATGGCTGAATACTTGCGAGAACACTGATAGCCAAAATGCGTGAGACTGGAATATAAATCAAAATAAATCGTGTCAAGATTATCGCAATTTTTGTCAAAATAATAATGATTTTGTGACTTTTGAGAATTGAACAGATTTCACGAGATAGAACAAAATAATCAGGTCCTCGGGTCGAATTGTTGAATAATTAAGTATAATGTATCTTGTGATGTAATGCTTGTATACTTATTTTCTCTTTCTCAAGACTTACAATTTTCTATTCAATTTTTTATACTAATTGTAAGTCTCTGAATATTTTGTAGTACAAGGCATAGTTTGTAAAGAAAAAACGACAATGAATTAAAATGAGGCATACTATGAATGAGAAAGCTCATTTGAATCATAATTTTACTCCAATCATTAAAACCTTGAAAAATAAGCATGAAAAAATCTTCGAATGTTTACCAGTAACGCAGAAGTGCCAGATAAACTGAAGAACAGTTCCAGGGAGGCTGATATTCTGTTTATTACGTTGAGCCAAACGAATTGTTCGATGATAACTTGCCATGGACCATCCCATACTCACAAGAGAACTGCAAATGCTGACTATCTGATGCACCACTACAGATTTCATAATATCTGTTATTAGAGACACGATAAATCCTAGATAACATCATTAAGACTCTCACACCTGTCTCTGATAGATAGAAAAAAGTCTGGTCAAAGTGTATAGAATAAACACATTGTAAGAGTGAATGTATTTACATTGAAAAGTTGAGTTAACTTCACCAATAAGCAGAATCGTAAGTTGGAGTATTTGCTGAGGTGCAGACTCAAGAAAACATTCAAATACTCTAAGCAGAGCAACGTCTTGATCTTCCTTGAGCATTTTTAGATAATAACGTTCTTGACCTTCGTGATCCCCTTTTCTTTTACAGCTTCGTGCCATAAGTGCATATCTTAAACTGTCTAAATATCGTAATACAGGACCGAGTTGAAACAAAAGAACTAATATACAGCAGGCCTTTCTCTCAGCTGCAGTTGTAGTTGCAGTTCTTATTCTCTGTTCTCTGTTCCTTTCATTTTCGTCGGGATTTGTCATGCCGACCTGTGAAATGATATGAAACATTAATAGTATGTGTTGTGTGTTTGTAAATTGTTGTTAATATTACCTGAAGATCGTTGTCATTCATTCTAAAGCTGATGAAAGTGTTGACAAATGTTGGAAAAATGATAAACGCAATAGTCAATATGAAATAAGTTATTTTGTTGTCGATGCGGTATCTGACAGCAAGATTAATGTCCGCACCTATGTCAAATATGTGGGTTATTATTGAAAGGCTCAAAAAAACTACATCCCAACGTGTTACAGTCGCGTTTTTATGGGGTCTATCAATTTCGTCTTTGCCATTTGTTCCCAGATGGCGATCAGAGTTACAGTTGTCATCAGATTCAGCACTTAACCTTTGTAAACTGTCTACGGTTTCGTGAGGGTCTTTTGTTTCATGTATACGCATTGGAGAAAGCATGTTTAAGTGTATGCCACGCATTTGAGCAAGAATTTAAACGAAAAACAATCGAACATCTAAACAAAAAGCAACAAAAAGTAACAAGAGCGATATATTTTTAGGTAAAATACATATACTAGATTGAGTAACTGAACATCACGGCCGTATAAACGACATCGGTTACCGACCTTCTATTTTTTTTTATTTTATTTTATCTACGATGATTCTGACAGGTCAAAATTAGAACGGAATTCCTAAGCTGTTATATGTATAGGCGTTTGGACGCGGTTTTTTTGTTTTGGAATCGTTCAACCCGCACTTCAATTTCCAATATGTTTTCCACAACTTAGTTGATAATATTGTAACAAATTTATTACGACAAATCATTTGGATTGAATCCGCGGTTTATTGTAAAGTTATTTATTTCTATTCCCTGCACTATTCGCTTTAAAGGCCACAACAGTACGACAACATCACTAACAAGCAGTTGAAACGTGATTAGATAGATATCCAATCAAAAAATTTCTCGCAGATACCTTAAACAGATTTATGAGTCATATCGTTAGTGATCGTTACGTCATGTTTGTTTGATGAATTTTTTCAGCGCACCTCCATTTTTAGTTTAAGATAAAAATAATAAAGTTTACTTCCATATTTAAAATTCATTTTATTGTTTATTTATTCAGGAAACTCTGACATCAAATTCATGAATGAAGATCTACATCTCTACGGACTCAACGGTACACATAGCTAGTCGATTTAGTTGATCATATGCCCGACTTACGTCGCCTCGCCCGCTCCTGTATCTCGAATGTATACATCACGTCTTCAAATTTCTAGTATCTCTATGTCAAATTTTAGCTATTTATTTTTTTAGTTCCTGTTTTACCCCAGGGTCTCATCAAAGTTTTGCGTACTTTAAATCCGAAGCTGTAATGAGGAATCGATAAACCTTTGCGGGTCCTAATCAGTATATAAAAAAAAGCCGTAAAAATTTGTCTATATTTCAAAAACTATTTCTATGAATTAATACTTTTTCGAACAACTTTACAAACTGACTAAAGTGCGCTAAATAATGGTTAGAGATATGACAGATCCTACCGCGATCTTTTGTTGACACTCCTTTCTCCGAACTGTTAGATTTTTAATACCTGATTCTGAGCCTATTTTCTGAATGAACTAGAAACCAATTAATAAATCTGCATAATGGCTACTCGAAGTTTGACAGAACCCTTCATTCTTATGCGTAACAATGCTTCGCAGACCCGTCACATATATTCCGAACAGGTAAAATCTCTAATAACTTGAACTCGTCAAATATTATCTAAAAACTTCATCAACGTATCACAATACCGCAAATTTCAAAAACAGTAAATCATTTCAAAGTTGATATTATTCAAACACAGAATTTGTCGGACAGAATGGCTCTTGTAGGACCAGAATCTACAGCCGGTGGAGACGTCGAATTAGGGGGTTTAAATTCAGGGAGTGATGCACCACCCGTATGGTCCGATGCATTGGAAGAGACACAGTACATCCTAAGCCGGTTAAGAGCAAAACTTGCCGAGCTTAAAGAAATCCATGCAAAGCATTTGACTAGACCTACTTTAGATGACACTTCTCAGGTATCAGGAGATGTGATGTAAACAGGAGTTATCTCTTGCTGAGATAAAGCGTTTGGGTCTTTTATTCAAGTTTCTTGTTCTACTTGGTGTAGGAAGAAAGACAAATGGAACAATTGACCAGAGAAATGGGGCGAGCATTTACCAGTGGCCACCGGCAGGTACAGATGATTAAAACAGCTGCCAGACAGGAAAACAGAGCCAGTGAACGTCGATTAGCAGCTAGCGCTGCTGTAGCTCTTTCATCAGCTCTGCAGGAACTTGGACTGGCTTATCGAGCTGCTCAGAGCAATTACTTACAGCGTACTATCACTATTGATCTAATTTACATTGCTGGATTAAATATATCCGTCTAGAAGTTGAATTACACACGTTATTTGCTATCATGAACATGTCTTAAGGTTTTTAATAAAAGATAATCCTTATTGATGTCAGAATTGAACTCGAGGGAAGAAAGAAGTCGGCAGTACTTTGAGGAAGACCAAGAGTTTCTGTCAGTCGAGCCATCTGATTCTTGGGCAACTGATTTGAAGTTTGCCCAAGTTAGCGGAAGCAACTATGATCAACAACAAGAACATCAACTACAGCAGGAGGTTCTCTTGGAGTTTGATGATGAGGAAAGAACCAGAGAAGCTACTATTAGGGAACAGGAAGTTGGACATATCGTACAAAGCATATCTGATCTCAATCATATATTCAAGGTGAATTTTTTATATACATATATATTTTTATATGGTATATACTAACAGCCTGATATTTATTTTTTTAGGATCTAGCGCACATGGTACAGGATCAAGGTAGTATATTAGATAGAATTGACTATAATGTTGAACAGACACAGGCACAAGTACAGGAGGGATACAAACAGTTGAAAAAAGCTGATTCATATCAACGAGCAAATCGTAAACTGTACTGTATAATGGTATTGACTGTTTCAATTATCTTCATCAGCTTCCTATTTATTGTATTTAAAACCTAGTGTAATTAGGCAATATTACTAGACTAACTAATTATCCTTCAACGGCTACTTAATTAATTAATTCATCAACGGAATATTGAATTTTTTTATTAAATAAATAAATATCCTCATCATCAGATATTCATATGTATGTGTATATAGATATAATGTGCAAAAATGACTAAATCCGAAAAAAATATAGGTATTTATTTGAATGAATGTGTTTGCTGTTCTCTTGTTCATCATTTCTTACTATTCCTATATGTATACCCAATAATAACTGATTGCGCTCAGAATACTGATATGCGCGTTGTTGACCGAAGATTATGCATAGGGAGGATTTCTAGAGCAATGTATAGAGAGATTTATCGTTTAATCGCGATCCAAAATAACATTCAAAATGGCATGGGGCACGGATTCCGACAAAAGATGATGAACTTCATGAACGAACGTGAGGAAAAGCGTGTTTTTCGTTATGTGGCGCGACTTTAATGGATTGACTTCAGTGGCTTGACTACGTGGATTTAAATTTATACATTGCGATTTTGACTGAATAATTCGAATCGCCTGTACAGTAGGGTGATTTACTTGAAAATTTTTTTAAATTTTTTCGTGGGACACCTGTCCAAATTTTGACAAATTAAGAGAAAAAAAATTATCGTAAAGTTTCCGTGCAATCGGAAAATATTCAGAGGTTTGCTACTGGAGGTTGAACAAAATTATTCTGAAAATTAATGAAAATGAATGACTTATATTTTTCCGAAACGATTTATCGGAATACAAATTCGTTCATACTATTTATAACAATATAACTCGGTCTTAATTCTTCAGCATGTGCAATCGTTACTTATGTTGAAAACTAGGCATATTTTTCCAATGTTCGCTTAAAAAATACTTAATATGCCTAATTTCAACATATGTAAAATTGCACATGCTGAAGTATTAAGACAAAATTATATTGTTATAAGTAGTGTGAACAAATTTGTATTCCAATAAAACATATAAGTCATGTAGGTATAGTAGTATATGTAAGTATGTATACGAAAAAGTAAATCTGTTATTGACCGAGAGATGCGAGATAGTGACTAAAAAACTGCGTACAGCATATTCATCACATCTTCAAGACGATTTATTATTACAATATCAAATTCATACAGTATTAAGGGAAAGTCATAGGTAGTCTCTTTACTGGCAAAACTTGAACAAATTACATTCAGTGGTTGCTGAGTTATTAGACGTCAGAGTTAAGGCGATGCTACAGTCCGTTTTTAACGATCGAGCGTAGATTTCTAGAATCACCTTGGATTTGAACAAAATCGATACAAGTATTAACAACTTGTATGTATGTACGTTTTGCACGATAGCATACACGTATAATACCATTTTAGAAGCATGAAGGATTAAAATTATGTGTATTACAATATTGCTGTTATGCAACATTTATAGCGGGAAAACTCAACTATGATTTATCGCTAATTTTTTGAAGCACGAACTTTTGCACCGTCCAAACGGGTGGTCATGAGCGGGTGGTGCTCTTTGCTGTTATTCTCGTAACTGTGTTATCGATTCCTATGAAATTTAGACCCCCTAAAAAGAAAATGACTTGCCATCGATTTTTGACATATGTTGTTTATTCACTTCCAAAGCAAGAAAACAACTAAATAAAACCTATCATTGGCGGACGACTGTGCCATCGTCACATATAGCTCCTATGAAATTTCATGGACTTTAGAAATATCTTTAATGCTTGAAAAATTTTATGAATTTTTTTAAGTTCTTATAACTCTTTGAGCGACGGTAGCATATAGATTTATATTCCTTTCGGAAAATTCTATGTATTTCGAAAGTATAAAAAAGCCTTGCTGCTCCTATTTGCTGCGTTTAGGGAATTAAGGCAGCAATAACCCACCTCTTAAAATTAAAATCGTCAAACTTGTCCATAAGTATAAAATGTGTTGAGTATGTATCTGTTATTTCCATAGATTTTTTCCTTCCGTCTTTGTTGTGATAAAGCGACTTTTATTTATCACAGACTCGACACACAGCACAACGGCAAATATAGGTATGAGTCACACACGGTGGTCAGCTATGCCAGTTTAATCTCTACATACTACAAGCAATGAGTTTCAGGCGTAAGGTAAAACGTGATCACGGGGGGATTACCCTGATCAAATCATTAGGATCCAAGTTGTTTTCTCAATTTCGTTGATGCTGATAATTCGTTAAAGTGTAATGTGATATTTTCGGACCAAGGAACGTTCAACTCGACTAAAAATTAACTTATTATTGAGAAATGAATGGCAATTTTCCCTTCATTATCTAATTTTAATTCCTTTCTTAAACCTATCATACAGCTCTTGATAGTTTGATCCTAAGCTCCAAAATGGAAAGTAAGTAATAAAAACTTGTGTTACATATCGCTGTTTTAACTTATTTATTTATTCATACATTAGATGTAATGAATTAAATAGATCTAGATCAATAACCTCATTATCACTTAAAGAATTGATGAAGAAAAAGCTGTCCGCTAAGCAAAAGGGAAACATGCGTCAGCTGGCTGAAGTGACCAACAACTTAGGAGACCAATACTTTCTATCTGGGAACTTGAGCAAAGCTTTAGAAGAATATACTGAGGCAGTTAAGGCCTATGAGATTTTTGGTGTGAATCTAAAGTGTGCCGTTGCTTACCGAAGGATTGGTGAAATAAATACTGATCTTGGAAAATATGAATGCGCAATAAAACACCTGAACCTTAATCTTGGTATAATTGTTTATTCATTAAGTTGACAAAAGTAAATATGAAATATCGTTAAATAATATAAGCAAATAATTGATGTTGACAAAACAGAGGAAGCCAAAAAGTTGAAGAATCCAGTAGAAGAACAGCGAGGATTTGCTGCATTGGGCCGGACTTATTTTCTCCTGGCTCATACCTTGCCGGAAAGAAGTGACAAACAAGCAGAAGCTCTTGCTAATGCTAGGAAATTCTACAACAAGAGTATAATACTTTGCGACAAGTGAGATTCACATTGATCACAGTCTTATATGTAAACCTGAAACTTGGGAATTGATACAACTGTAAATCAGGATTGGCATTACTTAAACCAAATGATTTAAGCCACTGATTCAAATTATATCATAAAATATTCAAAGTTTTCTGAAGATGTGAAAAGATTTGCTATTCATCCCGAAATCGGTTAATGATTCAATACTCTTAGGTCTCATAATTAAGTAGTTGAATTCGTCTAAAAAGTATGTAAAGTTTACATGTTTCAAACTAACTAAATATTTCTCACCTTTATTTGAAGATTAAAAGGCATCCCAAGAGAGGAATTAATGATAATGCGTGCTCGGCTGCTATTGAACCAAGGTCTAGTACAATATGCTCAAATGGAGCCCAACGAGGGTATAAACTTGATCAAATCGGCCATTAAAATACTGTTAGCTAATAAATTAAGCGATGAATTGCACAGAGCTTATCTCGCGCTTGGAGGTCTCTATGAAAAACAGGGAAACATAAATCTAGCTGTGGAGATTTTGGACCTGGCAGCCAAAACGGAGAACAAGTGTATGATGGCGGACGCTATTCTTGCAAAAGCTGAGCTATTTTTAAGACATGGTGAATGGATGAATGCTCGGAAGGTTTTAGTGGCTCTTTATCAAGACAAGAGTTTGTCGCAATCTACACGAAGACAACTGGAAAAATTCCTGCGTATAGGTAAATGAGTAAATTATTATTTAAATCAGCTTCACAATTTTCTAAAAACACACACTTTAACATTTTTTCTCATTCATTCACAGCTGTAACTCTCTGCAGAGGGGAAGAGAAACTTAAATGTAAAGACAAGAAGATAAACAATTTGAAACTATACGAAGACTTGGGAGACGCGGCAGTAGCTGCTCACTGTTATAATAAGGCAGTGGAATATTATGAAGAAATGCTTCATCATGCCGAGAGTGATAAATCTAACGAGAAAATAGCAGCAGCTTTAGTTTCCTTGGCACAGACATTTAAAGACGCAGGTGAATACAAAAAAGCTTTGCCTTTTGCATATAGAGAGCTAAAGATGTGCTCTGATCCCGCGAAGCTTGTAACACAGCTTTGCTTCTCGCGGATCTTTTAGAATCTGCGGGATCAACAAGCTCCAAAATAATCGACATGTTCAAGTTGGCACTTACAAAGGCAGAGATCAGCAGGGATCCGTCGCTTGAAGTCACAGTTTTGAAGGAGTATATCCATTATCTAGAAAGCCAGAAGTCTGAGATCAAAACGAGACTAGATCTTCTTTCAGACAGGATACCTGTACTCGATAGTGAAAAGGAAATTCCATACAGTCAAGATGTCGGAGCTGATATCTGTCTCGATGATCTCTCAGACATGGATCACTCAGACGCAGAGAAAAACAAAGACAATCCTGGAACTTCCATGCCCAGAGAAAGCTCAAAGTTTTCGATAAAAAGGAATTGCAAAGGAGAAACAATGCTTCACTTAGCCTGTATTAGTGGCAGTTATGAAAAAGTCCAGAAACTACTTGAAGATGGACATCCGACTAATGTGAGAGATTACTGTGGTTGGACGCCACTTCATGAGGCAGCGAATTACGGTTTTCTTGACATAGTAAGGCTGCTGATAAATGCAGGAGCACATGTCAACGACCCTGGAGATAGTGCGTGTGAGGGAGTTACTCCTCTGCACGATGCAGCTGATGGCGGTAACTTCTCTGTAATGAATTTGCTGATTGAAAAAGGTGCAGATATTCATGCAACGACCGAAAAAGGCAACTCTATTCTCGATTCTCTTGAAGCGTGGCGGAAACGAGCAAAGAATTTGTCTAGCGAGGTAGAATTAGAGTACAATTATATCTACAAAAAATTATCTGCTAAGACCGTTGGTAGATGTAAAAAGAACAAGATGATAGACAGAGTAGTAGCCAGCCGGAATGGGAAATGCTATGAGTTAATTCACTTGGACGAAGACTAAGACTTAAAGGGCAGAAGTAATGCGTAGATAAGAATTTATTGATATAAAAGGTATTTTAAAGTAATAAGGTTCAAGGGGACGTTCGTGTAATTGAAAATTTATAAGATTTATGAAAATGCTTTTTCTATATTTATACAATCGTTGGCAACGTAGTTTTAATTTTTTAAATCTAAATGTAGGTTTATACAGAGAATAAAAATATATCGATAAAAGCACAAGGAAAGCGTAATTTCCATGTAATTTCTTTAAATTATTGGGAATCCTGAAAAAACTAGTGGCTTCTCCTGCATTAACGCATTTCAGTTAATTTTTAGCACAGTACACATGTGGCACACATCGACACAAAACGATATGATTGGGGCTTTCCGTTAAATCCGACCAATGATATCACTGCGTGCGTTTTAAGGCTGGTTTATAACGAAGTAAGCAATCGTACAGCGATTAACGTGAAAGTCAACACTGTCAGCCAGCTTTTATGTTGTCTATCCTGTAAATTTGCGCCGCTAGAATATACAACTTCACTCAACAATGTGCGAGTTTCTGTTGACGGTTAAACATTTTCTAGTTGACGTCTTGGCGATTTGATTTTGGTTAGAGTTGTAAAAATGACTTCGTTTTTGGCTGATGTTTTAGTTACGGCAGGTAATTTGAAATCTTTAAACATACCAATATTCTTCTTCTTCTTCTCTTCTCTTTTAATTTCTTTTCTTGTTTAATTTCATTCAAATTATTTAGAAACAATTTTTCTGTCAACAATAATATTGTTGCCTCCAGCTGACGTGTGTTTAATATTCATTATAAATAAAACAATATCTGAGTAACTACGTTAAGGCTTTTAAAAGGCTTATTTCAAATTTGAATCAATGATTTTGCTATCAATTTCGAAACAAAATACGATACTTTTAATGGCCCAGTTTTAAATTAGATTGCAAATGAAAATACTGTTTCAGGAAAATATGAAAAAATTGATTTAGATGAAAAAATATCAGATCTGCAATCTCAAATATCAAAGTTAAAATATGAAGTAAAAGAATTCGTCGAAGATAATTACATAGAATTTGTACCAAAATTGAAAAAGGATCAGTCTTTGATAATCGAAGTTAAAAGGCTCATTGACGAAATGAATATTCTTCAGAAAAGAGTACAAGATCAGGTATACTTCAAACCTTCTATATTAACCGGACAAAAAACATTCCTTATACATTACCTAGAAAAAAAATTTCTCCTCGTCGAAAAATTCAATGAATTTTCTTCTTTGAACAGATTAAAATTGAGCTTTCTGGTTCGACAAGAGAACTGAAGAGCCTTTCAAACGATTTACAAAAATCTAGTATAAGTTTATCACTGTGCAGTCGACTCATGGAGTTAAACAATTACCTGCAATCTGCTGAGAGTTATAAAAAAGAAAAGCGATATGTTCAGGCCGCTAAAACTCTACAACAGATGCAGAAACTGTTGGATGATCCGAACACGGATTTACAATACTTAGATATTTTCCGTGCCTTAAAAAATGAATATTGTACAACCTATGGGACGTTTTTAACCGATGTATCTTTCCTCTGGCAACAATATATCCAATGGGAAATAGTTGAGACTGGTTCTGAGCTATCTTGCGTCAATTTTAGCATCTGTTGTGAGTTAGATGAGATGCAGAATTTGGTCGAAGCCCTGCATCATCTGGACAATCTGTCTAATAATTTGAATAAATTGTCTAATAAATTGATGAAACACTTGATCAGTCCAATAATTAATTACGAATGTTCTGTCTATGTTAAAAACGAGATTACTTTCTGTGTGGAAACATCGGATGAAACTAAAAAACCTGGGTACAAAAGCGTTCTTCACAATTTGACGCTACTTTTTCAGTTTATGCATCAGCACTTGAATATTGTTGTTGAAAACGAAGAAACGTTCTGTTCAAAGCTTGAAGTCCATCTTTTTAAACAGTTCTCTGATAGCTTGATCAATAACTGCATATCGCACACTATTCCAAGCTCGAGCATCGAGCTTCAAAATTTTGAGCCTGTTGTTCAGGATATATCAAAATTTCAAACTTACCTTGTTGAAATAGGTGAGATTTTTTACTCATCGATGGATTAGTAAAGGAAAATGCATCAAAGAGAATCTTTTAGTTTAAAATCCACTGATTTTCCCAGTTACTGGATATATATAAATATTTTACAGGATTTATTGCACCTGACAAAATATTTTTATCTGAATACATTCAGAACGTGGACGGATTGTTCATAGACAAAATATGTCAAGATTTTTTGGGAAAAGCTAGAGCCATAATGAAGAAAGATCTCCATGATTCCATCAAACATGAAATTCAAGTATTAGGAACAAATCTGTATTAGTGTCTTTATCATCTTAGATATATTCAATCTGCTTAATTTACAAACAGTTAATTTACATCCTAGAATTACGAATCTCCAAATATTTAATATCTTTTATTTGATCAGGGTCCAGCAGAATATCCTGACCATGTGACAGACAATTATGATCTAAAATCTAACAGGAAATTGAGTAAAGACACGTTTCAGTTACCACCTTGTCAGATAAGGTACTTAAGGTTCCTAATCGTTCTTCTATCACGTTTTGTATGATCGTTGAGAAACTATTATCATCCATTATCATGTTTCAGTAAAAGCGTCAAAGAGATCTTAGACCTGGTTAAAGAGATTCTAGACGAATCATGTCGGAGTTCTGACGTGTGTGCTGTGAGATTGTTTTATACCAGTAGAAACATATTTGAAATGTATGCAGTTCTGGTGCCAGAATATCACAAGAGATTCTTAGAGACTATACCCCAACAAGTTGGTAAGATCAGAAGTACAAGATCTTCAATACACAATTACCTTTGCATATTGTAGCCAATTGTTAAATTGAATATTTATCAGCTCTGTTTCATAACAACTGTATGTACCTGGCCCATCATCTACTCGTATTAACACATGAATATAAAAACAAGATGCCTGATGTTCTGCTGAAACACAATGTCACTTATGCTGACCAGACCTTGGTATTGCGTTCTGTTGGCTCAGACTGCTTTCTGGAGCATATGAGATATCAGAGAAACATGATCATTGATATACTCAGAGAATCAGGTAGGAAAAACTAAAGTTTATGCAAAAAAAAAACGTACTTTTACATTACAGAAGATTCAGCTGACTAAAACGAAGCTCAATTTATACTGAATAAAATTTTACTACAGGACTGTCGACGTTAGGACACGTTCCTGAGCTACCACCGAATACAGAGAAAGCGATCAGGCAATGCATCAGACAAATGGAGCTTCTAAAAACTGTATGGCTAAATGTGCTTCCTAGCAATGTATATTGTCGGGCTGTTGGTAGGTGTCGTTGCAAATAATTGAGTGTTTTTAGTGATGTATTCTGTTTGGTAATAAGAACAAAAAACTTTTTTTTTTTTAAATGCAGTTGGTGCGAGACTCGACCGAGTTTCTTAACAATTACAGTTTTTTACTTTAAGTAATGTATGTCTGTTTGTCTATTCACGTATTTCAATTGACAAATTTGCAAATCCGATTATAATTCAAGAACTTATTATTGAGGGAATCAAATATTTGCAGGATGTATAATGAATTCAATGATCGATGAATTGGTTACTAGAGTGATAACTGTGGAAGACATTCCTGCTGATGTTGCTACTGAATTAGTAACGCTGTTCAAAATGGTCATAAATAGAACACCATCTATATTTTCTGTGAGTATACATGTTTGTTTATGATATTACTTTACTTCTCATGTGATAGTGATTCAAAAATAGAATGGTCAGAGGATATCTAACTTCCTGCAGGGGAAATTATACATGATTTTTTTTTTTTCGTTTTGTTTCATACATATTATATTTGTATAAGAGGTTTTATACATTTTATTTTTTCATTTATTTAAAATTATTATACACTTTTCATTGTCCGACAGTAAGATTTTTTGTTTGTTTATTGGCTTTGTATTGGGGATTCTGATTTATATATAATTATATATGTAATCATTCGGTAGATTAAATGGATTGCAAAAAAAAAAACAAAATATGAATATTAAGGGATTGAAATAGTTAATAACTTTGGAAGTGAGTCAAGAACTTAATAAAGTTTTAAACTTCTATTTCATTTTTTTTTTTTTCTATATCAAACTTTCGCACTTTTTGCATATATTGTATAAATGGAATTGTTCAAATTCCTGGAAGTATTAACATATAATATTATTCAATGGAATTTAAGATGTTATACATTTATTTATTTAAATATAGATTTTCACGATTTTAAAATAATATAAAGGCAATAAAAAAAAAATAATCATAAAAATAAAATCAAAAAAAGTATTTCTAACGAAGAATGGATGTAAAAGTAATTTATAAAATTAATTCTGCTTTTTTTTTTATTCATCTGTTGTTGAAATAAAAGTAAAATTGAGGCAATAATATTTCTGTTTACTAGGAACCCAACAAACTTAAACTTCATGTTAAAAGATGGCAGAAGTTATTGGAATTAGTCAACGTGCTCGGAGCCTCCCTGAAAGAGATTGATGACAGATGGGCTGATGGAAAAGGGCCGTTGTCACATGAGTTCACGGCTGCCCAGGTGAAACAGCTAATTAGAGCTCTCTTCCAAAACACTGATCGTAGATCTATGTTACTCGCTAGCATCAAGTGATGCTTCTCTGCGTATAATGAGTATTAGAAATAAAAAAGAAAAAAAAAGACATCTTTTTATTTATATTACAAATTAAACATGCATTGATTATGTATATACCATGTTTCTTATTTTTTTTTTTTGCCCACAACCCTAATGTTACCAAAAGCTTCGTATGTATAATGTATGTATTATATGTGATTCCCATAATTTAAGATTTCAAGATCAATTTTCATTGACAAAAAAATTTATATATATATATTTTTTTTTATATCCCAAATACTTTTAGGTAATGACACGATAGTATTATCAATCTTGTGCATAATCAATCAATTGTATATACGTTTTCTTTTCTTTTTTTTTTTTTTTTCAACAAACACTTTCTGGCAAATTCTTTAATTATTTTCTTTTTTTTTAATATTTATATGTATAGTTAGAAACGCGCTTAAAACGGATCTTAAACACACACATTAATTACCCATATTCGCAAGCAAACTTAACTCTATCAATCATCGTGAAGTTATTATTCGATACTTCTAATCTATCTATATTGTTATATCACAATACTTACACGTTCTCGGTCCCTCTTGAAACTTACACAGAATCGAATCTAGTTTGTAGAACGTAGGCGGATATATATTTATATATATATATCTTTTTTCCAGTAAACGAAGATGAATCAGGTAATATTTCGAAGATCGAAAAAAAAAAAGTGATTTTAATTTTACTCTTTCGGCTATCAAAGCAATCTTTTTGTATTCAAAAATTTATTTTACTAGAAGCAAACAATCTTATAGTGGATTATTTTATTCCAAATTCAAATCAATTCACTCGTTGTTCATTCATTAAAGACTTCAAATTATTACGTGCACGAAGAAAGAAAAAGAAAATCTTTTTTGGAAGCAATTTAGCAGAGCTATTCTCGAATATCGGATTTAATATGAATTTTCCGCAATGAAGGTATGTTCAATATTGACGTACTGAGCTCCATGTTTATTTATTTTCATTTTTTTTTCTTTAGTATAATTCATCGGAGAGTATCGTCAGTGGTAAAAGAAATTGACGGTATTTTTTTTTTTTTTTTGTAGAAACTCCGATTGAGCATTATATTCTTTCTCTCTTTCTCTCTCTTTCTAATAAGATAAAATCATTTTCCCTTGGGTAGGGTACATCTCTGTACGATTATATTTCTCACTCTATTCGTAGTTTCGTCAAGACATTAGAATGCCAAGTATATAAAATTTCTGGAGTTCACATATTTTATTTGTCCAAAGTATCCCAATTGGGTTCGACGTTTTTCGTCTTTTGTTTTATGAAAATAACGTGTTTTTTTCAAAAAAGATTCTCTATTACCGAAGCATATACTGAGGTATTCAACTAATACTGTTCAATAAAGTAGACGGAGACAGTGGGCAGGCAGACGGGCAGACAGGCAGGGGTGGCGGGCGTGGTGTGCGCAAGTTATTTAATTCTTTTCCAATTTGCAATAGTAATTTACAGTTGAATTAGAACATTATTGCCAGGATAGTGGTTTGATTGTTTTTTTTTTTTAGTTTTTTTTCTTCGGTACGACAGATCACAAAAGTAGTTGCAGTTTGTAAAGTCTGTTTCATTATATATATCTTTTCTTTTCTGTATTTATTTTTTTTGTCTTCTATCAATGATTAATAGAATTGTAGCTTGTTGCGATGAAGTAGTGAGACCAGATCATGGTCTGAATTATGTATATATTGATAAATTGATAATAAAATCGAAACTTGTAAATAAAAATTATTTTCTTTATGCAGTGGCTTTTGAATCAGCTTAACAACTTACTGAATTTTTGTGGCCAGCCGTACAATAGGTAATCTTTATATTTTGGTACATTGCGTTGATTAATGTATTTATTATTATCATTTTTATATAAAAACATTTCTATTATTATGAATAGTAAATAAACGTCGCATCGTTTTTTTTTTTACGTAAAAATTAAAAAAAAAAAGTAGTTTTTTTTAGTACTAGTTCATTATCCCCTTTAACAACAACGATAATAGTACTCTAAATTTCGATTTTAAGATGGTTTGTTCTGTCTTATTTCTTTTCGTTTTCTTAGTTCATATTATGTCGACTTTTAAAATTGATTATGGAAAAAAAGAAAAAAATTATGATAAAAATCAATTATAAATAAGGGTAAAAGAAAGTAAAATAACGAAAAAATAAAATAAAAATAAAAAAAAAAAAAAAACCAATAACTTACAAAGTCAATCAAAGAACACCAGTCAGTTTTTTTTTTTTTTTTTTTTTTTTTTTTTTTTTATGGTTTTTTTTATGACGCAAAAGGCGATCATTGTTAGATAATTCATATCAGAGTCACTCGTGCAATCTTTTGTATTCTTGAGTATTGCAGCTAACGGTGGATAATTTATTGTTAAATTATGATTGTTATCATTGTTATTATTAGCCGAGTAGCTATAAAATCGTTTATCAAAAATTCGATTTTTCATTCAACAATTTCATGAATCTTAATAATTCATTCTTTAATTCATTCTTTTCTCTCTGTTAAGACGACGCGACTTTACGCCATGTAGATAAATAGCTTCGAAAATTGAAGAAAATAAAAAAACACCACAAATAGGCCACTCGGCAATTTAGCCATACACCAGCCTAATAACTAGTATGCATTTTTAGAGAAAATATCGAAGAAGCAATGGCAGAGCAGGCTATAAACCATAATATAAGATGTGAGAAATAATTTTTTTTGTTTTCTTTTATCGTAAATCGTAATATGTAATTAAACTTGTATATGTACATATCGCTGCGTAGATTGGACAGAACGTAGTCGTCGAGGCGGGTTGTTGAAAGGCCCGCAGTTCATAGTGGTAACGCAGCGTAGTTCATTTATGTGCATTCACGCAGATGACGATGACTGTGAACATGGGAAGTGCAAAACAGGGTTTCACATTACTTTCGCTGACAGTACAATAGACCGCTGCTTCACTAATAGACAGCCTTGCGACCATAGGTCAGCTTATCTGCGCATGCATCTCCTGATTCCGATAATTATATTTAAACGATAAACTTCCCTTTATACCATTTACGCATGCATCTCTCATATCAACATTCTTAAATATATACTAACGACAGTCATAGTCAAACTATGACTATTATTTATTAGAAATTTTTTACTTTTTCTTTCTAACTCTCAGATTTTTTACCATTTTATATATTCTGGATGGATGCTGCGTGCTGCTGGGCAACTTATTATTTCCTACACACATATATAAGGGTGGTCCTTATTTTGGGTATTTTTGAAATTTGATCCGGCCACCCCCCAGAATCTTTCCAAATATATAATAAAAAATGCCTGTAAAGTTTGAGCCCTTAATATTAATATTAACCTGTGCCTCAAAGCGACCGAAGTTTCAAATGTAAAAATACATGTATTTTTGGACATCGATTGTATAAAAATTGTTCTCATGTGATAGTTTATCAAAAATTCTGAAACTTGTCTTAGTTGTTGCCTGAAACAAGAGGTACAAAAAGGTTTTTTCATTATATATTTTTTTCAAAAATAAATTTCCGACTTGTAAAATAGAAGAAAAAAAAATAATGTAAAGGTCATAATTTGGAAATTTACTTTCGAAAAACAAAAATATAATGAAAATACCTTTTTGTACCTCTGGTTATTAGCAACAACTGAGCCAAGTTTCAGAATTTTTGATGAACTATCACGTGAGATAACAATTTTTATACAATCGATGCATAAAAGTACATGTATTTTTGCATTTGAAACTTGGGCCGCCTTGGGGCACGTGTTAATATTAATATTAAAAGCTAAAACTTTAGAGGCATTTTTTTATAATTGGAAAGATTCGGGGGTCGGCCGGATCAAATTTCGAAAATACCCAATTAAGAACCACCCTAATATATAAATATATAAAATTATATATATAAATAAATAAATAAATAAATAAATATATATATATATATATATATATATATATATATATATATATATATATATATATATATATATATATATATTTATATATGAAGACAAAGTTTCGTCTAAAACAATTGTTGGCTCTAGCTTGAGATTCTGATGTCTCAAAATAAGACACCAAAGAGAAGACTAATCAAAATATGATACAACCGATATTTGATCTTTTTATTTTTTCAAGACATTTATCTTGTGGTTGAATATTATATGATTCCGAAGTACCTGAGTGATTCTCTGCTGACTAGTAAGATGACCGAAAACTTCCACCCTCATTTCTGCGATCGCCACCGTAGCCAGAACGAGATGTGTCGCGTGGGCTGTAAAACACATCCCAAAAAAAAAAAAAACATTCCATGGAAAAATCGAATTGATTGAATCAAGAATAACTAGTTTCTGAGACTCTAAAAGATTATCTTATTGCCATATGAAAGTTAAATACTGACTGATTGACGAGATTAATTGAAAGATTTTCAATTTTCTAATGGCTTTTTGACAGTATTTTGAACGATTTGTTATAAAAATCAGAATGCACAATATTCTGAATGTATTGTAGATGCCATTCATTGATTAACGATTTACCAATCAAATTTTTTCTTCAGAAATATCTGTACAGTCTTATACGTGTGCCCAGCCAGCAGCGCGCAACTAAGTTAAGTACTCTTATTTGCTTACGTATGTGTGTTAGACTAAGTAACAATAGTGTGTTTTACCCACATAAAATTCTGGAGTAATTTTTGCGATCTTAACAACAGCTTCCTCAACTTTATCAGAACTCACTTGAAACGTGTTCGCAAAAGAAGAATCGACGATTTTTGTACTTTGATTTATTAATTGTTTTTTTTTTTTTTTAAGCATTTATTATTGCTCTGTGTATAGATATCCAGATAGTTTATAAATTTTTAAGACTTTATCATAAACCGGGATGTTTTTTTTTCGTTTTCTTTATTAGCAATTTTGCCTGTTATTTTGTCATTTTGTTGTTAACTGTCGAAGAACTATTCTTCAAAATCTACTCGTTCCAAGTTTTATTATTTAGCGTAGTGTTGATAATTGTCTGAATTTGTTTTTACAGCTGATGAAGAAGTATCGCAAATTATTTCAGAAGTATTTTATGACGATTAATCGAAGACCAGTTATCTCAAATGTGATTTGCCATTTGTCCCGCCACTTTTATCGAGGTTTCTTCGTCGATTAATCGAAGACCACTTTAACAATTAATATTTTCATTTCTCTCTTGGTATTCATTTACCATAGGAAGAAAGTAGTCGTTGTATAGTCGAAGAACATTTAAATGAAGTTTGCCAGAATACTTGGTTGTACATATATTAATAACTTCGAGGAGTATTTTCGTCGATTAATCGTAGTACAGACAAGATCTAAACCCGGTTGTCTGTTTTCGTGTAGAAGCAGTTCTCTCTTTTATATGTAAATGAAATAAAAAAATTAAAAAATAAATTTATCGAAAGGGAGGAAAAATAGACAATCTCTTACCGTCTGCACGATAAATCGTACACTACAGCATATCAATACCAAAAAGTATTTCAGATAGATACATCTTTTTTTTTTTTTCAAGCAGAGTGATAGTATGAAAGGGTATGTCTATTGCCACCAACATTGTTACGCGATACAACTGCTTTGTAGAGAGAAAACACAATTTTGGAACAAAAATACTAAAAAAAAAAAAAAATAGTAAAAAAACAAAATAAATAAATAAATAACACAAAACTGAAAAAACCGATGAAAAATTATTGTCTAAAATTTATCTCTGAATAAAAACTGTTTGATTAAACAAAGTCGAAGTTTAAAAAATCTTCACAAAACCCCTTAATTATTTTTCTTTTTTCTTTTCTCCCATCCCATTCTTGTCGCAGTTCCAACGTTATACAATTCAACTAGAAACAGACAAACTCTTTGGGAAGCCAACCATGCTTTGACGGTTTGAATATTGGTTGGTACTTTGAGACAGGCATGTATATCATTTGATTGAATCGTATGGTTTTTTTTTTTGATTGTTTTTAACGAAGATATGATCGTTTAGTACCTGCCACGCCCAGCCGGAGATCGACTGCGATACCTCGACGATCCGTTGTCCCTGCCGCTGTAGTAGTCACTGCCACTACCACCACCCCCACCACCACCACTACTTCCGTAGCTGTCGCGGCTGTAGCTGTCTCGACTTCCGTAGCCACCACCACCACTGCTGCGACTAGAGCTGTAGTCATCGCCAAAACGACCTCTGCCCCTACCCCCCCCTCCGCCTCTGCTTCCTCGATATCCACCACCACGATCTCCATAGCTGCTGCCGCCCCCTCTGTAGCCCCCGCCGTTTCCACCCCTAGATCCAAATCCCCTACTACCTCCGCTGCCCCCACGACTCCCTCTGAACCCTCCACTGCCTCCTCTACTACCTCCACGTCCCCGACCACGTGAGATTTCAACTCTAAGTTTAGCCCCCATGATTTCTGTGCCGTTCATATTGTCACAGGCTACTTCAGCCTCGTCTTCGTTTAAGAATTCGATAAAGGCAAAACCTGGGGGGTTGAATGCCACCCATACTTTGTTCAATTTGCCAAACTTTTCAAATTCAACCTGTAAATCTTCTTTCTTGATACCTTCGTTCAGACCGCCGACGTACACTCGTGTGTAGCCTTCCGCGCTCATGGTTACCTAAGAATAAATACTTGTTTTATCAAGGCTATAAATAAAAATATACCAACTTAATACATAGTCAAAGTTGAACAGCTGTAAGTATCAAATTTATTTACAGGTTTGGGCACTTTTGTATTGTTCTATTGTCTATCGAACGTGAGCATTTTGGAGGCACATTATTTTATCCTGTGCAAAAAAAACTGCACATTATTTTTTATGTGGTTATCAGAGAAGGTCTGGAAGTTTTATGTGTTTACTTTTTATCAGTAACAACCATATTCTCAAGGAAGTGTCCAAACCTGTATGGAATATTGTGGTTTTAAGATAGCAGAGGCGATTATTTCAAAAAAATAGACTGATATCAGAGTCAAAGATATTTCGTTTAAAACTTCAGGGTAACTACAGAGTCTTGTTTTTCACGATTCCAGGCTGATTTTTCACGAAAATTCAAGGTCACTTAAAAGTATCTCACAAAGTAACCATGGGAAGAATATTGGAGAATTGGTATAGTTTTTGGTCAACATTGGAAAATTTTATTATATAAATTATCTTAAATCTCAATATTATTAGTAACTTTGAGAGATTAGCAATCTTATAAATTGAAAACTATTTTTATTTTTTGTTTTAATTCTGTAAAATTCAAGGTTTAAAACAAGGGAAAAAAATTACCAAGATATTTTTACGATTTCAAAGCTCTAAGAAAATTTCAAGCCAATTCCAGGCTTTCCGTGACCTGTAAGCACCCTAAACTTTCTTCTAACAGTACAAGTATTTGAAAATGGAAATTATGTGACTTTTTCAATTCTGAATGTACTATAGAACCATCAACAGCAAGCTTTGCAATATTCAGGATTGTTACAAACTGTCAGCTTAGAAATTAGCTGGCTTTTGCTAGTTTATCAGACTTGTCACAACTTTGATTAGTATCTAAGCTCAAAGTTTACTAATTCAATCCATTTAGTATTAATTAAATTAGTTAAAATTTTGAATTTCATAACTGTTAAAATATCCAGAATTGATACACGTCATATTCTTCTAACAGCTACATCATTACACAAGCTACACAAGTTTCTGTAGAAAGATAAAATTTCCTTGTTGTTGTTAACAAACCAACTCTAGAATATTGTGTAAATGTATGTTTAAATCGACTCTATTATCTTTATTTAGTATAAATATTATACTAAATGTTTCATTATCAAATAATATACAAGGACAGCAGTTCAATGATATTAATTTACAATACAAAAAAATGACATTATTCACTGTAAAATTTGGCTACATTAATTGTAATCAAATGTTGAGAAATTTTCGGTTTCATAGTTAGAATGAATTATGAAGACTTGAAGAAGCTTGAGACAAGTCAAGCACAGGTGCGCATTTTAATTGGTAGTTATATATGTACGCACAAATGTATAGTGAAACGTGTTTGAATGGAAAATTTAAACTAAGATGAGCCAGACAGTGCAACTGTGAATGTACGCTCAATGTTGTAGAAGTATAAATGGATGTTGCATGGAAATATTGCGAATAACCGATCAAGGCTTTTGGCAATGGCCTAAAAACGCAAAAACAACTTTTGACGTCATAGAAAATATAAATAACAACTATTCGCATTGTAAATTGTTTAAAATGTGTAAAATGCAACTTTTGGAGACTCGTAATATTCCGACTGTATAATTTCGTTATAAAAATCCCTATATTATTAGCAGCTAACAATGCATGTTAACAACAATAGATGAACAGCTTTTTTTTCGATCATATAGATAATTGCGATTGCTAAAGAAACTAGTAGATACATGTCTAGATGTGTTTTAAGAATCGAGAATTTCGGCGCGTAGAAAATGCTCCAAAATGGATGGTGCTAGGCGGTGATTGCCGGTGGGTAGGGCAAAAGTGGAAGATATTTTTTGCGAGTTTTGTGGTGCTGTTAATAATGCTATTTCCTCAACACTTATAGCTTTTGATTCTGATTGCTTAATTATAAGATCACAAATTTTTAATACTCACGGTTTTTCTATCGTTCTTGGGTTTCGGAATTTTCGTAAATGTGGATGATCACACGAAATACGAGGGCCGTGAACAACAGAAAGGGAAGACGCCGCAGAGAAGCGCGGAACGAAATCAATACAGATGCAAAAGCCGGGGTTCGCGCCGGTTCTATCACAGAGTCGCACTAGCGACATCTACACTCTCGAACCCAGCGCTCAATCACCTTTTAATGTTTCTTGGCGCAATTTCGATATTTTACAAAAGGTTATTTCCGAAAATAAACAAACGAGGACTTGTCCACAATGAATAGAATTATTTCAAACAGTATACAGCTCGAGTATTCGCATCGATTAGATCAAATTGTAGAATTTATTCTTTTCTTTTTTCCTATTATATTTTCTATTCGATTTGTAGTACCTGCGTGGAGACACTTGTTTGCATCTCGCGAATTCATCAAACTTCAATAAAACTCGATTTATCGAATACGCACAACAAAACAACAATGGCGTATTCTGTTAATATATCCGTCGAAGCACCGATAGAAAATCAAATTCAAGAAATAACTTACGATGGACAGGAAATTTACCAGGCGTAAGGAGCTTAATAACCATTTTCGACATAATTATTCATTTATCTTCCTTCCACATTATTTTACCAACAATACTTGGAGTTAAATTGTTGTTTTCTCTTCGTATAACCTCAAAATAATTCACTATTTTACTCATAAACTTGACAGTAACGTCACATTCGAAACAGTCTTTTAGATATCATACATTTGTGTAGCAAATCGTACAATGGTTATAATACTTTTTCCATTCTGTATGAAATATTTAACCCAAACATTAAAGGATGAATATGCATTACCGATAAATTATGTACAATATGTATCTAGGCCGCTTACTTTGTCTGAGAATCTGGCAAAAATTGCGCAAAAAATAGACTTCAGTAAGAGTATTGGCGAAGAGACCAAAAAAGAACCAACTGAGAGTGGAGAGAAGAGTGAAGAGGATGCCAAGGATCCGGCAGCCTTTCAGTCATCTTTATGGCCCTGGGATAGTGTCAGAAATAAATTAAGGTTTGCAATGACTATAAACTGTGTATATCATATTTTCTTCCTCCTCACCTATTTAAATACATACATGTAACAACTGTAATAGCATTTGCCACTAAGGCTGCAGTAGGCTTCATGTAGCCCTCTCTCTTTTTTTCTGCTTTGAGGTAACATAAATGAGAGAGAAATAAAGAAAGAACTACACTATGTAATTTAGCTTAGTGTAACTATTTGTTTCTTTCTCTCTCCTTTGAGGGAGTGTAATTGATATAAGGGATGGAAGAGAAAGAAAGAGCTATACTGCATAATGTAGCTCAGTATAGTTTCCTGTATCTTACTCTTTCTCTTCTTTAAGGTATCTTAGAGGAGGGAGAGAAAGAGAGCTATAATGTACTGTTCAGTGAAAAAGGCTACCCTGTTTGGACCAAGGATCTTTGATTTATATGTGTTCATATATGAATTGATGCATTGTTGCAGAAATGCTTTGACAGAGGTTTGTGTCCTAGCAGACGTCCTCTCTATAGTCAAAGACAAGAGATACATGGTTTTGGATCCAGTTCCTCAAGAATCTGCTGAACCTAAAGCAATGGTTCAAGTGTATGCAAGAAAGAAAGCTTTAACTGGTGCTGGCCAAGTGCTTTTATTTGGTGCAGAAAGATTGAAGAACTGCCAAGCTGAACTAGCGAGAAATCGTGCCACCCCTGATTTTCACATTGAATTATTAAGGCTCAGACAGAACTGGAGACTCAAAAAGGTCTCTAATTCTATAATCGGCGATCTAAGCTATCGCACAGGTATTTTCATCGACTATTTTTTATGAGAAATGATCATGTTTTTTATTATTGCAAGAGAGTATTTTCTCTAATAAATGAAATACAGATATTTTCTTATGAACTTCAGCTGGATCTAAGTACACTCAGACAGGAATGTTTGAAGTAACAAAAGCCGAAGAGGAAGAGAAGACTTGGACCAGTCCTCCAGCCTCCCCTAATCCGAATGCTAACACCACTCCAAATTCCACTCCTTCACAGTCTCATCCTCCGTCAAATTCCAAGGTGAATCCTTCTGCACTACGGGTAACGATACCCAGTGAGCTTCAAGGGGTTGCCTACATTGAAGTTCTCTGCCAGAAGGGTATTACATTAATGTCTATCTCTCATTACGAGAACTTGAAAAAACTCAGTTACTTTTTTACCAACATTTTTCCAGACCAAGAGGATTTGTGCAGCGCTAATATCAGCCTTTTAAACGGTGGCACTAACAGCTCAAATGCAGACATGCATTGGCAACAGAAACTCGAAGCTGCTCAGAACGTATTGTTCTGTAAAGAACTGTTCAGCCAATTAGCCAGAGAAGCTGTTCACCTTCGTGCACCCATACCTCATATGGTTGTTGGTAATCAGATAATGGCGACGGTAAGAACTGATTCAAATCTTGTGCAAAATAAACCAAATTAAAGTAGAATTTCTTCTCTATAAAAAAAAAAAGAATTGACTAGACTCTAAAGCTTAATGATTCATTCGCAGGTGCTTCCAGGTATTCAACTTATAATTGGCTTGTGCCACAGTACAGGAAACGATAAAAAACCTTCAGCACCACCGCCGCATAAAACTGAGCACGACCACGTTTTGGAACACTCTTTGCATCAGCTCTTGCGAGAAGTTCACCATAAAAACACTCACCATCCATTTCCTCATCCATCTTCAGGTCCTCTTGGTCCAAGTAAACGGCGATGTTTAGCTGGTCCAAATGCTGCGGATAGATACGAACTGCTTGAGATGACTAAGAGGCAAGTTTATGTCTTTGTAAATAGCATATATTTAAGTTTGGCAAAATTGAAGTCCCTAACACAGGTTTAAGTTTACTTTTATCTCCAGCCAAACTCTGCTAGAACAAATCATACAACAGGCACAACACTTCTTTATGAGACTGAGAACTGAATACGTCTTAGATACTATAGCAAAAGAGGTGAAAGACCCGCTAATAGTTTCTCATTGGAATGCTCTGAACTCTCCAACTCAATCATGCGTCAAAATAAATATTTTAACTCACGGCTACGACACCGTTTGTCGGACTTCGCTCGTTGTACACGTTGGAGAAAAGTCTTTAAAATGCGTCTGCAGGGATGGTAGAGTAATGCACATGAGCTACGAGCCCCAGGAGTTAAGAGACCTCATTTTTTGTCAGGTAGAAACGCAAGATTTAGTTTAAATCCAGTTTATATTTCCAAAGAATCGAAAAACTGATCCAAATCAAACCCTAACTATGGTTCAAACATTATTTAAACGATTTTCCAGATCTACCAACATCAAATAACGGCTGTTCAAGCTCTCGCGAAATGCATGGGTTGGCAGTTCCTAGCAAATAGTTCTCACCTTGGACTTGGAGCGGTTGAACCACTCGGAAACGCGAGTAGTTGTATATTAGCATCGCCAATAGGGGACAGGTGGGTGCATTGACTTTTTATACGAATATTTGTTAATTAGGATCCTAATAAACAGCAAAATTGATTTATCTGAACGCATTAACATCCAAATGTCATTATTTTCAGAATGATTGCAGTGAGATGCGAGCCACAAACTGGGGTTCAAGTGGGTATAGCTCATTCTCCGAGAAAGGATTTTTTCCCTGGTCAATTAGTCAGAGAAAGAAAATGGGAGAATTTAGGTGGTTCGTTCAAGGAAGTTAGATGGGATAAAATGGAGGGTAAAAATTTTCTTAATAAGATGGAACTGTTGATGGCTTCTCTGACGAGTTCTTAAATTAACAAATTTTAAATATCGAACTGGATATCCTACCTACACACAAAATTTATCATAGATTATACATATTTAATATACCTGTACGCCTCATTATGTGATTGTAACAGTAAAAGTTGCTCATTTTTTGTATTTCATTTTTTTTTTTTTTTTTTTTTTTTTCTTTTAGATGATACAATAAATTTATATAAAACAAAATCTTTTTTCTTTCTTTACTCAAAAGATTCACTGTTATTATTATTAACTATCGTCCATGATCACCTATAAATAATATTAATGAAATTCGATTATTACTCATTATTGGAATTTAATCAGGCTTTCGAACTCGACAGATAGATAGGTATACTTACTGGAGTATCTCAAAGGATTCTTTAAAAATGAAAATAATAAGCTGTTCTCATAGTTTTCAAGAAAAATTATGAAGTTAAATAAAAAAATTTCTAGTAAAAGATCGGCCTGAAATTGGTCATTCCTAGAAAAAAAAAAAAAAAAAAAAAAAAAACAGGTTTTATCAAATAGTTAGAAAAAATAATTGGATTGGTTTCAGCGGTTAAAAAATCTGTGAAAAAAACTTTCCCAAAGTAAGAATGGTTCATTCTTCTTCTTTCCAGCAGATGGCGAAATTGTTTTGAGTCGACTATATCTTCTATATAAAATAAAACTTGCAACTAAAAATAAATTGGTCAAATAATTTTCATTTTTAATCCCTAAAAAGAGCTGTTTTTGATTTTTCAAATATAGGTATAATGTAATTTTACTTAATGTTATATTATATTGAATAAAAAAATCGAAGAAAAAAATAAATAAATAAATGAAAAATGAACAATGAATAAATAAATAAAAGAAACAGAAATATAGTAAAAGGTATTAATTATCATTGATCGAATTGATTATAGATAACTTAAATTCCATTTATTCTTACGTTTTATATTTTACGGCACTTTTTATAAATATGTGCGATCAACGGGTGTTTATAGTAAATTATTATTAATGTCGCTAAGACACAATTCATTATACAATTACAATGTAATTACTAATCGTATAAGAATAATAATAATAATAATATAAATAATGATAATAATAATATCAATAATAATTATGATAATAATGAGAATGATAATAATGATAATAATAATAATAATAATAATAATAATAATAATAGTATTAACAGTTTTACGATTGATATGATTTTATTTATACACCATCAATGTTTTAAACTTTGATGTTAAATGACGCATCCTGCACAGCTCTTTCTCATATAGGTATATATATACCCATAATATATACGGATATTTTTCGGCATATAAGTATGAATGTATATCACTTTACCTATATATATACATCACACACATCATATCGCGTTATAATAAATTCGAAAATTTGAAATTCGAAAAATCGCGCCGATTTATTTAGCGATAGTTAGAATATATAAAGGGTACTTAATATACGTTATATATGTATACATATATCAGTAATTAGTTATTCCTTATTCCTGATTGTCGACATCGCGTCGAGTCACATGTATAATATGCACCCCATATCGAGCTGTTAGAATTATATGTTATATAATATAATATAGATGATCGTTTCCTTTTTTTTGCTTCTCAGTATTGTTTTTTTTTCCCCCATTTCTTTCTTTCACTCTCCAGATATAGCTGTCATAGTTTTTTTTTTTTTTTTTTTTTTTTTCTGTTCTAGCGGAGTTTTCGTAGTAGTACAGTAAGTATAATAATTTAATTATAATTATAGCCGATGCGATAAATGTATTAGATGTTAATTATTTTCTTCGATAATGATAATTAATTAATTATTATTATTATTTTGTTTTTCAATAATAATTAATAGTATTCAAATAACAACAACAATAGTTGCCTATATATATATATATATATATTATATACGTATATGTATACATATAAATGAAATTAAAAAGTGTTCTTTTTTTTTTGTTTTTTTTTTCTCATTTTTTATCTTCAAGTAAACGGTCAGTTGTTTTTTTTTTCGAATTTTTATTTATCAATTTAAACGACCATATAGGTAGTACGTTAGTTTAAATATAATCAGAGTATTAACATACGAACTACTTTACCGTGCTCTTTGTGATTCCTGTTTTATCTCCTATAATATATACTATATATATTATATCGTATAGTCACAATTTGTCTCTAATAAAAACATTCGTTCACAATTATTATAATTATACAGATTATTATTATTATTATTTATTTATTTATGTATATATATGTATGTATGCATTATATGTATTATAGTATATGTATAAGATATATATACATATATGTATATTTATTTATGTATTTTTTCTAATACAAATTACACATCGATTTTTTTATTTTTTATTTTTTATTTTTTAGTTATTTAATGATAATCCTATAGATTTTACATATATATACTTTAGAATCTATATGTACACATATACATATATATGCATATTTAATTGTATATATGTATACGTATAGATATAAATATATTATGTATATATACACACCGTTTTTTATAGCATAATTATAGTACGTCGTATATATTATATCTTTCATTATATGTATACAGGATTATTCGTCTATTAGTATACCAGAGTTTTATACTAACATTTATACGATTTTCATACACGATTCGCGATCGATATACTATTTACGTGATAATTTCAATTAGTCCAGTATATTTAATTATAATTAATATCTATGTATATATATATAATATATAATAATATATTTACAGGGAAGATTTTTGGAGGTAAAATTATAACAATTTCTGGATATACATATATGTGTGTGTATATATATATATATATATATATATATATATATATATATATATATATATATATATATATATATATATATATATATATATATATATATATATATATATTTATAAGTTCGAAGAGCGCTGGATGCGAACAACATATTATAGCATTTTTATAAGTATAAAGTATTATCCATAATGTATATGTTATTATACCTATGTATATATACTTAAATACATATAATATGCGTGTATGTATGTAATATGTTATAAAGTCAATTTTTTTTTTTTTTTTATTCTTTCAAAAGTATAGATTATAACAAGATCGAATTTGATATGCGTTAATTATCTGATTGCGAGTCATTGAAAAATATGCGATGATCGTTTTATATATATATATATATATATATATATATATATATATATATATATATGTATATTCAAAGTCTGTATAATTATTTTCAAAGAATTATTATGTTATCAGCTAATATATCAGAGAAATTATATAGCTACGACATGATGTGCGTCAACGAAACAACTGCGATTATATGTATTATATTGTGATTCTTTGCAGGTTTTATTTGATTTAGGAATCCGCATTAAACATGCTTTATTATACGTCAGTGTCCAAACAAATGTATATTGTCTAACTGTATGTTTACCTATATAAATATAGATATATTTGCTAAACGAAAATAGAAGAAGATGAGTAAGAAAAAGAAAAAACAAAAAAAAAAAACAAAGAACTATAAAATGAAAAGAAATAAAATCTGACCTTAATTGCGATAATCACTAAATATTTTTAATTTTTCAATAATATATACAGCTGTATAATAATGTACGGACTTAGATTGTCAAGAGATAAAAAAAAAAAAACTCCGTTATCCAGTTACTTTGAATATGTCTTTTTCAGCTAGTAGCTATACCATAGCTGCAGGTTTTATTCAATTTGTAAATTAAGTGAAAAAATTGCGAAACGAATTGACACACAATATACTTGTTTCATTAACCGATAATACTCGATGGATATACATATTATAAAAACGATAGAAAGTCAATCCGCGTTAATAATAATAATAATATCAATAATAATAATAAAAAAAAAAAGAATTGAATATTCAATAGAATTGAAATTTAGCTGATGGGATATTCTGGCGAATATGTATGTATCAAGATAAACGGATTTTTAAATTGAAAAATCAATCGGTTTCTGCAGTTCTTTTCAATCTATTTTTTTTTTTTTTTTTTTGTCGTCTATTGGATTAGTATACGTTCTAAATCTATATACCTAAGTATATACATATATAATGTAAACGACAATACCCATTCATATTTTGTATAAGAATTTTTATACGTTTTGATTCTAATAATATCTTTGTGGATTGAAACGTAGATGATATACCTATAACCTGTTAAAATACTTAAACAACGAACCCATATTCAAGATTAAAGAAATTTTCAAATTGACAACTGACGTACGTTTCTAACGTTTAACTATACATATATCCATATATTTATATTATAGTTTTGGTCCACGATACACCCAGCTCTCTTCTTGCTTGTTTTAATCGGTTTTTTATGCTATAATATGTATACAGGCATATTGTATCAGAATTATAAACCCGCGAAAGTGTAATATATTAATTATAATAATACGAGTATAAATTATTATGATTATTATTATTATAATACAGGATGTCGATCAATCGATTTCAATTTTTAAACACATATTATATAACATGTATCCTGTATCAATTTGAACAAAAAAAAAAAAAAAACAAAAATCAAATAAATAATGCTACAAATTTACATAATATAAATGTCAAAAATCTAAATATTGTTTTTTTCTTGTGTATATGTTTAGGATGTAAAATTTAGACGTATTTTCAAGGATTTTGGCAACTACCGTAAGTAAATTAAAGATATCCTATTTTAGGTCTCTATTCTACGCTCTGTCACCTACGAATCTTGATGTTAAAAAGCCTCGCATCTTACATCATATGGCGACCAACGGAGATTCGAGTGAGGACTGTAAAAATGACATAGGTAGACTGTCGACTTGATTTCGAAATCAATCCTAGTTCAAACTGGTTCCGGCTTAGTAAGCTTACTTAATACTGATATGATTCTGGCGTGAACTAGGATTATCGAAAAAAATATTAAATTTTTTCAATAAATTTTCAAATTTCTAAAATCTGTATACTGAAAAATACAAAAATTTGAATTTTCTCGATTTTTTTTTTTTGTTTTTTTGCAGCTAAACGAATTAATATTTTCAAGATTTTTTAGTCTACACTAGATTTAAGTGTGAGGTCTATTGGTAAAAAAAAATTACAGATTGCTCGCACTATTAGTTAGTTACTTATTAAGTCACCAATTAACCTATAAGTCGTATCTACGTAGCTTACAATCATAGCTTCTCAATGTATGCTGGTGGCCACACGATATAATTATACGAGGGTCTTCAATATCAAGATTTGTACATAACATTACGTAGAATAACCTCTCGAAACAGGACATCTATGTATTATCTAGGATAGTTGCGATAATTACATACACAAAATACAATATCATGTACCTATAGGTAATACACGAAACCTTCTCCAAAGTTGAAATAAATAAATTATTCTTATATAATATATATATACAATATATTTGAAAATTGAAATTCATTTAAATAAACATACCCTGCTTATAATCATGGATCCTGTCTATATGTATATTATAGCTATATTAAATTATCTTGAAAAACGGAATATACATATGTATTAAAAATAACGATTGGGAGATTTACTGCATATATAGGTATGGGTGCGTGGATATACACATAAAAGAACATATAACGATCAACGGAAATATCTGTAATATTTTATTTAAAATAATAGAAATCAAATATAATGAAATAATAATAATATTAATAATAATATTGATAATAATATTGATAATAATATTGATAATAATAATAATAATAATAATAATAATAATGATAATGATAATAATAATAATAATAATAATAATAATGATAATAATGATGATAATATTTTTTTTAAAACTAATTACGGGATATTGTTCTAGCGGTGCTATATTTGTTACCTACACTATATAATATGTATATGTATATTTGAGGACTTATACAGCATTTAAATATCTACAATATTAATAATAATAGTACTAATAATAATAATAATAATAATAATAATATATCTCACGCTCAGTCGTATATATATATTGATATACAGTATAATATAGCAATAATAGTAAACACAAAGATGATGATGTAATAATAAAGATAATAATAATAATGATAATAATAATAATAATAATAATAATAATAATAATAATAATAATAATAATGATAATAATAATATTAATGATAATTAATAACACACTAGCACGTTTATATAAAGTTTTCTTTGCAACGACCGTCGACCGCAATTTGTTTTATATATGTATATAGGTATATATATATTTGTAATACGCACATATTTATTATAATATATGTATGTATATATATATACGGATATATATGTGCATAAAATATATACATATAGTTATATATATACCTATATGTATGTATATGCCGCGTTTGAATATGCGATATTTATATAGGAACTTTTTATTTGCGTTTACTATACTTGGTCCACGTCTCTGATTCGAATCACGCACGCACGTATATATGTAAACCGTATTGTTTGTTTGTTTGTTTGTTTTTTTTTTTAAATTCATTTGTTCATTTTTGTATTTAATTAATCAATTAATCGATTAATTAATTAATTAATTAATTAATTATAGTATTTAATTGATTTTTTTCTTAATTCCTTCTATTTTTTGTTGCTGCAGTTTTCTGTTTTTTTTTTTTTTTTTTTTTTGTTTTTTGTTTTTTCCTTTTGTAAAAAATCTCACAATTATGTACACAATAATTATTGTTATATTATAATTCATATATATATATATATATATATATATATATGAATTATATGTATATGGGGCATTCCAGCTATAATTTCGAACGGCTATTGCCTCGAAATTTTTTTTATTTTGTGATGCCAATTTTTTTTTTTCAGGTACTTTTTGACAAAACAAAAACAAATGAATTCCTCAAAAAAAATTATTCGTCATCCGCTTTCAGTTTATCACCTTTCAAAGCAGAAAAAAATTATTTTCGACTAGAGTGTATCATCCGGTTTTTCTCAAATAAATTCACTGAAGAGTACATTAAAAACCGCATCGTTTAGTGGCTATCTCATCGTGGAGAAATGATTTTTCGTTTTTTTCTATTTGAATGAAACTGTGAAAAATGTATTTTCATTCGTAAAAAAGGAATAAGTAAGCTTACTTGTCGGTAATTAGTAACCCTTACCATAAATTCGACAATAAGAATAATAACTGAAGAATGGAAAAAACATCCACGATTTCCAAAATAATTCATATCCGAACACGTGTAATTACCATTACTTTATACTCCTTTTGTTACGAATAAAAACACATTTTTCACACTTTCATCCAAATAGAAAAAATCGAAAATTCATTTCTCCACGATGAGATATAGCCACCAAAAGATGCGGTTTTTAATATACTTTTTAGTAAATTTATTTGAGAAAAATCGGAAGATACACTCTAGTCGAAAATAATTTTTTTTTCTGCTTTGAAAGGTCATAAACTGAAACCGGATGATGAATAATTTTTTTTTTTTTTCAGGAATACGTATGTCTTTTTTTTGTCGAAAAGTACCTGAAAGAAAATTGGCATCACAAAGAAAAAAAAAATATATTGAGGCAATGGTCGCTCAGTTATAGCTGGAATGTCCCATATACCTATATGTATGCATATCTATACATATATATAGGTATACATATGTATATATATACATTATACATATATATATATGTATATAAAATTTTTGTCCCGTTGCTCGATATTATATTCGTATATTATTATATTTTTAATATCGAGACAATTGTATGATTATTATTATTAGATATATACATATAGATGTAGGTATAACTAGAATTCTACTATTTACAATACATATATATATATATATATATATATATATATATATATATATATATATATATATATATATATATATATATATATATATATATATATATATACATGTATATTCAATGCTTATATATGATATTATCTATGTATATACCTATATAATAATGTGATATAGTTCTTGTATTATATGTATATAATATACTGTGTTTATGTATGCATCTATGCATGTAGTATGTAGTATATTTTACATACAAGAGGATGTATCTATTATGTATAGATACATGTGTTGGATTCTGACACGTATATAAATTAAGTTGCAACCAATTTTTTTTTTTTTTGTTTTCTTTTTTCTTATCGTTATATACTATAGCAAAAAAGAAGACATACGAATTTGGGCGCAACTTAATCATAATATATGTCAGAATCAAATACATACATACATATACAGCTATACATAAATGCATACATATAATAATTGTATATCTATACGCATATAAACATCTTCGTACATATTATACATATTGCGCGATTACTAATTATATTTATTAGCTATAGTATAATTATATGTGCAAATAATCGCAATATCATTCGCGTAACAATTCAATCGTTAAATCTATTAACGTGCAGAAGAAGGGAAGACAAAAAAAAAAAAAAAAAACAAACGCAGCTGATAAAACCGCCCAGGCTAAAACTAATTGGAAATCTTTATAAAAAAAAAAAAAAGAAATACGTACAAATAAGAAAGAAAAAAAAAAAAGAAAATAAAATAGTGATTTCCTCATAAAAACTCCCGCCAAAATCAAATCGTAGGTATACAATACTGTACTTGGTACTCACCCTAAGCGCTATAATAATTATTACCACCATTTGTTAAATTTTGTTTTTTTTTTTTGTTTCAAACAACGTCCGATATATATTTTTTTTTTCCATGAAATTTAATTACTGCAGGTATATCAATTATAATACAGTATTAAAACCCCTGAGGCTCTTTTTTTTAACACCATAATTTTCTATATTATTTCTTTCGTTTCTTTTCTTCTTTATCAACTGGTATGGGTAGGTGTGAATAATAAATTGTTACCGCGGATGTTGGATTTTATTTATATTTTTTCTTTATTATTAAAACCGAAAAAATAAATGAAAAAATGAAGAGAAACTTATCCTCGTGTCGTGTTGGCGCATCATACGTGACATATATATATTTTTACATTTTTGTGCGTCACTGTGTCAAGTTTCGACGTTTTTATTATGCAAAATATTATAGATATGTATGTGTTACATACATTACTATTTAAACATATGGCGACTATATACATATGTATATAGCAAGGAAAAAAATTCATCGCAATATCAATACCGTGCGATATATTTGATTTACTACGTGCGTCGTAAATTTATATATTGCAATGCGTACTAATGTGCTGTTTATGCATATAGATAATTCGATACTCGAAACAGCAAAGATGTAAATTTATGCAAACACACACGTCGAGAGGATACTAATAAAATTTTTGGAAAATACGTCTGACGAGTGTTGCAGATATAATTTTGTGTATGTTAATATTTTCAAAATTACATTTACCGCGGGTTACGGTTTAAAAAAATATATCGTAGATGCACGTTTTTTTTTTTTTTTTTTTTTGTTTGATAGAAATTTTTAAATCAAAGAATGATCGCCTCTTTTCTATATTGAACTTCGTGATAAAATTTTGTATAATGAAAATTTATTATTCATGAATTTTTCTGATAACAAATCACGATATTTCTAATTTTTGTATATATTATACAACAAGCGTGTGTAATAAAGATTCGATGATTATTTTAATTCGAGGCCTTCATTACACATTTAGAATTATCATGACGTAATTATATCACGCGTTGTTAGAATTGAAAAAATAAAAACAAAAAAAATTAAAAAAAAGACAAAAAATCGAACAAGGATATATAAATTAGATCACCTATAGTATATTATATTTTACCGACGATTTATATATGCTCAATATAACGTAAACATGATAATATTAACGATATAAGTTTAATTACGATGATAAATGCAGCACAGAGTCACCAAAAATTTTCTAAGAGATCGCTTATCGTGGCGACAACGCGATATGACATTGAGTTTATAATTTTAACAATCATTAAAATTTGACTGTCCCATAAACGAATCTAATATAAAAAAATGTTTTTAATATATCGTCTGATCGATGAGAAAATGTTCGAAAAAAGGGATAATTGTAATTTTTTGGAAAACTGCTATTATTATTATTATTATTATTATTATTATTATTATAAAGAATCAATATTTTTTTTTCCTCACAATCGAATCATTTACTTCAGAAACATGTGTGTCACTGTCCATTTTATTATTATTATTAATATTATTATTATTATTATAGTCAATAAATTATTCATTTAATTCTTTGGTTCGTTTTCAAATTTACCTAATAAAACCATCGATATATGTATATGTATATATATATAATAATTAATTAATATATTACGATAAATATAGTATAAAATAAAGCTTATTGAATTGACGACAAACGTTTTTGAAATCAGTGATTCAATTTTTCTGTTTTTTTTTTTTAATTTTTTGATTCTTATTTTTAATTCAAGAAATAAAAATACGAAACATCTACAGCGTCGTATTATTATAGGTATATAATTTTCTGTAAATTTTTGAAAACGATATATTTTTTTTTTATTTTTATGTTGTTTTTTTTTTTTTTTTTTTTGGGACAGTCAAAATCATCACGAATTGTTTTCGAATTATTTACGCTTACTTTATTATATACTCGTGTTTAGTACTTGGATAGCATCGCTCAGGGGTTTATATTATACAATAATTTATTTACCTATAGGTAAAAGCACAAATTACCTTCAGACAAACATTAAAATATATTAGAGTAAAAAATTTACGGTGATAAAGTCAAGAAAATTGTATAAAAAAAAAAAATAAAAAAAAATAATTAGAATCACGGTGCAGAAAATTCGTCTAAACTCTCACGTACTATGATCGATCGATAATAAATAATAGCATTAACCGTCTTAACTGTGAAGTAAATTTATTGTGTGTGTGTGTGTGTGTTTTTTTTTTCTCTGATTTGATTCTTTAAATTAAATATTTTTTTTATTTTTTTTTTTTTTAAGAAATCAAATTTTTATGATCGAGAATAGATGAAAAACAAACAGACAAAAATAAAAGAACTATATACAGAGATAATATTATATCAAGATGGGTGATCGCGTTGTTTGTATATCATTTTATCGATAATTGAATTTCTCTCGTATTAATCGGTAATAATTTCTTGTGAAATTTTTGTTATTTTCTATTTTTTTTTTTTTTTTATTTTTATTTTTTTAAATTTATTTATTTATTTTTTCTAAACCTATTTACAATTACGTATATCCTATACCCTTACCCTAAACTGTCGCTTCTCAAAGTCTTTTTCCTATACAACATATAAATAATAGGTAGGTATATATAGTAATAATACGAAGAACGGACTAGCTATCCATACCCAAATCCGGTCTAGTCCCGTACCTGTAGTATCCATTGATCGTCAATCAAGTCTATTAAAAAAAAAAAAAAAGAATAGCTTCACGGTTTATTATCGCAACGCGTCTTGGACGCGTCGTTATTTCCACCTATAACACCGTTGCTAAATTCTTTCCTTTTTATTTTTCTTCTTCTTCTTCTTCTTCTTCTTCTTTTTCTTCTTTATCTTCTGACTGTATAATCGACGACCGATTTTATCGGTAGTAGTAGATAATTTAGTGATAAAACTCTGTGAGATTGCACAAACGTCGTTGTTGCTGTTGCTGTTGTTGATGATTGTGATGATTGTGATGATGGTGTTGATGAAGATGAGAGTGCTGACTTCGAGGTTGGTGATTATAGAGAGCGTCCTCCGCCTGGGAGGGCTGGTGTCACTCATGGGACTTTGAACTTGTCGAATGATAACTGCCACCCGCAGTAGCAACCAAGGCGAGTGGCAGTGGTGATCCAAGGGAATTACCATGACCGTGGTTATGGGTATGACTGTGAGAATGGGGATGAGAATGTGGATGGGTATGAGAATGAGGGTGGGAACCAACGTGGGTCGTTGCATGGGTGGTCAGAGCCAAAGGACTTCCGGACATCGAGCCAGCTAGAGAGGCGAAAACTGATGGAGCCGGTGAGGCCATGGTTGGACTGCCCATCGCAGCCGTCGGAGGATTTATCCGCTTCTCCTTTTGTCGCCTGCAACGGAAATCAGTTTTATAATAATGATGTCGATTCTTTTTAGAATCATCATCGACAAAATTTTGTGGGATAAGGATGCAGGGTCATTTTTTACTATGGATATCTCATTTGCTACTAACACTACATTCGAATTCAGAAGTGGTTGCGATATACGAATTTTTTAAAGACACATATTTGGAACAAAACTCATGCAAGTTACTCGACTGAAAGAAGTCACATAGATTTTGGTCATAAAGATGCCCAATGATTCAAAAGTCGTCTAGAAAACGACTGAAAGACGTTATTCAGTCCCAAAGATAGTGGAAAGTTTAGAAGACGTCGTTGGAAAGTTTAAAGGATTGCTGTAATGCGTATTTTAATCCAAAAGACATGTTTGAGTCTAATTATCTCTGAAAGTAGTCTAGAACATGTCTAAGACGCGTCTTTGAGCTTAAAAGACGTCAAAGGTCGAAAAAAGTCTTCAAATCCGATGTATAGACGTTGCAAAAGTCATCTAGAAGTCTGTAAGTCTGAAGGAGTACGTCTTTCTGTTCAAAAAATATTGACAAGTCCAAAATATATAAAAAAGTTTTATAAAAGAAGTTCAGAAGTCTAAACCGTACGTGCGAATATCTGAAGAGTTGAAGTTTAGGTTGAGGAACGTTTTCCTGATGTCTTGCGGACTACCTTATGCTTTAGTGATGTCTTTTTAGTGAACGACGAGTTTGCGGTAACAACGACAGTTGGGTACAATGAGGAGTAACTGAACCTGCACCATGCATAAATACGTTATATTTATTTACCTGTTGCAAAACCACACGCGAACGACTTCCTTCTCCATGGTAAGACTGTCGGCAAGCATTGTGATTTCTTCGGAGGTAGGTTTAGGGTTTTGAAGAAAGGCCTTTTCGAGTGCAACGCGTACGCTGGTCTCGATAGACGTCCGTTTCTTCCTTCGTCTTCCCATGGCTTCCGGTGTCGTGAGTGGATTCGAAAGGGAGTTTGGATTACTGAGGGAGTTGTCGGCGTCCTCAAGCCACTTTTGTAGTAGCGGTTTTAGTTTGCACATATTTTTGAAGGACAAATTCAACGCTTCGAACCTCGAAATCGTCGTTTGTGAAAAATCATTCCCGTAAAGTTTTCCCATTGCAAGACCAACGTCACCCTGGGTAAAACCGAGCTTTATTCGTCGCTGTTTAAATGTCTTAGCAAATTGTTCCAGCTCTTCCAAATCCGTCGTCTCTTCTGGTGATGGCTCGAGTCTCGTTGGCGGTGGTTTTACTGCTGGTGGTGTTCCTGGTGGCGGTGGTGATCTCTGCTGCGTTAAACTCCTAACATTACCACCTCCTCCACCTCCACCACCGGCACTGCCTCCTCCACCACCTGCTCCTCCTCCTCCACCTCCAGCACTTCCTCCACCGCTACCAGTACTCTGTAAATTTTGTTGCTTTTGTAACGCCTGTAACTGTTGCGCAGCCTGTGCTACCGCTTGCTGCACCTGAAATGTAGATAAAAAATTTTGCAACGGATATTTTTGGGGGTTTAAAACTGCACAGAGAATAATCAGATGAGAATTTTGCATGCTGACGAAGTAATGAATAGCACGGATTATAGATTTGAATGTAATGATGTTGAAAATTCCTACGAATTTAATTCTAAAAGGATTTTTAACACTGTGCCCTTATGAGGTGTGCTTTCAAACGGTAGGTATAATGGGTTACGCGTGTCGTGCTGGTGCACCCTTAGAAGAGTAGACGCGTGTCGTTGAGACAACAAAATTTAGGTAGCTACTAGAGACGTTCCACGTTTATGCACTGTGTAGTGTATCGCAGCCCCTAAAAGAGAAGCATAAGGTGGAAGGCAACCCTTCGCCTTTGTGGATAAAAAGGTGGTTTGACGGTCACGTGGCTTGAACGTGTCGAGTTTATCCGAAGAGATCTTTACCGCGTGAGCTGTAAACCCATCGATTGGAAAGGGGTGCGGATGGTGAGGACGTGGATCGTGTCTTGGGATATTCTTTTGTGTAAATCAAATAGTACTTAACCCATGGACGTACCAAGATGGATGCACCGTGCCCTGGCATGCGCTTTATAACAATACACGCAATACTTAATAAAGAAGAAAAGAAAAAAAAATCGATCGACTAAAGAGGAAAGGGGAGAATGGAACTTGCTCGAAAGATTTTTACCCGATCCGCCACGCGTCAGGGATTTTTTTTTTCTTATTCATCTTTTCAAATCCGGAAGAGACAACAAGTGAAACTCGAGAAAGAACCCTTTGAGGGTTTTCGTAGTCTCGTGCCTCGTTTTACGTAACAAAAATCTTCACTATTTAAGCTGCGAATTTTCTATATAATATTTTTTACCTGATTTCTAAGAAAGAACTGCGCCTGTGCCGGAAGTTGGCCAGCCGCGGCTGGATTCGCTTGTTGAAAAAGCGCGAATTGTTGAAGTTGTTGCTGCAGCGTGTGTTGCTGTTGTTGAAGGGTCGATGCAAGGGCTTGAATCTCTTGCGAACTAAGGGCTCCAAATGAATTGTGCATCAGCAGTTGTTGTCCAACTAATTGGGCCGCTAATGCTGCTTGAGAATTACCGCCATGACTACCGTTGTTCGCGTTATTACCAGCGTGACTTCCGGTCAACTGACTACTGACCCCAGAACTTGGAGACGACGCACTGCCACTAGTCCCACCGCTGCTGTTCCGTTGCGAGACGTCGGTGACCTGGAGTAAAAATATAAATTTTTGAAAATTGTTTTTTTGATTTTTGAAATCTCGGTGAAATTTTTTGAGATTTATCAGTGAGATTGGTAGAGTTAATTAACTAGTGATTTTGATAAGAATGTATAAGGTGAACTAGTATATCTGAAAGGAAATATAAAATATCTAAAAAATCGTGGATCTGTATTGGGGAGGCAATATTGCAAAGTAAACTTGACCGAACAAAGCTATGTTTACTCATGCCCAGGTCAGGATATTGGTCACTTCGGTTCATCCGGCGTACTTCGCCTTTTACGTTTTATAAAACCGTATATTCGTATCTATCAGTTCCCGTCCCTTTATTTATTTATCAAATATTGGACCTGTGTTCTTTTACCTTTTTTTACTTTTTTCATTTTTTTTTTTTTTTTCATTGCTTTATGTATTTTTCATATTTATTTACCTACACTGTATATATCGTATCTACCTACATTTTCATTTGACAGATGTTTTCGCGCGATTTCTTATCTTCCCTAACGTAATTTGCTTTACGGTAAGTATATAAAAAAATTCGATGTAACATTTTCGATCTGTTATTTTTTTATTTTTTATATTTTTTTCTCTCTCTTGTACATTAATACCGTTTTAACCTGAGCCACAGTTTTCGATATAATATATCGTTGAGTAACTCCGGACTTCGCCACCTGTTCAAAGATAATCATACTTGATCTCGTCCCTGGCCCACGCACCGGTAATTTACGCAACTGCAATTTACAAGGTGCTAAGGCAACTCGACGGATGTTATTGTCCCTAACCCTAAATACCTATGGCTCGTAAGATGAACTGGGTTTGATCAAATTACTTGTTATTACTATCCACGAAGGTGTTTCGTATACTTTATATAATTACATTACACGGTGGGGTTCCTCGGTAAGGAATGCTGTTCAACGAATTGGGGGGATTATCACACGAGAAAAAAAAAAAAAAAAAAAAAAAAAAAAAACAAGATCACTTCACCTGACCCAAAATAGGGCACCTGTTTCAAAAGTTTTTTCAATTTTTTATATCAAAATTTTAAACTCACCAGATTGAGGGCCTCTCGGTCCGAGTCCATGGAGTCGTGATCGAGGTTCGCCGACTCCTGGACATCTCGAACGTCACTGCCAATACTTCGGTCATCACCACTGAGGTCTGGTCCATCGACATCACCGTGAAGATCTGCATCTGGAATTAACGAGGGCAAAAAATGAGTTTGCTTTAAATCCGTTATCGTATTTTTCGTTCGAGGTTTGATGATGACTCTCTAATTTATACACGGCTTGTTAATTCATTTTTCGATAAAGTCTGCGTACAATCGTTGTTATTCTGGGACTGGAACTTTCGACGATAACTTGTATCGGTGTGTTTCGGAGTATGAGTCGGAGTGCTGGTTGCGTGCATACGAATATCGGTGAAAATCATCCTCGGATCTTCAAGGAAAACCATTTTCCATTAAAAACCAACACTTTTGGATAGTTTACGGTCACATTTAGTCGCGTTAAGTTCAAACAGAGATCAAAAAGAAAACGTTTTTCAAAAGAAATGAAAGAAACTCTGAATAAAAAAAGACAGAAGAAGCCCATGAAGTGGGAAACGATACTAAACAACCCTTTTTTTTTTGTTTTAGTTAAACTAAGATCGAAATTGAAACCCCTCAGAACGGCAGCAACGGAACAATCACTTAATTTTATATAAACAAAAGAAACTTGAAAATTTCACCAAAACGAGATCCGAATGAATTTCAAGGTTTTAAATTCGGGGTACTTTCGCGCCCCTGTTACACTGCAGGGTTATGGGATGTGTGATCCGACATGAAAACGGTGCAGTTCGTATGGCGTGCGTTGGCCGATTGAGGGTATGACGCAACGCTGCATCCCGGCGCGGCTGTCGGCCCTAAGGGCGCCGTTTCTCCCCACCCTTATGATATTTTTCCCTTTCTCAGTTCCTCCCGCCCTTTGAACCGCGTCCTTTAGGTTCTTCGGGAAGAAAAAGGAACCCCTGTGATTGGCCGGGCCCCAGGATCATCCCGGTTTCACCCCATTGGTTGAATCTAGCAACGAACCCTTTAGATCGCGCAATGCGATTAGGCCCTCCATCCCCAGCCCCAAAACTCTTCCGTTCCTTCCCCCGTTTCATTTTTTTTTTTCTTTTTTTTTCGCCCTTAAAAAACAACCCTTAAAACATCCATCATCGCTCAGTCCCTCCTCTACTTCGCTTATACAGTCGGATATTTCGATTCTTTATATTCTCATATTCGCAAACGGTTTTTTTTCTCTTTTTTTTTTTTTTTTTTTTAATCTAAAATACGTATACAGGCACTGCAGCTTCTGTTATTAAATACCGAAACTAAATGGTATTAAACGGAGGGTTGGCGAGAGTTAAAACCGTTAGAAATTTTATCCTGGAATAATTACACAGCAGAAAGTCAAAAATTTCTTATAAAAAAATTTCAAAAATAATTCAACGTCCTGTTACAAGAGAAAAGAAAAACAAAAATTGATACATACAATTCGTATAAAGTATAGAAACAGGGAATGAAAAAGAACAATTTTCGGAATAATATTTGTTACATATATGCTCCCACGATATTCGTTGACAGGTAAAAAAATTATATTCCTTATTCGGAAGATCCGTCGAACGATGAGGGTATGTATTTTTTTTTTATTTCTTTACCTTTTTTTCATTTTTTTTTTTTTTAAGGTGCAGGAGAGAATCCGAACTAGTCGACGGTTTTTGGGGTAACATCCGTGTATTCTTAAAAGTTTTTTTTTTTATACCTATTTTCTTTCTTTCTTAGATTCTACCTGGCAGATTCCCCCGAAAATCGTAAAAAAAAGGGAGAAAAAAAAGGAAGAATTTTTTTTTTTTTTTTCTACCCAAGCTGCAGGTATGTTTCCCAAAAGTGCATTAACTACACGACGTCTAGGGTATATAAGAGGGCAGTGGTGGTGGAGGATAGTTAGGGTAGGTTGATGGAAGGGCCGGTTACGTATTTTTCAAAAAGTTCTTCTTATAATTCTGCATTAGGGTGGCTGTTGCAGCAGCAGGTAACGTGCTTCGAGGATTCCCTATTTTTGTCAAATTTGCATCACAAGCGGACCTTTTTAAAATTTTGCTGAAGCTATATAACGTATATACCATATTACGTATATGCAAGGTCTTTTCGTCTTTCCTTCTCTAGCTAAAATTTCGTGAGAAATTCAGGGTAAATCTAACAGTTTTTTTTTTTCTTTTTTTCGTCTTATATATATATCCAACTTTTTTTCCTCATTTTTAACTTTTTACCTTTTTTTTTCTTTCTTTCTTTTTTAGGGTGAATCGTAGATCCGCGATGGTAGATTCTCAACGTATATTTTGATTTTACACCCTTTTTGGAAACATACATTCGTACGCAGTATGTATCTTTGTTTCCAGGTAGGCTGTAGTTTATAACGATTTTAAAAAACCGTTGAAAACGGTTACCATCTAGATTCCATCCGTTTCTTTATATTTGAAATTTTTTTTTTGCCAATTACTTAAAGAAATTGGCGTTTCTCACTTCGCTTTTTGATCCGTTATGCTAGAAAGCCGGTTCCTGATTCTCTCAATCACGTGACAGATGAAAATACGTGTCAACGATTTGCCCAGTATAAATAACTTAGACAAAAAAAATAAAACGTTTCATTTTTCTAATACTGACGGTAACTGAAGGATTCCAAAATCAATACCTACAATGATCAGGATTCAGCGAGATACTGTCTATAGGAAAGAAACAGAAAAATTTTCTCGGAAACATGAGTAGTGTTGAAATTCCTAAGAACGTGACAACCGATGAAGTTCACCGCTTAGAATCTCCAACTGCTAAAAATGACGCATATTTTTTTTTCCTCGTCTTTTTTATTTTACCAATTCCGTTTCCTCAGAAAGACAAAAGTACAATTTTAATAGTTTTTTTGCACACTTCTTTTTCCCGCAAACAACATTCTATAACTTTTTTTATTCATTATTTGTGGTCTAAAAATTTTGAACAGGAAGCATCTCGGCGATCTAAAAGCTAATAAAATCGTAACTTAGTTGACAGAGATCCTCCCCCACGTATATCCTCTCTCCTATATGTATGAAATACGTGTCTACCTGCGTGCATATATCTATACCGTTTTTTTTCTGTCCTGTGCAGCGATCGTTACGTCCCATTCTTGCAGGCATTCATTTTTCCAAATTTTCTCTACTCTCCTATGTATATATATATACATAGGTTATGTATATGTACATACATACATACGCTATATACTGAAGCATGAACAGCCGCAACTGCAGAAGGAAAGAAACCGCACGTTGCATGAACGAGGAAGAGAAGACTTGGTATAGCCTGCACCGTATCCTACCGCAACGTAACGCACGGAATAGCATAGCATAGCATAGCATATCGGGCAGATGCCGGCACACCGTTTCCCCCATTGTGTATAACACACCGACGCAAACACCTCCGCATGATCCTAAAGGATATACCCCACTACTAGGTAAGTATATAGATTTTTCTAGCCTCACTCTTTAATGGGATCGTTCCTAGCACGGGGTGGAATGCTGCAGTTAACACGAGCCTGTTCAAGACCCAAACTATCCCATATCGGACTCAAAGCTCAAGATTTTGATGTGCGTTTAGAGACCGAGGAGTATTTGGTATACGAAAAATTCGAGCTAGAAGTAATTTTGGGACTAGGAGATTGATAAAAGAAAAAAGACGGTTTATCGTTTTTGAAATGAAATGTTAACGAAAAAACTGATTATTTGGGTTAATCAAGTTCAGTTCCGCACGCTTTTTGAGGCTTCAAATTTTCGGGAATCGTACAAACAGTGAACTTATCAAAATTGCAAAAATTGCTGGAGCTGCTTAAGATGGTTTTTCATGCTTTTCAATATTTTAGAACAAAAAGTGCGAAAGTGTTGATTCTCGCACTAGTGCGAAGTTTTTCACCCGAGCGTTAAGCGAGAGTGACAATCACACGAGTTGAGAATCATTTTTCGCATGTGTATCGAACCTTATTTTTCGTTACAAGGCGCGAAAAGTTGAACTTTATGCTCACGCGGGGTACGCAAAATTGAACTTTGCGCCCGGCGTGTAAAAAAAATAATTCTCCGATGGAAGTTCGATTTCAGATCGATTAGAGACTAAAAAAAAAACACGTAATATCGAAGTCTGCAAGCACAAGTTCTTCAACTTTGACTGAATTGTTAACTCTGATTAAAATTTCGAAGAAAAAACTACGTTTAAGTCGACGATGGGATGAAAAAAATGATAAATTAATAAAAAGAAAAAAAAAAAAAAAAAAAAATGAAGGAAAGTTCTGCATCATCTAGGCTCAAAGGTATATTTTATATATAGGAAGTAGCAGCAGTATAAGCAGCAACAGTCGACGGACGTCTATACCTTATATACCTAGTAGAAAAATAACGGAACATTCGTGTAGGTATATATATACATACTACGTATCATCATGCGAGGGGTGGCAAAAAGGGGTGTAGATGGATGAACTGGTTGAAAACCTAAGCTAGACGAAGCGAGAGAAAGAAAGAGAAAGATATAGAAAGAATTACAGAAAAATACATATGTATGTACATACAAGCTAAACCGACATATGCATGTGTGTGTGTGTGTGTGTGTGAGGGATAGCTGTAGTAGCTGGTATAGCAATAGAATGGGGAAAGGCAGAGAAGGAAGGAACGAACTTCAGGAGTATGCGAGTTAACGGTAACAGGGGTTTTAGTCGCGTGCCAGGTTGACTGCAGGCTGTGGCTCTCCGAACTCGATTCACCTTTTCCCGGTGCACTGCTGCAGCCGCACGCGTTTGGGACACGAGAGTTCTGTCAGCCGTGTTCAACGGGTATGAGAAAACCTCTTTATACATTAATAGCTTATAGCTGATCGAAAAGATTCAGAAATTTTGTAACCTATCATCCAATTAAAAAAATAAAAAAACAATAAAACGAATCTGAAACATCTAAAAGAATTTGATTATCAATCAATCGGTTCAAATTTTTTGTCAATTTTTTTCTTCCATTCGATGCAGATTATCCAAAAATGATACACTGAAATTTATGACGAGGTTGATTTACGGACGGTTTACGATATATTATCGAGTCATTTTTCTTAGATAATACCAATTGAAATGAGTCATTTTTAATTTTTGATTTTGTAGGATAAAGTTATAATGAAAAAATTTGAAATAATTATAAATCGAGTATAAAAATTTTGAGTTATAGTTAAAATGAAAAACGAAATAATTTGTTACAAGAAAATGTAATACCTAATATTTTTGATAAATTTCATTGAGTTTCGATTTTCGACGTTTTTTTTTTTTTATCCAGTTGTCAGAATCTCAGCAGTAAATTTCCGATAAGGAAACGAGGCTATGCATATAAAATGAAGTCAGAGCCTATATAGCGACTAGCCTCCAAAACTCCATTTGGCAGTGGCATACATCGGGTCAATTTAGAATTTGCACCCTTGGCTGGTCGGGGTTGGCATTGATGTATGGTGAGCGTGGTGGCCGAGAATACTGACCGATTCTTCAGGGATTTTTCCCCTTTCTTCTATACAGTTCTTTCAAAAATCACCGGCTAGAGTAGATATATAAGCAATTTCGAAAGCTCGACTTATCGCAAGAGCTTTTTCTTATCAAGACTTTTTTTTCTTATTTAAAAACGCGTCTATGTAATTATTTATGTATATCTATGTACATGATGGAAAATCAAGTCAAGTCGAGTCGAGTCCGAGTCAAGTTGAAGTCAAGGGTCGCAAGGACCCCGAGAGTAACTATTTGAATATGAAAAAAATTTAAAATTCGGTGAGCGTAGTCACGGACAGTGATTGCCAGGGTTGGTAAGCCGGTCACGCCGCTTCCTCGCGTCATACGCGTCAAAAACCCTCCGCATGGGCGCCGCGACGTCGTTCGTTCTATCCGTCGCTGTTGCCGCCGTCAGGATTCTATTTTCACGCTATCGGAGCTGTGCAAGCTTTCTTTTTTTATTTGTTTCTTCTCTTTCTTTTATTCAAAAAGCAAAAAGAATAAAGGAAAAAATGAACTTTACAGGTAGAACAAAGCTCTTCGATTTTTTACCGTATATGTTTATTTTTATTTTTTAAACTTGAAGATTCTCAATTTATTGAATCGTGAAATAATTGACAAGCTCTTTGAACTGTCTCACGATCAGAAGCGAGTGCATAGACAAGATAGCATTAGGGTAGTTGATAAAATACCAATCGCTATGTGGTTCTTGGTCAATGGTCAGTGGTGGTTTTTGATCAATGGGGATCGGGAAACATGTGCGACTATCGTCAAGAACGTCCGATCAGGTTTTATAATATAAAAAAGCACTGCAGGGGTTCGATAAGCCGAGGGTATTTCACACTCGAGTTATCCTCCACTTCCACTTCCACCTCCACCTCCACCTCCATCTCCTTATTCTCTCTTGGGCCAGAGGCGTCGCCGTCGTCGTTGCCGTCGCCGACGACGTCACGTTATTTAACCGACCGGGTTTCCAACCCCTAGATCACAACGTACGTAGTACCTACCCAGAAGCTACGTACGTTAAGGGGTTGCGGGGGTGCTCGTCGTACCGTGAAAACACTCCACCCGTCTCTTCTTACACAACTAACACACACACACACACACACACACACATACACCAGAAACTAAAGACTGTTGTTTCACTGTATTTCACGAACTATTGAAAGCCGCGGCATGGTGGAGACGAGTATCCACTCATATTATACCGATTACAAAAAACGTAACTGAATACCTTTTTGCTAAGTGCTGACAAAAATCTAGCCTCCTTATACTAAATTTAGTATAAAAGTACTTAGAACATATTTTATTCTCAAGGATTTCGAATTCTGGAATAAAGACAAAAAGAATTTGATGATTTTTGGACTAGGAAATTCATCCCTTAACTTTTTATTGCATCTTTAATATCCTGTATTATGTCTATTTCCAAAAAAACTGCACGAGGGTTATTTTAGATCGTTCAGAGTACTTTCAGATACGTTTTGTGGTATTTTCAAAAGAACCAGCAGACCTTAGAACCTTATTTTTTGATCTAGTAGGTATAACGTCTTGAGTATAAAGAGTTTGACTATCGAATAATTTCATTTAGTATATATTTACGCGATTATGATAGACACGTATTATACACTAGAGAAAATTCGTCCTATTAGAGTTTAGAACCGTTGCAACATTCTGCACTTTTTCCCCGAAGGGTTTTTACGCTTCTGCGGAAAGAAGATCCGCGTCTACCATTAGTCCAGCTGCCAATGCCGGCGGGGACCCGGGTCCTCTATTCGTGTAATTGTTATCTCACGAAATACGGCTTCGTCTAGACGAGAATAATTGTGTAGCAAAAAGGATGAGAATCATGGTGAGAAAAAACCGAAAGAATATTTAAAAAAAAAAAAATAAATAAAAATCATGTCCTTAAAAATAAATAAAAATAAATAAAAATTGTAAACGTTCCCATGCATTCCGATCTAAGAATAATATTTCCGGTTGTAAAATTTATATCGCCAAAAAATAATAAATAATTTCGTGTTTGCAACGGGGCGTGAAAAATCCTCAACTGTCTACCCTAATTGTATTATAATAATAATTAAAATTCCTAGTAATGATCCAACAGAAACCGGAAACGAGCGATTCCCGCGTTCACGAACCGCGTAAATGCCAAAGTAAGTATTATCTGGCATCGTACTGTACATTTAAGATAAAAATCTCCACCCTTTACCAACTTCCCGTTTAGATATTATAATCAATTAGCACCCCGTTATCTGAGCCTATAGCACGCGCCTGGCCATGCAGTCCGGATGACGACGATGCCCTCCCACAGCTATTCGTATAGTCCTCGTTGTCGAGGGACACGTCAAGGGATGTCGAAGGGAACTGCAGCCCCTCATGGCATGGCGTAGTTTGTTTTTTCTTTTTTTCTTCTTTATTCATTTCTATTTCATTCTCGTTTTTTATTTTATTTTCATATTCAACAACTGGTACCGTTAAAGCGGGGGAGTAGCCCGGTCTGCAACAGGCTGATGACTAGAAAGATCCTTGTCAGTTTATATCTCTTACACGCACCTTTTATTTATTTCGTTTTTTTTTTTTTTAGTTTTATTTTTTTTTCTTAGTGCTATAGCTTGGTTCTACCCCATGACCTTTAACCCACCCTTTATAATCCCCGAATTAAAACGATACAGTAATTAAAATTCTTCTACTGCAGGTAGGTAGCTGCAGGAATATAAAAACGATTAGTACCTACAGAATATTATACCCATAAGTTTTTTTTTTTTTTAACGAACAAAGCTGATATTCAGCTTGTGGTTTAAATTATAATTAGTTAATCGTCTATCCCTTTGTCTGATGGGATGATCAGTATTTATAATGTAAAGGAGCCTGCACACCCACACATTCGAATTTATTGTATTAATATTAATAAAACGTATGCTGATTTTTTTTTTAAACGTATATGATGAAATTATTTACGCATATTTATAATTGCCCATATTAATTTACATCGAAGATCAACGGTTTAACCCAAACCCAAATCCCATCATCCCACGGTTTAGCTACTAAATAATAATCAGCTTAATGAATATTGATTGTTTAATTAACGTGTTACTAACCATACGCGAACGAGCCAATCGGACATAGAGAGGCCACTGCGTAGGAGCACTGGCTTTAAAGTCTATTGACGTTCCCATGATCGGGACAAGCTTTAAATTAAAAAGAGAATGGATTGGGCAATCGAATTTTTTGGTAACCAGTGTTGGAGATTTAATTTTTTATTAAGTTTCTTCTCCCCCCCATTTTTTTTTTTTTTTTCTTTATTTTTTTTTAGGTCTGTGTGATGCGTTAGCTAATTAATGTGCAAAAAAGTTCTGCTTAAATTAGAGCCAATTATTAGACAGACTTTAATGAATACAATATAAATTATAATAGTTTGGACTGGATGGATCGGTCAACGAATGGCGCCGTTAGTAATCGTCGTTGCAATTGGTCAGTCGACCTCGGTCAAACATTATTGGTCAAAGCACTAATTGCGGTAGAGCCACCCCTTGGTTAGTCGTATAAATTAAATAATCATGAGTTGTATTAGTTCTTGTAAATTCGTGAATATAAAAAAGATAAAAAAAAAAAAAAATAATAAAAATTGCAAATTCGAGAAAATATAGATACGAGATAAATTATTGGCTGTTATATAGAAATCTTCCGCAGCGATGATCGCAGGGCTCAAGGCCAAGGACCTAAAAGTACTCGAAGAAATCAGCATACGTATTCCGTATTCAGTGGGACAGGGATATTTGTGTGTGTGTGTGGTTGAAGGGTCGAAGGATATGGAGGATAAAAATCTGTAAATCCCCTAAAAGCCTGCGGTCTACCGTGACCACTTTTGCCTTCTTACAGTGAGTCTCGAGTTTCGAATACGAAATTTGAATTCTCACTAAATTCCGAGTGGCTTCTTGGGTATTCGCGAGTAGGTATGGTATAAGGTACTCGTATATGCGTCCCTTACCATATATATATATATATATATATATATATATATATATATATATATATATATATACCCCGATTCTTGTAGAAAATCGGTGACGGTTTCTGAATCGAAATTACGTGAAGCAAAACGATACGGGATTCAAAGCGGTACCCTGAGGCTAGTGTATAGACGGCCTGAAATCATTTCATCGATTCACAGCTACTCGATAACAAAAAAACAAAATAAAAAATAAAAATTGAAAAAATAAAAAAGAAATTTGAATGACAAAGTTCCACACATACACATTTAATTCACTCGACTATGTATGTATACACATGTGGCCATATACCTCACGGAGTTTTTTTATGTATGTATAAGTAGACGAAAAATTGTCGTTTGCATGCCGGACGGGACCGTCGACCACCGGCCACGACCTACACCTAAACTTAAGTTACGACCTCCTCCAGTTGGCGAGTAAGATGCGAAATTTATTGGCACATATATGTATACCTACTTCGTTTTATTGGACAATAAAATAGCGAGTCTGTTATGTCAGGAGGTTTTTAGTTGTGTATTTATATGTAAGTAGTTGTTTTTTCAGTTACTAATTGTAAACTACTGGCAGGTCTGATTATCACTATTACATACCGCGATCGGGGCTCCATATTCACGATATAGGTATGTATGTATGTATGTACGTGTATATATTCACGTATGTAATAATAATAACAATCGCGAAATTAGTTATTCCAAAAACGTTTCGAACACCTGCCTCATCCAATATGGTTTCATAGCTCGTCGTTGTCGTGTCGTATTTCGTTTCATTTCGTCCGTGAAAATTAATCAATCGATTCGCATACTTAGTAGACGAAGATTCTATCTCTAAGACTAATCCTTGACTAAAATTAAGCGAAAACTATCAAATAGCGTACTCGATAAATCGCAAATCGTTGGGTAAATTTTTTGTATAAAATTTAAACTTTAAGAATATTCTTTTTGGGTTTATTTAGAACGATTTTTAAGATAGTGGGAACAGGTTTTCATTCGGGAAAATTTGGGACTGGGTTGAGACTCTGAATGGTAAAAATTCTGAATTTATTTAAGACGATTTCGAATTTTGAAAAACGTTAAAGTTCGGGATGTTTAAATTAGGAAAAATAATAATGCAGGCAGCTAAAATTCTGAAAGTTTAAAAATCCGAAAATTTGTATGAATTTCAAGTTCCAGAGTTAAGGCCTTCCCGATTTTTAGCTTTCAGAATTTTTAATCCTCGGTGGTTATCGATTAGAAATTTTTTTGATCCGAATGCTGAGAGATCGGTAATAATAAAATTCCAAATTTTTACCTTTCGGATCGTTCATTTTCAAAAATCGAAATTTCTAACCTGTCCCAAAAATTTTTTATCTTGACATATCGAATTCTCTTCCATTCATTTTACCTGACCAAATCGGTCGACCGATTTCGCTAAAATTTCATCACAAGATCTAAATATGATTAAATCATGTTAAAATATTATTGCGCAAAAGAAGTATAACAATTTTGTAAAAATTATCTAATATTTTGCAAACATTAACAGCCATCAGAGATTAGGTATAATAAAAAAATCTGCTAGTAGAAAAGCGAATTTGTTGGATGGTGGCGGTACTGGTGGCACTAGTCGATCGGAAGTGTGTCAAATTACAGAGTCTGGTGATATTAATGACTCCTAATGACGAAGTATGGGGCAAGCCTCGTCCTTGTTCCTAGCGTTTTATTCCTATCCTCTTTTATCTCATTCACCTTTCCATTATTCTTTGCAGAGTCACCGAAGGGAAGTTTAAACACGGACAAGCCTGATACCTGACAATAAGAGGATTGCTGAGGATAAATAAGAGAGAAGAAAGAATAGAGAACGATACCTGAATGTGGTCTGTATTCCTCATCCTTACCGATCATTGGGTTCAGTGAGCCGCGACGAGCAGAGGGGCCCGCTTCAGGGAATACACATTAAAATGAAATTACTAATTGAAGAACGCTAATAGCAATAAAACAAACGACCGCTAAATGCTATAAAGTAAAATACAGGTTGCCGATCCTTGTCTTTATTTTTTTTCTATACCTCGCTCCTGATCCTGACTTCGGAGGGCTGTGTAGAATTTATCAAATACGAAGGTCAGGAAAAAAAGTTTTGAAAATTCTTTCTTTCTTTTTTTTTTTATCCATCATTCGATACGAAAATTATTGATTCGCAATTTATTCCCAAAAAAAAATCGGTACGAAATTCTTAACTTTCTTTTAATTTTCAAGGACGAAGAACCTTTACGTGGCATATCGTGGTACGTAGGGAAAAATTTTGCAACATATTAGCTCTTGGAATTATACTGTTTATCGTTATTTGTTAGTATCGTTAATAGCTGCTATATACATCAGGTGAAAAAGCAAAGGGGGAAAAAAATTAGTGGGATTATTCTGGAGCTCTACAGTCTGTAAAATATTTTCATCTTTGATCCTCCCCATAATTTTTTTTTTTTTTCTTCTTTCTTCGTAAAATAAGTCGTAAAATGAATTACACGGTTTGGAGTTTACTCACGCAAAGGCAAGCTAATAGTTTGTCATTTGTTTTAAGGTCCTTATTGTGCGGCGTCTAACCCCTGAATTCACGTTTTGGGACAACCGGTCAATTTCAAGATCAGTGGGAACGGTTATTTATTTTCAGACCATTTTTCGAAAAACTGGAATTCCACGGTTGTAATTTTGTACAATTTGAAATAAAAACGTAAAATAAATATCGTTCAGAAATTCCTGACAGTAACGGCAGGAAAAGACTTCGAAGTTTTGCAAATGTCTGCAATTTTCGAACAGATGGCTAAAAAAGAAAAAAAAAAAAAAAAATTCAGTCTCTTGCTCTCTCTTCTTTTGTTTTGTTTTTTGTTTTTCTTGGTCCCCCATTCTTTCCAATCTTGAAGAATTTTAACCAGCTATCAGAATGAGGATAGACACAAAGTAGTTTTTTTTTTTTTTTAATAATGTTTCACGTCTGTAAGCTGTGAAGAAAAATTTTTTGCTGACGTTACACAAGTTTTCCCTGACAAGTGGAAAACCTCCATAAGCGGGTTTCTTTATTCCCACCCATCGCATACACAGGACACATTTTTGCAGTCGTGGCAGTTTTACGACTGACACGTGTTACGTCACGGGGTTTAAGAAATGTCGCAAGTAAGAAGCGTCAATTTTTAGCTTTTATATTGTGTCAGCTCATCGAACTAGGGGGAGAAAAGCAGAGGATTTTGGAAACTATGATGAGAGTCATGCTGCAGAATTTTGGAAAAACTTTTGAAGTAGTTAAAGCACGGAAGTCTCCAAGAGGGATACGGTTTTTGATGCAAAAAAGCTCCGAGCTTAATGCAGCGCGTCAAAAAAAGTTGAAAATTTTAGAAACTATGATGCGGGTGATGCTGCAGAGTCAATGAAAACCTTCGGAATTACAGTTAAAGCGCGAAAATCTCATTGAGGGAAGAGTTTTTTGATGCAAAAAAGCTTTGAGCTTACTGCAGCGCGTCAAAAAAGTTGAAACTTTTGGAAACTATGATGCGGGTGATGCTGCAGAGTCAATGAAAACCTTCGGAATTACAGTTAAAGCGCAAAATCTCATTGAGAGATGAGTTTCGTAATGCAAAAAAGCTCGAAGCTTACTGCAGCGCGTCAAAAAAGTTGAAACTTTTGGAAACTATGATGCGAGTGATGCTGCAGAGTCAATGAAAACCTTTCGAAATTACAGTTAAAGCGCAAAATCTCATTGAGGGATGAGTTTCGTAATGCAAAAAAGCTCGAAGCTTACTGCAGCGCGTCAAAAATGGTGAAAATTTTGGAAACTATAATGCGACCGATGCTGCAGAGTCAATGAAAGCCTTTTGGAGTTACAGTCAAAGCCCAAAATCTCATACAGAGATGAGTTTTTTAATGCAAAAAAGCTCCGAGCTTTCTGCAGTGCGTCAAAAAAGTTGAAAATTTTGGAAACTATGATGTGGGTGATGCTGTAGAGTCAATGAAACCCTTTCGAAATTACAGTTAAATCGCAAAATCTCATAAAGGGATGAGTTTCTTGATGTAAAAAAGCTCCGAGCTTACTGCAGCGCGTCAAAAATGGCGAAATTGCGAAATAACGAAAAGGAATGAACCGGAGTAAATCGAATAAGGTAAAAATGGAGAAACTGAAAAAGAGAGAACGGACTCACTCACCTTCTATGGATTGCGGGGAGGCTGGTTCCGGCTCCTTATCGATTCGCCCCAGCGCGTCGCTTGCTGCAACAGAAAAATATAACAAGATCTTCTTAGTCTTCTTACTCCGATACACAAGCTAAGCTATATAATTAACGTTTAAAAATTCGAATTTCAATCCAAGACTTAAAAATGAATTACTTTTTCGAGTCACATTTAATCAACATGGATTCCAATAGCTCCTCATGATGAACTAGATAATAAAAATTGCATAAACTTATCCAAGAAAAGAATAAATACATTAGCGGAAAAGATGGGCAGAGATACCGAAGTGGTCAATTATCTCAACTTATCTACTAAATGTAATTTTTTTTTTATACGATTAAAGACTACTTGGGTATAATCATTCCTTCAATGTAGCTTTTGTCCTTTTCGCTATAGTTTATCGTGCTCAAAGATCATCCAAATGCTACCTTATACTGCATAACCAAATGGAATGGGATATGTTCTTTGAATGTAGTATAAGACATTAGGGTGCTTCGTTTTATACGAGTTTTTTTTTTTTTGGTCCATTCACGGAATAATGTTCTAAACATATAAAAACAAATTCTCATCAAATATGAGCTCTTAATTTTAATTCTAAGAACTCGCGAAATGAATTTGAAATTTTCCCATTTGATAAACACGTGAATTTTAATTCTTTTTTTTTTCAATTATCTATAGCTTCGCAGCATTTCATGATATTTAATCGGCAATAGGAGGAAATGACAGAGAAATCTTTCCTCTTCAAAAGTGTATATAGCCAATTTATGTTTTGTAACCGGCCTCGCCCGGTAAAACATCTTGAAGCCAATTGTCTCTCAAATTTCATGGTTTTTTAAATTTTTCTCGTAAACCACTAACTTCACAACAAAATTGTATGGGACTTTTTTTTTATAGAAAATTCAATTTACTACAAAAAAAAATCATGTAAGCCATAACCGTAGAGCTAGTAGTTTTCGAGATAAATCTAATTAAGCATTTCAAAATTTGAAAAATCGCTGTTCTATCCGAGATTTTAGTACTTTTTAATGGTAACAAAACATGAATTGGCTACGTACACTTTCAAAGAGGAAAGATTCCTCTGTCATTTCCACCTATTGCCGATTAAATATCATGAAATTCCACGAAGCTATAAATAATTGAAAAAAAAAAAAAAAAATTAAAATTTATGGTTAATCAAATGGGAAAATTTCAAATTCATTTCGCGAGTTCTTAGAATTAAAATTAAGAGCTCATATTTGGTGAGAATTTGTTTTTATATATTTAGAACATTATTCCGTGAATGGATTAAAAAATAAAACAAAAAAATCGTCTAAAACGAAGGACCCTAATAAGACATAATATACATAGTATTGCATCGTAGACTGGATATACATACCTTTCTCCGATAATGAAGATTGTAATGAGAATTGTTGAAATGATATTCGTAATGTTCTAGGTATCCATTAGTGACATTATAAGATCATGAAAATTAGGCGGCTTGTACAAACGAATGGAGCTAGCTCGGTTGTTGACAGTAATGAGAGTAATAACAATCAACGGGTAGATTTAGCTCGTCGTAAATGTGCAGCGCTACCAACTAAACGAGAAACCAAGAGAGAAAGAGAGAGAGAGAAAGAGAGATGACTTGCCCAACCGTCACTCCCACTTCCGGTTCTAACATGTAATTCCGATTTTTAGTCTCCTTTGTAGATTGGCTGTATAAATTCTAACTTCGTTACATGATCCCTATATATATTTTAGCTTTGTAATATGAGAATGATAATCCATTGGATCAAGTACAGCGAATTAATCAGCTATGGATAAAGGCGAATTATATAACGAAGCCTGAAGGACAACCCTGCAACGTGGGGTGGTTACGATAATGGGATTTCGAATGGTACATAATATATTTGGCGGTAAGAGAGCGCGTCTCAACCCTCTAGGTCCGTCTCAATGCCTCTAAGTCCAAGTCTAAACTCCCGGGAGTGTCGTCTAGGTGTTTCGACGACGGTCATACATCTCCTCTAAGATCTCGTGGTCGATCCCATGGAAAGCCGAATGTCAGACTACGTGATACCACCTCGAAGTTGTTGGTGTTGGTGTATTTCTCGCCAAGGAGTTTTTGTTATGCACTCCATTTAACTTCGACGGAATTTTATTTCACCATACAAAACGACTCGGGAAAATTTTAGTGCTTTTGAAAAGCCAAGACCTTGTGTCTGAACTTTGGAATTAAATATAGATAAAAATTAGAAATTTTTGGGATTTTGAAAGTTCTGAAAATGAAATTCATCCGGATTTTATTTTAGCGAATAAATTTCGTGATCTGTGAATATTGTTCCCTCCGTTTTCCCAGCATCCTTGAGTCGAAGGGATTATCTTAGTTCCAGGGTAATAGAGTCGGTGGCGAACGCGGAGGTAGCGAATACTCGGAATTGCGAGCCCCCAAGGGGTCGTGGCGTGGCCCCCGGGGCGGTAGCCGGTAGTCGACGTACGCTGGGCGTCGGTGTGACGTATGGCGGTCATCTCATCTCCGAATTACCCGTCCTGACCATCTCGTTTCGAGAGGAAAATAGAAAGAGAAAGAGAAAGTGGAATAGTATAGAAGGGAGATGGTTCAGCCCCCTTATTTCTACGGCAAATAGATTATTTGAATATCGAGTAACCGGTAGCAGGACAAAAGCCACCTATTTCAGACTCTGCTACTACTACTGCTACTACTACTACTACTACAGGGGGGTCAGGACTCACCCCTGCCCCTTAGTCCATCCATCGTTCGCCATGTGTCGGACAGGAAATTGGGAAAGTTTTAGCATAATTTACCGGATCGATAACGATCTTTGCCACTGCGGAGAAGACTCAGGAAACTCGTTACGAAAAAATTTGCGATACGAGGTTAATAGTTTGATATTTTACATTGTGGATATATAATCGCGCAAGCTCTTCGATTAATCTGAGCTTTTTTGATTTTTTAGATCAATTAGATTATTCTTGTTCGTACTAAACCGGTAATTGACTTTATTTTTTTGGTAGTTTATCAATGTTTTAATTTTCGAAACAGAGCTAAAGACATCCTGACTATTATCCTTCGAAAGAAACAAACCCCTTCTTATTCTTATTCTCATTTCTTAGAGCTTGCAATCAAGTAAACCTTGAGGGAGTAAAAACGCCGATGTTATGTTCGCAGATTGTTAGCGGGATATAGGTAAGCCATATTGAGGAGAAAACAAAATACGATAGAGAGAAAGAGAGAGAGAGAAAGACAACAAAATTGGAAGTTGATCGTGAAATAATGATGGACATACCGTCGACGTATCGAAGTGATTTTGCAAGGGTGAATTTGACCTTTTCGTATATAATATACCGAGTTGAACACGCGATGCAAGTACAAGCCTACCCTGTCAGAGCCGATATCATAGGCAAGTATCGAGAATAGATTAACATCGTAATTATGTTTAGAAAAAATGGAAAAGAAAACGGAATTGGAATTTGGTAGTTCTACTATTTTTTGATTTAACTAAACGCTACGTGTGCAATTAATAACCGTAAACGCATAAGGGAAACGTTCGCGGGATTGCTAGAAGTGGATTTGAAGTGGATTGAATTATTGAAGAGATGATTGAGTGCGTTTAAATCGAGGATATTATCGGTATCGTAATTCTTTACCGTAGGTACAGTTCGAAAAGTATACCCAGCTTTTTCTTCTTACTTTAGACTGAGAAAGTTTGAATTTGTAGATGACCATAGGGGTTGAAAAAATGTAAATGCGATCGAAAGATGCGGTAAAAGTATAAGTTTTTTATATCGAAACTGTGTAGGCACATGCGGATGTATATTTGAAAAATTGATGTGTGCGACGAACCGCGACGCGATCTCAACCGAAACGAAACGAAACGAAACGGATTCTTGGAAACCGCGATATGCGATATGGGCTGGTCTCACGCAAACGAGATTCAAAAAATCGCATCTGGTATTCATAGCGGGTGAAAATATATTGGCTATGATTACAATATATTATGCAATGGCATACGGTTTGGGAAAATGTACAACACGATGCCCACCGCAAAACCCAGAAATGTCGACGTTAATATTTCAGACGACTTTTGTATCGTCTACCTCGACCACCACCCCTTGCGGTCAGTTATTATCGGTATTGTTATCGTACCGGTCAAATATTAAAATCTCGTTTCGAAGAGCGAGTCGACCCTATCCTCGAGAGATCCCGATTGCTACCTTATTCTTTATTTTCATATTTTCCTTTTTTCTTTTTACACGCATACACACCGGGTGTTTAATTTTTAATTTCTGTACATACAAAAATAAGAGGGAACGATTTTCTTCATGTATTTCATTAAATCTTAGTCCATGATGTGGAAAAGTTTGCTTCGTTAAAATTTTTAACCATGTCTGTCATGAGCAGGTTGTAGAAGCTTAACAAGTCTTTCTATTCTTTCTTCTTTTTATTCTTCTTGTTCTTCAATAATTACAATGGCTAGAGCCATTAGTCCAGAACTGTGCAGAAGAGCTAACTCAGAGAGCATGGTTATTTTTAAAACAAAAAATATTTCCACCCGCTGTTAGATATCGCAGAGTCCGTAGATGTAATGAGAAAAGCGCAGTTGGGGGTGCGATAATGGCGACCGTTATGAAGAAATCACCCTCCCTTTTACACCCCTTTGAACCCCATCCCTTCTCCAGGATATTCTACCGTCGTCATGACGACCATCTTCGAGATGCTGCACAGGGTCATAGGTGGCGGAAGGGATGGACCAAGACGTTTCTCTTTATTACTGTAAAACTACCCCTTCGTGTGATTATCCGTGTTTATTACAATTTCACGATTCTCGTGATAATTGGAAAATTAATAAACAGAACAAGCGCAGACACATTTTTTTATAGGATGTTAAGTGTCATTGATTAAAATATATCAACGATATTTCTTTCATAATATATATATTACAATTTTCAACCCCAATTCCAATTATTATCAAAGATGAAGAGGAGCGAGTGTAAGAAGAGGATGCTTGCAACTTGTTACAAGGGATGAGGTAGGGGTTTCCGATCATCTAGGGGTGTTACCCTTATTCACAACCCTTTTATTCTCATCCTAAGCACAGGATGGCGGCACGCGTTTCACCCTAACCGCCTCCAGCCGCCCCTTAGTAACCCATGCAGGATTTTACCCCTTCAAATAGAAATAGAAAAAAAAAAAAAAAAGAAATCTAGCCACTGACAGTCATCAATTCGTAATAATTTCTTTCTCTGCAATTCAACACGTGCCAAAAAATACGGGGTTGGATAGGCAGCCATCTGCATCAACTACCCCTCAAAGTCTACCATATATTTGTCCACGTTATATACGCCAGGGTACCAATTATTCCAAAATCCATCAAATTTGCGATTGGTTTCTCTTTTCCAGTCTAGGATTAGAATTGTTGATGTTGTATATATAAAAAAAAAAAACTGTCAACTCACCCCTAGCGCGTCAATGTGATTAGTGATCAACACCCTTGTACGAGAAAAATAAAATAAATAAATTAGAAAATGAATTTGCGCTGTCATATGGATAGACGAAGTGATATGTACGGATTATGGTTGAATGTATAAATTTTTAAAATTAATTAGTCCGAGTGGATGCAGAGGAGGAGAAGAAATAAATAAATAAAAAAATTGCGTATCTTTGGGACGGGTTACATAGTCCATACCGCCAAAGTGTCGCCGACATCGCGGCGCGGTGCGACGCGACGCGGGACTTTTGTAAGCTAAAACAGAGGAATTCTTCACTGGTCTAATGAAAGCTGGCTCCATTATTTCACCACACGAACCACTTAGACTCGCCCTCGTCCATTTACTCCGACATCCACACGCTGCCATGCCATGGTATGTATATAGATATACAGAATTGTATGTGTGTATATATACGATTCCTCTATTCCGTTAATGGCTCGACTGTATAACACATGTGTTTCAACATTTCTCAACAACTCAACAACACTGCAGACCACGTTTCATATCAAACCATCCAACATCTCCTACTCTTCTGGACAGTTTCACTATGGATTAAAGGGGTGAACGGTAACACCTTGCGAAAAGTTCTTTTTGTCAAGATTTGGTTTTTCCTGAACGAATCATTCGTCGAAAGTTCAGTTTTCGTTTGGATATTATAATCAAGTCGAAGTCGTTCTTCAATTTTTGGAAAATTGGAGACCGAAAGGCAATGGCTGGTGATCCTGACTTTTGCCTGTGGAGAACGAGTTGTTGATATTCATAGTAGTTGAGAATTTGCAGGTTTTTGTATCGAAACAAAGTTTCGTTGTGGAAATATAAAATGAAATTAAAGCATATCTGTGCTTCAACATTTCTCAACAACTCAGCAACACTGCAGACCACGTTTCATATCAAACCATCCAACACCTCCTACTCTTCTGGACAGTTTCACTATGGATTAAAGGGGTGAACGGTAACACCTTGCGAAAAGTTCTTTTTGTCAAGATTTGGTTTTTCCTGAACGAATCATTCGTCGAAAGTTCAGTTTTCGTTTGGATATTATAATCAAGTCGAAGTCGTTCTTCAATTTTTGGAAAATTGGAGACCGAAAGGCAATGGCTGGTGATCCTGACTTTTGCCTGTGGAGAACGAGTTGTTGATATTCATAGTAGTTGAGAATTTGCAGGTTTTTGTATCGAAACAAAGTTTCGTTGTGGAAATATAAAATGAAATTAAAGCATATCTGTGCTTCAACATTTCTCAACAACTCAACAACACTGCAGACCACGTTTCATATCAAACCATCCAACACCTCCTACTCTTCTGGACAGTTTCACTATGGATTAAAGGGGTGAACGGTAACACCTTGCGAAAAGTTCTTTTTGTCAAGATTTGGTTTTTCCTGAACGAATCATTCGTCGAAAGTTCAGTTTTCTTTTGGATATTATAATCAAGTCGAAGTCGTTCTTCAATTTTTGGAAAATTGGAGACCGAAAGGCAATGGCTGGTGATCCTGACTTTTGCCTGTGGAGAACGAGTTGTTGATATTCGTAGTAGTTGAAAATTTGCAGGTTTTTGTATCGAAATAAAGTTTCGTTGTGGAAATATAAAATGAAATTAAAGCATATCTGTGCTTCAACATGTCTCAACAACTCAGCAAAACTATAGACCACGTTTCATATCAACCATCTAACTCCTCCTACCCTTCTGGACAGTTTTATCACGGATTAAAGGGATGAACGGCAACACCGTGAGAAAGGTCCTTTTTGTCAAGATCTGGTCTTTCCCGAACGAATCATCAAAAGTTCAATTTTCTTTTGTATATATTCGAGTAGAAGTAATTTTTCGATTTTCGAAAAATTGAAGACCGAAAGGCAATGGCAGACTTTTTCCTATACGAAGAACGAATACGAGGAAAATTTGCGTGTTCTTCAATCGGTAATGAATTTTGTTATAACAATATATCAACTGAAATGATGGCATATAGCCAAACAGCAATACGATATTCATCAAGTTAATTGCGACCAACCTCCCTCCCCACTAATTATCCATAGTAATTATAAACGGCCAGTGTTGAGTCCGCATCGTGGATCTCACATCAAGTTTAATTGTCAGGATTCAGAGTTACGGATCGCGTTGCTGCAGGTATTGTGCCAATTAAAATGAATTTCATTTATTATATTATATATACCTATGTATATATATTTCTTCGTTTTCTCAATTCTTTTTTTTTTTTTTTTTTTAAATGGAATATAAATATATATGTATATTATATACACGCATACCTATATATATTTATATACATATACCTATACCCCCCTCCATTCGTTTATACATCGGTTGAATTATATTTAATTTATTTTACTAATTGAATACTGAGCCTTTGCAAAAATTATAATCTTGCATCATATCTTCTGGATATATGATTCTAATTGTATAAAAGCGGAACTATACTTAGTACGCTTGGGTGAACAGTCTACTTACAATACTACATTATATACATATATATATATATACCAACCCCGGTAAATATAAATATATAATAATAATAATAATAATAACAATATGATTAAATAAATAATTATATCGTGAGGTTATATCAGCTGATCACAGTTTAGAAATAAATAAAGTATATATGTATAGGTATATAGAAAAATATATCATATATACGTATATATAAAAATTTCTAAAATATTTTTTATTTATTTATTTTTTTTTTGTCTATTTTTAATGACGATGTATAAGGTGCCTTATTAAATTTTGCCTAAACGTATTTAGCATGCAATGTATTTACCGTATAATATCTGCGAATGGGTATTATCTTTAATTATACACCGAGTTGTGCAGCTATCGCGAGTTTACAATTACAGCAATTGTTCCGTTTCCAGTATTTCCTTTTTTTTTTTTTTTTTTTAAGTTTCTTCTGTTTCTTTTTATTTTTTATTTATCGTCTGGTAGTATGTAAGTCATATACATCTATCTATCTACATACATACGTATGAATACGAGTATTCTGTACACTGGGTTACAAAAGTTACGATAATTAGTGTTCGTTGATTGATGAAAGAGAAACATGAGACAAAAAAAAAAAAGAATCAGAAAAATATGAATTAAGGGATGAAAATGTAAGTATTTCTTATATACCTATCTTTTATATATACCAATACCACATATATGTATGAATTTGACGTGAAAATAAATCGAATATTATTTCTATTAACGTATAATACATATATAAGCGTATATAGTAAAACGATAATTTCTTACCAGTATACACAAAAAAAAAGCGCAAAAAAAAAACAAAAAAAAAAAAAAAAATGGGCAAAAAGAATAAAAATAAGTTTCGAACGACGGAAAATCTAATATATCGCCCGCGCTTAAGGGGCCTCGCCTGTCTGGCCAGCTTTTCTCTGTAATTAAGTTATAACTAAGGAGAGGTAGAAACGAAGTCGTGGCTATGAGAGTAGAAAGAGAGAGAGAGAAAGAGAGAGAGAGAGAGGAAAAAGAGAGAAATAGAAAGAGAAAGAATAGGGAGAAAAGCGCAGAGTGGAAAACAATAAGGGGCCAACTAATCCTCGCGATATATTATATCCAATGAGAGTGGTTCTGGCAGGCAGGCTAGCAGTCGGACGGTTAGGTAGGGGGTTTAAGGGAGAGGTACCCGGTTAGTATAAGGGTGTAGCTTGGGGGAAGTAAGAGAAGAAAAACAGTCGAACCGATAGCAACTAACTGCTATCGAATTAGACGCGCGGCTATGGATTTAGCTTCGGGCGTGGGTGTCGCGTCGCGTCGCGTCGCGGGAAATCTGCTGCAGGGGGATGAAAGAGAAAAACTGAGATGTGTAAAGGGTGGGAGGAAACAGAAGAAAGAAAAAAAATAAAAATAATAATACTACTAGGTGGGGGTAGGAGAGAAAAAGGAAAGGAAGTGGGAGAGGTTCCCAAACTATAGTCGAAGCCAAGGATCGAGTTTGTCAATAATTATCGTACCGTGCAAATATCGATAATAACTTTGGTCCCGTATATATCTCTACCTACCTACCTACGCTTCGTAGGACACAACTCAATTGCAAGAAATCGAATTAACGAAACTGGTAAGCTGAGGGGAACCCAACGCGCTTATACCTCACTCAAGATATGTAATTAATTAATTCTACTATACCATTTTGCGGTTTAACGAGGGAGACGGAAAATATTATATCTGTACAATACGTATAGGGTATATATACATACATGCCTCGATACATAACATCAATACACACGATATCGATTCGTTATTGAGATTAATGGAAGTAAAAAAATCGCGCGATAAGAAAATAAACTCAAAAAAAAAAAAAAAATAAGAAAAGTTCCAAAATATTGTCTGCAATAGAGTTTAGAAGGTAAAAACCATGGCGAAGTAGGGAAGAGTGGGGCAAAATGGGTCCCTGAGGATAAAATGGGCCTTGATGGCTCAAAATTTTTTGGGGTGCAAAAAGTAAAACGAGTGAAAAAAAATTAGATATAAGCATTTTTTTATTAAGGGGCCCATTTTGCCCCCCTCCAACCCGCCCCTGTACGTGTCATGCCACGAAATTAAACTGTGTTTCATTCAACTGCTTTTTTTTTTCGTTTCAGATTTTGCAAAAGCTCAATATTTTTACAGACAATTATACTGTTTCATATGAACACAGCCTATAAATGTCATTCGATTGATTACCTTACTAATTAATTAATTAATATATCAAAAACAGAAATTTTCATCGTTTCAAAAATTATCCCTTCTTTTTTATCAGCAAAACGAATTTTGAAACGTGTTGTTTTTTTTTTTTTTTTTTATTCATCATTACGTTGATTTTTGGACCACTTTTCTTCCGTTTTTCGAGAAACAGAATATCTTTTTAGGACGAAGGGAGGGGGGGGGGGGGGGGGGCTGGATTGAAATTCCGAATTTCATTAAAGTCAATTTCGAATTTCCATGAACGTTAAAGTTAAGGATATTAAAATTCGGAAATATCGAAACGTTGAGGGTTATAAACTGGAAAATTCAAAAAAACTCCGAAAGTCCAAGAATCCGAAAATTCAGTCAAGGTCAAGCGTGAATTTCAAGTTCCGGAGTTTCGGCATTCCGGATCTCTAGCTTTCAGAATTTTGAAGCTCCGATGATTTTCGATTTGTATACTTTTTAAAATCGACTATAATATACAGACTTCCGGGGAAATATTCCTATTCCAAAAAACTGTAAATCGGTAATATTAAAATTCCGAATATTGACCGTACGGAATACAACTTTCGAAATTCGGAATATCGACTTATAGTCCCAATTCCTGATATACAAAAAAAAAAAAAAATAAAAAAATTAAGAAAATGTAATCCAAAAAGTAGTTACCGTCGTTATGATACTTCGCCTCGATTAACCCCCCTTCAATCGTCGCTGGTGATTTTCTATTATCTATTGTCTATACCTATAATATAGTTAGTACACGAATGTATGTAGTCATATAGTTTTAGCTAACCATGTAAGTAGGTATGTTTAACTAGTATATAACTACACTGAACCAATATATCTATAACGTACATACCTAAGTATATACGTGTTTCTTATATACATATACATGGCGCCAGGTTAAACCCATCTACCTACACCTATATCTATCTCTAGATAGTTATATATTATTCTTATGTATATACAGGCGCAGGCGAGCTTCGGTCCCCAGCTAACGAGGGGGCCAACTCATAACGTTTAATTAAGGCGCGGTCCCCAGCGATCCCGGACGATCCCGGGCGGTCTTGACCAGCCAGATCGTGACCGGGAACGCGGGCAGATTCTCTGATACGAATCTGATAAGACGCCCCCCCAAGATTACGCCCGGGTTCTGTATATACGCGGTATATACGGTAGGTACGTATATATATATACGGTCAGCTGTATATCAGTTCTACAGGATGAACTTGTAACGTTGTTCATCTATAGAAGCAGGTGCTGATGATGTTGAGGTTAAAAATAAAAAAATATAAAAAAAAATTCACTCTCCACTTTGATCGAGATGCGAAAAACACCTACACACAGAAATTATATCAAAGTATATAGGGGAGAGACGGACCCACTAAGAAAGTAAGGTTCCAAATGGAGATTTGAATCGATAGATCTTTTAATATTGGCCGAAAATCGATAGCCTAATTGATGACGAGTGTTGAACGTCTTTAATTCAAAAGTCCGAAAGTAATTGCGGGTGAAATGGACCCGCCGATAATTACTCGTACTTTTTCTAAATTCTAAAAAGTAGTAAATTTCTCTATTTACTTGCCTTATGAAAAAAAACTCTGAACATCAAATCAAGTATATATTATAAGAACTAGGAGAGAGGCGGACAAAGTGGACGCCTCTGAAAATTTCTCGATCTTTGAAAAAAATAAAAAGACGTTATAAATGACCATATCTTCGAAATTTTTAGATAAAAATAATAACCTGACTGTTGACAGGCTTTGACATCCTTAGTTCAAATGTCCGATATAAATTGTTTCTTTAAAATTTTCTGGGGGCCCACTTTGCCTGCCTCTCTCCTAGTTTTTGTAACATACACTTGATTTGATGTTTGAAGTTTTTAAGGCAAGTAAATAAAGAAATTTATTACTTTTTAGAATTTTGAAAAAATATAATAAATTTTGGGGGGGATGGGGGGCACTTTGCCCAATAGGGCCCGCTTTGCCTGCCTCACCCCTATGTGTAATGTATATCGATTTTTATCGATAGTTGCGAATTACGTTCAGCTGCTAGAACCAGAACTGGGGGTATATTCATAACGAGTGACACACTACTGACCGGTGCAAGCTATAAGGTGGGATAATCCTATTTTGCCATCGTTCTTTCGCTTTATGAGAGGACAAGAAACACTTGAAGTGTTCCGCATTATCGATATTTCACCTCGATGGGGAATTAAGAAGGAAGCAAATACAATGAGGATACATTGAAAGTAGGTACTGCAGGCCACTTTGGCGAGGGTGTGGACATTTTAAAATCGCTAAGTTTCACACGATCAGTTTACATAGTTGAAAGAATTTTTTTTTTAAGCAAAACGTCAGATTCCACGATCATAAGTAGACGAAATCAAAGAAAGAACTTCTCAGGCAATGATTTTTAATTTTTGGATCTCCAATTTTTCAAAAAGAATTTTTTTAGCACATTAATTGTTGTTCTAGATGATAAAAAAATGATGAAAAAAGGCTTCTCAGTTTTTAAATTTTGGTTTTCAAAACCGTCGATTATCGAATTAATTTTTTTTACTATCAAAAAACTAAACAAGAGGTTTTGTTTTTTGAATAGTGAAATATCGCGAAAACCTTATGAATGAAACTTTGATTAAAATTTGATCGAAAAATTCTTTCAAATTTTTTTTTCATTTTTTTTTTTTTTTTTTTATTTTTTTAACCTCTAAAGCCAAGATGACTCTTTAATTTTTTTAATTTTCAGTAGTAGGTAGATGACTCGGATATAATTAGATTCGTTCAGCTTTGCCCCGTCTTGGTATCGTTGCAGACTGCGAGTACCGTCGATGAGACTATAACCGTGAAACTCACCACTTGGTGGATTAAATTATTATACGGGATGATATATACCTATATATATATGTTTGAGGGAACAAAAATTGTGCTAATTAACCCCGTGATTCGTGGAAACGTAAATTTTAATTAATACAATTTTCTGTTCAACGGTTAATTCCCGATTATACATAAGATGTGCAAAGTGCATTTCGTTGCACTTCGTACGATCCCGTTTAAAGTTTCATGTATAGAAACCCCATTTTTTTTTTTGGTTTAAATAAAATTCAAACTCAGATCGATAATTGACGGATATAATTTTGAACCCAAATTTTTATAATCGAATATAATATCTGGGTTTACGAAATACGAAAGATAATCGAAAGTTATATTCTATACAGCTTTCCCATCGATATAATATAAGGGATGGGACTAACCTTTGAGTTTTTACAGAGGGTGAAACTTTTTTTTTTTGCTTTTTTTTTTTAACAATGGGATTTTCAAACGGATATCGAAATGGCCTCCCCACAATAAAAAAAGAAAAAAAAAAAAAAAAAAAGAAAACTACCAGTCAGAAAATGCATTCGTCTAATCAGAAGCAGATCGAGGGTTTGGCCTTTAAATTTAGACAGTAAAATATTTGTCCAAGTCAATTTTGAACTGCATATTGATAGAAGCACGGTGTACTTTACAATAAACCGTAATGTTTAAATTTGTTTGCAATTAAAATCGCGTCTAGCTAAGTTACGAAATTATTTTAAAAATTGTTTAATTTTTTTTCTTTTTTGAATGATGAAAAATTATCATTCATGGGTATATGTAATCGATTTGTTTAATTAGCATAACGTAGTCCGGTAATTGTTTCGCGAATATCTGCCCAATGATATTGATTTGTTAAATAATTTATACTATAAATCTCGTTATAATCCAAAATAATAAAAAATGGCGATGATACACGACGTTAATTTAACGACAATAAAATATCAGCTAGAAACTAACCAATGAACGTCATTCCTTAGGGGGACCTTGGTCGAAATCAAACGTGCGTAAGTACGCGTGCAATCAGGGATGATCCCCCGTCGACTGGGGATCGGCATGAAATCGAAGGGGGGGGGGGGGGGGGGGGGGTTGGAGGGTGTAAAATATGTTAAAAAATCAGGATTAATAAAATAATAAAAACTCTATATACAGTTGCTAAAACGTTCGAATAATGACGAGCCGAAATTTTGACTAAATAAGAGCCCAAGCAATGCGGGATGAAAATGCGATCATCCCCCACTCCCGTATGTCATAGAAAATAAAATTTGTTATAAAAAAAAAAAAAAAAAAATTTGTTTAACTGCTCTAAATAGGAAATAAGCGACGGGTGTTTTCCGAATGATGGTACGGGCGGTCGCGTGTCATTCAAATTAAAGCCAATTATTAATTCAATGCATGCTTGCCTGTAGCAGACAGAGAACGATAAGGATCAGGTAATATCACGATTTCTATCTCTTTTTATTTCTATCTTTCTTTCTTTACCCGAAACTGTGAATGTAGGTATAATAAAACTAAACCGTCCCGCATCTGGCTTACAGAATTAAGATTCCTCACGCTGGGGCAATAATTTGTGGCAATTTAACACCACGGGATTATTTTTCCCCTTCTCCTAGTCTTCTAGTCTTTTTTATTTATTTATTTTCTTTATTATTATTATTATTGTATAGGATGAGTACCAAAATTTATCAAGTCTAGACTCACGTATACGAAATGTGGCCTTTGCATCTGCATGCATCTTCTTCTTTCCACGAAACTCACTGCTGCATATACCCACGACCATTGAATATATTTATATATTAATTTAATTTATAAACACTAAGTTCAAGTTCAGCTTAAAATTAAATCAAACTAAATCCATAAATTTTCTTATTACTTCTTTCTCAACACTTCGTATACCATTACTCATCCAGTTTTATCACAACCACAGAATCCTGGCACAGTCATTTTACAAAACAGTCAAAAAAAAAACCTTCCAATAAATTTACTTAGAAATTTTCTTTTTTGATCAAATTTTATTTCCAAAAACTTGTTATCTTACAATTTTATGGTTTAAGTAATTTTATTTTTTTTTTTTTTAGATCGTTAAGTTGGCCTAGGTCAAGGGTCGACGTTGTCGTAAGGGATGATAGTACAGCTGCTATTCAGTGTTAAGTATCTTCACATTATTTTCACGAACTGATAAGCTATAATTCGCGATTTTTTTTTTCACTGCTCGTATATGCAGCTGCAGTATAAGTATAAGACATGGGTTTATTTTTTTTTTGGTGGTTAGGGGGTAACTTTTTCCCTTATGCGATCCTGTCGGGGGCGAGTTGACTACTGATGCGATCCTGCGAGTTTTCTACCCGACTCGGTCTGTCCGCTAGTCCGAGTTGGTCAGTATATCCAGCCCCTCTCTTTCTCACCAGTTCAACATCTCGCTCACACTTTTACTCCTATCCCTTTACTCCCCCCTCATACACCCTCTTTCCTCCTCCTACCCCCCTTTGGAAATCCCCCCCTCTTAGCCCCCTTCGCCCACGAAGGGTACATACATTATCCACCCCCCTGCACATACTCACACACACAGACACACACACACGTAAATCCAACTTGCTGAATTATAAAGGAGTCCTCGATGCACGATATACTTACGTGTGAGAAATTCTTCGCGAACATTTAACGGTAAGGGTACAGTTTAAGAAAAAAAAAAAAACCCAAAATTTACCTTTTTTTTGGTCTTTTGTTTAAGATTTTTTTTTTCTATCCATAAAGAAATATGGTTGCTCTGTTTCAGTTTCTCGAAACACTTTGTATTCTTAGTTTTTTTGTTTTTCTGAGATCGTGAGTTTAGAAAGAAACAGACTATACATAAGGGTGGGTTTTAATTTGCGAGCAAAGAACCGTGAAATTTTGCCTCCCTTTTTTTTTTTTTTTTTTTTTTTTTTTTTTTTGTATAACTTTTTAGTTCTTCGATCTTTGAGACTATCTTTGCCTCAAGAAGAATGGTAAAGGTGGTAAAATTTTTTCAACTATTTTTTCACCCTATACGATATTTCAGGTTGACTGCAGTTAAGTTGTAAATTAAAAATAAAAGAAAGAAGAACGAAATCTTCTGACCCTTCATTTCGGGTGTTCATTTCTCGTGACTCTATAATATAGGTTCAAACTATACTCGTTATTCTTGAAAAATATTTTTACTCAGGTAGATATTTCCGACTATAAAAATCGGTGCAAAGTTTCACCCAGTTTTTCAAAAAAAAATTCATTTCTTCTTCTTCTTCTTTGAATAGTTTTCGTAAGTATACGAATTCTACTTGCTAAAAATTCATCAATTTTTTGTCTAAAATATCTAAAAAGGGGAGGGAAAGGGGGGGGGGGGGGGGGGGGGGGAAGAGGGTAGTGAATATACACAGCGAGCGAGTTTCCAGTTTCCACGTTACTTATACGTGCGTCTCAGTAATTTCAGATTAATTAATAATAATTGGTCTAATAGTTTGATACGTCTCGCGGTAAGAGAATGAAGTTAATTATTAAACTTGATGGGAACAAATGCTGCCCTCGGATGTGTATATATATATGTATGTATATATATATATAACGGTCCTATTGCAGTAGAACGATGGCCATATATTAACCGCGTGCGCGTGGGGCTGGACAACGTGTGGTTTCCACTTTGGTGGTAGTGGCGCGGTGGTGCGGGCGACAATTAACAGCAATTGATTAATTAAACGAATTAGACAATCTACTCATCGATCTTCTCGAAATAACCAATTGACCGACACTTTTTATTCGGCTATAAATTCATTTGCTAATTTACCCCAATAAAACAATCTGCATTTATAATTTATATATAGGTACTAGCTATAACATAGTTTTATAAACTTGAGTTACTTATAAAGAGGAGATGATAATTACAATTTATATAAATTTCACACTGGACATCCAGCTGTTTCACATATTAAATATAAATTTTATTCAATCATTTATAAATAAATAATCGATATATACGTGGGTATATAAAATTCTAATGAAATTTTATAATCATATTGTGCAAATTACATATACGCGAAACGTTCGAATGATCGGTAAGGAATTTATAAAGCCAGTCAGTCCTTGGGTTGTATACACCGATCTGAGACGATATTCATTATGCTATATGTATTAACATAACCAATTATACATATAATATAGATGCCTTGATTTTCTCATTAATATTTAAAATGATCTATTGGTTATGCATAAGTCGTGCTACTTACACGAATTCTATATACATATAATGCAATAAATAAAGAAAAAGAATAAAGTTTGATTTAATACATTCTATATACCATCAATTCTAATCGCATAAGTATATATGTATGTATTAAGTGTCAAGTTGAGTATTTATGTATCTATCGTTCAATATGACGATGAATTATCTTCAGTTATAGATAATACGTGACTCGATGTTATAATTCGGACTCTTCAAGTTTCGAATTTGTTAATTTTGTTTCTCGATGTTTGGTCGTTGGAAATATGCGAGGTAAATTTTCTAACAATTTTTCTTTTTTTTTTTTTTGGATTTTCGATGGTCAGCTATACATATTTCCGGGCTTACAATTAGATTATCCAATACCCGCGTAACGAGGCGTATAAATTATGTGACATAACGTTGAAAACAGGACCTTCGACCCATGGCTGACCCCGTAAGACCCCGGGTCGACCTCGGGCGACCCCATGCCTTTCAAAACGTACACAATATTATTATACCAAACACAATGGCGCTGGACCAATACCGGGTATCCCGTATCTATGTATGTATGTACATACATACATGGATGAATAGTGTTGCGTTTTAAGATATATGTATGTGGATATTGTTATACATATATATGTATATAAACGTGTGTGGGAGTCATCTCCCTTGCTCGAGAAAAAATAAAAAAAAAAATACTGCGATATTCACTAATATTTATTATTATACATTATTTTTCGTATCTAACCTAACCTATCCCATATTTATTATACTTACGTCGATCTATTCTCCCATCTCGAATAGCCAGAACATATTGTCAGAACTTCAGATCAAGAAAGAGAGAGAGGGATTTGAATGACCGTTTAAAACGTGATCTCTGAACCCAGAGTCACTCCCGAAAACCTGGATAGTCAATTCTCAAAATTTTACACTCAAGAATTATTTTCGTAATCCAAAACTATGATTAAACAAAAAAAACAAAATTATCCCTTCAAAGGGTTAGATATCTATGTTATATTTTATAAAAAATTGATCAATTTGTAAAAATCTTTTGAAATTTTTGGATCAATATCCTCACATTTTGTATCCCTGAAATATTAATATTCGAAAAAATTATTTTTCGAGTATACTGTAAAGATTCGAAAAATTGTTATAAAAGTAACCAGAACTTGATGGTCAGGAAAATAGAGCATAGTTTGAAGGGTGGTAGAGAGTGGACAGCGGGCGCCCCTATTTTGGACCCCCTTTAGCTCCTCCATCCCTTTGCCACCCCTTCGCTTGACCGAGAGAGGCATTGTCCAGCTGAATGGACCATTGTCGAATTGAATCATCAGCCTCCGCCTGCGGGCACGTGTATGTATAAGTATAAGTATAAGTACAAGTATGTATGTATATACATATATATATATATATATATATATATATATATATATACGAGTGTGTAAATGTGTATATTCGGCAATGGCCACCGCGCTATTATTGTTATGCACGAATGGTAGGTGTCTATATAGTTTCGCGCGTGTGCAGCAGGAGCAGCAGGAGGAGGAGGAATAGGAACAGGAACAGGAGCAGGAGGAGCAGCAGGACATGGACAGCCGCTAAATTTGGACGCGGACGGATTGCTGTTCGGACATTTGAAATTAGGCGGGGGAGATAGAAAAGCATAAGGTTTTCGGACGTTTGGATATATCTATAGTATGTATACATATAGGTATAGCTGGAGATTGAAACGGGAACCGCGTGCAGAAAGAATCATTTGTTACCCATAGAGTGAATTATTACCTTTAGGGATATATTAACGGCGGATTCAACAGCCTTCAGAATGGAACTAAATTTTCAAACGTATATTCTGCAACCTTGAAATTTTCTATATAAAAGTATCGAAAATTCTTAGATTAACAGAATTATAACAATTTTTGAAAGGACGACGCGTGCCCCCGAATGTCCACGTGCATATGCTCTTCATGAGGAAAGTAGGCTGTTAAAAATTCTTAAATTTTATACGCAATTTATAAAATTAATCATCCCGACTGAGTTCAGAATGGTCCACCTATAATCTCTCCGCAAAAAACGTACCATTTTTTAAAATCGTTATAACTCGGTGTTAAATTGTCGAATTTCTTTTTTTGTAAACAGAATTTTAAAGATTGAAGTCTCAGCTTTAAGATCGGATTTTCGAAATTAGTTTACAATCATTTTTGACTTAGCTATACAAGTTTGATTACAGCGTTGTAACATTTTTTAAAAATATAAACAACATTTTTTTAAACTACTGTATGGTATGCAAAAAAAAATTGCAAATATTTTTAATTAATTAGAGTATTGAAGCTTGGAGTTTTCTTTTTGAATTGCAAACTTTGTATTATTTTTTTTTTTTACAAATTTTTGAACCGATTTATAACGTTTTAAAAAAAAGGTACTTTTGTCTAGTGAATAACGTCGAAGTTCCTTAAATTTTTATCATGCAATGAAAAATTATAGATGAATTTTTCAATTCGTTGGTATAGTTTTCCAGGGTATATACTATAGTCCTCGATATCTACCTACGAAAACCAGCCACCCTGCGAAAACATCCTGGTAAGTTTCAGTGGGGGTGTAGGGGATAGGAAGGTAGGGAAAGTCGAGCCCAGATGATAAATCACGATAGGTGCCGGCAGCTGGTGCTCGGGAAATTGCCCTCCATTGTCCTCGCCACGTTATTTTGGAAAATCATCTTTCGGCTTTTTGCTTGCTAATTGCAGGGCTGTTTAAAATTACCGTCCACTTCCAGGTCCAAAAACGTCCAGCCCTTAAAAGCATATGGAATGCGGTTAAAAGATCCTAAAATATAAATACTGTATACTTTATCTATGCACATCCCTTAACGATTTCCTATCCAAATTTTCCCAATCCCAGAGGGTTGATTCACGAAACAAAAAAAGCAAGATCCTTGTCCAATGCAGAAATATTTGCATTGAAGCGATCATCAAAAATCTAAAACCGCACCTAGCTGCAAATTTTTAAATTTTGCAGCGGCACGTTTCGCGGACGTGAGTTAGGACGTGAAATAAGACTTAAAGAACGATTTTTCCCGATCTGCGTACCTTCAGTGAAGGTTAAAGATTTTGTAAAAGATGAAATGCGGTCGGAGCCGGGACCATTAGCATCTCACTAAAAATCTGAAGGAATATTTTGCTAATAGTTTCCGACCCAACTTTGGTCAGTTTTTTTCTTTTCTTTTTCTTTCCCAATATTTTTTTTTTATCTCTCTCTCTCCATCTCTCTCTTTTTTTTTTTATCTTTTTTTCTTCGTTTCACATCTCGCCATCGCATCCCTTAGGCAAAAGTTATACGTTCATGGTTGAACCAACCTGCCTTCTTCTGCAGGTAGAAGACGGTTTTAAATTATATTCTATCCGCCTGTTTGGACGAGGTGACGCCGACCGTGTTAAAAAAACCATTTTCTTCTTCAACGTCGAACTTACCTTATACCTTTTCCTAATATAACAGCGGAAGCCCTTACGTTCTTCATATATATTATATTAATAGATCCTCTAACCTTAATTTTCATCCCACTCAAAAAATATCTTTCTAAACCTCGATTGGGCTCATATATACCCTAAACACATTCACACACACACACAAACTATAGAGAAAAAGGACCGATCCCATAGACCAAGATTTTGCTTTGATACCAAAGTCGAAAGCATCTAATACCTTCAAAGAGTGAATGGGAAGCCTCTATTCCTCATCGAAAGGTTGGAATTTAAATTCAACTAATTCTAAGGGGTTGAAATCGGGGTAGAATCAGATACCATTTCATTTTTTTTTTCTTTTTTCTTTTTTTGGGGGCTCACTTTCCCGGAATTTGAATCCGTCGATTAGTCTGTAACGATAATTGTCATGTCAGTCCTTTATAGGTTATAATATTATAGTTTATCAATCACAGATATCGAATTTGATCTCTCTGTTTGATTTCCTTTTTTCAAAGAAATATATTTCTTTGGATTTTTTTTTTTTTTTTTTGTTTGATAAAAATAAATATTCACGATATTAATTGAATTCTTAATGAAAATTAAACTTTCGTTACAGTTAGAATATTTTCAATTAAGTCTCTGCAACGAATAGTTTTCGAAATCGTGAACTTTTGGTGTCTGAAAGGAAAGAGAAGTTATATAGGCATATAGCCAGGGTTTGGATTGGGGGTGGAGGGTGTTCAATCGGTTATTGATTGAGGGGGTGAAAAAGGGGAGAGAAAACCCGAAAGGGGGGTTGAGCGGGAGTGGTCAGTGCGAAGGTGGACCGGCAGATGGCCAAGCTGACCATCGGTCAGCGCCAGTTTCACCGCACGGTCACCGGGCAGCCCCCAACTCTAACCCCTATACCTATAGGTACCTACTCATCCCCTTACAGTCTGGGACCCCCAATCTTTTGCGAAAACTATGCTAACGGGGAAAACAACTATACGGGATAGTAATATTATCCTATCCCTTATATACCCATACCTATATATACGTGCCTTTCGACGAGACGAGGGGAACAGGACTGGAAGTAATACGAAATTGCTAGGAATTCCGAGTTTCAATGCGATACCCAAAAAATTGGGAGAAAATCTGAACGCGTGGTTCGTCAAAAATTGCTAAATATTAAAAAATATCGATTTTTTATTCTTGTCGTTGATAATTTCGATATTGAAAAATCGCTAACATCTCGTTTATTTCAATCGGTATTATTTCTATCGGAAAAATCGAATTTTTACATTTTTTTTTTTTTTGTTTTACCGAAAATAATTTTTCTTTTTTTTTTTTTTTTTATATTTGTTTCTTTCAAATGAAAGTTCAAATTTTCTCGAGTCAGAAATATGATAGTATTTAGTATAAGTTTCTCAATCTTGTATTTTTTAATCCGATTTTTGAAATTTATAAATTTAAATACATCGAATTATCTCGAAATCTGTTCCTTAAAGAAAAAAATTAAATAACAAATTTGAAAGTTACAGGATTTTGAATTGATATGATGGGTACGAAATGTTACCAGAATTCATTCGATTTGAAGAAACTGAAAAACAATTTTGAAATTTCTGCATAAACGATGGGATTACAATGCGGTTTTGATATTTTGAATTCTTGAAAGTTACAATCGAGTATACAAAAAAAAATTTCAAATTTCAAATTTTCAAATTTCTTAAATTCTGGGGTTGACAATTTCGGGATTTTGAGTTTCTTATAGAACAGGGGACTAGGGGTTCGACAGGTATAAGTCTGTAAGAATTTTTTTTTATCAAATTTTATTCCCATTTTCAAACCTGTCATATGTTTCACACGCCTGGATAATCCGGCCGCGGGCAATAACGGAAAAAAAAATGAAAAAAAAAAAAACAGGACAAAATCTCAACCGTAGGTATATTTCGCGGTGTATTTCATTGTTTGCTATGTAGTAGCTGCTGCTGTAAGTATGAGTACCTAACATCGTGATGGTGAATCGCGTGGTGGTGTAGCATCAGTATGAGCAGCAGCATCAGCAGCAGCAGCAGCAGCAGCAGCAGCAACAGCATCATAAGAAGAGGGGGTATAGAGGGGGTCGAAGAAAGGGAGAAGGGTCAAAGGTTAAGAGGCGTGATCGAGGTCTGCTTTGAGCGTCGCTTATAGGAGGCGCCGCCCTCCTATATACCATAACGTAATTTAACCCGTGTAATACTTGACTTTAAATTGAAAAGATTGCCCGAGGGACTTGAAGCCCGCGAGGTAAGGGGAGGGGGGGTTGGTAAAAACAGGGGGAATGGGGGTTGAAATAAATAAAAAAATAAAAAAAGAAGTAAAAAAATAATGAAATAAATAAAGAAAGAAAAAGAGGGGGTTAAAAAACATCCCCAAGAATCAAGGGGTCGAGGAGGGTCTTGTCTAGCTTTTCAATTTCTGCTTTCTATTGTTTAGAGTGTTTTTATTCATCCCCTATATTATATGGTATAAAGAAACCGCGTGCCCATAATATACACGAAGAAATTAAGGGCAAAGACACCGCAATTGGTTATAGATATGAAATAAATTTAGATATGTTTAGATCCTTTTTTTTTTTTTTAAATGGGGTTGATCGTTGGGGTTAATTAAAGTAACTTAATGTAACCGAGCTATGAAGGAGATTTACTGTTAAAGTATGAGGTATTAAGATACGTAGGTGATTTAGGTATATATATATATAAGGTACGTACCTTATACCTTACCCTATACCTTATATATACCTACTCGCGGTTTCCAAGGGTCGGAAATGCCAACCAATTATGTTTATAATAAGTAATTTGCTTTAATTAATCGATTATGCCGAGGAAGAAGAATAAAAAAGAAAAAAAAAAGAAGAAGAAGAAGAAGAAGAAGACGCGCCCGCGCGTACCTCTGAGATCATAATTTTAGATAGGGCGGACAGCGGCGTGTACGCAAATTGAGGTGAGTTCTGAGGTCAGCCTCGGCGAACGAGCGCCTCTACTCTTACTCCTTTTTCTTCATCCTCTTCGTATTATTATTATTATTATTATTATTGTTATTATTATTATTATCATCATCATCATCATCACGATCGTCATTATTATTATTATCATGATTATTTGCCTTCTGCTTCCCCTCACTCCCCTATCTCATCCCTCATCCCCCTCCTATTCCCTCTCTGTTTTGTATACCAGATTTTTATTAATTTTCCCATAAGATCATAATATCAACGTTGATATGATAAGTTCGCACAATTTTTATGGATTTTTTTTTTATTTTTTATTTCAAATTTTGGATTTAGATATTATCGAAGAAATTGACTGCAGTGATTATATGGTTATTCTGTTTGTATGTACAAAGTAGGTAGACACGTCACGTTTCTCTTATATTATTTATATACAGTGTAATGAAAAAATTAAAATCAAAACTACTAACGGATTAAATCATAGAACGATTATAGATTGATAAAGAAAATCAAAAAAACATTTAAACAGCTATAGTATAAAATGAAAAAAGTACAATATATTCCCATTACTGAATATTTTCATTCCTTTTTCTAGAATTTGATATTTTTCATAAGTATATACCATAACGTATATATCTAGCCTAACTGCAGCTATTCTAGAAAATCGAGGTAAATCAGAATTCAATTTAACCCCCTCTCATCCCTCCGTTAAGATCGTGGATTTTGATAACCTCTAGAGCTATATTTTTATCTCTGTGTATATATGTATGTATGTATGTATGTATATATACCTTCACCCATTTACTATATCCGTAATATTTTTCTGATCGTCGATTTTTGACATCCTTTTTATACATTCACAACTACTGAACGTGTACATACGTCTTTCGCATATTACCCAAGTCTCGTATATATAGATGGAGGTTTATAAGAAACGAGTTGGCGAGAGTTGGTCTGTAAACGGGTGAGGGAGGCAGGCAGTAGCAACCCTTCGCCAAATGTTGCCGTGTTTTACAACGGGTAATAATAGTTGAAATCTGTGCTGCCAATATTTCATCCCCATGTCACCCTTTTCAACTTTCTATATATATATATATATATAGCTACGTATATATCCATTTATTTATATACTACATAACCATAGCTTATATATAACAGATATATATATATATATATATATATATATATATATATATATATATATATATATATATATATGTATAATGTACATATCAAATGTGCAAAAAATAAAATAAAAATCGCAACTGAAAAGTAATCGAATTGTTTAGGGGTGGAGAATTTTTTTTTTTACTGTTTTAGGTAAACTATATAACCTTTAAATATTAATGCGTGTATATATACGTGCGAGAGTATGTAATGCAGTGTGTTTAGGATTGAGAGATTGTGAGTGCAGGACTTGAGGAGAGAAAAAGATGGAAAAAAATAAAATGAGAAAGAGAGAGAGAGAGAGAGAGAGAAATAAGGGAAAAGGCGCAAGCCAGCTGGGAGAAGCAAGTCCCCTGTGGGGGTAAGTTGACCGAAGGATCGAAGCACCGAAGGGCCAAAGGACAGGAGATTTCTTGGTATATATGGCAGGACGAGGACCAAGAGCTGATATCAATATGTTGCTAAACATCAATTCTACCAGCTTTCGAAGGACGTCGATGGAAGGGGTCCAGCTAGTATAAAATATTGCCAGCACACGGACTACGTGTAAATTCACTACTCCGTTTTAGCCAACTCGACTTTTCCACCTTTTCAATCCTTTCACATTTTTTTTTTTTTTTCACATTCTATGTAAAAAATTGTAAAAAATCATCACATGGTCTTGTGAAAAACGTATAATTATTCAAATTAACAAGAATTTTTAGCAATTTTGGAAATCGAATATAGAAAAACGAGTTTTCAAAAGAATTTTGTACGTTCGTTTAAAATTTTGATGAAACTTTTTTTGGATTCTATTTTCCAAGGTTACAAAATTTTATTTCAAAATTTTTACACAATTTGAAAATCAAGTCCCGAAAGGACAGAAATTTAAAGTTTCGGAGTGATTTACCAAATTGCGTTTAACCTGATGCAGGTAACATTTATTTTTTTTGTTCCGATCCGTAAGTAAACTATTGCCATTTTTTTATGTTCTTTCAATCACTTTTCAAAAACGTTTTGTCTATATTATTTTTTTATTTTTTTTTTCAACGCGATCACCTCAGCAGTATAAAATTTCGAGTTCTAATATCGCAAGTTCAGACAAAGGAGCCGATCGATTGAATAGTTGCAATTTTCTACCTTAAGTAGAGATCCTTTTCATTTGGTTAAATAAACATCGAGAATCGTCGCGTGGTCGTTCCACAGTCTACGCATACATGTATATATGTATAGAAAGAGATCGAGCCCTGGAGTTTCTAGCCTGAAGTTTTTTTATTTTTTTTTATTTTTTTATTTTTTTATTTTCTTCAACTGCTATAAACCGCTAACCGGGAATGGAAAAGAACCACTTTACCTCCACTTTGCCGATCTCTGTATATACCGGCTATATGTTTAATTCATCGTTGGACATTTCCATGTCAAACATTGCTTTGAGTCGTGGAATTTAAAATCGAACAAGCTTACAGCGGCCGAAGGCCAAGGTGTACCTACCTAACCGTGGTCTATAATGGAGTTGAATAATTCCCACTTTTGATCGAACAAAAATCCTCCATCTTTATTTATACGAAATAATTTTCATCTCTTTTAGAATTTTACAATATACTCGTTGTTCAACTCATAACTATTTATTATTTCAACAAAGCGGTTCTTTCAACTGACCAATCGATCTACGTATACCATACATAGTTAGAAAATACTAAAAATACAAAAAAGAAACTAAAGAGGGTTGTTCGGAGCGTCTCCCTGTATACCGATAAAACAATTCACTCGCAGTTGACTAAATAAACGGAATTTAAATACTCGAGGGATAGGGAAAGGCGATTCCTTTCCGAAGGAACACGCTGATATTTATTTCCCTATTCTCCTCGAGGAGGAAAGAGAAAAGTTTTTCTTATACGATAAATTTTATTTCATTTTAATTTTAGTTTTTTTATGGTGAATCTATGGGATAATTTTAGCGAGAAAATTATATAAATCTGAGAAGAGGTGTGATAAGAAGCTTTTTCGAAAAAAAATCTACGAGGTGTAAAAACAGCGAGGGGTGAATAGCAAAAAAAAGAAAAAGAAAAAGAAAAGAAAAGTGACGGTCCTCATGGTGGTCCAGAAAATTGCATCACTCTTATTGCATTATTTAAAGAGCGGTGCGGCGCCCCCACCCGCTTTAAGAGCTTTTTATCCAAGAGGAAACGCCGTTTCTAGAGAGTGCCACTTCACCACTCTCTCACAGTTCTTTCGTAAGGGATGGAATTCGGCGCGTACCATAGCGTCGCGACGCCTACTACCCCCGTCTCATCTCACCTCACCTCACCTCAAGCTCAACCCCTAAATCGGCTGTCTAGTGTCTCGTCTAAAGTCTTGAAGAGGGATTTAGTTCCAGAGCTACCCAATCGACGGGGTTCTTATTTTACCCCACTCCACTACCAATGTACACTTTTATAAAAAAAAAATAAAAAAATTCACCCCTACGATAATCCTTTATCTAATAGTTTTTTCCAGCCACAGATTTTTGTTCCTTGTCTTCAAAAAGATTTTTTTCGCTATCACTTCTAGCGATTCATTTGCGATAAAATAAGCGAAAGAACTAAGGGTTGTTAAAATACACGAGCTTACTGACCTGGTGATATACCCAACTTCGCATGAAGCGTTGCTGACGTTCCAAGATCGGGACTTGTTACAGGGGCGGCAATAGGTGGCGATAGGTGAGGATGAGGGTGGTGTGCGCCACCACCGCTCGTTGGTAATACGGTGGTTGTCCTCTTCAAGGGGTTGTCTGTACGCCAGGTAGTGTCGTTATCTGCGAGCCAGATTTTCCCTGAAAATAAAAAAGAGTAAAAATAATTATTGAGATCTTTTGATTTTTTCACAAAATTTAGCTTTAATTATATTTCTGACATTTTCAGAGATTCTTAGGATTAATTATGATTAAAATTACGGGAAAATTTCGGTCGTTTTAATCGTAGTTTTAGTTCACGTAATTTTATCCCGTTTTCCCATATACTCCAGACTTTATATAGACGTGGAAAAGCTCTGCAACCCACGTTCGGTCCATCCATGGACCCCAACTAAAATAAGGGTGCGGGGGTGCGCTTGAGACAATATTGATGACTAACGCAAATGAGAAAAGTAAGGAAACACCGTAAGTCACGCGGGGTTGCAGATGGCGTATTAATAACGCTCCCCCATGGTGAAACGGCCCTTTGGAAGCTCTCGCCGAACCCACCCCCTCTTTATATTTTCTCCTTTTTTCTCTGGAACTTGTAATTAGCAACATTCCATCTCTCTCCCCATTTCCATTTCTCTCTTCTTCTTCTTCTTCTTCTTCTTCTTCTTCTTCATATTCTTCTTATACTTATACTATACCATACTCGTAAATGTAGTTTTTCCCTTAATTTTTCTTCTCAACAATAAGATTCACCCCCTGACAGTTTTCCCTGTAGATAATTCCGCATGGTGAGTACGGGATCTTAAGCGACATACTAGGCACTTTCCAGGTTATAGACCACCCTACTATTATTTCAGGGCTGCTGTCTTCTCTAATTAGCCTCGTCGAGGGTGATTCCCGGATCTCTTCTGATCCTCGCACCCTTATAGTTGTCAAGAGTCTTACAAGGCTTCGGGAGTCTCTATGAGGCTGTAAGAATTACGAATCTCATTTTCTTTATGCAGACTTTATTTTCCTTATCCTTACTGCAGTTTCGATATATGACTCAGACATTGCGGTATTATTTATTTGATGAATGGTTTAGCTCCGTATAGAAGGTACAGGCTATTGCGGTGAATTAAGAAGAGAGAGAGAGAGAGAGAGAAAAGAGGTACAAGGAGAAGTAGGAGAAACACGCGAGATGAGAGTGGAAGTTATACACCAAGGGAGGGAGCGAAAAGGACAAAAGAAAAACGAAGCTGGCGCTAACTAAGGGCGTCGGCTAATCAATATCATCGAGAAATGGCTGCTCCCAGTTTCCTTGGACCACCATCCCCTTTTCCCACTCTTTTTCTTCTTCCTCTCTCTCTCTCTCTCTCTCTCTCTTCTTCTTCTTCTTCTTTTGCTTCTCTTTATACAGAGAATTACCCCCTCTGAGAATCGTGAAAATGTAACGGCGTAGACAAGAACGCGATTTCGCGTGTACCATTAGTATAAATTTTATATTTATGTTGATGATTAGTCTGGGGGATGTTAGAAACGTTGAAAAGTATAAAAAATAAGCAGAACTGGTCTCCTTCCTTTCAATAAATTAAGTAGATGAATATTAATTATGCAGTAAAATTGATCATCGGATGTAAAATTTGGGTCCTTTTTTTTTTGGGCAAACTTGCTGCATGTGGTTGTAGTTACAAATTCGGTATACTGTAAAGTTCCTGATAATTATATAGTTCGGTGGATATTCATACGCGTGCGAACAGCAGCCAAGGTTTTCACATGGCAATAGTATCCAGTTCTAGGTGGACAGATGAAAAGGGAATAAGTAATGTAAAGCTCCATTATGCCGAAATGGTGGCGAGGAGGGTCAGCCGAGGGATCGTACGGGTCAGCCAATCCCCCGGGGGGCCGTTAAAGTGAAATACTCCCGAACGCAAGGTGGGCGGGGGTGCTGCCCGTCCCTTGTATCAAGGGGGTCAGTCGTTCGCGTGCGCCCTGGTGCCAGTCCGAAAAGAGAAAACCTCGAGGGGGGAAGAGACGAGAAGAAAAAGGAACAAAAAAAAAAAAAAAAAAGAAAGAAAAAAAAAAGGAAAATACTTCGGAGAGGGACGAATAGGTAAATCGTTGTTATCTGGACAGTGATAAACCCGAGAGCCCAGGATACGCGCGTGCGAATGGCCGCAGGGGATGCAAAGAGGTATTTTTTTTTACCCGTTGGACTATCACCATCGTCCGTTTTCCTTTTTGACCATGTGATCGTTGATATACATATAAAACTTTGCGAATTTTAAAATTAATAACAAAATTATTGTTTCTTCGTTGAGGGGGTTGATAAAGGGGATGTAAATAAATGAACATGAGAGAACAAAGGGGGATCATTTTGTGAAGAAAATACGCAAGTTAAGGCTGCTTTGTATCTTTGGTTATACGGCCTGAAGGCTCTGTATTACCCTCACGAGACTCCCGTGCACAGCCTGAGCAATTCGGACCAGTGGTTCCTTTAATCTCGTAGTGTTTGCATGCCACCTTCAACAACCCCGTTGTTCCCCCATTTTTTTTTTTTTTTTTCCCTTTTCTTTTTGTTTCGTTTCCCATCGTCCTGCAGATCCACGTCCCTCCAGATCTGGCCAGTGCCATACCCTCCGGGCGAAACAAACGGACTGCTTGCCCCTCTCTCCCTTATCGAACGTAAGGGATGGACTGGATACACGCCAGATCAAGGATCGTACTGGTAAAAAAAAAAAATTACACTATACGTGCGGAGTTGAGACCCCGGAGCGGTTTTAAACTCGGAATAAACGATTAGCCTGTTCTTATGATTAAACTTTCAGAGAATTATGAAGCTTGATCGGGGGGAGGGGAATGAACAGAAGTAAAAATGAAAAAAAAATATGGAGAAAGAGGAGAATTGAGAATTTCAATTTTACCTCAACTTTTGAGGAAAAGAAAATAAAAAAAAAAAAGAGGAAAGAAGAAAACGGGGGGATGAAGAGGGATGCGAATAAAGCGGACGATATAAGATTAATAGTAGAAGAAACCGAGGGCTAGATCGAAACTGGAGTGAGATAGATAGAGAGGCTTGACCAAGAGGGGTGTTTCTCCGTCGCTCTAACGTAACGTAACCAACGATCGGTCGGTCGGTCTCTTCTCTTTGAAGATGGACCACGGATAGCGGATAGTGGCCAAATTGAATCCTGTTTAGAACGCGGGAAGAGAGTCGATATAGAAACTACGGACGGTGGAAGGGGGGCTTCTTTTTCCTCACCTTCTACTCCTCAATTCCCTTACCTTTACTCTGATCCTCGGTTTTCTTCAATAACTAAATTGCTGACCCCTCTCCCGTAAATCCCGTTTGCTAAACATGCCGCTGCAACGTACGAATATCCATAAAAGAGACGAACTTTTATTCAAATATTTTATATCATAATTTATAAAGTAAAAAAATGTTTCAAATTTCTTAATTTTTATATAATATCGGATATTTTTATTTCTTCAATTCTTGATAAATACGTCGCCACTGCAATCTTTCCTTTCTGATTAAGGTTACGATTAGACAAACTTATGGGCGCGTCTTATCGCTGAGAACCGTTCCCTCTTTTACTTGTTTGATACTATTTTAGTATTAACATCCGGTAATTTGGATAATGAAATTATTTTTATTATGAAAAATCGATTCTTTTATTTTTTTCCAATTTAATTATATCGCAATATGGATTTCTTGATGATCATTTCGCACGTTACTTTGCTCAAGATACATAAAAATCTTTACAGTTTTATTCCTGAGTATAATTCTGAGGTTTATGTACCTCAAAATAGGTACTTAGATCGATGCACGCGTGGATCGTGTACATAGTCAATAGCCGATAAGCAAATCGGGCCATCAGTTTATATACTATCGAATATATAATCGTATGTGTGGTTATATGTAAACAGTAAAATAAATTCTTAATGTTTATTTAATACCGTTTTTAGTAAACAGTTTATATCAATCTACCTGCGGCGAGTAGATAGGTATCCAAAGATTTCAACATATAGTTTATATAAGTGACCATCATCATGATGATGACGATAATTGAGCAACGATTAATTATCGTCTTAGAAATGTAATAATAAAAATTTTTATTTTGTCTTATAAATTTTCCTTTCAAAAAAAAAAAATCAAAAACACAAATAAAAATTCTATCATATTATTCAACGTGGAATTGTGCAGATTTTGATTCTCTTTTCATTCTCAGGTTTTCTATCTCTCACAGAGAAAGTCGATCAATATCTCTGTTAGGTTAGAACCCCCGTTTTTTTTATCCCCGTTAATTATAGATTAACGCGAAATTGGGGTTACGTATTTTGCTAAAAATTTTGGGGATTTTTGAATACCAATTTTTTTTTTTAATTCGGAACAGTTTTTGAATCCGCCATATTGTTTCAGCCTCGTGTGTGTGTAGGTACGTAGATACCTGAGGGATCGAGGGACGTACCTACACGAATAAAAACGGAATATAGGCGAGAGCCAATAAAGCTTGAATAATAAAAAGGTTCCGTTTTATTTTCTTCTTTTTTTTTTTTTATTCTCTACCTTCTTTTTTTTTGTTTCTTTTTTTTTTACCCCACTGTATAACGGAAGGGTTGCGCTTGCGCGAACCGCCCCTATATCCCTTACGGAATTCTTTGTTCCACCCCTTGTGACTAACCAATCTGCATGTGACTCGCGCCTATATGTATATATGCCTATAGGTATATAGTTTTACGCGCCATTTTGAAATCGTGAAAGAACGGGAATCCCCGTTTCATTTTTTATCATCCCTCTAATTCGAGCGAGAGAATTGGCCGAGAGAGAATATAAAAGAGACGCTATTGGCGCTATTGCGGTTTTTTTTCTTCAGTCTGCAGATTAATCAGATTTTTTCTTAGAGGCGATTAAAATGAAAATGTGAAAAAAAAAAAAAAATATGTATATATAAAAAAAAAAAAAAAGAAAATCGTATCTTAGTAAAAAAAAAAATTTGTAGAAAAAATGGGATACTCTGGGTGTGCAGTATAACGGACAATGCACACTTGTACCTATAACTATACATTTTTAACGCAGGTATTTTTACCTGACGTTAACGTACCTATATAAATGCAGCTACTGCTATATAAAAGCACGTCAATTTTGTCCGTTGAACCATAAAAAAAAACGACGAACAAAAAAAAAAAAAATCGTTATAATGTGGGAAAAATCTTTTCAAAAAAAATAAAAAATAAATAAAAATCGTTTCGGTTCAGAGCCGAATTTCTCGGGTTCACATTGTATAATTCGTACATTCTTACGTTTTATATTATATGTATATATATATACAGATTTTGTGTAGACTGTAACGATTTCACCTTTACTCTAGCAAAAATTTTTACTTACTATAAAAATTTACCAAGAATTTTTAGATTAATTGATAACATCTCATAGTTTTTGTCGTTCAAAAAAAAAAAAAGAAAAAAAAAATTGTAGATTTTCGTAGATTCTTATTAAACACAAAAAAAAAAAAAAAATTGTACATTTTTGGGACTTGGTATCAAAAAAAAAAAAAAATTTGTAGATTTTTTTTTAGTTCATCATTTTTGTAATGAATCAGAAAAATTCGTTGAATCTTCGATCAAATTGTAAGAAAAAAAAAAAAATTGTATCTTTCTGTACTTTTCTTATGATGCGAAGAATTAATGAAAAGTTTGAATTTTTATCAATGTTCTTAGAAATTTGTATAATTATTTTTAAGTATGTATGTATGTACATGGATACACATATGTATAAAATATATATATATTATATTATATAGGCATTGGCAGTAAATATAGAAACATAATATTGAAACTATATTGAGAGGTATATATGTATATCTATATACATATAAGTATATAGATACGTATATAGGTATATATATATATACCTAGGTGTGGGTTTTGTATCTACAAACTGCTTCTCAAGAGACTCCCCCACCGCGTCGGAGAGAATTTCTATCTAACATATAGGTAGGTATATAAGACTCTTCGAATATTGATTATCGAACTAGGTTATCTCGCCGTCCGTTTATACGGTTCGTTTATCTAGCCCAGAGAGTTAGAAAAGAGAAAAACTAGAAAAAATATAAAAAAATAAGTAAATAAATTACAAAAAAATAAAAAAGGTGTTTTATTAGCATTGAGACTGATCACAGGTTCTGATAATAATCAATAATCATATCTTTTCCGTATAATATAGATTATAGTATATATATATATATATATATATATATATATATATATATAACATATCTATAATATTGATTTCATTTCAAAATGATTAAAGAACAGAAATTATTCAACTTTTCTATAAAACTAAGCTACCTATATAATATATAGTATAGGTATATCGAAGTTTAAAAATCTATATATTTATAATACATATGTATAACTATGTGGTGATCAATCAAATGGAAATCAGTGATCGTGCGTAGCGGATTTTGTTTTATTTTTTATTTTATTTTTTTTCCTCATTGAAATTGGAATTTCGATTTGGATTGGGTTTGAAATTACAGGGCAAACTCACGCAAGCGTTTGTTGAAGCATGGCTATAATAACGCATCTCTTTTGCGAACAAAGGGTGCAGAGTATAGAGAGACAGAAAGAGAAATAGAGAGAGAGAGAGAAAAAGAAAGAGAGAAAGAACGAGAAAAATAGAAAAATAGAAAAAGATAGTAAAGGGTATAGGGAGAGACGAGACCACGCGACTCTTTGCCGTCTGTCACACACGTGGGGGTTGAAAAATCCATATAAGAACTAAAAAATATTGTGTATATTGCGTAACGGCGTACCCAAAAAAAAAAAATCAAAAAAAAAAAAAAGAAAATCAAAAAAGGTTTTTAAATGTTTGAGGAAGGGTGCAAACGGCATAAGTTTTGCCGGTGTATAAAATAGAAGAGGAAATAGAAAAAGAGAGAGAGAGAGAGAGAGAAAGAGTGAGTTAACGCGCGTGCGGGGTGCGTGCCAGAATCGACGCAGATGCAAGCTGTTAGACAATTCTCTATGCTGCTGTAACAGCAACAGCAGCAGCAGCAGTAAGGTATAACGTAAACTGATCCAGCGAACGGTATAGGTAAAGGTAAACGTGAATCGCAACCCCCTAAAGGGCGAGGTGAGTGAGATGGCTAGGGAAGGGGGGCAGTTAGTTTGGAGAGCGGATAGAAAGATGAGAGTGAAACGAGCCGTGGGGTGTAGGTAGAAGGTATATATCTAGCTATGTAGGTAAAAGTAAAGGTAAAGGTAAAGGTAAAGGTGAAGGTAGCTGCAGGATAGTTGAAAGTAGGTACCTAAACCGGCGCGCGCCGTCAACTGGCATTGTGATTGGAAATTCAGAAACCCAGCCTCGCAGTATGGTATATAACCCCTTGAAATCCTGTACACAATATCAATTCGTTCCCTCCCCTTCTTTTTACGTTTTTTTTCTTTTTTTTTATTTATTTATTTTTTTACCGCCCTTTTTATACCCCCGGGGGGGGGGAGAGACTCGATTCCCCATTTTAAACCGCGACTGGATCTCTATATGCACGCACATGCAACATGACGAAAATAAAAATGAAGAAAGAATTGAAAAAAAACATACAAAAATAAAACAATTTCGTAAAGAAAGAAACAACAATCGTATTTTTCAAAATTCTATTTTTAATTCTATTTTTCTCTTGAATTTTAATCTGCCATTAACAGGCGACCCAAACAGCGATTTTTGTATCGAATCGTTGTGTCTTCTTCGAACTATACAGGGGGGGAATATATTTTGTGACAGAGGGGTGCGGGATTTTTATTCAGATTCGTATTCCGATTGGGCGGGAACTCGGTGAGGCAGTCTAACCAATGCGAGAGAGTCGACAGTGATCCCAAGGCGGACGCGTATCTTTCTGGTTACTGTATTAGGCTGCGTGTCCGCGTTTACGTAGAGAGACTTGGCAGAGGCAAAGAGGGCAAAGAGGCAAAGTATATAAGTTCGTGAAGAGAGCGAGACCGTTGCTAACAAGAGATCAGCGATCGTACGTACATTGATCGCGTGCGCGTGCGCGGTAGCGAGCGATTCTGCGCCGTCGACATCAACGACGATCTGCGGGCATGGGTTATTCATTCTATTCTCGACTGGTAGGTATAAGGAAGAAAAACTGGTTACTCTTGCGGACCTCGGACACGATGCATGTCCATCGCGGGTCCTACAGCCCGCTTATGTTACGTTCAATGTCCAACTTTAACTTCAACTTCAACTTAAACTTAAACTCTTTCAACTCGACGATCTTAGATCGAAGATCTTCGGTCCTTACAATATCCTCTTAAAGTCACCGCGATCTAAGTATAAACATATACCTACCGATGCGGGGTGTTTCTGATACTCGATTCTCTCAGTCGGTAATGTAAATGCTAAATCATCCCATTTAAGATGCTAATCATTTTCTTCTTTTTTTTTTTTTTTTCTTTTTAATACCACATATGCGGTTATTTTCTTCGTAAAAGACTCTAAAGAATTTAATGCAATTCAATGTAAACGAATAGCTTTTAAGAAATTCTACAAATCCACATTTTGGGGTATATAATCAATGAAAGGACCACAGTCAGATCATCATATGACTTTCAGAAGTGAACCTCAAGCATCTTTTTCAGGAACGGGATGTTTCTTTTGTTACATATTTGATGTACATGGACAAGTTGGAGTGTAAATTAAAAAATTTCGAAATGTTCCATGCGGATTTTAGAATAGATAAAATTTCATAAATTTATGGCAATGATTTTGTGACGGGACTCTGTAGCGTCTGCAAAATTTCTTTACCTACTGTTTTATATGTAGGTATACGTGTGGGAAAGTAGGATTATTATATTAAGAAATTTGCGTTTCGAATAGAAACTACAGTAACACGTTACGGTTGACGAGTATAATAGTTAAGTTTTCTGTGTAACGTGTGTATCCACGATGTACATACATACATAAATCTGTATCGTAGTACTCGTATAGGATATATACTTACAGCTGTCTATCACACGCAACGAATAAAACTTACGGTATATAATTAATTAGCTAGTTAAGTAACTGTATGTATATATAGAAACCCGAATGATTTCGCACATGATATACAAATTAATAAAAATATACAAAAGTTTGATATCTTCGATTTGCATTAGAGCACAATCTCAGTCAATTAAAAAAATGACAAAACATTTCACTCAAATCTTCAATATTAAATCAAAAAAAGAGCAAAAAATCTGCATTAAATTAGAAACGAATTTTTCTAAGGTATGTATGTATACACATAGGTATATAGGTATATGTACACTTGCTTCTCAAAGTGAAGGTTCTCCGTTACGATTAGTATAAGTTCGTAATTACAAGTCTCCATCGTAATTATACTTACAACGTGAAGTGAAAAAAAGTATTAAACATAACAATGAGACAACGGGATCGACGCGTTGCTTAATTTCGGTCAACTTTCTTGCACGGACAGCGATTAGATTAGTTCGGGGATTTATAGACGTGTATGTATGTACAAGTGTTTAAATCGTGGCATAGGAAATAAGAAGAGTTATAACTGATGTATAAGGGGCGAGTATATATTGTTTAGAAACGCATGAGTCAACTATACACATACATATACATATAATCTATATATCTCTATTATATATCCATGTAAATGTTAAGTATTTATAGGTGTTCTTTTGTATACCGAAATATCGATCGATCCTGCGAACGTTTCGCGAATGAGGTTCAACTCAGATCACTTCATATACTATAAACTTACCAACAGTTATAATATGTATATGTATAGGATAGATATGATATAGCTATACTCTCCAGAGTCGCGATTTGAGGTTAATTTATCGAAATTAACTGGAAAGGAAAGCGGTAATGTAAGGCCTATAGAGTTATTAGCAGTCCAGAATAATTTCGCAACTGTAGCCTTATACTTAACAAGACGTTCCGTAATTGGTGGCCCGGCCTAGTACAGACGTATCTCTATACCATATACATATCCATATTATAAAGATATTTCTATATATGTACGATTTATGTGTATATTCATATACCTATATAGTATACGTATTCTATATACCTATATACTTATTATGTACTTATACAATATAGTATAACTCTATAATGTTTTACAGAACGTATGTATGTATGTAATGTATGTACGTGCAATGCACGAGTCCTTTTACAAACATTGGGTAATCGAGGCCAGATAGTTAGCGATAAGGGAGGGCGCGCCTCAGTTTTACACGTTCAACGGTCAATATAATTATCAACGAGAAACCCACAATAAATCAAATATCACGCGTAAACTCGGCTATCGGTTAGGTATACCCTGAATATATAACTTCATTTTCCGCGTATCAGCCTATTACCACCTACGATATGTGTATATACTTATGTTTGTATTCTTGTTTTATGTATACGTTTTAAATGCGTATGTATGAACAGATATAGTATTACATACAAGAAGGATATAAGACACAAAAAAAAAGAACTAAAATCAAAAAATTTACATGAAACTTTAGTCATAATTAGTTTTGAAGTGAAACTTCTTTCAGCAGGGTACCGGAAATTTTCAAGTGCAACGAAAAGTGTAAGATTGACATATCAAGTCTCAAGTTTCAAGTTTCAAGTCTCAAGTCAAGTCTCAAGTTTCAAGTCTCAAGTCAAGTCTCAAGTCTCAAGTATCAAGTCTCAAGTCTCAAGTCTCAGGTCTCAAGTCTCAAGTCTCAAGTCTCAAGTCTCAAGTCTCAAGTCTCAAGTCTCAAGTCTCAAGTCTCAAGTCTCAAGTCTCAAGTCTCAAGTCTCAAGTCTCAAGTCTCAAGTCTCAAGTCTCAAGTCTCAAGTCTCAAGTCTCAAGTCTCAAGTCTCAAGTCTCAAGTCTCAAGTCTCAAGTCTCAAGTCTCAAGTCTCAAGTCTCAAGTCTCAAGTCTCAAGTCTCAAGTCTCAAGTCTCAAGTCTCAAGTCTCAAGTCTCAAGTCTCAAGTCTCAAGTCTCAAGTCTCAAGTCTCAAGTCTCAAGTCTCAAGTCTCAAGTCTCAAGTCTCAAGTCTCAAGTCTCAAGTCTCAAGTCTCAAGTCTCAAGTCTCACGTCTCAAGTCTCAAGTCAAGTCTCAAGTTTCAAGTCTCAAGTCAAGTCTCAAGTCTCAAGTCTCAAGTCTCAAGTCTCAAGTCAAGTCTCAAGTTTCAAGTCTCAAGTCAAGTCTCAAGTCTCAAGTCTCAAGTTTTAAGTCTGAAGTGATATGTTTCACTTCCAGCGTGCATAATACGCTTCACGCACCCTTTTTTCGATAAATTAATCAATGAGAATTTCGTTTTCAGATTGTTATCGAACAGTTATCGAGCTGTGCGAAAATGATATTTCAAACTGTTACCCTTCTCGTACTAGATTTCGAAACCACGTTACATTTGGGGAAAAACTAGGAGCATGATCGAAAAGTAATAAAAAAAAAAACAAATATCAAAATCTTATGAACGGTTGATGAGATATTGATGATTCTTTAAAAGCACTTTTTTTTTCATCCCTTAACTAACCCCTGCATCAATTTTGATCAAATTCAGTAGCAAATGTACAAATTTGGGTTCATTTTTTATCTCAAACTCATCGAGTTGAATCATCTGCTTTAACTTCTTTCCAGCAAAATTTTGTAGCTCCGTGAAATAAAACAAAAAAAATAAAAAAATCGTTTCTGGAAAATCTTTTCGAAAATCTGTAAAAAAACCTTCCCCGGCAGAATTTTTTAAAATCGTTGTAGATATGGAACGGTGGCAGGAAAAAAGTTAAAATGATTGCGAATAAAAGAATTTGCAAAACCGATTACAAAAAAGAAAAAGAAAATAAAAAAACCTCAAACTCTTTCCGCAAGAAAAATGTCAGTCAATTACTTTATGACGTGGATTTGGCTACCGGTTTTTGAAAAAAGGTTTTGCGATAACCATCTCGTCGGAGTAGATTCAAGTGAGGTTGATCCAGAATGAAAAGAGGCATTTTTTAACAGGGATTTAAAAACTCGAAAATCTCTATACCTATGTAGAGAGCGGAGTTTGAAACGTTGGGCAGATTTCTGTTCAACGATTTTTTTAAATCGTAGATTATTCCTGAGATCTCGAGGCGCCAGAGAGACGCTATAGGTGATTGTCTGATACCGGTTCAATGACTTATATACCTAATCTCACGGTAATTATCGTGTCTTCAGATCGTTTACTGACGTAATTGTATATCTCGCAAATATATGGCGACGGTGATTTTCGAGAGGAATTAAAAATTGAAAGAAAAAAAAAAAAAAAAAAAAAAAACAGAACAAGATAGTGAAAAAATTTGTAAAGAAAGAAAGAAGAGTGGCCGATTTTTTATAACGATATTTTCTATGCAAAAAAAAACAAAAGAAGAAAAAAAAAAATTTCAACGCAATCGACGCAATAATCGGGCTTTTTGCACCCCGTGGGAGCCATGCAGATAGGGATTACCGCTGCGGGTTCGATTAGTCTAGGGAGTGTCAAAATTGAATTTTTCTATTGGGGTGGCATGAGAATTTTCGTTGGATTTTAACTTTGGGAACAAAAAAAGAAAAAAAATGCCACTTTTTTAACGCATCATCCAACGACTGGATTCCGGGCACCCCTCGATTTCAAATTCGCGTAAAAACAGTTTGCCTGCGGCTGCAGTAGTCTGCCCTTTATATATAAATACGTACACAATATGCTACACGGACATATACATATGCATATCTTTTAAAGGCTCCCCTTTTCTGTGTGAAAAAACGTTATTTTACTTATATATCTACGTGTATGTGGTACATACATACGTACCCACCTTATGTATACATGGGGAGAAATTTGATGCTTTGCGTTTTTTTTAGGAACGGGTTTTTTTTTTTTTTCTTTTTTAATACCCTAAAATTGGGGGAAAAACGTTTCAGGTAAATTTCATGATTTTGGAAGATCACGTCAAGGGGGTAGCGCGGGGGGTCTACCTACATGCCGAGGGACATCCTGCATATTCACTGAATTTTCAAAGTAGGTAAATTTCTAAAAAAATCATTTCTAAAGAATTGGGGTCCGCGAGAAGGGTGGCTGGTTATACACAAGGGGTTTTTCCTATTTTTTAAAAAAATCTTTCACTCGCAAAAGTGGGACTATATACCGATCCCAAAAATCTTTACAATTTTCAAATTTAGGTCATGGGAACTTACGTTGACGCAAAAACGTTGTAAATATCACCCAAAAAAAAAAAAGAAGAAGAAAAATAAAATACCCATTTTTTTTTCACATCTGGTCTCGAATTCTTCAATATCCTTTTCCCAAAATGATCACTAAGACAAAAAAAAAAAAAAAAAAAATCTATCGACATCATGATGACGGATTTAAATCGAAAAACAATAAAAACTTCTACGAATGGATTAATTGAGAATTTTTTCTTAACGTTCAAAACGTTGGTTTGAAAAATTGAATGAAAAAAAAAGAAGAAAAGCATATTCACCCCTAACTTTATAAAGAAAAAAAAATAAATAAAATAAATACATACATAGATACATAGCTTTATTCAGAGGATAAAAAATTGTTGATGATGTTCCAGGACCAGCTCCAGCCACCCTGCAGCCGCCAAGCCATCTTCTTTGGTCTTTCTTCTGCGTTCATTCTTCGTAAGCTAATCCCCGGGTAAGACGAAACAGTATTACTCTTATAAAAATATCAAAATTCTTGGAGCGTGGCATTGGTTAGGTCATAAAGGTGGGCCTAGGTTGGTTTTGGTTTGACGTGATCCTAGGCCTTCAGGGCCCGTAGGGTTCCTTCGTCTTCTTCTTCTTCTTCTTCTTCTTCTTCTGGGTTCAGATTAGAGGGTGGTTTATTTTTTTCTTTTTTTTTCTCTGAACTGCAGAGAGAGGGTGGCGAATACCAGCCAAACGCATATAAGGGAGTTCGAGTGAATGACGGGACAATGAGGGCAGTCTGATGCACGCGAGCGGTTTATGACGATTCAATATATTTACTCGCATATACATATATATGTATACGTATGTATATAATACCTACATAACAGCCGCATGCATTTGGCCTTACTGCATTTCGTTCAATTCAACTCAACGAAACGGTTTGGATTTCTTTATAATAACGCACGAAAAACTGAGGCGGGGAACTACGCCAGAATATTATACCCAGTACCCATACGCATCAGAAGGAAGTCGATCCCTCGTTAGGTGACCTTAAGCTACTCATTTATTAACCTCAAATTAGTCATTTCCGAAATTCGATATCGATCCGCGTAGGCTGTACTGATCGATCAATAATTCTATTTATATTAATACACACGACGTCAATTCTTTAAGCTTATAATTACCGGCATGCTGCACATTATGGTACATCATCTGTATAGGTACCGCAGCTGTACAAAATCAAAGAATAAAATATGGAATTATGGAAATTTTTATCCCATGGGATACAATTGCGGGGAACTAAATTATTACGGTACTTAAAAAGTTGATCGTTTTCGCACTTTTGATAACAAATGAGGATTTTACGCAATAATTATCGCAATATTTTGAATGATGGAGAATCGGCAAGATCGCAAATGGGTTTGAAGGAATTGAGTTTAAAAAATGGAATCATTTGAGTACCTACTTCCTTTGTTTTTTTTCATAAACGGTTTTTTTTTAAATCATCTTTTCGAATCGGCAAAAAATCGGTAAATCGGAACAAAGCTTTTGGACTTTTCGATTCATAAAAAACGAGCCGGAAAAACAGTTTTTTGGAGTACTTTTCCTCAAATAGACAAAAAAGAATGGGTTTGTCAGGGGAAGAAGAAGTATAAAAAAGTAATGAAAAACCGAAAAAAAAGATCGGAATTGAGAATTTTACATAAAAAAAATGCCCTATATATTGAAAAACAACAATTTCATACAGTGCGTTTAATCCCAATTCGATCTGGGCACACTTACAATTTCTTCTTGTCATTGACAAGGATCGCTCTATATATTGACAAGCAACAATTTTATACAGTGCATTCATTCTAATTCGATCTGGGTATATTTATAATTTTTTTGGTGTCATTGGCAAGGAATGCCCTATATATATGAAATTCTCAACTCGGAAGAATATATTCTTTCATTTAGAAAGATAATACAGAAACAAAAGTATAGGTTTGTCGGTAAAACAGCGAAAATCGATTCATTTCCGGTAGAACCGGAAGTTCAAATTAAACAAGACATGGCAATTTTTCATGCCCATCATTTGGTTGTAAAGTCCTGTGAATTTCAGATTTTTTCATCGAGCCGTTTCCGAGATCACCGCGCCAGTTTGTCGAACAGGCCGACAGACAGACCGACATCTTTCTCAAAAGCTGTTTTGCGGATTCTAGAGGGTCAAAAACGTGAAGATTCGTTAAAATGAGCAAAAGTCACTTTTCGACCAAAACCAATACTTTTCTTATATCACCGTAGATGATGAAAAGTAAAAAGTTGAAACAAAATTTATGAAAAATCGGTTCATCGCGCGAGCTTTTTTTTATACGGTTAAATTTGAGGAGCGATTTGTTAGTGAGGTGTGAGCGGGTCAGAGCTTTCGGTAGATACAGTGAGATTGGCAAAGTCAATTTGGAGTCTCCGTTGAAAGGGGAGCTTTGAGGGACGTTTGGAAGGGACGTTTTCGCTTTAAAAGTGCGTAAATAAATAGCTCAAGAGAAAGAGAGAGAGAGAAAGAAAGAGGGAAGGAGAGAGAGAGAGAGAGAAGGATGCATACCGCGCGTGCGGGTGTTCTTCTCGGACTTGGGAGAGCCGTTATCGAAGAAAAGAGAAGAGGTGGACCGCCTCTGACCTCTGCAAGCTTCTCGAGGGTGACGCGCGACTCGGGGCGTGCTCACCCCATACATTCACGCGATAATCTAATAAAGGGCCTTGGTCAGCCCTCGCCTACCACCTCATTCCACCGAAAAAGCTCGTTCCTTGGGATATTTTGAGTCCACCTTATATTCGCGAGGCTATGCTAAGGTAAATATTACCTCAAAAGATTTCTACAACAGACAGCAAATATTCCAGAGCTTAATTCGGGACACTCGTAGCTATGTGTGTGCTTTTATTTTGATTTTTATTATTTCTTCTCTGTTTTTTTTTTTTAGCAAACTTCTCTTCCCTCCAACATAAGTCGAAAGAATCGTCTCACAGTTTTTAAAATCAGCAAAATTTTCTGTCGTAAGTAGAAACTGAGAATTAAAAAAAAAAATTTTTTTCATAAATATTTAAAATATCGAAGGTATTAAAAGCTCGAGTCTCTTTCTCCTCTAATATCAATTCATCAATATTTAAGACTTACGAAAGTATGAAGAGATGCACATTGCATAGCGTTGGGCTGCAGGACGATAAGAAGAGGCCGAGGGGTTCGGGTGGGGCAAAAGCCAATTCAATTACAAAGCAGAGCAGACGGGGGATGTGGGTATGGAAGGAAAAAGGGAGGTATGGGAAACTTGGTCCAGACTCTTTTATACAGGTGGCTTATTCGTAGCAGTTCTCCTTCGTAAATACATACATATATATGTATGTATATACAGATCTACACAGAAACTAGCTTCGTTGTGCTTGTGGACTGTTTGGGCAAACACTTGCCTCTGGTGGTTAGTCTTGGTGCAAAAGAGCCGTAAAAGAATCTATAGAAACATAGAATAGTCCAATATCACTACTTTTCTTCGAAAATAATGAGACTTGGTCTCTCGACTTGGCCCAAGGGAACGAAAAACAAAAAAAAAAAAAAAAAAAACGGAATAGAAATTGGGGAAATGTATGTTTTGAATTTTCAAAAGCGTTTGATTCCAGGATATTAAAATTCATTTTTTGGAAAATATCCTTTCGAAAAACTGTGAGATCGGTAGAATTAAAATTCGTAATTTTGACTATTGATCGGACTTTAAAAATCCGAAACTCAAACTCAGCCCCGTATAAAATTCTCATCATTTTAAAATCCTATGTCATTTTGATCGTCGTTCAAAGAGTTGGTGCACTGCAGCTAGTAGCCGGTACGTATGTAGTAAGTATGTACATACATACATACGTATATACATAGAAAAACGGTAATTGAAATTGACAAAAGAATTGGAATTGGAAAGTGGAGTTTATCGGGAAGTAAACCCTTGAATGAAAAGTCGTAGGATTGCATCGTTTCTGAATCGGTTAAGAAGCCGGGTTTGGGTGGGATGGAGCAAGAGGTCCAGAGTTCAGAATCCAAGAGAGTTTCTTTACCTATATAACACGTAGTTCTGAAAAATGCCAACAGCATGGGGATGTTGGACCTGTTATTTTCCGTACGAGTTGGCATCCGCGCGTCTACGGAATCATACAAATACTCCACCGAGCCGAATAAACGGAAATTTTCTCTTTAAAATTCGAACTGCCGACCCGAACTCAATAGCAGCTACTCCCCAGCCTCCCCTCTACCTCCTTTTCCCTTCGCTCTTCTGTATGTATTTTTCAATTTTTTTTTTTTTTTTTCCTATTTCCTTTTTATTTTTTTACTTGTCTCTCTCCGCCCCCATAAACCCCCGATCAACACCAAGTCCATGGGGCTACTTCCCGGCCTCTAGAATCCATTTAACCTAATATCGGTGAGCATTATTTAATTCGGAAACTGGACCGTAAGCGTTCGATGTTGTATGTGCGACGTATCAGAGGACCAGCAATAGCGTAGGACCCTTCGAATGGCCTAGGGCGTCGCGGAACTACCCCCCTTTACATCCTGCGCGATACCAGTTCGTCTTTTACAAAAAAAAAAAGACGCTTTTCCATTAAGGAAGAACCTCAATTTTAGTAGGAATTAAGCATTAAAGTTGTTACATGGAGAATTTCGGACCTAGAATCGAATCATTTCCGATACGAGTGCCAACTTATTTTGCTTTAGTTTAATCACATAATTTTTTTCCATCGGAATTTATAGTTTTCTGTCAAACTTACGGCTTCTTATCAAATTTTTAGTGTTTTTTTACTTTTCATCACCTACGGTGATATAAGAAAAGTATTGGTTTTGGTCGAAAAGTGACTTTTGCTAATTTCAACGAATCTTTACGTTTGCGAACCTCTAGAATCCGAAAAACAGATTTTTGGAAAGATGTCGGTCTGTCTGTCGGCCTGTTCGACAAACTCGCGCGGTGATCTCGGAAACGGCTCGATGAAAAAATCTGAAATTCACAGGACTTTACAACCAAATGATGGGCATGAAAAATTTCCTTGTCTCGTTTAATTTGAACTTCCGGTTCTACCGGAAATGAATCGATTTTCGCTGTTTGACTGACAAACCTATACTTTTTTCTCTGTATTACCTTTCTGAATGAAAGAATATATTCTTCCGAGTTGAGAATTTCATATATATATAGGGCATTCCTTGCCAATGATACCAAAAAAATTGTAAATATACCCAGATCGAATTAGAATGAATGCACTGTATAAAATTGTTGTTTGTCAATATATAGGGCGATCCTTGCCAATGACAAGAAGAAATTGTAAGTATACCCAGATCGAATTGGGATTAAACGCACTGTATGAAATTGTTGTTTGTCAATATATAGGGCATTTTTTTTAAGTGAAATTTTCAATTTTGATCTTATTTTTTCGGTTTTTCACTACTTTTTTTTATACTTTTTCTTCCCCTGACAAACCCATCCTGTTTTTTCTATTTGATGAAAAGTACTCCGAAAAACTGTTTTCCCGGCTTGTTTTTTTTTTTTTTTAATTCTCACTCTTTACTACCAAAAACGCGTACCTACATTAAGTTGAATTTTTTTTTTTTTTTATTAACTTTGGAAATGAGTATAATTTTCTCGTTGATCTAAGACGAGATTGAGACTCGAATTTCACCTAAACTTATGTACAGTAACTATATCGTATATATATAAATATAAGGGGATAAATCTAAGAGAACAAGGGAGTCAGACTAGGACCAAACGAAACTTGGTTGTGTCTCATCAGCGAACAAATTTGGGCGTTGTTTGCGTTGTTTGGGTTGTTTGGCCCCTGACTTCGGTCCAGCCGGTCGCCTCGAGTGGAGGAAGTCCTCCCCAGGCCACGGTGCTCTCGAGTCCCTCCCTCTCTCTCTCTCTCTCTCTTTTTTTCTCTTCTGGTTAAATCCCGCACGTGACGTTGTTTCCGCACGGACGTTTCACCGATCGTCTCTCTCCTGTTTATTCTAGTTATTTTATTACACTGTTGGAAATTCCAAGAGCGAAAAAGGCAAAAACCATGAAACCAAGTCTCTATAAATTCACAGGATATTTCTGAATGAATCTAAATTAGAAAATGGCTATTGCGTCTTTGAATCCTTTTTTGTTTTGTTTTTTCCTTCGACTGATATTATACTAGAATTTTTTTTCATCCATCCTTGTTTATTCTGGTAACATGAGGGTATCGGTATACCCATTTTACTGCCATTTCATTTAGGCTAGAACGATATAGGGATCAGAAGAGATGACAAGGTCCGGGATTGGATATATTATAGGTACAGTGATACAGAGATCGAGATGCTGCACTGTGCGGAGTTAGGCAGCCTTTCGAAGAGGCGGCTTGTTCCCAGCTAGTTTTGTTGTAGGTATTACATCGATACAGAGTCATCTATGTATACATATACAATATATATATATACGTACATATAGCTGGTATATATTTGATGAATCGTTGCTGCAGATAGTCAGCTAGATTCAGCTGTGATTGCTGGTCTATAAACCGGAATGATGACCTCGAAGAGAGACTCGACCTAACTCCAGCTCCCACATTTCTTTTTATTCTTATTTCTTTTTGGAAACTTTGAGTTACATATTTCTGTAAGTTTTACTAATTTTTAAGATAAATAATTCCGTTAAAAATTTTTTCTTCAATTTATTTCTATCATTATTCATAATTTTGTAAAAGGTTCAGTTATGGATATTTCATAGAGTATAATTGTTTGTGAATTTGTTACAAGAGCAGTTATTTTTCTTGGTTAATAGATATATAAAAAATTTTTTTTTTTATGGTTTTAGATTTAATTGGTTAACGGAATGATTTTGACCGCTATTTTAAAATTAAATATACCTTAAGCAGTAAATAAAAAGCGTGTGAGGTCGGTTATGAATATTTTAGATATCATAATTCGTATGGATAAGGAACTAAATTGCTTCGTACTTTGATATTATACTTACAGTCTTATAGTCATAGAAGAAGAAGAATAAGAAATAAATGAAGAAGAGCTTAGAAGAAAGAAGGAAGAAATACGCGGTTCTGTATGCGCGGAAACGCGCTGCGGCGTGGCCGTTGGAGTTATAAACCATAAAGCATAAACCGTAAACTATAAAACGCAAGCCGTAAACCATCGTCTTGGTAAATAAACCCCGGGGTTGCGAACCGAATGCAAACTAAAACTGGACTATGTATTCGGATCACTCAACTTCAGGGATTATTTCTTATATGTATATAGGCGCGAGAAGAAACTTATTTAAACAATAATTTAACCGAGAGTAATCATCAGCTAGGTAATGTATCTGGGAAACTGGCACATATTGTCAATTAAATGTCTACAGTAGAGAAATATTTTATTATCTTTTAAAGAAACAAAATTGACTATATGTATTATCAATATATTGCTAAGTGATTATCATCACGTACTGATTTTAGATAATGGTCTTATATATATAAGTGGCTTTGGAAACCATGTGGAAAATTATTTTATACAATTTTGAATTGGACAGGATTTTATTGGAATAATTAAGTTTTTTGATTTGGTGAAAGAGATTTTTTTAGAAGACTACTGCAGGGTTGAAGTTCCGAATCGGAATTTGTTTGAAAATTAGCTCGAATCCTGTAGAAATTAAGTCCGAAAAACTCCGAACGTTTGACAAGTCGGAAAATTTGATTTTCTTAGTAAATAAAATTTTGGATATTGAGAAAGAAATTTTTATAAGAAAATTAATGAAATTTTGAATGAATCGTTATAGAAACTTTGTAATATGATATGAAAATATTAAAGAAATTTGTAAAATTTATCGATTTTTAAGTTCTTAAAATTTTTAAAAAAATTTCAATGGAGACCATAAAATTTTTTTATATCTCGAAGTGAATTGATGAATTTTAAAAAAATTGATGAAACTCTCAACGAGGTCTATAAATTCCGAAAGAAATTTGTTAAATCTTCGAAAACCTTGCCTCAATTCAAATCTCTTAAGTTTTTGAAATCCGAAAGAAATTCTAAAAACTATAAACAAATTTTCAAAAAAAAAAAAAGAAAAAAAAACAGGCAGGAAATTTCAGACAAACATCAAAGAAATTCGCGAATTTTTAGAAAATCTTTTTATAAGATGTCTAGAAAAATTTTTACGAAATTGGTCAACGAAGTACAAAATTGATTTAAATCGAAATAGAATTTTTATAATTTGGGTTATAAAAATTTATAGAAATTTGGTAAAATTTTATTAAAATCTCTAACAAATCTCTGAAAGCCATTAAGACTCTTGAAATCTCTAATCCCTCTTGGTCACATATCCAAATTCAATGACGATGGTCGATTCTACTGAGTCAGTTTTCAAAACGGTATTGGGACTAAACTTATCCGTCCGAAATGGTTCAAAAAATTACGGAACATGCTTCGAACATTCTAGATGATGTGCAAAAACTTGATTTATAAGAAATAAAATGGTAAGATGTTAAAAAAAAAATTCATAAAAAGATGAATAGTGCAAAAGGACATTTTTTACTCAAAAAATCATAACTTTGTCAATTTTTTTTTATATATTCAAATAAAATTTGGAGTTGATATTTCTTAGATGTGATACTTTTGGGGGAAAAAAAAATAGTAGCATAGTGCGCGTTTCAAAAAAGGTATTCATTCCAACATGTGAAGAAAGTGGATTTTGGCACACGATGTTGTTTAATCTGCTGTCAGGTCCACACTGACGTTTGATTAAAATGACTAACGATCCATACCGATAAGGGATAGTTCAAACCCCAAGTACATGGCGACTAAGATCCCCTTCAAAGCCGTGGGCTATTAGATATTTCCACCAAAAGTTTATCTACGGAACGATTTTACCCCGTGTGACTACGAAGGGTTGAAATTCTTGAAATCTCAAAGTCACAGGTGTATGTGTGAATGTTACTTATGGGGCATTCCATGCCATCTCGATCAAGATTCTACGTCGATGTCTCAGATTGGTTTGATAATTTTTTGTATAAAAGTACACGACGAAAAACGCAATCGTAATTTTTTTCCGAATTTTTCGATCCAGCGTATCTGAAGTATGATTTAAAAACTTGAAATAAAAACACCCACTTTGTAAAATGTGAAAAAATTCAGAAAAATCTTATGAAATATAACAAAATTTTTGACACCTATCAGAAGATGGAGATTTCATAACTTCAAAAGATAAATACGGAAAATAATAAATTAAAAAATTATTATTATTCCATTAAATTTTCTGACATCAGATTGAACATAAAAGGTTTCTATGATATGGCCCGAAAAATGTCTATTTAGAGAGTTAGAGGGAATCAAAAATATCAGGATAATATTGAAAAATATAAATTCGTAAATATAAATATTATCCTGATATTTTTGATTCCCTCTAACTCTCGAAATAGACATTTTTCGAGCCATATCATAAAGAGCTTTTATGTTCAATCTGATGTCAAAAATTTAATGGAATAATAAAAATTTTTTAATTTCTTATTTTCCGTATTTATCGTTTGAAGTTATGAAATCTCCATCTTCTAATAGGTGTCAAAAATTTTCTTATATTTCATAAGATTTTTCTGAATTTTTTTCACATTTTACAAAGTGGGTGTTTTTATTTCAAGTTTTTAAATCATACTTCAGATACGCTGGATCGAAAAATTCTGAGAAAAATTTACGATTGGGTTTTTCGTCGTGTACTTTCATTCAAAAAATTATTAAACCAATCTGAGACATCGACGTAGAATCTTGATCGAGATGGCATGGAATGCCCCTTATACAAAATAAAGAAAAACAGGAATATAAATAAATCAAATTTTGCCACACGAGGATCTTTACTGCCACGTAATGACCAGCCTAGACCCTATAGGTATCTGGAACAATTTCGACATTTAACCAACGTTACGTGGATAAGTATCCTACCCCTGTACACAGATACGTGTACCTACGTACACACATACATACCTACAACATTTTCAAGATCGCAATGCATCAAAGTAAAGGAACAGATACACGTAAGTACATACCTACTAATACGTGTATACTTTTACTTCACGTATGCACAATAAGCGGGACTATAGTCGAGCGCGGTGCACCTGTCCGCGTCGTCCTCTCTTCCGAATGATTTAGAGATCGTATATCAAGGACCCTTTGGCACCGAACAGTTGGCTGGTTGGTGGCTAAGTACGTAGAGGTAGGTACGTAGTTAGCACGTAGATATATCTACATGAGTGCAGTGCGGGGGGCTAAGCGATATACTGTGAAGCGGTTTATTGAGACGTCTTATATGCATCTTCGCCCAGCATCTCTTGGCGCTTCTTTATAGGTATAGTCTGTACGAGGTTTCAAAAAATTGGTCCTGACTTAGCGTTATTATTATTATTATTATTATTATTTTTTTTCACAGTCGATTACTGCCGTTTTTAGATCCAAATTAAAAAAAAAAATAATAATAATTTTATAGATTTTATGAAAATCTGTGAGCCTAAAAATCGGGATTAAATTTTATTTATAATTTGTAAAACAGTTGATCGTAATCATCGGTGAAAAAAAAAAAAAAAAAAAAACTGAAACAGTGGGATATTTTCTTCAAAGTGTAATTAACTTGCAGCGTTAGTTTTTAAATAAAACAAAAAAAATTATTTCCATGTTAAAATCAGGTGGGAAATATGAATTTATGGATTCAACCTAATTGCGAGGACCGCGATGATAATTGTCGGTGTAAACAGCTGCCCACGAAGGTGCTAGACTGAAGCGAACTCGAAGAGAATACCCCAGGTATATGTATGTATGTATGTATGTACCTCGTATTCTAAAACAGCAAAAAGTGAACGAGCGAAGCGAAACGCACGCGAGGCTTAGGGCACTCCATGCTAACGTTAGAGTCATCAGAGTCCAACAACACGTACCTACCTACTGCGTTATAAGTTGATAACTTGAGTAGGTACTACCCAGATCTATACTTGCTTTACTTTTGCAGGATAACTTAATGTGTGTATCTAACATACGTATGAATATAATATAGCTTTTTTTTTTTTTCAATTTTTTTTTTTTTCAATTTTATTACCGGCTTAATGTAACACTATACTTAATTACCACAGTAGCGTTCAAACTTTGGCTTAAGATAATCACTTATACATAGGTATATACATATACTATATAGTATACGACTATACGATCGGCAGTTTACTTCCTTCCCTTTTTCTTTACTTCTATATACTATACGCATATCTCTTTATGTATGTGTATATATATATACGTATATATATTTACACCGCGTGGGAAAATCCTCGTTTCTACAAAAGTAGAAAACTATACATATATACCATATTTTTGCATATATATATATATATATATATTTACATTGAAATAAAATTGTAAATTACAATATAGCGAATTATTATATAATATTTTTGCACCGGAAGTCTACAACATCAAATCCCACTATAGATACCTATATATATACGAGAGATTTGACACGTTTGTTTCGAACTGACAGATCGTTAATCCAAATCGAAAATTGCTCCTTGACTAATTTTTTTTCTCTCTTTTTTTTTTTTTTACATTTCATTTCATTTTCATTTCATGTTTTTTTTTTTTTTTTTTTCCACTTTCTTTTGACAGGCTCAAAAGATCTCCACGGGGTAATCAGACACGCTGTTAGTGGGGTGGCATTGTCAGATGGTCAGCGAGCCTGTCTTATGGTTATACTACTCACGTCTATATAATGCGGATTGAGCAAGGTGTGTGTCCATGTCTTATATATATATATATATATATATACATAATATTCTCTACGTTTGTACATAACATCCTGGACATACTGAGTGTACATACATACCTTGTCATACCTTGCCTCGAATTATTCTACGAATTATTACTAATCAGTCGATTATGAGAAAATTACAAATAAATTAAAATCGAGTTGTATATCAATGACCGAGTCTGTTTTCCGAAAATAATATATACCGGTAAATCTGCAAATCTTCTAATTGTACAGTTTTCCTTATAAACTGATATTTCCTCAACTTTATAAATTTACTAAAAAAAAAAAAAGAATAAAGAAAAAAAAGCTTCTTTATTTCATCTATCAAAATTGAAATACGTTATACACATCGATTCTTCATCATCTGTTCAGTTACATTTAACATTTGGGAATCTCCCGGTTCTTTTACCAAATAAAAGGTTAATAACCATCCGTCCATTCATCTTTCCGTATCTGTTTATCCGTATTTATTTATCTATTTATCTCTTGTACTATCTCGATGTAAAAAAGGAAAAAAGGAAAAAAGAAAAAAGAAAAAAGAAAAAATGAACGTGTATACTTTAATACCGTATGTGTTCATGTGTAAGTACGTATATAACGTACGTATGTATAGAGACTATCTCTGAACTCGTGCGAGTTTGTTATAATACTGTATATAGTGAGACGAGCCGGATTATGTTCCCACACGTGAGCCAGAGGCCCGAGCATCAACCTGGTAAAACACGTGTAGATAATTACCGACATGCGCTACGAACCTGCGATATTAATCACGATTAACTCGATTCAAGACACCCCAGTGTCTATACTCTGGTTCGATGGTTCTTATTATACCTGGCAGGTTGGGCGCAAAGCAAAAGGCAAAAGGCAAAAGGCATAAGGCAAAAGGCACAAGACACAAGGCAGGTAGTAGAATTCTACCAACGTTTATACAAGGTGCTACGAAGTTGTAAGTAGGTATGTATATATTAAACGTGAGGGTATATATATATAGATTATAGATGTAGTTACATTCTACCTTGCTCTGTTTCAAATGTAAAATAAGAGAAGAAGATCAAGAGTATAGAAGAGTGCGGTTATTTTCTATCTTTCTTTAGTTCATTCTTATTCCGATCTATAAGTGGTTTAATTCCAACTCTCTCGCTCAATCTCTCTTGTCGAAAGTTGCGGTATAAATCAAACGTACCCATAGCATACCCATGCCCATACCCCACTGTGGGTTTCGATCGGCATTTCTATCGGTAAGATTTCGACTGAGAAACGTTTTAATCATCCCACTAAACAAACACTTGTATATATGTATGTGTATAGCTCGTGGGATGGTATATCGTGGCGTCTCCCAATTGGTATGATACACACACACACACACACACACACACAATTTTAATTCACGGATGTATGTATGTATGTATGTACAACGTTTTCATGTTAAGAATCATCAACCGCCGTGATCGCATATAAGCTGTAATTAGAATCCGTGACTTTTGTCAGTCACTGTAATTAAAATCGGTACGATGCCTTGTGCATATACCATGTTATGAGAAACTCACATGTTTAGAGTCTTGAGTACATATTGTGATCCACACTATTGAGATTTGAATGATTTATCAATTGATCACAAGTTGGAAGCAATAAGGAAATATTTAGTCGAATTATTATCTCATTGCATTGATGATTCTAGGTATTCAAAACACCTAATCGAGTCGGAAGAACAATAAGAAACAAGCCGGAAAAACAGTTTTTCGGAGTACTTTTTCATCAAATAGAAAAAACAGGATGGGTTTGTCAAAGGGAAGAAAAAGTATAAAAAAGTAATGAAAAACCGAAAAATAAGATCAGAATTGAAAATTTCACATAAAAAAAATGCCCTATATATTGACGAACAACAATTTCATACAGTGCGTTTAATCCCAATTCGATCTGGGCACACTTACAATTTCTTTTTGTCATTGGCAAGGATTGCCCTATATATTGACAAGCAACAATTTTATACAGTGCATTCATTCTAATTCGATCTGGGTATATTTACAATTTTTTTGGTGTCATTGGCAAGGAATGCCCTATATATATGAAATTCTCAACTCGGAAGAATATATTCTTTCATTCAAAAAGGTAATACAGAGAAAAAAGTATAGGTTTGTCGGTAAAACAGTAAAAATCGATTCATTTCCGGTAGAACCGGAAGTTCAAATTAAGGAAGACATGGAAATTTTTCATGCCCATCATTTGGTTGTAAAGTCCTGTGAATTTCAGATTTTTTCATCGAGCCGTTTCCGAGATCACCGCGCGAGTTTGTCGAACAGGCCGACAGACAGATCGACATCTTTCTAAAAACCTGTATTTCGGATTCTAGAGGGTCGAAAACGTGAAGATTCGTTGAAATGAGCAAAAGTCACTTTTCGATCAAAACCAATACTTTTCTTACATCACCGTAAATGATGAAAAGTAATTAACCATGAATGCAATAATAATTTTTCTGATTTTGACTGATTCTGATTTTTGGTTGTTGACTTGGACTTTGAAGATTGGCGAAATTATGAGGGTACAACGGGGTACCTTAGCACGTTGATCTTTTGGGCTAGTTGAAGTAAGGGGTCGCTTACGATACGGTGGATGGAAATCCTCCGGTTCCCGTGGTTCATGGTATTACCATATAGCAGCGTGACTCCGAGCTCTGCAGGACCGCGAGCTCCACCGTCTCATCTGAATAAATATCGTATTATAATTAAAGGAATCGCTTAGGTCATAAATCAATGAGGTTCGGTTTATATATCAGTTGTGCCTATAATATAGTCCAGCCCGCGGACCATGCACCGTGGGGGGTCTTTTGCTCCTATGCTAATGGCACCCTATCACGAAGAACTCTTTTCCTCTTTCTCTTACTTACCACCCCCGATACAGCTTCCCCGTGGTCATGATCGGCCTATGATCTCGCCGACCGATATTCAACTACTTATCAATTTGTTACGAATATAGTTTGTTAAATCAAATGAGTAGGTAAGCTCGATAAACACACGAGTCCATATTATGACCGTTCGATGTCTCGCCATTATAATACCGATCGGTCATATTCAGTTTAATATTTAATATCGTTCTTTTTTTTTTTTTTTTTTTATTTATTTTTATTTTGGAAAGGTTGACATCTCCTTTTTGCTTTCACCTTTCATTTATGATCTACGAACTTTGCATGACTTGGATCTATTTATCACCCCAGGTATATCCGTTCTAGACTGTCTCACATACTTCACCCCTCTTACTCTTAGTATTCTCTTCGCTTTTCTCTTTAAGGCAGCCTGTAAGCAGCGTGCTTCTTCTCTCCGCAGGACCACGATGCCGACCCCTAAGGCGTTTTAATCTAATTTGTATCGTCCTTTGTTAATCGTGCTCGCCGAGCCGCCCAACTATATCTCTACCTATATACCTAGTATATACCTGTTACATGAGAAGACACACTTGATTGTCGCTATGAAGAACAATAATTGCTTGAGATGATTAGACCATAGGAAAATAATATTTGTGTGCTTTTAGATTAACGGTATCTCAGATTGGATGAAGCTGCTGGATCCATGGATCCTGTTAGAAATAAAAATAAAAAGAAGATATTATGAATCGTTTTTGAATTCACTTCCTGGGTCAATGAAGTAGATTTAAAGACGAGGAATTTCAGGGTTTTCATTTTCAAGGGTAGGTAAAACCGTGGAACCATATCCCAGCGGGTGGATATATCAGGAAACGAATGTACCTAATATTTTTTTTTTACCTCTTCGTGGAATTAATTAAAATTTCGGTTCGGTTGTTGGCAAAACGAGGGAGTAATGATAGCGTTGAATGGCGTGCGGTCAGGATTTCGAGATTTATTATTATTATTATTTATGTGCTGGCTGGCGGCTGTTGGGTCGCAGGGCCGCAGGGCCGAGGGACCCAGGGCCGCGATCATTCCCTAATATCATTTTTGAAATAAAATTAAAAAATCTTTTGTCATCAAACTTTTCATCCTCGTCATATCATCAGCAAGAAGGAAACCTAAAAGAACAAAGATTTTCGACATTTGTGTTGCCATCCAGCGAGTTGCCAATTCCATCGAGCGGTGGAAAACTTTCATTAAAGAAAGCGGAGTCGCCTTTTGAGATAAAAATAATGTTTCAAATTTTGGAATGACTTAATGATCGACACTTGTGATGATTTCTGAGAAAAATATACGAATTAAAAGCAAGTTGAGAGCCAGGGGGTATCGGTTTTGGTATCCACCCGCTGCAGTATGGGAAGGAACGTTTGTCCGCTTCGTTCGAGACCCCATGAGCGGCCGATCAACCGGCCAATATTTAATTACAGATAATTACTGGTTATAATCTGCGGCAGATCGGCGGCCTGCCGTTTAATTGATCGGCTTTAAGGTCTGATTTGTGGATCTCTTGTTCGTAAGATCGGTATCCAAGCCAAAGACTGTTTTTATTACTCTATAGCTATAAGCTACAGAGAGCACTCATGCATCCTCATTATTCATATAATGTGATTACGCAATCCACCCACGGCGCCTTGATTAACCTCACCTCGCTCGATTAATCCTCCTCCATATACCAACCATAACGCGTACATACCAACATGAGACTAAAATCGCCCTCAGGGTAGCCTCGATCAAACCACAAATGAATATCAACTCCCATCATCGTATTAACCCGGTTCAGACCCTAATCCAAAAAGATATATGACCGATATATATACATACATACATTTCCGGTCTAGACACTCGCGGCAGAGGAAGAAAAACCCATCAATCTAAACGCATTTATACAAACTTTTGGCAACGATGAAGATATGCGATAATCCTGAGAGGGATAAGAGCCAGTATTTTAGACCCAAGATACCGAGCTGGGATTATAACATCAGAGATTTGGATATCTTTTAATTTTTGTTGAAAATTACGTTTCGCTCAGTGAGTCTGGAGTCGGTTAATTACTGGTGGTAGTCGGCCGGCACTCTTATATAGCGATGCACCATCACCGTTTATAAGATGTTGGGTGTTAGCCAGGCCGTAATTAGCGGTCATTTAGTTCTTTTCTTGTCACATGACTAGCGCTATTTCCGCCTCTGACACGACAGAGTATAACGTAACGTGAATTCGAACTTGATCTTGGACTTGCCAAGATCAGCGAGATCCTATTCGTACTTGTACTGGAAGATGTGTATATGCCGATAGTACAGCCAGGAATAAGAATAAGAATAAGAATAAGAATAAGAATAAGAATAAGAATAAGAATGAGAAGATGAAGAGGATCCCGCCTCATTCCGCGGCTTCGCTCCGCACGTACGCCTCGGACATGCAGATCCAACACGAAATATTATTAATAGTTGTTTGCCGGATGATCGCCTCAGGTAATGGTCGATGCTTCTGCGGTTCGGTGGTTAAGACCGCAGGACGTAAGTTTAAGATCGGGGATAAATGAACGTGTAACGATCAGGTTACGAATTACGATTAGCCTTGTGGTATGGACGTGGATAAGGAGAAAATAGAAAAAAAAAAAAAAAAAAAAATACAAAAAACGTTGAATAAAACGAGCTGCATATTATATACATACTCGGAGAATTCATTAGAGCGAAATGAATTCATCCTATCCTGGTACTTTCACACTTGTTGGAAAAATAGACAAAATCAATACCAACAACAACTAATCGAATAATTCCTAACCAAGTGGTTAACAGCTCTACAATATATGGAGTGATGAAATTGCGGTTACCGCTAGTTTAAAACCACTACTATTTATTTTTTTATTTTTTATTTTTATTTTATGGTACTTATAAATATAGTGCTTGTGGAATACTTTCTCCAACGTTCGATCAATCCTGGCTTAAGAGAATGGCGGTTATAAGTTAAGATAGAAATGCAAAGACACGACGATATAACCGCATCAAAGTTCATAGTACAGTACCTACTGATCTAATTTCATCGGTTTCTTATAATTTTATCTAATTTCCCTGATCTTACTGACATCGTTGATGATTCGAAAAATGGCCAATGAATTGAAGACATGTCGGGATATTTCAAGACGTAAAAATCGAGTTGTGGATCTCATAGTTGAGCTAATCGAAGTTGAATTATCATAATGAAGCGTCGGAGCTGCTCGGACCATCGCGGCACAGCGGTGTAGAGTAACGTCCATTAGTAGCGTCCGTCGTGGTGAAACAAGGTTACGCTAGATATCCAATCCTCAAGGAACGGACATGGACATGGCGCGTGCAGAGTCATCATTCGTAGAGATACAAAGACAACGCCGCCGCCACGACCGGAGGTAGCGAGGACGAGAGAGTAAGAACCAGAGCCCAGAGCCCAGAGCCCAGAGCCAGGTGGGGCAAAAAACTGGGTATGCTAAATGACAGGTAGATATGTATACATTTGTATATATGGATACATGCATACATCTACACGCATACAATGTACCCGTTTATAAATGTACAGGGTGTTCAGAAACGAGTTTATACCCATGTCGTGCCACCATGATCATTCAAAAACTGATCATTAGCTCAAATGGCAAGTGAATTTTGACCACGATGTCTATGAGGAAATCCTCCAAAGAGCCCAATTTTTTTATTTTTTTGATCTGCACAGTCGGATCCGTGTCTCAAATCCAATGCTGATGATGTTTATTATGATTTAGGAACACCCCGCATGTGTTTCTTTGATATTCCTTGACCGCTTCCCGCAGGCGGTTACACGATTTCGTTATAGTCCGCGAAAAAACTGCTTTGAGAGTAGCAAGAAAACCCACATCGTGGAGGTTGAGTGGCAATCAAACAAACAATGGCGTAGTCGTTGCAGGTTAAACCTGCTCAGTTTATACTTACAGACCAATGCCAGGTGTGCAGTTCCGCAGTATTTGAATTACAATCATCAGCTTTTAAGTAGTTTCGATGCTCCCTGAGAAACGATAGCGCTTAAGAAGACCATATGCATATTTCAACTGCAGTGGCAAACGGGGAGTGTGGTTAATGTTTGTCGTTTCCATTTACTCCGTTGATATATTGTAATATGCTTTGTGCTGCACTCGGTTAAGATTGTGTTTTGTACCAGTACGTATGTATGTATGTATGTATGTACATACATACATGTCGTCTTGACGCAGTCACATATATCAATTTATGACTTGCTGGAAGCGCCATCAAACTTCATCAAATGCTGCAAGCCATGTGAGTGCAGAGAACACGATGAGTACGGGAACCAACTGGTATCAGAATTGCATTTAGTATACAGCCTTTCCCTTTTCTTACACTCAAATGTTTCTTAAAGTTTTTTTTTTTTTTTTTTTTTTTTTTTTTTTTTTTTACGAGTCTTTTTAAACTCATCTTTCTCTTTACTAAAGAAAATTGATTGTTAATTTACCGAGAGATATGCGGATACGACAGATGCTGTGGTTACTATTGATTTTCTTTTACTTTTAGCAACTCGTTTACTATTTGCACTTCTTTGATCCAGTTGGTAGGCAGAGCGAGGCCTTTTCCTATAACGATGATGAAAAGAGGAGAGAATCAGTTCTTTGACAGGGATCCTTTTTTATTTTCATTTGTTGCATGATTCCCGACTGACTGAGACACGTTTTAGTGCAAGATAGAGAGAGAGAGAGAGAGAGAAAAGTAGAGAAAAGACTTACAGAGACATGCCATCAATCGTCTTTCAAAGCCCAGAAGCCACGGAGAGAATATCCGTGAATTTCGAGGTAGGAATTTCGGGAGAAAAAAATAAAAAAAAATAGAAAGAAAGAAGAAAAAAAAATTCCTCTCCTCTGGTATACTGGCTTGGGATCTTTTCCACCCCCTGGTTACTACCCAGCGAAAGGACGACGAGGGACAAGAGATCGAACCACTGTTTACACCCGTGAAAATGAAATGGCTTTATCCGTCTTATCGGGCCTGATCTTTCCGAGAGTTTCTCGCTAATGTCGAAAATGTGTCGTCAAGTTTAGCTACCTGATGTCCCACCACCCCGCCTCCTCTTTCCTCTTTCCTCTTCTCTTCTCTTCTCTTTTTCCTATATGCTATACCATTCGATGTCTATTCCTCTGTCTGTCTGTGTGCTGGTCTTCGTTCGCGTACGACGAGGGTGGTAATGGTGCCATCCGGGTAGTCGACGGACCATTAAGTCCTACCTGCAACCCCCCTCCGTTCAAGAGTAAAAGAGAACGGTTCAGGACAGAGAGAAAAACAGGTGAGAGAGGAGTGAAAAAGGAAGAAAAAGTAAAATAAGAGGGGGGACAAAAAAAAAAAAAAAAAATAAATAAAGAAGGAGCAGGGTTCAGGACGCGCAAAAAAATTTCCATGGGTTCTCCGTGTCCGGCAAACTGCATTCAAATAATATCTATAGATCCGTAGATATTTCGGTGATGCCTAAAAGGTCGGTAGAAGATATACACACATACAAAACACATGTAAACTATACCGAAACACCGAAACTTCATATGCTGAAGAAGTAAGAGGAAATAAAGAAAAAAAAAAATGTGGAGTAGTGTATGGACATGCAATTTCAATGAAATGCAACTCTTGTTCCTGAATGTAAAAGATAAGTTCATTCATTTAAACGACTGTAATACAATATAATAATGTGATCACTGGAATGATTGTGACACGTATGCATTGTGGTCATACCATATGCCGTATAGATGCGAAAGTGAATCACGATTGTGTAAACATTAGTGTAGAACAATAATTATGAGTAAAAATTCCTCTAGTCAGGTGAGCAAGTAATTGAAGGTAATCCAACATCCGACAGTTGAGGTATGAAATGAAGGGATCGAGTCACCATCAAGGCCATAAAACTGAGACATAAGGCAAAAATCTTGATTCCACTTCTTTTGCATGGGGGTCGGTGTTTTTATTTTTATTGTTTTTTTTTTTTTTTCTATTATGTACGGTTAAATTCTTCCTCGTCTCATTATCTATGCAGGCGTGCAGCGGCTGAGGAGTCAAAAAGACCGGAAAGTCCGGCAGGGTCAGGATTCGCGAGGAATTCAAGAGTTTCGGGACTTTGACGGTGAATAATTGGAAACCGAAACCCGGGGATCTCAACTTCCGACAAAACCAAGGCCACGTAGGAAATACCGAGAGAAAATCAATCGAATAGGAATCCAAAGTCCATTCCACAACCCAGGAGTTCAACTTCTTTTTGAATCTCAGTACCTAATTACCCATTCTCGTATTATTAACGGTTACAACATCGTCGAGGGATACGCGTGCGTATGCAAAGTCGCGGGCAAGGTCGGATACGAACCTCACGTTATAAGAAGACGCGCAGGTATGCCTCGTACCTCTTGAGCTCGGAAGGATCTTCGCCGAGGCAAAGACGGGGAACTGAAGGGGGGCCAAGCCTCGGGCGAGGTCATCCGGCACCCTCGCCCCCGCGCACCCTGATTACCCGTGCCGGGGGCGGGACTCGTCGTAATGAGCGTCAAAGTGGCGCTCAACTCCACGGGGATCGTGCCCAGGGCGACCCCGAGCACCGGGTCTTTCTCTCATCCCGCTGCCAGTATAACGCTTTCACTTTCACGTTTTACCTTTCAGCACCGATGTCGAACCAGACATTAGTGAATAGATCTAAATATACTTCGAAAATAAACCGAATCATTTCATCAGGATCAATTAATCACCTACTGTCAGTCCATGTTGGTTCCAAAAAAAACTAAAAAAAAAGGTCCCAAAATGCACGCAAAGAACTTCTTATACTCTTGTCCAAAAAGTTGACATTATCCGTGCCCGAAATGATTCCTCATGGTATTCGCAAACCACGCGAATATATTCATGTCCAGATGATCGAAAGCAAAGTCCACAGCTGTGTTAGTTAATGTTGTGAATTTTCTGCCTCGAATATCTCGATCTTCTCATCACCGTGACGTAACTTACAGTAAAAGTCTGCGAGTTGAAAAGATAGAGTGAGAAAGAGAGATGAGAAATAAGATTGACGCGTTCTCGGATGCAAAAAAGGGACCCAGCGTCCGGTTCTTGGAGGCAGTCAAGTCAGGGCGTGGGTCGTAAAGTTTCTGATTGTGAAGCGATGGTGGTGGGGTAATTTGCGAAGTGTAGTGTAGGTTTGAACGTTTCATGATTCGCGTAGTTTTGCAGTAACTTCAGATCTTGTACAGCGAAAAGGATTTAAGGAGAAAAAAAAAATCGACCTTTGACTACGCGAAGACGTCCTCGATGATGGGGGCGAGGGTTACTAGGGCGAGGGCGTGACTGAGGTACTACAACCGACGAGGGGAATACGAAAGCAGGCTGTTCGCTGTCTGTTATGTCGGCAGTTCGCGCCACGTTGCCCTGCAGAGTTCCTCGGCATGATTGAACGATGTTATTTTAAGTTTTCCACCGAGGGTTGCGGTGCCCCCGTCTTGCCCTAATCGGCTGTCGGCTGTCGGGGATTCACAACCCTCTGCTACACGACCCCCTCCCACCCCGTATACTGAAGAGTCCCGACATCCAGACCAACTAGATTCACGCCTCGAAGGACTTCTGTCCCTTGAGGGGGATCCGGAGGGGGTCGGAAAAGGAGGGCTGGATTCAAAACGGTTTCGATCACCGCGAGCCCACGAAGATAGACGGACCTGTTGATTCCATTCTGCACGCGATACTACCCTTACGGATATGAGATTTTAAATGCGGTTAAAAACGGCCCAGAAATTTATCATATGAGTAGCCAGGTGATGGAAATCTTGGTCTTTGAATTCACCTCATTTTTATATCAACCACCAAATATATTTGGTCAATTCTCGAATGAACGACGGTTCAAATATCGTTCATTATGGGTTTAAAATTTAAATCCCGTTTTGTTTTTTTCGTTTTAATATTTTAAAATATAAATTGAATAAATTTTCGACACTTACCATAGGGCCTTTCTAGCATAGGGTCACCGCACGCGTCTGTAACATAAATTACATAAAAAGTCAAATGAGTGTTGAGAATAAATATTGAATAGGATTTTAGGAGGTATAACAATATACGACCACGCCGTGAGCTGTTGACGCGCGGAAACGCAACGCGACCGCTTTGGCCTGCTAATTGGCTCATTAGCTACCTGGTATACATGGTATATGATAGGTAGGTATGCCCTGCCTACACGTAATGATTACGCACCTCTTCGTGCATCGTGCATGGGTTCTCCCTTCGTCTACTTCCTTTCCCTTTCCCATTCTCATATTATTTTTTTTTGTTATCTTTATCAATTTTTCATCCGTTTGCTCAGATCTTCTTCGTATAAAATCGGTAGCTGAAACGCCAGATGAAGAAAGAACGGTCCACTTAGATCGTGAAACGAATTTTTTTGTTAGTGTACAATAAATTTACCTCTATGAGTTGAACCTGCATGGGCGCAGTAACTTCCACGTGTGATCGGATTGATTATTAACGAAGGCTTGTCACGCCTCGCTAATTAACATTCAGTCATCTCCCGTGCACCTTGGGTTCGGCATCGAGATACTCGTTTAATATTTATTGTATATCGTTTGCCCCGGGTAGAAGCAGGTAGGTATATATATATACACACATGTATATAAAGCCTGACCATGATCATCGCGCCTACCTACTTGGTATACGATTAGAATTCGTCGGACACGACTTGCCGATTCATGGAAAATATTAGAATAACCAAAGACCGTATAGTAGGTATATCGGTATATACAAATACATATTCGTGGTCATGAACGAAGAAGTCCGAATACCCACGAAGCGTGATAGATTGAAATTAAAAAACCATCGACGATCGTCGGCCCAGATAATAATCCCCCTCCTTTTTTCCTTACCTCGAAACGTGCAAATTGCGGAATTAATTACCGATCTATTTATAACCGATTTTAAACATACTTGTATATACATATAATCACCGTTTATCGATATAACTCGTCAAATTTTCTATAAATTCTTTCTATTTCCTCACTTCAATTCGATTCATAGTTATTTGACTTTATCGCAATGCGGTATATAATACGTAAAGACAACCGAGTCTATAATCGTCACGTTTACCATTACAAGATCGCGATTGCGATTAAAAATAAGGTTCGCATCGTCACGGTATACCATTGTTTGTTCTTAATTAAGTGTACCGATAGATATAACCGCTTTTTAACACGCGTCCAACACAATTTAGATGAACAAATAGTCCATCCATATCTAACTGCAATGATGAACAGGAATTAAACGATCCCATACCACCTCAAAGGATATACTAAGTAAGTATAACAACGTCGTGAAGGTGGTTAAGGATAATTAACACACATGTTTGCATATTTTCGAATTGGTAACAATGTTTTTTTTGTTTTATTTTTTTTGTTTTACTCGATCTTTGAACATCCTGCGCATAGTAGGAATCACCATATATGACGTATATACGATTATTTATTGTTAGGTCATTCGGATAGACCGGATAGTTTCATATAGATGTGATAACAAAAGAGAGTCACGAACGACTCGTTACCAATGCCTGTATACACTCTGATTACCAAAGTTTGCCGACTCATCGAACTAGTAGATTATACTGTTTGGAATGAAGACCACCTTAGGAATAAGAGATATACTTAGATACTATATAAGAAGCAGGTATGTATGTATGTATGTATATAACTACTTACTAAAGCGAATAAACGGACAATCGATCTCTGCATAGCCAATAGTCACCAATAGTCAGCTGATCATCGTTTACTAATACTTATTAAACGATAGTCATGTAATACCGGTATTTTAATCTGATCATGTAATCGCGGAATCGAAATCTAGGACCGAGATGATTCGGTGGATTGATCGTAACTATCTGGTTCTTTTGTTTTTTTTATTTTTATTTTTTTGTGTATCTAAGAAGACGATTGCTGAGTTCCGAATGATCTCGAGTTCTCTCAAAACCGAAACTCGAAAAAAAAAAAAAAAAAAAAAAATTTCAATACATTATATTTCTTTGAATATTTTTCGGTCCCATGTACATTATATCTTTCATATGTGCACCTAGTGCGGGTCAGGGTGGTGGACAGACGGATGAACAAGCGGACGCGTGAGTCACGGGTAAGGCAAGACTGTTTCGCGTGCGAGACACGGCTCTCAGAGCCGCTTACCGCGCGAGACGCCCTCTCTTTCTACATACAAACACACAAACATACACACACACACACACACACACACACGTATATACAAGTAAAGAGGATATGTATGAAAAGATGTGTAATTGTGTATGTGCACACCTGTATTCGTTCACACCTGCGTGCAGCAGTCGAGTCAACGGTTGCCGCGGTCGAGCAGCAAAAAAAGGCAAATTAGTTGAATCGGGCATTACGCAGGTTCAGTCTTGGGAGATTACCCAGGTGAGGGAGGAAGAGAGACATAAAATCGAGAGTGTGAGTGAGATGCAGTTTCTTCTTCGGTAAATGACATGGGCAAGTTTAAACAGATATTTTTCCTCAAATATTCATTTTAAGGTGACTAAGGTATGTAAGTATAATATATATATATGTATACATATATACAGTTAAAATTCAAAGTAATACATGAATACTTTTATACCAATACATGTATACATATGTATACTTTAAGCCATCACAGATTTCAGCCTTGTCATGCTTAGTATTAACTTTTCGTAAATTTATAAAAATTATTGATATTATTATTATATATATACATGTAATGCGTGATTAAATAATCTCGTATATTGTGTTTGCTAATAGATAATTACGACCATTAATTCATTTAACGAAATCATATAAGATATATACCTATATCTGTAAATCTAATCGATCCGGGATTTTTCTACTTCTGGATAAGACAGCACTTGGTTTCCTGTCTCAGTTATTATGACGCCTTTTCTTTTCTTTTTCTCATTGTGAGGTTGTTTTAACTACGACTTTAGATATTTGCTTCCTCTGTTATAGTATATAGGATAGAAATACAAGGTATATAAATATATATATGTATATACATATATATTATATATACCTGTGAATGAATGAAAGAAAGATACAAAACTCAGAAATAAGCTAGAAGAAAGAGAGAGAGAGAGAGAGAGAGAAAAAAAAAAGGAATCTTATAGAGGTTGATGGACATTAGTATACCTACAACTCTACCCTCCGGATTCAAGAGATGGAATTAGATTCATATACCTACTTATAACGTTCATCGTGTTTTAAATTCGTTGAAACTTTCGAGTTTTAGTTTTGAAATTATGTATACGTAGGTATATAAACGTAATTGCCTATTGCGACATATAACAACGCCCTTTATATATAGTTTATACATATATCTAATTTAATCTAATGTACTAAATTATCATATACATACATATATAGATATATATGTATACATTATACCTACACCTGTAACTATACACCTCGTTTAATACATCAAAGAATTTCTAACTGTCTTTCATTATATCGAAGTAATTTTAACGACGCATGTGTATGTACCAATCCTGTTCACTAAATTTTTCTTCACAGTTTAAATAATTTTAGAATCCTATTTCAAAATGCTAGTAAGCCAGTTGTCAAAAGACAAAAACAAAATAAATAAAACACAATTCATTTACTATAAAAATAAGATTTTTTTTGCTAAAGTCATCAATATAAAAACTTGCATAAATGAATTAAATGTATTGTATCTACGTATACATACATACAATACATACATATAGAGATAAAAAGATAAATAAAAGTATACATATATACATATATATATATGTATGTATAAGAAAGTAGGTATGTATATTGTACCACAAAAGCGATTGCTCTCAACGATAGAGAAATAAGGTCAAGTTCTAAAAGAAGAATAAGATGAATAAGAAGACAGGTAAAGTGTGTAATGAGCCGGAGTTATAGGTATATCTATACTATAAATGCATCACACACACACACACACACACACACACACATACATAAATAACATTATGTGAAGGATGCAGGTAGTTAGTCCAAGTTTCCTGCACACTCTGAACGTCCACGACTAAAACCTCTTGCAAACCCTCGCGTAATACAGACGTCTACGATGATGGATTACGCCCACCAGGTGCCAGAATTGCGGTACCGAAAACAAGACTGAATGCTTTTGACACTTCCGAAAACCTTCGCGATTTAGTAGACCAGAATTTGCATTACTTTTTAATGTTACATACTTCGAATTGAAAAAAAAAAAAAAAAAAAATTAAACTATCATTCATTTTCTTCTTCTTTCTTTCCTCTTTTTTTTGGTATGTGAAGAGGTGGGAGGTTAATGAGTGTTCTGTTCTGTTTTTGAGGATACGATTTTAATTAGGCGAGACAGAAACTCGGGGCTTATCTGTCGTATGAATCGCTTCCGGCAGGTCATGACGATCATTTCCGTACGTATGTATGTACTTACAATACACACGCATATATACTTATTATGGTATATAACATGGTAATACGTGAAATTGAAATTTTTCTATATATGTTTCCGGTAGCTAGACTGCGATTATTATAGAATACAGAAATAAATTAACTTGATTAATGATTTTCAGTTAGGGATAGGAATAGGATATTTTCTCCTATTTACATATAATTCCAAATCTCATACCTTATGACCATATTATGATCTATAACGATTAATCTTAGAGGAGATTATTCGGTCTTGGATTTTAAAGATTATCATCAAATCTTAGTTTAAAAGTTTAAGAGGGAGATGCTGTCGTTTAAGTATCCGAAATTGAGTTATTTTATTGGTTTTTTTATTTTTGAAAAAGAAGAAGAAAGTATTCGTCATTTTTTTCTTTAACCGATTAACAAGGGTCCCCATTTAAAACTATTCACGATATTTAATTCTAAAAAATTTCACTAAAAAATTTTCTAATCAATTAAAATTGAAATGAAAAAAAAAAAAAAAAAAAAAAAAATTTGAAAGAGCTTTCCATAGTTAGAAATACAAAATCAAAAAAATAAAAAATTATATAAAATTGAACTATATTACATTACTTAGAATATTATTCAAAATATCATTAATAAAAATAAAACAATTTTAAATCTTGATTTTTCGTTTTGATTCGGCACATATAAACTTTCTCTTTCATTAGGCAATATTATAATGCAATTATCTTCGTTCGTATATATAAAATTTGCGATCTATCGCTACTCCAGTTTATGAATTGTTGACGACGATGATGAAGGTGATTGCGTAAGTATAAGTCACTCCGTTGTCCCCACGGGGGGTTATTTCAAATTTACTAATCCACAAAAAAAATAAAATAAATAAATAAATAAAACAAAAAAGAATGTTAATGCGCTTCAGGAATTTACCCTACATACAGATTACAAATTCCGTTCTTTTATCGTAGGTGGATAAATTGATATATCTATACATACATAAATAATTTGACAAAAATATCTCCTGTTATTATAATGTTAACCCGATATTTTCAACGTGATATCGATAAGCTCAATATAATATTCCGATATAATCGCGATATATCGTATAAAATTATTGATAGTAATGATATCGTGAAGGTTGACAATGAGTCAAAGCAGTGCTACGATCTATCAGATATATCCTAATTATTCAATATACTGATTAGAACTTATCCTCACCCAGAACGGAAATTGAACGAAAATAAGATACGGAAATATATGATAATAAAAAAAATGAACTTTAATTTAATTATTTTTCTATTCAAAGACACGATCTTACCGATTCGCAGCTTTTAACTTAAATTGGTGAAGGTCAAGTCCGATTAGATAGCATTTCGATTAGTGTGTCAAGGCCATTTGAACAAAGAGTTAAATATTTTTTAGTGAATAAAATTTTGAACAAATTTTTGCTTTAGTATTTTGGAAAATTAATACATTAAATCATTACGTTAGTCTGTTATAGTACCACAGCTAACGATCTTTTAAGATCTAGAATTACTTCAGTGGTTAGTTAAAACTGTGCGAACTGCACATCGAACACAATATATGGGAGAATAATTGCGACTGCGGTAAGGTTGCCTCTTTTTTTTCCACATTCTACACCTGAGGCAACGACTGGTATACGATGATAATTATATGCCAGTTGTTCGATCTTTAACAACTTTTTTTTACACCTATAAAAATCCTCATAGAATTAACCTAGGCCTACACGGTCAAGTCCTTCCGCGTGGACACTTAAATACTAATAAACTTCACATCTTATATAGGCACCCCCGTAACGCACAGCGGGGATCTACTCCACGACCCTTGTTCGACTGGTAGATACTCAAAAATCCCCTCGTGGTTTTCTAACACCGATGAAATAAGGGGGAGCAAATTGGGACCCACTTAGAATATTTTTCATTTTTTTTATTAGAATTAGTCTTCGGAAAGAAGGGCAATTCAGATTCTTCATCCCTGAATAATCGAATTGCAGGATGAAGTTGGGTATGAAATAATAAGGAATTAATTAATTCGCCGTATCTTTTTCAATCTAAAATCCATATCATGTTGGGGTCCATGTGCCAATTGCGAAGCAACACTTTTACGCGATTTTTGAAGATCAGTAAAGATCGTTTTGTGCGTTTATCCAAACCCTGGACTACCACAGACAGATAAAAATCGGTATTCAATTTTTGAACAATTGCACGATGCTGTGCTGAACTGGGATGAAGTGTGCATCCAAAAATCGGCAAATCGAAGAATGAAGTTAGATACCAAAGAATCAGGAATGAATTAATTCACGGTATCTTTTGTAACCTAAAATCCAAATCATGTTGGGGTCCATGTGCCAAATACGAAACAACACTTTTGTGCGATTTTTGAAGTTTAGTAAAGATCGTTTTGTGCGGATGTCCAGACCCCGAACTACCACAGACAGATAAGAATCGGTATTCAATTTTTGAACAATTGCACGATGCTGTGCTGAACTGGGATGAAGTGTGCATCCAAAAATCGGCAAATCGAAGAATGAAGTTAGATACCAAAGAATCAGGAATGAATTAATTCACGGTATCTTTTATAACCTAAAATCCAAATCATGTTGGGGTCCATGTGCCAAGTACGAAAGAACACTTTTGTGCGATTTTTGAAGTTCAGTAAAGATCGTTTTGTGCGTATGTCCAGACCCTGGACTACCACAGACAGATAAAAATCGGTATTCAATTTTTGAACAATTGCACGATGCTGTTCTGTACTGAGATGAATTATGCCTTCAAAAATGGATAAATGAATATTTGAAATATGTAATATGAAGTTGGGTAATGAGGTGCAACGATGTTAAAAGACGTGAGACCACCTAATACGTGATATAGAAGGTGTAGGCGCTCTTCTTTACGTTGCGTTTGCTCCCGGGTGCGTGGGCCATAGTATAAGAAGGTAGATAATTAGACGGGTGCCTTAATGTAGTTTTAATAAGTGGATAAATAAACATAAGCATAATCATGAAACGTAATTTGAATCCGGATGTTCCCCGATGATGAGCGGGCTTTGATAACTCCGCAACTATACTATCCATCCTTAGGTATACCAACCTTTCAGCGTAGGCATATGGAATATAACTCACGTTCTCCTCTCTCCATAAATACATTCAACACACATATACAAATACATACTAAATACATAAACGTCTATATCTATCCACAACAGAGTATTATACATATGTATAATATCTACCTACTGCGGTTACATTTGTAGATGTTTTACTCACTTATATGTATGTATGTATATATACGTTTAAGTATATATGTAAGACTACTTTACGAGGCACAAGTACACACGTACACATTCTTGCAGGGCCTCTGCCCGATGGCAAACCTCAACTTCTTATGCCTAGCTGGTTGCAGTTAGGCGCCGTTGTTCCTTTACAGTTCTTACCTTCAAGTGCCTAGGTATGGTAATTACCCGGTAAAACGCCGCTCACTCAGAACGTCCCGACAACTAGGAAGCCTTCTCACGAATCTACCATAAATTAAGAATCAGGAGCGAATATACTATACATATGTATAGTATGTATAACCAACAATTGAGGAAACTTGCTTTTATTTTATTTTGATTTTATTGAAATTTTGACTTTGTCCATTTTTTATTTTTTTTTGTTTTTTGGTTTTTTGAGAGAAGAATCAACAGACTAATGATGAATTTTTCTTTCTTTTTTGTTTCGTTGGAGATATACTAATTGTTAATATCTATATGCGAATACACACATAATATCCATGTATTATGTATATTATATAATAATGTAGGTGTTAGTTACCAGCTCATTACGATATTGGTTTAGAAAATTTCGAAAAAGTTATTCATTGACGTATAGGTTATATAGGTATAGACGTATAGGTTAAGGAATATATCTTGATCGTATCTTACAATCAATTACGAGATTAATTGGCTCGCGGGCAGCCAGTAAATCAACGAGTAGTATAGTAGCTGCTATTATACACTCAAAAAAAAAGAAATAAAAATAAAATAAAATAGGGAAAAAGATACGTAAAAAAAAAAAAAAAAAAAAAAACCTTAAATAATAATTATCTGAAATATTTTATTCCGTGAATCATCATCGCGTGTGTGTGAAAAAAAAAAAAAAAAAAAAACTAATAATACAAAAATAAAACGTTTTCATCACGCCTAATAACGATTATAAGAGAAGATCGTTTTTTAAAAACTACGAATAAATATTCTATCGTTTTTTGTTTTTTCATAACGGCGCGATTACTTTAAACCATTTTTATTTTTTGGTATAAGATTTTGTGTTAGGTAAGATTCTATAAAATATTCAAAATATGTATATACGTTGAAGAAAAAAGAAAGAAAGAAAGAGAGAGAGAGAGAGAGAGAGGGGGATAGAGTTAAGAAAGGGCTAAATATGTAGTCGCAAATTTGAATATAAATAATGAATAAATTTTTAAGATTATATACCTACTGCAAGTTTGAAAATTTCAATTAAGCGTAATAATTATCACGCGATAATATAACTATTTAAGATAAGTTTCTCGCTTTTATAATTGGCTCGGGAATTACTGGTCCGTACATACCCATACACATAGAGGAAAAGAACATTTGCAAGTGAGTAGAGGTAAGGTAATATCAGTTGTATTACGCGAGGGGGCATATATACTTAAAGTTTATACTTACGATTTTGTATGCATGTATGTACGTATGTAATGTAGATACTCGTATATACGTAGATATTCAAATGAAATTTCTTATCTCGATTTCGACTTCCCTATCGGAAATTAACCGAGAATTTAAATTGAGATTTATCGCAACGAATAACCAACACCAAATTAGAATTAATTAAAACATGTATTTGGCTACTCTTTATGTTGTTTTATTTTTATTTTTTTATTATTATTCTATTCTAATTTTTTCTTTCCTTCAACTTTTCACCTCATTCAAAAAAAAGAAAAAAAATTCTATCATAAATATTCTCGTATATATATGCGGTACCTAAATTTCTCACATTATTATAATTACATCTTAAATATTAACACGCAACATATTTCTTTTCACCACGTAATATGGATATTCGTATAACTTTCTTAACGAAAAAATTATTATACGTACAAATTCTAGTTTTTGTATATAAAAAAAAAAAAAAAAAAAAAAAAAAAAACAAACAAAAATTAAATTTCGATTTTATACAGAAGCTCTGATATACTTTCTTTACTTTCTCCTTTTCAAAATGATTAAACTGTTATTTTAATTCTGTTGCTTATCGTAGATCTTGATAATCATTTCAGGACACCGTAAATATTAGAGTAGAATGACCGAGAACCGGAAGATTTCTACCCTTCGGATAAAAAGATAAATCAATACCCTTAAAGGCATCCTTGAAATAATTTGACAATCGGACTTTCAGTTTCGTCCTTTACGTGGCAACAACTACGAAGAATATTCGAGACTTAAAAATTCGACGCAATATTTTTGGAGATTATTACAACTAGGCTAAATAATACACAGATGTCCTGTTTCGGGATGTTATTCTACATAATTTTACCTACAAATCTTGATGTTGAATGATCTTCGTATCTTACATCGTGTGGCTATGAGCATAGACTGAAATAAGCTCTGTAAAAATGACTTAGGTTAATTGTTGACTCGATAATTAACTAACTATTAGTCCAAACAATCTACAATTTTTCACACACGTAGTTCTTACATTTAAATCTGGCGTAGACTAAAAAATCTCAAAAATATGTGTTAGTTTAGCTAAGAAAATTCTTTAGAAATTTCGAATTTTTGTAGTTTTCAGTATACGGATTTTAAATATCTAAAAATGTCTGAAAAATTCAATATTTTTCGATAATCCTAGTCCACGCTAGAATCATATAAGTATTAAATAAACTCACAAAATTAAAACTAGTTTGAACTAAAATTAACTTCGAAATTAGGTCCACAGTAACTCTATTTCATTCTTACAGACTTCTAACTTTAATCTATGCTGGTGGGCATATGATTTGAGATGCTAGGGCATTTACCATCAAGATTTGTAGATGATAATGCGTAGAATAAAAGCCTAAGACATGATATTTTTGGATTACTAACGTCAGTTGCTACAATGTGTTTAATTTTAAGATCAAAAAAATATCCCAATATTCTCCTTTAATTGATAGACGGCTTTGAATTTTTGGTGAGACTTGTATATATATAAGTATGAAATAAATTGCTGTAGAGATAAACTGTTCGTATAATATAATCTTTTTTGATTATTTACTATCTCTTATGGTGGTTGCAGGACTAACAGTGAATTATTACTCCTGTTGTAGGCATACGGTAGTAGAAGAGTTGGAACATTTCAATCCCAGTACCTATACCTACTACTCATATACAGTCCAGCATTGCATTGCACTGCACATCACTGCACTGCACCGCGGCGAATGGAACGCGGTACTGGGACTCCTTGGCTGTTCGCCAGTCATTGCGGTGCAGAGTTTGTTGTGTGTATTCTGAACGGAATGCATCCTCCTCCTTTTCTTCTTCTTCTTCTTCTTCTTCTTCTTCTTTCTTTCTTTATCACATTATGTTTCTTATTATATGTATACTTTTCTCTCCCTCTATTTATTTTCTTATTTTTTTTTTTTTGTATCTTCTTCTTCATCTTCTTCTTTATTTATTTATTTCTTTTTATTATTTAATTCTCGTTCTCTTACCTTCCCGAACGGTGCAGTTACAGTAGTCTGTGTGATCACGCCATATGCTTAACTCTATGCAAATCCTTTCCCCATTCCCTCATTTCCCTCTCCCCAAACCCTCATCATCTTGGTTAACAAAGGTCGCGACCTTGGAATTCTCGTTCGTTTACCCTGCTCTTAGCACGTCGGTGAAAATAATGACGTGAGTTAGTTACAGTCTCGATTTATCTTACCGTAATTTTAAACAGACTCATCATACAAGTATAACTATACTTAAATATCGCACAACTAAAATGAAAAACGGTTAAAACAAAAAAAAAAAAAAAACAACATTTTGCAATAAAAATTCAACAGCTAGTTTAACTTCGCAAGTTTTACAAGAAACTTTGCTAAAAGTTCGAGACCCAATTAGCTGATTTACGGACACAAAAAATTCGATCAAATTCTAAAAAAAGAAAGAAAAAAAACGCAACAAAATTAAGTGAAAGAATTTTCGTGTTTATCTTATTGCATCGAACTCTTAAATCCTCACACCGACTGCACCGATAGTAAATTACTTCAGAGAAGTCGTTCCTCATATTCTAATTCCATCTAATATTATTTTTGTACCATTTGCAAATATCGTTTCCAATGTTTGCTTAATATCGAGATTGTATTTCGTAGAAATGTTGATAATTCTTTTCGTCAAATTTCTATTACCTTTTATTCCTAGTATCGCACATGAATATCAACATAGATGACTTATATCCTCTGAATTAGTAACATGACGTTAGAATTTTCCAGAATTATACTAGGCATATATATATATATGTATGTATATTTGCGTGATATGATTTGCGTTGCCGGTACAGGTTGCTTCGCGTAAAACCGCGTTATATAGTCTGAATAATAGATAAATCCACGGTACGGCGTGTAGTTACTATCCTAGTATCGCATTCGAAGTATAGATACCGGTAGAGAGATAGGGAGATACTAGGTGAGGTATATAGGTATATATATACATATATATATATATATATATATATATGTTACTATAGACTATGTTAGTCATCAAATTAGGCACTCTCATTGCTAAATCGGTAGATCAACATAACAGTCTTAGATATCGTCAGCGATTTCCCTAGTTCGATAAACAAATAACGACTACGATATCGAACCTTCTGCCGCACCTATTTCGGCATATCAATTCCAAGGAATGTACATACATTGATTATACCGCCTCACCCATTCGACGTGTCATTTTCAAATATTTTTTACCAAACATCTTTTTCCCTTATTTACAAGTTTTATACAGTTTCGATAGAGAAACAGAATCTCGGTGCGATATCTATTCGTTAAATTAAAAATGAAAAAGATATAGCGATGAAGAGGCAACTTCTAAGACGAAATCCTGTACACGAGAAATACGGTTAAAACTTTCCGAGAAAGAGAGAGAGAGAGACAATAAGGGTTAGAAGAACACGTGGCACGTGTCAACCCCAACCCAAACCCTCGACTCAACCCTTTAACTCCACTCTTTGGTTTTGATGAATGTTTAAAGAAGCCGAGACGCGTGTCTCGGTGATTTGGTATGAGGGTACGAAAGGGGTGTGTGTAGGGTTTAGCTGTACGACTTGCTCATACACATTTGCCCTTCTGCTATCCTGACTCGAGATCGTAACGACGCTATGCAACTCGACTCGGATCGACGAGGGGGGAAAAACAAAACTAAAGAAAGGGTTAACCCGGTGCAAGAGAATAGGTACCTGCAGGTTGGTCGCGTGCCTTAAAACCGACTCTCGATTCCCTCGACCTGAGGAATGATCCCTCCGAATACCCCACCTCGTCACAAGCTCTGCACACGCGACTTTGTTGGCCTCTGTTGCCCTCCTCGAGGCTGACGACCCCGACCTATCCACACCATGTCCTTTCGTTATATTGGACTCGTGCACACCATCTTTGAAATTCAAGGTCCTTGAGGATTGGGATGTCCTACAGCTTCCGGAAGCTTCAAGCACGTACTAAAGTCACGAATAAGTTATACGAAATCTGAGTTTTAGTGAAAAAGGGGTTTGGATGATATTGATTTTGCTTTTTGTAATCAAGTTTCGTAAAGTCGAAAGCTTGGTAAAGCTTCTTTCCATACCAAAGTGAAATCCTTTCGAGTTATGTAGATTCTTTCAAATCTAGGAATAGACTACGAAGTTTTATGGACATAATTTCACGAACTTGAAGAGTTATTTATCCGGGGATCATCGCACATCATTACTTCAACCTGGTTTACCGTATACCTAAGAAATTTCTTTTATTCGATTACAGTTTCTAACGGCAAAGAGAACAACCGATATTGAAACTCGATTTGAAACAGGCAAAAAAAAAAAAAAAAAAGAAGCGAAACTCTGTGATTAGATTTCAGTGGTAATTGACCATGTGGTACGCGGTAAAATGGTCAAGAAATTGACGGTGATAGAGGAAGATCGCATCTGTCACGATAAAAGGTAATGAAAACTAAAAATTTGAAACTTCGTAGGTAGAAAATTCTGACGAAAAGTCAGTTTTTTTACCAAAAAAAAAAAATATATATATATAAAAAAAAATTATGAATGATTAAAAAGAGGGAAAAAAAAAATCCGTGGACTGCACCTTTCCTCTAATATTATACCAGTGTTGCGTCGCGACACTTGTTATTCAGATAAAGATAAAGAAAAAAAAAAAAAATACACATATGTATGTATGCGATAATGGTATATAGGCGGAAGCGATATGCAGGCTCTAAGGTGACTAATTGTATATACCTATATATCTAAGTATATACATATATAAATATTTTTGATCCGTACTTTTTTTTTTCTTTTTCACAGAATTTTCTATATAATCATTTACCTATAACGATATCGCATATATAAGTTACTAATTACCGTATGGAACTAAAAACAAAAAAAATAAAAATATGTGTAATCAATATATTCGTCACCCGAAAATAATTTACCTCGATGAATCATCTAAAAATTTCTTATCACCATTTGTCAAAGAATTTAAATATCGATCACCCTTATTATTCCCGTCAAAAAATATCTTACCAATATTCAAACTTTCTGTCAATTAAAATATTGCGATAAAACTGTTTCATTCAATATAAAGCTGTTAGTCTATATACCTTTCAACTACTAGAATGCTTATACTCGTTTCTTCATTTGAGATAAAGCCGGTTGTTTATTAGATAAAAATCTCGCGTTGGTGGATGACGATATAATTATCGTTTTGAATTAACATTGAAGGATTTAAAATCCAAGTATCTTCGTATATATATATTTGATACACCTGTAATCGTGACTAAAATATAAATTATATCTTTGATTCAAAAACGATATAGTATATATAGGTACATTTATACACAGGTGAGTTAGTGACTAGGTTAGCTACAAGTTTAGTTGTATTAGTTAGTGAGTGGGCCACAAAACTGGGTGATAATGGCCCCACTTTATCGCCCCGTTTACTCACACCTGCTAAATATAGACCAAAATTTTTACGCTCTTATTGTCCTGACCATATGGTATATATATATATATATATATATATAGATATATATATATACTCAACATATATAATATGCAGTTAAGAATATATATATATTTAACGCTAGAAAGAGGAAAAGCGGTTCTTTTACTTAGCCATTTAAATACGTACGATAGAGATAATTATTTGTACCTACAGATAATATGTATATATGTAGTGATTTATGGATTCTCATTAGAGCTGAGCGAGAATATCGATCATTCATTAATTTATTGAAAGGAGAGAGAGAGAGAGAGAGAGAGAGAGAGAGAGAGAGAGAGAGAGAGAGAGAGAGAGATAGAGGGAGATTTAAATACACACATCAGTCAGGAATAAACTGTCAAACGATAAACACCGGCAAATTACAGAGAATTAAACCCATGCAACGAAACACCGATCAGACGTTAGCACCTGATTAGTTTCGGCTCTGAAAGTGCCTAATCGATAAATCAAAACGTTTAGGTGAGGTTCTTTAGTATTATATATTATTTGCAGTGTTTAATTAATACCTGTAATCATGATCGTTTATTGAAAGTCTGTCATTGACGTGGTTTTTTATATAACTAATGTCACCGTCCAATAAAACGAGAATCGTATATTATATATATATATACGATAAACTGCTATAACCGCATCCGATCTATAATGCAGCTGTATTACCGCTTTAATATATACTTTATTCTAAGAAATAGTTATAATGTATATATATATATAGGTATATATTTATATAATATATATGTATATAAAAATTGTGAAATAATTTACTAGTTATAAACGACCACGATCAGCTCTTATGTAGAATTTAATTACTTATTAATACTGTTCGATTCTCCCTTTAATAGGTACCTATTTCGCATCGTGAGAACGATAGATGGATGTATGTATTAGGTATACCAGTTTTCATAACGATTAATAGTGCAATGGTGCTGTATACCATTTAAAAACGAAAAATATAACAAGAAGTAGGTATAATTGTTTTTCTTTCTTTTTTTTTTTTTTTTTTACATTTATCTTGTATGTACTTATTTGGGGATATATAAACTCTCCCTTATTAATTTCATATTAAGAAAATATTCCCGGAAGTTGATAAGAGCTAATAGAAATTCGTTGAACAATTATTCAAATTTTTATCAATCCCATCCGTCTTCTTATATCGAAATAAAAAAATAAAATAAATAAAAAATAGATAGTTAAGGGTCAACGACGGGTCTGCACGTACCGACCGAGGCCTGATCGTATACACGTTGCACGTAATCATTTTTGATTTGGTGGAATTTTTCGCACGCGTTATGATCGGCGATAAGCTACGGTTATCGCGATGCTATAGGTTTTTACGTGTGTATATGTAAAGGTGCGAGTGAAATACACATGAACATAGTCAATTTCCTGTCTGTATTTATCCGACGGTGTTAAATCGCGGTATGATAGACGGGGAGAGGAAGGGGAGTGAGTGAGGGAGCGATCAGCGAGCGCAAACAAGCCTTGATAACCTAAAAATCATAATCGCGTATAGTCGCCTCGTCGCAGCTGTATATCGGTAATAATAAATAATAAGTAAATTACAAGGAATTTTAGTCTAAGGTATGAACACTCTTTTTACACGATAATACGATCAAACATATTAGTGTGAGTAGGTATCGTATTCCTATTTGTCGGTTAATTCTTATCGATAATCGTCTAATCTTCTCAAACTATTGCGCCATAATTCTCGGCCGGTATACGTAGTACACGGAACGCGAGCGACTAACAAGACGCATATGATGCGCGCGGGGCGCGGCAAGATTATCAGTTCTCGCTCGCTGTTTAACATCTACATAATTATCTCGTAATAAAAAAAAAAAAATAAATAAAAAATAAAAAAAAAAGTGTAAGAAAAAAAAAAAATGCAATTGTCAACATATTGACACAGCACGTCGATCATCCTGAACCTTATAGTCACACACACGAACACGAACCAACACATACACACACACACACACACACACTACTCTTGCGTCGCAACAAACCACCCAGCCAGTTCTTATCTAAACCTTCGTTTACTCAACTTTGTTTAAAAATCGGTACAGATACCGAGTACCTATATAGATACCATACCCAGACCTCGACATCGTACTGCAAACCAGGTATAACATAACATAACATGATCATATAAAAAAGAAAGAAACATAAAGTTTAAACCGATAATCACAGTATCATTACATTTCGATACATAACGTGCTTCATCCCTGATGCATTAATGGTTTCAAAAAAAAAAAAAAAAAGAAAAAAATTCACATTACTTTTGTAACTACTAGTAGTCCAGGTAGACATCCCCGACGATGAAGGGGATACGCAACGTTTAAACATCTACAATGCGGGTGTTTATACCCCCGCACCGAATAATCGTACGAGAACAACAATAACATCAGGGATGTAGCAAATGTTGTTTTCAGCAAAGGTATTGTGACCGAACTTTACCGACAGCTGACAAGGTACCGCGTATACATAATTCTTGAAACTATCTTTCGAATATATATCTGAGTAACACCAACTCACCATTTTCGGCACCTCGAAGCGGTCCCGTAGGACTACCACCGGTGGAAACACCCTCGTCTTCGCTTCCACTCGAGCTTCTTTCGCTTGGACTATAGCTGCGTCTGCTAACAGCACTGCTACCGCTATTACTGGTAAGTTTTTGGCGAGTACCGTTGTTGTTGTTACGTATAGCCGCCCTCCCCTGCAGCCGTTCATGCATCATCCTAACGGCGGCCTGGGCGGCAACATGCGCCCTTGCCTGCAGGTGGACGGCTCTCTGTTGCTGTAGAGAACCAACAGAGAAGTCTAAGGGTTGATCAGGCTGCTCCTGCGGTCTAGAACGCGATCTTGATCTGGATCTCGATCGAGATCTGACCCTCATCATCGCCGGTACAGGGGTAGCCGGCAATTGATCCTGTAGTTGAACACTGCCCGGCGGACTCCACCACTGATGAATACCTCCGGTTTGTGCCGACCGCCAGGCTTCGATGGTGTTGTTGTTCGTTGGACTGGACTGTTTTTGCTGTTGTAGTATACCGGGCTGTTGAGGACTGCCCTGAAGATGAATTTGCTGATTTGCAGGATGATGGGGTTGTTGATGCTGCTGATGATGTTGCTGCATTTGTTGACCCCCCGACATGGCCTCGGCCAGATTATTGTTATCAAGAAGGTGCATGTTGGGGGTCTGCGTCATCGGTGTTACGCTGGACAGAAATGATACTGACGGCACTAATACTGGGGGTGGTATTTGTCGTTGAACTGTCCTCGCGGCTTCGGCAACCCAACGCCTTACCGCTTCGCTGTCAAGACCCGCCAGACCTGCACCACCGTAGATGCCCTTTGCACCGGGTGACGCTACTCCCGGCAGAGCGAGGATCTCCGCCCCCGCCACGGCGACCCCGGGACCAGAACCACCCGCTAACGATGCCGCCACTTCCGCGAAATCCACCGCGAGTCTTTCGATAATTCGTTTTATTTACTCCACGAGTTTTGGGGGGGGGGGGGGGGGGGGGTATGTTTATTGCCTTATTAGCTAACCCCACAACGCGCACTTATATCGCACACCTTCACCCTCGATTGTATCTCAATACGCGGTCGGTACGAATCGGTAAAGGCTCGGTGCTCCAGAGTACCCTCATTCGTACCAAACTCCGATATCCTTTCAGGTCCTTAATTCCTCCCACTATAACTAATGCCGTATTAACCTTGTCCATGGGGATGTTCGACTTAAATATTACATACGGCGAAACTGTCACTCCAACCGCACTTTTATCTATCTTCACTCAACTGATCATTAGACTTTTTAAATGACATGTGTGATATCGTACGTCGCACTGATCGTCTCACATTGGCACCCCCTTATAGACGGGGTTGAATCAAGCTCCAAATATGAATGACGTATGTTTACCGTAAACGTCACGCACTTGACGCGCACCACGTGAAAAAACGTAACGTAATCGTATTTTACTGTATATCGGTACCGTTTATCTAATATCGTTAAACGACGGTGCGCACTGAGATCGAAGCAGGTCTTGGCGCGAAGACGCTGTCACGTTCACTAACCCGCGGGGCGCTCTGTTATCGTTATCAAAGGCGCGCGCGCGCGCGAGCGAGCTGCCGTCGACGGTGATCCGGGAGTCCGGTGCTCTCGCGTGCATGTGTGCAGCAACACTACCGCGGGAGCGGCATCGTCGGCGTCACCGGGCGACGGGAGCCAACACCGATGGCGAGGGCACCGTCGATCACGAGGTGGGGGAGTCTCTGCTGCTCTGGGGCAATAGGAAAAAACATTGCCGAACCTAACCGACGTAGGATAAGGGGGGAGACGCCCGACTCTCTAAACGGCGACCGACGGCCGTCGGCTTCCCCGATCTCTGAATAGTGGGGGGGTTTCCGGATGGAGGGGAAAACACCGACCAATCAGATATCACCGTAAACCCACGGCAGCTCCGCCTAAGAGTCCTCCTCGACCTCCTCCTCCACGTCCTCCAAGAGGCGCGGGCGCCGCTGCCCTCCGTGTACATATCGCGCATATCGCATACATCACTTCACGATTCCCAACACACAGGTTTGCATATCGTAAAACGGATGATCAATTCTTCATACGTACCCTAAGCCAGGGCGAGGACGAGGTCCAGGTATAAGGAGTGAGCAGGTGCCACCAGGTGAACAACCGGGAGCCCCCCTCCCCAAAAAAAAACCCAAAAAAATAACCTAACTATTTTTACCTGACGCAATTATATATCGATAGTTACGAGAATTGCCATCAAGATCGTGAGCTGGAGAGAGGAGATCGAGGCTACAAGTAGCTGATCAAGAGATTGTTTCTTTGTGGACTGTGCACGACATGGCGTGATGGACCTTGATGTGATTCGTTCCGTCGAGTTAACCGTCCGTTGAACTTGTCATCGAGACGTCCCAAGTTCCTACAGTATCTTGTCTATATCCGTACAGTAATATGTGGGCATTAATTAAACAATCCAATCCGTACCTATAACAACGATAAATTTTACGTCAGTCGATTCCACAGTAAGGGTGGTGAATCGACACGCGCTAGAACCATAGTGTCTATCTTGAATGGTCGTAGTACACGCGGTCGGTTTGGACAGGGTGAAAACGGCACGGGTCAGATACACCGGGATTAGTCCCGGCACGGACCGTAGGAGGCGCCCCTGTCCACCACCCTGTCCCCTACCCTTGTTCAACGGCTATAGTTTAACCCGCTCCATCTCTCTCTCGGGACCTCTCATCTCTTTGGTTAGTATAACCGTAAGCTCGAGCGACGACAAAGATACCGAAAAAGTATTTCGACTCATGGAATTCGAACTTTAATCATCATAATCATCATCGCAATCAATTCCGATATTAAAATCAGATCCTAGTAACGTAGTTGCGAAAGATTCCATGAGACATCGCAAGGCTTAGGGTAGGTCAGGTTGAACCCAGACCGATTCAACTCAGGTCTCTTACCGAAGGAGATATTAGTACAATGGTAAAGAGCGGACGGACCGTCGAAGCGGCAGGTTATGGGTACCTTAGCAAAACCTATTCTAGAACGTTGCGTCGGCTTTCAAATCTAAGAATCAGCTCAGTATGGACCAGCGTCCATGACAATGGGGTTCTGTTGCAGCACCCTGATGCAGTATAGAGAATCTCCCCGGTAAAAATCTCTGATCAATGAAACTGTTGTACAGGTGGAAAGCGCCAGCAGCCCCTACGGTATTGCGTCTTTCATATACCTGCGGGACCCAAGGTCAGTATATAATATTGCGAGCAAAGCTTTGCCTGATCCAAGTATACCTACCTCAAGATACAGTCAGACATACCTGCTGCTTTAGGTAACCTGTTAACCTCACCTTACCTTACGATACTTAATATAAAATCGAGGCAAGTCATATGCGGTCGGAATTTTACTGGTGATTGATCGTTGGTCATGATCAGTGATGAAAGTAGATGAAATGGAGCGGCAGGAGTACCCATGAACTATTGTAAGGCGACAGTGTACGTCCGAGTTTTTTAGGATCAGAAAATCGAAAACCATGAATCTGTAATGATCGTGTGCATCTTCAAACTGTATCATTCACAACGAGAATGAAGTAGATAACCTACTTTTCTCTTGCGTATCGCAAATTTTAATTTAGCACAATTGCATCAATTTTGTGCACACTTGCTGTTGATGGAGTGACCCATGTCAGTCTCTTTGTCATGGAGCAAGGCTAATTGTAATCTTGTGTTACGACGTTGTGCGATATTCACTGTGGCAATTGTCAATTTGACAATATCCGAAGCTGTTTACTCAGTCTTTTCATTTCTACGTTGGAATATCCTCACTTCATCTCATTCCTAAGTAATAGATATGGTTCTTGAGGGGCTTGATAAGACGTTCGATCATCATCAGATCGTTTGATTTTATCCAAATTTTGGATTTTAATGACTTTGATGGTCAGGACCGATTGAAGTTAACGAACTTTTGTACTTAGTGGAATTTATTGAAGAGAACGATATGCGATATGGTTGGTTATGAAGAAGGAGACAACCCCTTCGTTAACGGGCAGGTATCATACCAATACATATCGTATGGGGTATAACGGGTATGTATATAGGCGCGGAGTAAAGACGGGAGATAAAAATCGACCCCTGCACAGCCGGCCATCGCGGCAGGTACACCCCCGCCTTCCATCTTCCGCCTTCCGCCTTCTCGGCGTCCCGGCGCCCGGCGTCATATTTCCATGTAGCTGTCTATCTCTTTCCTTTATACATATACCTAAGAGGGTAGTATATAGGTATCTAGGCACCCCTGCAGATTTGAATTCGGCATGCGCAGTGGCACCGTAAAGATGTTTTAAAGTGGTTCTTATTGGTCATAGCGCGACGCCCTCCCTTAACCCCCTACCCCCTGTAGACGCCAACGCCGCGAACCCGCTACCCTCTTATTCCGTGTATACCTACGCGGGAGGGAATCCCCTCCATACAGGGTTTCTGCACGTACCATGGTGTTCCTCTTTTCATCCTCTTTCTTTTTCCTCCTCCACCTCCTTCTCCTTCTCGTCCTCGTCCTCATCCTCCGCTTTTTTTTTTTTCCACCTCTTTCTACTACTTCGTGCGCTTCTTTCGTTCCTGCTTATCGCCAGCTCGCCCTCCTCGCGAGCCTCCTTCCTCCTACTACTTCTTTTTCTTATTCTCATCCCTCCGCGTCCTCATCCTTACTTCTTTCTCCCTCGAAGCCTCTCTCGACGCAGGGAATAGCTCGACTCCAGTCGCGTATTGATTTTAATGACGCCCCTCCCTTACGAATCGCTCGCTATATAGCTAGCTCGCTCGCTCGAAACGACAAGGAAAGAACCTAGGCGCGAATTATACCATCTAAGAACGATACAAGCCCGCGCAGTGCAACAGCATATTGAAGAAATTTTTCATCGGTATAACAACTTTAATTTATAAGATAATTTATTTTTGTGAGATTTTTTAGCGATTAACTAATAGTAGCTTGTTACAACAACCACACATACTATATTAACGATATGAAATCTTAAATATATAGTTCTAGAACGACTTCACCCCTAATTTCGCCTCTTTCATTTTATCACTTCTTTCCAACTGCACTTAACCCTCAACAAACTTCGTACCATATGTGGTATACTTTCTTGATACTATACGTCTATATGTGTCCAAAGTTCGTTAACCTGTTGTCGCTAGGGTTGGGAGTAGGTATCGAATTTTATTCCACAGGGAACGTAATTCAAAGAAAGACTAAGTTCAGTCTGCAAATAAATAAGAAAAAAGTAAAAAATTCTGGAAAAAACAGGAACTTAAGACTACGTGAAGACTCTCATGCATGTGCAACAAACAAAAATATACCTTCTTTTATTTACTGTAACTGTATTCAGTCCTCAATGTCATTGACCAGAGGTTTTCAGGTCGTAGTCCTAGCAGATCTGGAAAAGGTGAGAAAAGGGAGAAGGGTCAACGGGTCAGTAGGGACAAAGCCTTCGACAGGTTAGTATTTCCGGAATATTGTCACGTCACGATATCGCCATTAGAGATAATCGTAAGTATAAACTGCACTTTGACTAATCGTAAAAATTTTCTTTTTTCTTAAAGTTACAATTTCTTTCCGCGGAAGTAACTACTCTCGTCTTTGTTACTGTGTAAATTTGTTTAGGTACATTTTTTTCTCAATTATACATGTCGTGTCGTGTCGTGTCGTATCGTGGGCGTAAGCGTCACGTGAGACTGAAGAGAATCGAATTAATTAAAGCCGTAAGTGCAGTTGGCTGTAATCGCGAGAATCTTGGTATGAGAGTAAATGAAATGAGGTTTGGTGGATTGGGTGGACCTGACCTAGTTTCCATCGATCAAAGAAAATTTTTGGTTACGAGGAGGGAATAATCTGGGAACAGCTGCTTTAAGACCTTGAGAGAGAGAGAAAGAGAGAGAGGTGTTTGACTGTTTTCGTTAAAAAAAAAAAAAAAACAGAAATATTTGAAAACGAAACAAAGCGAGAAAAACTGGTAAAAAGTGAAGTGAGAAAAATTTTATAAAAGAACTAAAATATTTTTTTATTTTTATTTTTTTATTTTTTTTTCTTCCGTTCTTTCGCCATTCGCATACCAATAACGGTACCCAAACCTCTAATTTTGTGCCCAGCGGTCTCCTTTATTCCAATTCTCTGCCTCGACGGAGGGAAAAACGAAAAAGAAAAAAAAAAAAAAAAAAAAAAAAAAATTGGGGAAACAGGGAAACTATGGGGAAACTATACACACAGGGAAAGAACTGGATAGAAACTGCAAAGGCAGAGGCGGCTAGGCAGGGGCGCCGAATAATCGGGCGAATAGCGGGTCTCGAAAATCGTCGATCGATCCCGCGACTAGTCTCAAATATCAAGGACGTAATTCCTAATAGGAAAGATTCTGCCTTAGAGCGCGTCGTTGAACTTGAGGACAAGGAATTTTACTACGATTTACCTTCTTCTTCTTATTTTTTTTTTCTTTTCTAAAAATTCTCGACATTTGAAATTGCAGCCAATATAATTTCCCCAACAAAAATCTCAACTCACCTAACGCTGCAGTGCAGTGGGAGGGTAGTTTTTACCTGTTTCTAGTAGGTAAGCAGATGCTAGTCGTTATAAGCTATGCCAACTCTACGCGGTACAATACTTGGGACTAATACACTTTTGTGAAACGGTATTTTTATGGAATATGGGTCAAATTTTCACAAAATTATTAAAGCCCCCGAAAAAAGAATCCAATGTAGTCACACCTACGGAGATGTTCCTTTGAAACTAAACAATCAACTGTGCATGCGTAAAATAATTTAATTTCATTGGTCGACGAGTCCGTTTTGTGACGATATTTGAGCCTCTGAGACAGTAGAGCCAACTTCCACAAAATCCTAAGCTCGATTCTAACCACGAATCAATTCCGATTCGTCGCGAAAAATAAAGTTTGTTAGTTGAAACTCGGGATGGCCAGCCTGCATTAACAGACGTCGTATTAACTCGCGCTTGCGGCTTCGACTGTTTAGTTTCAAGAGAACGTTTTGGTATACAGAAACCTCGAATCGTTTATTTCTTTTTCCTTTGGCAATTGCAGTTGGTAATTTTTGGACAATTCAATTGACGATCATAAAAGGATTTGTTTTAGTTTTTTTTTTTTTTTAACTATCTTGTTTCTCTTGTGTCAGTGTAGTCGTGAACTGGGTATGTTATAAAATTGCTAATTAGATGATATAATGTGTCGTTTTAGAATGTCCCATGAAACCTGACACTAGTTTAACGCCTCGCCGTGGTTTAGCGGGATTAAAAAGAATTGAAACGTTGCTAATGAGTTAGGGACTGCTCCTCGCTGTCATGTGAAAGGTTAAATTTCCATAATTCCGATTACTGGTAAAAAACAAAAGAAATCAACATTCTGATTATCGGAAAATTTAATTTGGAGAAAAATTCGACATCAAGTTAAGTCGAAGTAATTTGAAAAGTAAATAGAATCGTTTGGTGTACTGTACGTATATATACCTACCTGTTGTACAAATGCAACCGTTTCGAGGTTCGGAACTCAAAGTCTGATCATTGAAAAACCAAGAATAGATAACAAAAAAAAGTTATAACAGTAAAATAAATATTTTCTACAACGTTCACTGTTATATTACCTACTTTTTGAGATCTTCGGGTATAATTTACTGCAGTTATGATTTACAGTTTTCAAGGAGTGTACCTACCTATAGATTAAAAACTGAAAAACGGATCCTAGGGATGTTCCAAAAACTTTATTACTACGATCCTCGGGCCATTCCTATAAACATAACGAAAACACGGTATAACTTCATTATCGAAATTTATTATACTCCAAGAGGATTCATCAATGTGGGACTCAAGTTTGTGTACATAGAATATGGGAATTTCATAAGTATTGTATAAGCTGTGTGTGTCTAGTGTAGCAGATAATAAAGGTGTCAAAAAAAAAAAAAAAAAAAAAAAAAAAAAATTTCTCGCCTTACCCAAAGACAGAGAAAATTATTTCACCCCGTAATACAAACTTTAACGAAAATATTACGGGCTACTATTCCTGCTTAGTCTTTTTTTTTTTTTTTTTTGTTTTTCCAAAAGTGGATGTCCAGACACTTTAGGTAATAACGTTGGTCCGTTGTAACAGGATTACGAGGTTACCTCGTGCCTCTTTCGGTTCTTAGGACGGCCGTAATTTTTTTAACTTTTATTACAACGGTATATATATATAACTTATATACCTTCACCCTTGGCAATTATACTTTAACGGTGAGCGTACGCGGGTCTAGTATATCCCTGAAAATATATTGTTGAAAAAATTGTAAATGATTTTTTGTCATTTTCAAATTTTCATCATTCGTTTACACTTTCGTTCTCAAAATAAATTTCAAGTTCGAAACGTTTTTTGATTCCGACGATCAAAACCGTTCATCTGTCCGTATGTATACATACATACATACGTAGAGCCGTTGATCAGGCGGATCTGGCGTCTTTGCTCTTCGAGATGCGCAGCATTAGTTAACCGAAGTGACCTCTCGCTCGGACACCGCTTCTCTGCCCTTTATATCCAACGGAATATTCACTGGATTAGGGTAATTGGACGGTTGGATGAGAGCGTAAGAACTCCAGACGTATGTATATATTGTACTTATGTACATAGTCAAGCTTACGTATCTGACTTACTGCTTACTTACTTACTTACTTACTTACTTGCTTGCTATCATCGTCATAGTGGACAGAACGGAGCGTGCCAACCGGACAGATACTCGCGGGCCACGAACGAACGAACGATCTGAGGCGCCGACATGGATGTGCCACCGTCTCTCGTTACATAACTTCTCCGCCTTGTTAATTTTCGTAATCTGTCCGCTGTGTCCGCGGCAGGGACGCACCGAACTTTACAGGGCCGCCAATATTTTATTATACAAATTTCAATTCCGATGTTCCAAATTTCAATTTTTTTGTGTAATCGTATTTCAATTTTGTTGATAAACTATGTCCAGTTTGATTTTATTTTTTTCGAAATTTGAATTTTGTTGTTCAGAATGAACGTTCGAATGATCAATTCGAACGTTCCGGATTTTAATTCGATGATGATTTCGTTTGTGATTTTAATTTAACGTATAGAAATTTCAATTAGTCCGTTTGAAATGATCATTTTAATTCAATTAGAACGTTCGAAATTTGAAAATGGAGTTGATTTTGACGATAACTTTAAATCGATTGTTCGAAATTTGAACTCGTTTGTTGAAAATTAGAACGAGAATTGAATTCGAAAATTTGAAATTTGAATTCAACCGTCGAAAATTCGAATTTGACATTCCAAAATGCAAATTCGATCATTGATATTGAAAGCTTGAATTTGACCAGTAGAATTTGAATTTCATCGTTCGAAATTTGAATTTGACTGTTAAAAATTTGAATTTGATATTGTTCGAAATTTTTGTTCAACAGTTAGACGACTTTGAATCATTTTCCGGCTAAATCGATACAGTTTTTGTTTTTCTGTTTGGTTATGTTTGTTTTTTTATTTTTTCGAATAATTTAACTTTTGGAAATTCGAGATAACTTCGAAACGAATTTGTGATTAGATTGTCATTTTATTTTTTGTGTTTCCTTATCCGTATAAGAATTCGTGAAATTTCCTACACCGCACGTTGCTTACTGAAAAAAAAAAAAAAAAAAAATCCCGGGGGATTCCCGCGTGTGGGATTTCGCGATAGAGCGAATAACAGCTAGAGAAATAGAAAGAGAAGGATCGTGAGATAGATAGAGATTGAGCTGGACAGAGGCAGAGAGTAAGAGAGTGAAGAAGTGAGAGAGAGAAAGGGAAGGCCACCGCGTACGTCTTATACGGCTAAAGCTTCCACGACGTTTACAAAGCTGCTCGCTACACGCGTTCGTGGAACTTCCTATGTAACAATGATAATGATAAGTAGCGGCTTGTACGCGTGCTATACGTACGCGCGGGCGCGGTTAGCATCAAAGAGACGCCTAGTTGAACCACTTAGTGTCTCCAGTTTTCACATTAGCGTGGCAAAAGCCGAAACCCACCGCTTGACCAAACGCCGCGCGGTCACACCGCGCCAACTCCTTTTCTCAATTCCACAATTCCCCAATTCTAAGATTCCCATAAAACTACATATCTCGACCTCCTCTATCAACTGACCTCGACATACATACATAAACGTATCTTACATATTCACGAATTCCTCTGAAGCTGATGGGGGCAGACACCTTGCAAATAACTTTTTACTTTTCATCACCTACGGTGATACAAGATAAGTATTGATTTTCTTGATTTGATTGATTTGATTTTGGTCAAAAAGTGACTTTTGCTCATTTTAATGAATCTTCACGTTTTCGACCCTCTAGAATTCGAAAAACAGGTTTTTAGAAAGATGTCGATCTGTCTGTCGGCCTGTTCGACAAACTCGCGCGGTGATCTCGGAAACGGCTCGATGAAAAAATCTGAAATTCACAGGACTTTACAACCAAATGATGGTCATGAAAAATTGCCATGTCTCGTTTAATTTGAACTTCCGGTTCTACCGGAAATGAATCGATTTTCGCTGTTTTACTGACGAAGCTATACTTTTTTCTCTGTATTACCTTTCTAAATGAAAGACTATATTTTTCTGAGTCGAGAATTTCATATATATAGGGCATTCCTTGCCAATGACACCAAAAAAATTGTAAATATACTCAGATCGAATTAAAATGAATGCACTGTATAAAATTGTTGCTTGTCAATATATAGGGCGATCCTTGCCAATGACAAGAAGAAATTGTAAGTGTACCCAGATCGAATTGGGATTAAACGCACTGTATGAAATTGTTGTTTGTCAATATATAGGGCATTTTGTTTTATGTGAAATTTTCAATTTTGATCTTTATTTTCGGATTTTCATTACCTTTTTATATTTTTTCTTCCCCTGACAAACTCATCCCTTTTTTTCTTTTTGATGAAAAGTACTCCGAACTACTATTTTTCCGGCTCATTTTTTTTTCTAATCACTGATACGCACTTTGAAGAAATTTTCTATTGATTCAATTTTTTCACAACTGATTATTTATACTCACATTTTGAAACATTATTAAAAATTGTTTGAAATCTTAGAGAGCTTTACTTTTGCATGGATTGAGTCTATCGAAGAAAAACTTATCGCAATGCACAGATCGCTTCGTTTATTGAAACTTATTGAAATTCAGAGGAAAAAATATTCTGAAAAGATGGGATTTCAGGGTAAACCAATAACGTATAGAGATAAGATCAGTTTTCTATCATCGTGAGCACGTAAGCAATTTATATTTTGTTTTCTCAACGTTTGCCAAAAAGTGCAGGTTTAAAATAATGAAAATTTCATCTTTAAAAATTAAACTCATCAAATATCATTCTTCTACCCCAAAATTATATCGATGTAAAATATTTCTTTGAAATTTTGAAAATATTTTGATAAACGATGCGATCTTTACACTGCGGTAACCACTTTTTTCTATCTATGCTATTCGAAGTTCCATAAAATGTGAAATAATATTAAATCGTATCTCAAAATGTTAATAATCAGCTTTGAAAAATCTGAGTCGATTGAATATATTTATTCACATTTGAAAAATAAACAAAACATTATTCCCAAAGTGTTGTAAGTATGCATATTAGGTACCCACCTACCCTCGTCAAATTATCATACAGATGAATTCGTAATCCTCAAAAATAGTAAATATATCTACATCGGTATAGACCATAAATGGATTTACACCCCATGGTAATATTTATGCGTGTATCTCACGGCGTGGTTAATGGGGCAAAGAAAAAAAAAAATCAAATAAAAAAAAAGAATACGAAAGAAAAAAAAAAGAAAAAAAAAAAAACTCGTTGCATACCGTTGCGCTGCAGTCTTAGGCAAATATGAAAACGAGCTTCTGTATGTATACACATACATTATACATACACGTCCTTATTACGCTACTGCGTAATAGGGTGTAGGTTTTTTCTCTTTTGTTGAATATTTTTTTTCCTGTTTTTTTTTTTTTTTTTTTTTTTTTTTTCATCCTGCCTGGACCGAACCCGCATCGACAGTTGGTCACCGTGGCACGTTTCGACTGTAATTTCCGAAACGCTGAATAATATTATCGAGGGCGCGTTATAGGTACGTACAACACCGCGCAGTGCTCGTTCAACCGCCATGGACTATTTTTTTCATTTCTTTTTTTTTATTTTTATTATTATTATTTTTCTCCAATTTATTGGGAGGGAGACTAAATTGCTCTTCCATTACGACAATGCAAATAAAATCTACTATAACTTCGTCAATATACTTTTTAAACAATTCCAAAAACCCAAAGATATTCTAAAGTTGTCCAGAAATGTCAAGTTTCGATTTTCTCTTGAATATGATAAACAACGCAATTATTACTAATTCTTGAGACGATTTTTTTTCTTCTAATTTTTATATAAATCATCGATCGATATCGAGCCCAAGCTTATTACGATAAAAAAAAGTGCAAAAAAGCTTTTTCAACACGTCGGGCGCAAAGTCGAACTTTGCGCCCATTTCTCGTTCACAAAATTCAACTTTCCGTACGTTGTATCGAAAAACAATGTTCGATACACGTCCGAAAGGTGATTCTCAACTCGTGTGATTGTCAATTTCCCTTCGTTTGGACGAAAAACTTCTTACTCGTCTAAAAATCAACACTTTCGCACTCGTACCGTAAATGTACAAATTTTTTATTCATTGTAATATGTCTAAATATTTCTTAAAAAAAAACGAAAAAAACAAAAATAAAAACAAAATCGTTATACGATATATGCCAATCGCTTATATGCGCAATTTATTTCCCTATTTAAAATCCGAAACGACTGCCATAGGTAATGGATCGTTGCAATGTCCCCGCATATATGCGTACAGTAATAGTATATATATATATATATACTCGTAGAATTTATTCAAATAACAATAGCTGCAAACGTATGTAGTTGTCGTTGTCGACATCGTGGGAGTAATGCGCAAGCACGCCTCGCCGATCTATGAATGGTAAATAGCGTTTACATTATTGCATTACACGCCCGGTAACGTTGAGGTTATATACTATAACGTGTCGCTGGAGGCTGCAGGTTAGTTATACTTCAATACCACTGTAATCGAAACGTACATTCTACCTACGTATGTATGGGTAGGTATAAATATATGTATGTACATACATACGTATACGTAGGTACTTTATACCTACATATATTATATATAACCGGCCATCGGCCATCTGGGATCTGAATACAATACGAGCCATACCACGGCTTACAATGCCTACTTTAATAACAGTAACAGACCGAGTTTCACGACGAGCTTTAATCTTTATTCCCAGTTCAACTATACGAGTACCAAGTCTACATGTGTGTATCTATGTTACCTACTCCATCGTTCTTCTTCCTTACCCCGGGCTTATAAAACTATTGATCGATTTTTAGTTATTTTTTTTTTTAATTTTTTTTATCAAACCACCACGCTTCGATATATAATTATTAATTAATTGTTATTTTCATTAGAGTACGCGGATACAAATCGATAGGATTTTTGTCCAATTTACTGCACTGCAGAAATCTTTCTGGGAGGTAAGAGGCCCGATTTTAATTCCGAATTTTGATTGTTTTTTCTGGAAGAGGTCTGCATAATCGATTCGAAAAACTTTTAATCGAAAGACAACCGAAGGTTCAAAACTCCGCAAGTTGAAGCTACGAAAGGCCAAAACTCTGGGACGTTAAATTCACGCAAGGAATTATTAAATTTTTACATTCTTGGATTTTCGTAGTTTTGGATTTACCGAATTTTGATATTCCGAATTCTAACGTTTCCGAAAGTTGAAAATCGTCTGAAATAAATTCGTAATTTTTACCTTTCGGAATCTAAATCCAGTCCCAAAATTAGTCCAAGCGGTGTTCCAATTATCGAAAAAAAGGTTTTCCATCTGATTTCCTTGCATCGTGTTGCTATAATTTTCATATAACTTATATCAGAAAGTTTGCCTGAGGTTTTTTAGATCGCTGATTTCAAATCTGTGATCTAGAATCCCAAATTCAAAACAATTGCAAAATCGACTTTGCACCCGGTGGATCAAAATAGTAAATTTCGATACAAGTGCGAAAGTGTTGATTTTCGGACGAGTGTGAGAATCAACTTTCACATGTGTAATCGGACTTTATTTTTAAACACAACGTGCAGAAAGTTGAATTTTCTGTTCGCGAAGCGGGCGTAAAATCGAACTTTGCGCCCGGCGTGTTAAAAAAGCTTTTTCGCACTTCTTTCGCACGTAATAAGCTTGCGATCGATATCGATCGATGATGGATATACAAATTATAAGAAAAAAATCGTCTCAAGAAGTATAAGAAGCATTTCGCTCTGAAGATGGAGCCCAAGCTGTAGCTGTAGCTGTAGGGTGGACTAGTGGGGGTAGCAAAAGGAGGGTGCCAAGGAAAAGTTCTACCTATAAAGAGTCGCCGCCGGTCAATTTATCTTTCTATATATTCTACGTCAAAATATTGCAATAAATCATGAAAGTGTGACAAGGAACTCTACTAGCTAACTCTCTCTCTCTCTCTCTCTCTCTCTCTCTCTCTCTTTCTCTTTCTCTTTCTTTCTCTCTCTGTCACTTTCTTTCTCTCCGTATATTTCTCTGTCTAGAACGAAAGAGAGACGGAAAGTTATTCTCTGCTTAGGGTCCCGCATACCAGATCTAAGAATAACCGACAAAATCAAGTGGAATATTAATCTTGATTTAATCGACTTTACTCACAGGACATACCTTGCGTCATGCCAAAGATGGATAACCCGAAAAACCTAATACATTAAAATTTGTACAATTTTTACTTTATTTAAAATTTGATTTTTATCCAAAAATATTGATCCCGGAATTTATAGATTTCGAAATTTCGGCGCGAGCGATACATACGTCGTAAGAAATCCTATCGATACACATAATGCAGGTTACGTATCCCACCGTTCGGTTTTGTACCGGGCGAACTATTAGCTGGCAGATTAGCAGTTAAAATTGAAATTTGCACGGGGCAACCTTAACGCAGTGTAGCGGCGGTTTCAAAGCGGCATAAAGAGGAGCACCGAATTATACCAGAGACCTAGAGAGAACGAAGACCGAATACCAAAGCTGTATTCTTGAAGAGAGGAGCTTGCAGCATCCGGACGCCGATTCGCATCACTGTGCTGCTCGAGTGTAGTGAATATGGTGCGTTTCATTGCTGTAGTAGGTATAGGTCTGTTAGTCTGTACCTACCTACCTACCTACCTACCTACCTACCTACCAACTTGGTTTCACCCTGGTCGAAATTACGAAACGAAACGAAACGAAACTAAACGAAATTAAATGAACAGACGAGAAGCTGCAGTAAGCGAGGTTCATGAGAAGGAGAATATAACGAAGACTAAGACCGCGCGTGAACGTTCAAACTTATCGAGTTATGGCCTCGCGGGAGAGCCGTAACAAAATATGCAAATTCTTCAAAAGCTTAAGCTAAATTACAGCCGACCATACGCTGCGGGTTTAATATTTGAAAATATCCTACTAGGCACGTAATCCGACGCATATTTTAGCGGCTTCATATTGCTACTTGGATTCTCGACGTATATACATACGTACATACAAGCGGTAATGATTTTGCGGAATTGACGATTCTATATGCGATATATTTATTATTATAGGTCTTCTTTTTTTTTTCAGTTGGGATAAAATCGATCGGGTTATAATGTATAAGTTGTCGTGAAATCTGGCAGCGTTGTAGAAACTTACAGCTGATTCAGTCCGAAGAAATATATCGGCGACAAAAAGTTGAACAAAATTAATTCACTACGGATCTTGCTACGGGACCGGACCCGACGATCGACTAAACACGGACGAAACAAGACGCGGAAAAAGATGGTCGACTCTAAATGTCACTCAGAATTTCAATCTCGAGATATTGAAATCAAGAGACAAGAATAAAAATTTTTTGTTGTTGTTTTTTCAATACGTAGAGTCGAAAAGAATTTCAGCTGTAACTATTTTTGAAAAATAATCAAGTAAACTTGTCCCAAATAGAAAAAAAAAAAATGGGTACAGTTTGTCACTCTGAAAAAAAATTTTCAATCAAAAATTTCATTCTACGATAAATTTTGCCAAATTTTTCTAACCGTAAATTAAATTTCTAACTGCTATTCCTCCCATAATTGATTTTCAAATTTTTTTATATTCGGGGTGAAAGCTCGTTACCTCGAAAACTAACAACCGATTAAATTTCATCAAAATCTTGTGAACAGATTTCGAAATATTAAAACTTTTTTAAAAACGAATTCTTTTCTCTCCCATTGCCAATCTCCTTAACCGATTTCGATCGATATTTATATCAAATTTAAAAATTGTTGAACGTAGTTGGGCGCGAATTTTTTTGAGATCGATCAACACGTTCAAAAATTGAAGAGCTTATATCTCTCGAAATTTTTTTTTTGGACACAATGAGAACCCTGGATATAAAATTGTTATAAATATTGATGAAAATGTGTGTGTTTTTCTAATGTTTAAATGAATCAATATTATCAATAATAATCGAAGAAGGAATCTATGAGCGACGATAGTGAATCTGTGTGTAATATAGCCAAAGCTGGTACGTTCGTAATCTCTTCGTCAGTACAGTACGCAAACGAATTGGCACTTTAAAATAGAATTAATACGTTAGTCTATAGCACAATACGTCGGTTGCGTTGGTAGTCTGGTTTATGGCAATACATTAGCATAATATGATCGTTTATGATTGAGCAGAGTGGGTGCAGTGGGCATCGGTAAGAATGGGCTGTAGCAGGAAAGGAAGAAGCAAATAGGTTGAAGAGCGAAGGAAATATCGGTTGAGTTGGGTTGGGTTGGGATCGAGTAGCTCGTGCGGCTCGCGTAGGTAGAGCGAGAAAATAAGAGAAGAGAAAAGAAAAGAAGAGAGAGAAAGAGAAAGAGAGAGAGAGAGAAAGAGAGAGAGAGAGAGAGAGAGAGAGAGAGAGAGAAAGAAAGTTGCGAGGATTTTTTCAACGGGTAATTAGCTCCGCTGCATAAGAAGTAAGAAATAAGAAGTCAGAAATAAGAAATAAGAAATAAGAAATAAGAAATGGAAATGGTATTTTAATGAATCGTAAAGCTCCGGCATCATCCGCTCATCTCTTTCAAACCTCACCCTGCAATCCTCACGTTCGCTTCAAGTCAATCTTTATGCTTTGTGAGTCGAACTCTGAAGCGATACCAGGGAACGATTATACCAAGTATTCATAGTCTCAACGTTCATTCGTTTCAAACTTAAATAATAATGATAATAATTAAGATAACCGCTTAATTTTTCTTCGATAATTTACTCCGTTGAATCTGTGATAGAATCGATTTACCCTACGTATGCTCCTATTGAATTAATCTAAAGGACGATACACGAGTGGGAAAAAGACTGAAATTACTCTTGAGAATAAAAACTGCACATTTTTTTTTTTTTTTACACCACTATAATAATTTTCTAGGATAAACAAATTTTATTACGCGATATCTCATCATTATTTTGACTTTTTCGTGATGACTGCAAGGTAACAAAAAGCACCGACATCAGGTATGGGTTGTGACGTAAGAAATGCACCACCGTCAGGTGATCGTCGCATGATTTCCGACCTCGATGTGCCTCTAGCGTTCACAGAACCACCAGACCTTATCGTAGTTGGAGGATTCGAGTCGCAGACACCTCCTTCGGATACTCCTGGCTGTAAACGAGCTTAAGTGTCAAGGGAGCAATATTTCGCATCGTGAGGTTCGCTCATCTTGTTCTGAATTTTTCAAAAAATAAAAAAAAAAACAACTCAGATTCTATCCTGTCTCTCCATTCCAGGCAATGAATTAATCGATTCGAATATATTTATCGACTAACCAGAAGGTTCGCCATCGACATAAGGGAGCTTCCAGGAAGCGGTGGCTTGTCAAACGGTGGCTTAAGAACCCCTTCCTGAACGTTAAGTACCAGATAATACATGAAATCATTCCTCAGTTTCATTTCATCGATTGTATTAGCGCCAGTTTTTAAAAACCGAAGCCACCGTACGGCGGTTTGTCTATCTTTGAATAATGAATATGAATCAGATAATATATTTTATTATAATTTTTAAAACGTGTTTTTTGATAAAATTTTATTCAAATTTTCACTCAAGTCCTAACCTTGAATATTCCTGATATTAGGCAGCATAGTTTTGACCAGGAATAGATTATAGTTACAGTCATAGACGAGAGATTCTCTGAGTTCGGTCGACATTTTGATATCGTTAAAAATTTTCTCAATACGATTTATTATTTAATTAAAAGACATATATGAAGTGATTAATTTTCGATAATTTTTTCTTGATCGTTAATCGATTTCGTTGAACGCGGTGCAGTGTGACGGTAGTTTTATGTGTCAATGGTAATGAAAATATGAATGTGAATAGAAAATTGAGAATCACGATAGAATTTGTTTCATTTAAAATAACGGAATACGGTATAACAATTCGTATACATCTACTTTGCAGTAACGTAATAACCGTCATTTGTATCGTTGAGTAGATATTATACGTATGTAGGTATATACATACGTATACACGTAACAATGGGATGCGCGTTGGACCCCGAGTTTAATCACTAATGAACGTAGCTAGTCTAACGTACGCGACACTTTGCTCTATTAGCATCATATCCGTACAAAGATTGCAATTATTTACCAATTACGATTTATAAAACTACTCTTATATTACACGAATTAGATAGCTAAGAGATACATATATATATATATATATATTTTTTATATATACTATAATATATGATTGACGGTTTCGACGCGGTCTTTTGTCTCGTTACTATATAACGTCGGTTTATATAACGCATGGTTGGCCCTGCTGCAACATTACAACTATACCACAACTGTAATTTGAGATTTATTACCCGAGAATTTATAATGATTTTAAACTCAGATGATCATTCCGCGTAAAATTTTTACAAAAATGAGAAAAAAAAAAAAAAAAAAATCTACATGAACACGAGTATTGAAAAACGATTTCAATTTACCGATTTCATACAAAAAGCAAAGCTTTCTTTCGTCCAATTTTTTCTCTGACGATGTTATAACTTCAAGTTAACGATTTTCGTTTTTAAACCGGAAGTGGAATTAAACTCAAAAGCCCATTGGCACATCTTAACAACAGAAATAGTATCCTGCTCCAGAATAGAAACCTGCTCACGAGAAATCTAAAATACTTGAAAATTTTTCTGCAAGTATGTAAGACGTGTTTCTTAGATGGTCTTAGCCAATTTTTCAATCTTAAGTTTTTTACGATAAGAAATTCCGTTCGGTAATGATCGGTGCTTAAAAATTCATCTGATTTGTGGTAGAAAGGGAGACTTTCGTATCGTCAATCGTTGCTCCAGAAAACCCGAAAATAAGGAACGAGTGTAATACCTAAGTGTGTGATTTACACCTCCGTAATCCGGATGAATGAAACTGAATGTTGAGGGCGATTTAGAGAATCTAGGTGGGGAAAAAATCAGACTGTGAATGACGAGAAATACTTTTAATTCTTACGAAATGTGAACTTGAGTTCTTCAGGCTATATAACAACCTTTTATTTCCCACAGTGTTGGAGAGAATGAGAGTTCCAGGTTCTGTAGTCGTCGTCGTCGTCATCGTCTTAGTAGTACGACGGCCTCGTGAATCTAAGTGCAGAAACTGTGCACGTTCAACATAACATAAAGTAACATAAAATGCGTAAAGAAATACAATAGAACTCGAGTCTCGATAAACTATGAGACTTAATGGACTAAAGAATTCAGGAAATGGATGTAGGTAGGTACTTACAGAAATTTTTCGAACGTCGTAGAAATGATAACCGAAGGAATAATCTTATGATATAGGAATAATATTAATTCCTCTGTGGTAGGTAGGTATAGTTTCTATGGTTAATTTATACCATATATTATAATGTAAAACTTAGAGAAGAATTCGTTGCGGCAATCGCATATATAACAGTCAAGATATAGAGTAAAAAATAATTGACTTAATTGCGATGCTAATTGCAATAATTACCACGACCGTAGGTATATTATGGTAATTAGAATATGTGACAGGAAGAGTTCAGGCTTGCATACCCGGAATTTCAACGCGGCATACACGCGTCCTCGTATATCTTACTTCCGGCTTGCTCATCGCTGTCACAAACTAAAGTCTAAAGCTTTGTTATACTGAAATTGCAATGCGAACAATTTATTCGTCTCGAAGATGAGTAAAACGTGATGAAAAAAAAAAAATCGATTTAAAAAAAGAAAAAAGATGGGGAAACAAGTCAGAGAATTCGAAATTAGTTGGCCTTAATTTTTAACGAATGTTCATCAATGTCGTGGAGAGTTTGGTTTATGAAAGTCTTAAACCCTTAAATTTTAGTTTACTGTTGGTTTTATAATTGTTGTATACAATTCTATAATGCTGATAGTTTGTGTTTCTCGACGGCGTAATATAGACGCGTATACTTACAACTCGGGTTGCAGGAATACTAATTAGACAAGGAACGGTTAATTATTCACATAAATGCGAGTACTCTTTGCGCTCTTCCTTCATTATGAGGCAAATGAGTGACTCCTTAAGCACGCGATCTCGCCAAGTCGACACAGTGGCTATTCCGACCACCTACGTATACTCATTTTATGGTGTAATATACGTATACCAGGTATTATATATGCGTGCTGATATATCCACGGCTTTAAATGTATAAACTTATGCTAACTTATAATTTTTTTTTTTTTTTTTTTCTCTGCTTTCAAACTTCTCTCACCAATTATATGCAATTTTTTTAGTTTGCTTCGATCAAAAGACGAATCTAGCCACTGGGTATAAAGAATCTTTAAAAAAGTATTCAAAAAATGTATTTTTCCAATTTCATACCTGATACGGACGGAACTCAGGGGTGTAGTTAGGGTTGCTAAGATTTAGGGGAACGAAGTAGTATAGTAAAAACCTCATTCAAAAAGGTGTCAAAGAATGAATTACGAACTCCAAACATGTATACAGGTTTAGTAGAAATAATAGCAAATAGAAATGCAGAAAGCGAATTAAGAAACCCGAAGATATATCGCGAACGGAGAGTCTCTGGTGGGAAAAATTTAAATAATAGGGTAATTCAGACTAGAGTGTTAATCGAATACGAAATTAGCTATAATTTCACTGACAATCGATTCAGCTTTCCCTAAAGTCAGCCAACTGTCTTTCCACGTCGAGAGAAGAGATGAAAATCGGTAAAAATCGTTTTGTAATTTTTTTTTTTTGGGTGGATTTTGATCAAAAGTTTAGCATTAGGTTGATTGATGACCGAAGGTCACTCGAAGAGTCTTGTCTTATTCACGTCACGAAGGTTGAAATAGCAGAGAAACGTTACCGAGCTTTGGAAGTGTTAGAGACCGTCAAGCCTCGAATGTCTTCCCAGCGTTTTTATGACCGTCATTATCACAGCGTGATCAAAGTTTGAATACCGATATACTTCGGTAAATAATAATTGAGAATAAGAATAAAGAAGAAAATTTCCGACCTCATGACAAAGACTTAACTTTACTAAAATTAAATAGAAAAAAAAAGAAGAAAAAAAAACCGGTACCTATATCTTGCACATGCTCATTACTCGCCTCTGAAGTCTATTAGATAATAGCCAACTCTTCTCGCCGTTTAAATACCGCGAGACCAGAGTCGAAAAATTAAATAAGTATTACCAAATGACAGGGTTCACTGATCTCGGTATCTTCCGGGGCGGAAACGCCGGAGGAAATCCTCATTTATTATTTATGTAAAAACACCTATGAGCACGTATGCGTATACACATTACATATACATGCATTGTTTTAATACCTTATAACCTGTCCAGTTATTCGGGGTTCTAAATCTGCCGATGAAATCGGTAGTTCTGCACAAGTCAGATCGCGTGGGGTCCGCAAAGTAACGTCCAATGTGAAGCCCACCCACGGGGGCGGCTAGGAGCTGTCCGGTCGGTTAACTCTTTGCGATTTTATTGTCATGTGTAGTGCTTCTGTGAATATTCGATTAGGTTGTCTTCACTAGTCTCATCCATCTTCGAGTTCTATATTGTAGATACCTAGAGATGGTTATACCTACTTGGACAATTATTAATTGCCTTTAAATTATGGAACATCCTATCCGGATTCAGGACATTGGATTATATTTCTTTCAGTCATCGGGACACTGATCGCGCTTTGTCTATGGATCATCATATGCAGTTTTATACCGCTTATGATCAAGCCGCACGGTTCTTATTGCATAGGATATTCAGCTTAGTAATCATCATATGGTATAATTACAAGTTACGGACCCATGATCGTGTCGAACATATGTAATACACATATGTTTAGTGTCAGAAGTAAGCCACGATTTTCTATTCTCTATGATGATGGGCTTTCAGGAGTTTGTTATCTACTTTACTATTGAGTACATCACTGCATCAATAAATGGTGGTTGGATTTTTTTTCTTAGATGTTAAGACTGACCTGGTCTCGGATTATCGGTAAAATGTATCTAGTTCCTTGATGATGAATAGAAAATCGTATGTAGGTATATACATTGTACCTACATTATAAGTTTTCTCTTTTTATTATAAAGTGGGTGGGTCGGATCTGAAGCATGTAAATATATTCGTTGTTTGTAAGCTGATGTAATTAATTCAACACACGGAATCTCGTCAGTCATTCTAATAGTCCGATTGGGCTAGATGCATTGCGATGCGTATATTAAAAGGTTGACGATTTTAAGTCTTCCAGATTTCTCAATGGTTAGAATTAGGAAATGGAAGCTAATGAAAGTGAACGAAAAAGTTAAACAAACGGAAAATGTAACAGAATAGAATACAATCAAAGATCACGATGAAGTGTCCATTCTTAAAGCCCTTTGACTTTATGTCATGGAAATAGAGGTAAGACAATGTGATAGACAATAATAATTGATCAATATGCTGGTGGTGACCTTCTGGAATGAAACTGGCTCCTTCCTTGACGGGTCGAAGCCACGGACGTATAATAAAATATGCAAATGAAACGCTGAAAGTTATTTCCTAATGTGAAAACGTGGGGCAGTTATTATGAAGACTGCATATATGATGAGGCAGATGTCACCAGCTCAGTCTCTCTAACGTTCAATGATACGGTTTCATTTGGATTAAAATATATTCACAGTCGTAGAATGACGGTGTTTAAATTTCGTTTCATTGCTGCATATATATTGTACCGATTAGCGGTCTTTAAACAATGCATAATTCGCTACAGGCATTCGTTCTTACGTGATCGATTTTTTTCGGTACGAAATCGGCATCGATTCGAGTGAATAATGTAACGTGGACTCAATAGTTTGCATAGAGATTATATTTAGCAGAACTAAATTTGAAGAAAAAAGAAAAAAAAAAAAAATTTACATGCACCGTTTTAATTCAGATACAAATTTGGTACAACTAGTTTATTGTGTATTCCGTAAAGCAACGCGATTCATCACTCTTTCCAACGCCGTGGGCACCAGGTTTTTAAGCGGCAATGGATGTACGGGAGGAACATCAGGTTTTATCAGATTCGATACTACCTCTTGATAGTTAATTAACGAGTTCATTATGCACCCGGCGATCTACCCTATATCCAAGGAAAAGGTCGTGGACATATTTTTTGATTTTTTTTTTAGGAAGATCGCTAACGAGATTACCTACTTGACCACTTTGTGGGTGGTGCTCTTTTATTGCTGCAGAGATCACATTCTGAGGTCACGATCGGACTACGTATTATATCTACTACGATGTGAACCGATTTTACTATAGTGTGTCAATGGAATGAAGAAAAGGTGCTACGAATTTTAGAATCTTATGATATTGGGACATGTATGAATTTTTAATGATTTTTAGATTTGATATTCAATTTGACAAAAGTTATCAATGATTTGTAGATTTGATATCGTGAATGACGACAATTATCAATGATTTATAAATTTCAATTTAACGAAGGTTATCAGTGATTTGTTCATTTGATATTTAATTTGAAAAAAAGTTATCAATGATTTGTCGATTTTATATCGAAATTCATTAAAGTTATCATCCATTTGTAGATGCAATATTGAAATTGAGGAAAGTTATCAACAATTTGGAGATTTTATATTAGATTTGATGAACGTTATCAATAATTTGTAGATTTGACGTTGAATTTGAGGAAGTTTATCAATGATTTGTCGATTTTATATTGAAATTCATTAAAGTTATCATCCATTTGTAGATGCAATATTGAAATTGAGAAAAGTCATCATTGATTTGTAGATTTGATATTGAATTTGGAAAAAGTTATCACTAATTAGCAGATTTATTATTAAAATTGAGTAAAGTTATCAACAATTTGGAGATTTCATATTAGATTTGATGAACGTTATCAATAATTTTTAGATTTGACGTTGAATTTGAGGAGGTTTATCAATAATTTTCAAATTTGATATTGAAATTGACAAAAGTTATCAATGATGTATAAATTTGAATTTGACTAAAGTTATAAGTGATTTGTTGATTTGATATTCAATTTGAAAAAAGTTATCAATGATTTGTCGATGTTATATTGAAATTGAGGAAAGTCATCATTGATTTGTAGATTTGATATTGAAATTGAGTAAAGTTATCAAAAATTTGGAAATTTCATATTGGATTTGATAAACGTTATCAATAATTTGTAAATTTGACGTTGAATTTGACGAAATTTATCAATGATTTGCAAATTTGATATTGAAATCGACAAAAATTATCAATAATTTGTAGATTTGATATTGAATTTTGGGAAAGTTATCACTGATTTGTAGATTTGTTATTAAATTTGAAAAAAATCGATCGAGGCTTAGTCAAAGAGAGGCAAAAAAGTGTTTTCAAGATAATGTTAATATCTTGACAACCAATTGCCCTAAAGCTCGATAACTGTTGAAACAATTCAACAATAATTTCCAACAAAATCATGTTTTACTATACCAAGCATATTCCACAATTCCACAATTTCGCGATAAACTTTTCCCACTTTCTTAATAAACTTTTATAAATTATTTGAAAAGTCAATTAAAAAATTGAATTTCATCATCCAGATTGCAACTTCCAAGTCGGATTTGATTCGGGATTGTGACATGAATGGTGTTGAAAAAAATTCCTCAATCAGTATATGTATACAAGAGCTCCTAAATTACAGACTGTTGGAAATACTGCTAGACAATGAGCTTTGCGAGTCTTTGTAATAAGTGGAGCGATCGAAACTGGAAAGGTTTGTATTAAACTATATACCTAGATTGGGAGGGACTGTAAGCTCGTCGAAGCGTGGCTAACTAACTTACTAGACACGATAAGGTAAAAGCGTGGCAGAGTCCGACCGTAATTGATCAAACGGAGAAGTAATAATTTTCTCGTCGAATCGCAACGCGTTCAGCGCACGCCCGCTTTCGTTCGCCACTGCCAGGATGACCATCGAACGTTTATCTCGATCGAAGGTTCGGTTTTTCCCGATTTTATCCCTAGCCACTGGGTTTATCGGGTGGTTGACTGCCCGTTGATAATACCACCGATACCACATACTCGCTTTCGCGTTTCACACTGTGAGAGACCAAGACCAAGAACCAAGATATAAAGATTACGATTACGATTACGATTACGATTACGATTACGATTACGATTACGTTTTCGCGTCCAATCGCATCCTTACCGAGCCATCGCTTATCGATTTTATTATTATAACCTTCAACTGACTTTAAGACGAAAGCGAAAACCAACGAATGATCATAACTAACTGCGTTAAGAAATCGGCAGATTTTGGTGACTAAAATCGGTGATCGGTAAGGCCCGGGAGATTTAATTATCGTTAGAGGAATTACCGGCTCTTTCTTATTGTTTTTTTCTGTTTTTTTTTTTTTTCAAACACTAGTATAACGTCTAGTAGATATTTACTACTTTAGAAAAGAACGCAAAGTAGCCGGCAACCGAACTAAGGTTACCCAAATTACAGCTTCCATGTCACGTGGGGCCGACCGATGATTGATGCCCGGGCCTTAAGGGACCCAACAGACCCACGAGGATCGCCGACGCCAACGGTCGAAGAATTTTCCAGGATATTAAACAGCGAAGCGAACAATTCGACCTAATTATTCGGCTGGTATAGGTCGGGGTTATTAACTTATGACTAAGATTTCTGGTTTATTTCATGCCCCCCTTTTCACCCTCGAAGAATTCGATTTTTTGATATTGAAATGGAATTTTAATTTATCTACATGTACGAGAATATTGAGATTCCGGATTAAGAATCGAAGAGAAGTTTTTGTATTATTAATTTTTCACGGTTTATTATTTTGAGATTTTATTCCGATCCTGTACAGGATAGTAAAGAAAAAAGGGCGTTGCGATGTCTGGCTGCTGCCAGGGCTTTGTATAGTAATTTCGTATGATTCTGACGAATTTATGAATGGCGGGATATTTGAATGTTGCCAGGAGGGACGGCCGGCGTCTAGCCGCCTTCTAATATTTCTTAACCCAAAGAAGAATAAGAATAATAATAATAATAATAATAAGAAGAAGAAGAAGAAGATCAACCGAACGGTTTCTGACTAGACGCTCGCAATTCTCTCTCGCACGGTTAGCTAGCTATCCGATCCAGGGATGTAAATCATCGAAAGTTTAGCGGCTGCTGGAGGACCCGGTCTCAGAACCCGCCCAACCCTATAATCATACACTCTTCTCTACTGCAGGGTGAAAGGTAGTAACAATATACAATATCGTGTGTTTATACATAGTGTAAAATATCCACGAGATGATTACCAAGTGACAAAACTAAAAAAAGATAATCTATGGATGAGGAGTAATCCCATTTTTTGAAACGCTTAAAAATCAACGATGATTCTTTAAGGAGATTGGCTAGTCAAAAATCGATACTTTTTGTTAAATTTATCACGGGATAATCATAGTCATAGTCATAAAGACATTGGGTATTCGTATGATTATTATATTTGTGATCTGAGGATGTCCCTAAAAATTCAATTAAAAAAAAGAATATACTAAAATTATGAACAACCGGTATCGATTTTTCATTTTGAATCGCTTTCAAATGGTGAAAAATCTAGTGGATTAGTTAGATTTCACTCTTCGATGGTTTTTTATGTTCAGAAAAGTATTCTTCACAATACCACTGGGTCACGTTTTTTTCATCGCGTTAGTGACGTTGAATATTCAATTTCACAAGATTGGACCCCGGTCGATTCCGATCAACAAATAACGATATAGAATTTCCTATTGACAAAAAAAAAAATAATTTGTTACAGTAAATTTGTGATAAATACTTGTCTGAACAAAATAAACCATCGAAGATTGAAATCGAATCAATCTACTAGATTTTTCATTATTTGAAAGCGATTTAAAATGAAAAATAGATATCTTACCGTTTGATTATAATTTTGGTATTTTTATTTATTTTTTTTAATTAAATTTTTAGGGACATCCTCAGATCACAAATATAATAATCATACGAATACCGAATGTCCTGACTATCCCCTGATAAATTAAACAAAAAGTATTGATTTTTGATTAGCCAACCTCCTTATCAACACAAGTAAATAATAATCGTTTCTACTTCCAGATGATGATTTCATGTAGAACGATCAAAGACTCGGGTCAACGTCCATATTTCATATATACTTACCTATAAAACTTGTTGGTATATGTATATTGTTATCCTATAGTCTCATACAGTACAGTACAGAGTATACATAACTACGTATGTATTAGAGCTGGCGAGAGTAATGCAATAATAGCTGTATACTAATGATACGGGGCGATGCGATGCAGGAGTTGATGCACCTCGTATAGGTACCTACTGCACCAGGTTTCCAGACCTTATATACATTGTGCTGTAGATTGTGGTGCACCATAGAGTGAGGAGAGAGAGAGAAAAGGACGAGGAAAGGATTCAGTCACGTACTTGCATTAAACTTAATATAAATAATAGCGGATTGAGGAGGTAGCGTACCTATACGTCTTTCTCTCTTCCTCGGGTAATCCATCCTCAAGGTTTAATAAGCGGCTTTGATATTTCATCAAATTTATATATATATATATATATATATATAAATATACCTTTACTTATATAAATTTTTCTTCATTTTTCAAAACCAGAAATCTCTCATATCACTTACTTACTTAGTTAATTAAAATAAAAAAAAAATATAAAAATGAGTTTGGGATTCGGTTTCTCAGGCTGACAATTATCAGCTTACACACCTCATACACAGTCTCAACCGTTAATGGTACTTGGATATAAAAGTTTTGTGAGTTTGGTCGGTGGGGTATGGTTATAATCGTTGCCTTTGGCCAGAGGTCTATGATTGATGCGAATGAATACGGAATCCTTAGTATCTATTATTCACCCCTTTACTGAATTCTTAGAAAATAATATAATACAGCGATAATCATAACCCGGCTATATAAAGATGACTAGGTATTAACTATGAAAAATGGTTTTCTCAAACAAATTTTTTAAACGGTACGATTATAGAGAGGGCAAGATGAGGGCGAGGGTGAGGAACGAAAGGGATGGGGAGGGGGGGGGAATAAGGTAGACGCGTTATTTTCTGAATAATTAGATATTAGTTGGTCAGTTTTGATAGTTACGAGGAACAATTATCCTGCAGGATGATCTCCTACAGAGCCTGAAGCCTTTTAGATATGGAATAAGAAAATGGCTTTAGATATATACCTTTGGCTAAAAGTTTTTCAAGAAAATTAACGCGATATTTAACCATACCAATGATGATGCACTCTATATGGTATATATACTGACCGTCCTGCAGATATATACAAATCATTTCAGCCTATACTTAGCCCAGAACCCGAAACTATAAAAGTTAAACGTCCAAGTAGAGAGAAGTTGCAGACAACGATAGAAAAGAACGATATACGAATGAACTCGAGAAGTTCTCGCACGAGTCAAACTCGAGAAGGTTGGGTTGGGTTCAGTTTCGTTTCGTTGAGTTAGGTCAGGTAACGTACCTTTTTCCCGTCTTATATATATATATACGATTAGCTTTTGACCGGAAGAAACGAATCCTAAAATTTCTAGATTTGAGACAGTTTACTTTAGGTTTCGATCAGGATTCAAAAAAAAAAAAAAACCTTTCGATATTTATCTTCATTTGAATATTCAATCGGAAATAGAATTTCGGTGTGACGTTTAACATGAATTGAAACAGAAATTGAAAGGGTTAGAATTTTATAAAATTAGAATATAGAATATAGAGTCAATTTGTTTGGTATTCTGAGTAGCCAATTTAATAAATTCTGAATTAGGAATGGCAATGATTTTATAAAAATCGTATTTAGTTTATTATAAAACAGTTAGATACAGGATTTAAAAAAAAAATTAAGAAATTCAGTCCACTGGAATAGGATGTAAAATATTTAGAATGAAAATCTGCGATCTTGTTGTTCAGAAATTTGAAATAAAATAAAAAAAATGAATTAGTGATAATCCAGTAAAAAAATTCTCTTTCAATTATTTTTTCAATTTTCCAGGAAAAATTCTGTCCATAATTTTCTTATAAATATATACGTAAAAAAGTGGAAATACAAAATCCTTTTCGAAATCATAAAAAATCGTGAAAACGATAAATCCGGTTCTACGTATATCGTAAAATTCTTATTCCTTGCAGCTCTTATATCTCGAATTGTTTTAGTATAGTATGCGGTTTGTGCTGCAGACAGGTGAAATATATGTATTTATGTATACATACGTATGTCTATGGATGTATATAAAGATACGAGAAGGTAGATTTGCGCGTATCATAATTCGCATGACAGGTGCACAAGCCGGTGTGGTTATATCCGGTGCTCATAATAACGGATCACGTGTTGCGGAGTGCTTCTCCATCTCTACAATTCACAAGGCGTTCTCCATCGTGAACTTTCTGTACTCTCACATAGATATTTACCTGTACGTGAGATATGAATTCAATTACTCGAAAAAACAAGATTAAATGAAAAAAAAAACTTCAAAATTAAAAATCTCAATTGTGATTTTCGGAATTTTGTTCTTTTTTTTCATCAACTTTAAACATCGACATTCATATTTTTCTTTAAACTTATCTGGAATATCTGAAATATACAAATTTCAATTTTCAATGACTTTTGGAAAAACTTTTTAGCGAAATGTCCATTCGTTGCAAAAAAATTCCGACGAAAATTCAGCATTTTTGGAATTCTTTAGAGAAATGCTGATATTTTATATTTGCTAAAGCTCAGACTGTCACGATCTCCGAATTCCCCAAAGAAACTGGTCTCACATTTCGAATTTTAGGTTCTCTGATTTTTTCCAAATCACTAAAGAACCCAAATTCACAAATTTTGATTCATAATTAATCCCAAAAATTTCTGGCAAGATATATCAAAATAATTCATATTTAGAAATAATTCATCTTAATATTTTTAAACTTATTTGATTTTGAAAATTTCAATTTTTATAGACTTTTGGAAAAACTTTTTCGTTAAATATGTTCATTCGTCGTAAAATTCGGACAATTTTCAATATTTTTTTAATTCTTTAGAGAAATGCTAAAATATTTCCTTTCCGAAATCTCAGACTGTCACGATCTTCGAGTTCTTAAAGAAACTGGTCTCACATTCCCGGATTTAGATTTTCCAATATCTCCTGAATAACTAATAAAAATCCAAATTTAAAAATCTTGAGTCTCAATTGATCCAAAAATTTCGTCAAAAAAATTGGAATTTTAGTACCAAATTCTCCACAAAATTTTTCCACCACTATCCCCGTTTCAGTTTTTTTTTTTTTTTTTTAATTTGGTTAAGGCTGATTCACTGTGATGGGATTTACGAGTATATAAAACTGCTTGCCAATTTCTTTTTTTTACTTTTCATCACCTACGGTGATATAAGAAAGGTATTGGTTTTGGTCGAAAAGTGACTTTTGCTAATTTCAACGAATCTTCACGTTTTTGACTCTCTAGAATCCGAAAAACAGGTTTTTAGAAAGATGTCGATCTGTCTGTCGGCCTGTTCGACAAACTCGCGCGGTGATCTCGGAAACGGCTCGATGAAAAAATCTGAAATTCACAGGACTTTACAACCAAATGATGGGCATGAAAAATTTCCATGTCTCGTTTAATTTGAACTTCTGGTTCTACCGGAAATGAATCGATTTTCGTTGTTTTACTGACAAACCTATACTTTCTTCTCTGTATTACCTTTCTAAATGAAAGAATATATTCTTCCGAGTTGAGAATTTCATATATATAGGGCATTCCTTGCCAATGATACCAAAATAATTGTAAATATACCCAGATCGAATTAGAATGAATGCACTGTATAAAATTGTTGCTTGTCAATATACAGGGCGATCCTTGCCAATGACAAGAAGAAATTGTAAGTGTACCCAGATCGAATTGGGATTAAACGCACTGTATGAAATTGTTGTTCGTCAATATATAGGGCATTTTTTTAATGTGAAATTTTCAATTTTCATCTTTTTTTTCGGTTTTTCATTACTTTTTTTTATAGTTTTTCTTCCCCTGACAAACCCATCCTATTTTTTTTGATGAAAAGTACTCCGAAAAACTGTTTTTCTGGCTTGTTTCTTTCGTTTCCATGCTTGTATCGGCCAATTTAATTCATCATATCTACCTACCACATTTAATCCCCATATTCGGAAGTAATACAGATATAGGATTATAGTCAACTCTCCGTATTTCTTTCTTTCTTTATTTCCTCATAGAGCTGAACGTCCGTGTGTCTGCCCGTCAGTCATACCATCCGTCCGTTCGTACGTCGAGGCGTTCGGTTGGGTTGGTGGGTAACGATGATTGATGCGTTATGATGAGAGCTTTGAGTTTTTTTTTTTTTTTATTCTGGTATGGGGGTGTTTAGCTAGGAGGCGGTGGGGTTAAATGCGTTAATTACACAGCCTTCTCCCGCCGTCGCCTTATTCCTGACGGATTTTGACGCCCCCCGGCGCCTCGCGCAACAAACTTCAGACTACGATCTCTCCCTGTACGTCCTTAAAACTCAACTGATTGTGACGTTCCAAAAATTTTGTTTTTTTTGTTTTACGGCTTTTATTAGTCTCTAATTTTTTTATAAACTTTTAACTTATAGAAACCAAACAAAATGTGGGTAATTATTGTAATTTAGGAGTTAGACGTACTAAGAGGAAATTTTAAGATAATTTAAAAAAAACGCAAGTATAATTATGAGTTAAGAAAATTAATCTTCGGGTATATTTTTGTGACGTTTTTCAATATTACGACGACACCCTGTACGTGTAAAAGGTAAAGCGTGTGTTTAGGAAGGGTTGGTATTTGTCTGTAGATATGGTTTGGTTGGGTTAGGTCAGAGAGAAAGAGGCGAGGCAGTTACATTTATTATTTCTCGGTGACATGCTCTTTCCCCTACGATCGAGGGGCCCGCGCGCTCTTCTCTCCTGTACCGCGTTCCATCGTCCAGACCTTTACTCGAGCAAAACTCCCGAGTCTGTATAGTACGAGTTGGTATAGAAGACTCGAGATCTCGGGGCAACGATTTACAGTCTTCCTTGGAAATCAATTGTCGATTAAGTCAATGCGATTTCTGATTTATTTACCACCGATCGCTATCTCTTATAACCGATATTATAACCGAAAGTGAAAAAACACTTCGCCACTCGACCCATCTTTTGCCTCTTGCAGCAACCTACTCCTTTCCAGAGTGGCTAAGCCTTCGCATAACCGATCCTTCTCAATGATCTACGACTATACCGAGATGGAGAATCTTAGACGATAATATTATCGAAATGGTAAAATTTTTGTCAAAAAATATTTCCCAACATGGACTACAACTCTTTTTTCTTTTTTGTTCAGTCCAATTGGTTTCATTCAAAGAATAAATTTTCATCATTTATGGTCTTTGATATGCGAAAAATATGTTGAAAAAAAGCTGAAAGGCCTGACCGACAAACTTGCTAAATTATCGTTGAAACAATGAGCCAAAAAAATAAAAAATGGAAAATTTATAAAATTTTGCATCCAAATGATGGGCATAAAAAATTTGAATAATTATAAAACGATTAATTGTTATCATTTTTTTTTTTTAAAGTACACCCCGTATAAGAACGAGACAGAAGATATAGGAAGAGAGATGAGATCCAAACGGCTTATGGAAGACAGGCGATGTTATCTCGGCAAGATTCCCAGCCAAGTTCGTGTCAACGGCAATATCATTACTTTTTTTTTTTTTTTCTTCTTATTTTTCATTTTTTACAGTTTTATTCAGGACTCTTTGTATCACTTATATTTCACTTGTTTACCTCATTTCACTTATTTTTACTATTATTTATCGATACGCATAAACTCTCACGTACAATTTTCGTTCTCAAGCTTCTTCTTCGTATGAAAAAACCGAAATTCTATACGCAGTAGCTAACAAATTTCGTTTCCGAATAGAAATTAGAGCGTTTTCTAAATTTATAATTACTTCAATTTATTATTTTTCTTCAAAATTTGTTAATTTCTATTCCAATGAGATATTTCTAAGTCACGATGTTTTTAATTCGGCATAAGTCACGGCCTTCCGTATGTCGGTGTATTCTTAGACGGGGGAAGTTAAGGGAAGGTAAGTAAGGGGGGGGATGAGGGTGGGGGTCTTCGGGGAAAAGACGTTATTAGCGGAGGCATTAATCAGAGTCTTCGGGTGTGGGTTGTGGGTGGTGGTTGGGTCGAGTAAGATATGAAACGTAGGAAAACTTAGCCATCCAGTAGTACCCCCGTCATCCCCAACCTGGTGAAACCCCTCCGAGGTCCGAGAATCTAAGGAAGAAAAACCCCTCGCGTTTCACCATCCAAGAAAAGCGCGAACCAGCGCCGGCGCGGCTACGTCGTCCGTTGATGAACCGTTTTAATGAAAAGATGGCGTCCCAGGGTGTGGGGTATGGGGGCTAAAAGTAGGAAAACCGAGAGGGGGATCACGGGGTATTCTAGTTCGCTCATCAGAAACCACTGCATGAGTCGAGGCTCAAATGAAATTGCCGCTATAAAAATGATGCCCGTGTATGCTGGGTATTAAGACGTTCGCCATGAGGGTGTGGCAGATAGCTGAACCAAGCTTCGGGGCCCTGGTCCCTCTATTCGTAAAAAGAGAGGAGTGGGAAACAAACAAAAAAAAAAAGAAAAGAAAAATCAAAAAAATAATAAAATTAAAAAACATAGAAGAAGAGATAAAAAATTTAGAAGGAAGAAGATGCCGAAGGAAATAAAGGGAGATGAAGGAATTGAGAAATCAGCAAAACTCAGGGATGGTGGTCAGCGGCTTGTATATTCTATATCGTATATAGCAACGGTCTGCACCTTATTCTGCGAAAAGCTTGAGAAGAAAAATCACCGGTTCTCATTACGCTCGACACGTAGGCAGCTTTATGAGCCCCCCTTCCTCTTCTGGCCCCCTGAACCCCTCTCTCATCCCACCTGCCACCCCGCGGAAGGAACACGAGAAGAAGATATTATTTATTTCGTAAATTAACTCTGGCGCTGGAATACGTGACTGGAAAATCCTTCGAGTTCTCGGCGAGCTTTTCCACGATTATTAATCGACGCCATTCGTGCAGTAGATGTTAGCTTCAGCAAAGGAAACGCCAACTTTTTCTATCGCATATTATATCTTTTTTTTTTTCTTGTTTCACATAGTTGGAAAATTCATTCGAATGAAAACTCGAATTTTTTGTTTTGTTTTTCAGCAGCAAGGAAATTCAAAGACGTCCTACGTACCCGGACACAATGAAGTCACCGAAGCAATAAAACCCCCTGATCAGAATAGAGAAAAGAAAAGCAAAAAATAAAAGGAAAATTTCTTAACGAAATAAAGGGTTTAAGTAGCTCCGTACGCTGGCACCTCTCACAATCATGTACAAGAGCCAGAGAGGTATATCTGGACGAGAACCAGGTTTCTAAGAGCTGGCGTTGACTGATGTCCTTAGGATATTTTTCCGTATACGGTTATAGGTATAAAAGCTGTGTGCGTTTCATCGGAGGGGTCGAAAAACGGTATGTGGATTTATTCCCAGCTCCGCATATATACAAGCAAAAACAAAACTATATATCCTAAGGTTAGTTCTATACTAACTAAAAACTGATATCGAATATCTGAGACCAGCAATGGGCAATAAAGTGAAACGATTGACCGAAAATTGGTTCTCAAAAACCACCGATCTTTTCCCAAAAATCGGCGCAAAAGTACTTCGAAAAAGATTCGCCAAGGTTAAATTAACATCAAAATTACAACATTAAAGTAAAACTGAAAGGTCTTTCATCTGCATTTAGGGATAAGAGCATCAGTTTCAAAGAAATCGGTTGACTTTCAACGTACGTACTTAGTCTTCGAGGTAAAGTTTGTTCGATCAGGTATTATAACCGGACGACATCTGATATATGGAATATCTGAGACCATCAATGGTCAATAAAGTGAAACGATTGACCGAAAATTGGTTCTCAAAAACCACCGATCTTTTCCCAAAAATCGGCGCAAAAGTACTTCGAAAAAGATTCGGCAAGGTTAAATTAACATCAAAATAACAACATTGAAGTAAAGCTGAAGGGTCTCCCACCTGCATTTAGGAATAAGAGCATCAGTTTCAAAGAAATCGGTTGACTTTCAACGTACGTACTTAGTCTTCGAGGTAAAGTTTGTTCGATCAGGTATTATAACCGGACGACATCCGACATACGTCCAGTTGGAATTCTTCAGCCAATAAGCAATGCTATCCCGTCACCTCTTACACCCATATTATATACCTTGTCCTATAACCCGGGTCCTGGACTCACTTGGCGAGGGGATATAGCCGGAGATATGTTCCCACGTCGTTAGTCCACCGAGAACGCCTCCGCCTCTCAAATACTTTTTGCATCTTTTTCAAGGACGACAACGTACTACGTAAAGACTCGATATCCTTCGTCTTACGATTAAAAATTATTTAAATTTAGTTTTAAGGATCAATAGGAATTACTTTCGGTAATTTTGTTGATCATTTCAAAGATGTGGAAAATTCTAGTCTCCCAAAAAAGTGAGACATTTAATTGTACATTTGGTACGAAATTTGACCAAAATTGATCGAAGTGGTTTAATAAGAAGATACGAAATCGTGTTTTTCTTTTCAAAAAATTGGCAATCGTTATTCGTTGCAATTATTTCGGTTGTTACTTCTTGAGATTATTCAATTTGAAAATCAAGTGTCTGCGGGATTCGACTTTGAAATTTCATAGCATCATATTTTCAACTGTTCTTTTTTTTTTTTTAAATTTTTTTACTATATCTAAGGTTAATATTTTCGAGTCTAGGTAAACACAGCAGCTGTTTGCGATAAGCTCGATGTATAACGATGCTTTAATCCTGGATCCTGGTAATGGGTGGTAGATAATAGGCAATCGTTGATCCTTTAGTAACGGTACGCGAATTACCTTCGATCTATACTTCCAGACTAATTGTCGCGATTGGGTATGAGATCCGGGTGGTTCGGGACGCGTTCTGGAGACTGTATCGAAGTATAGGATACTAAGCTGTACCTATAACAGATACTAGTATAAGTAAACTAGTAGCTTGGTACAGCCACATGTATATATATATATATATATATACCTATCTTTCGACAAATTTTCTCTACTATAAGTTTCTGCTGTACCTATCCGGTGAATCTCGTTAATATCTCGACTAGATCTTTTGCCAGCCAGGTGCCTGCTTCCAACCTTCAACTTACATGCCTCGTAACACTGAGTTTACTCTTTGGGGCGTTGCGGAAGATTTAACCAGCGGCTAGTAGCAAAATCGTTGAGATTGACGGAGCAATCGATTACAGATTAAAAAATCAAAAATAAAACATCGAAACGATAACCAGTTTTTTTTCTAAGTGTTTTCATTCCATTGATTCATATCCTACTGTATATGTGTTACGTGGATTAGGAAAGAAAAGAAAGCACTTTTGGATTCATGACATCACTTTGTATCGATTTTTTTTCTTCGATTTTGTAATTTTGGTAAAACTTGATATACTTAAACACGGTCTTCATGTGGGGGAATGGGCAAAAGAAAGAAGAGATTTTTTTTCTTCTGGAGGAGAGAAGAAGACGGAAGGAAAAGAGAGAGAAAGAGAGAGAGAGAGAGGTCAGATCGCCCCGCGCCGTCGTACCTTCCCAACCCCCAAACCATTCCGTACCAACATCCCATCCGCCCATTTCGTTTAGTGATTGCGCCACGAATGCGGAGTTAATGAGTAACTAATTGCCCGCACTCAGGACTGGCCGTGGAGAAAGAGAAGGAGAGGAGAAAAATAGAGAGAGATAAAGGAGCAGAAGAAAAAGGGCATGGTATAGTCGGCTGCAAGGCTGACGTCTTGTTATACGTCCGCCCAAAGTCGAGGCCGTCTTTTTGGCCCACTCCAGGGCAAAGGGATTCGCACGGGATTCTACTGGTCAGAGAGGTCACATCGGCTCACGAGGGAAAGCTGGGATCAGTTTTCTTCTGTTTAATTTTCTAAGCAATAAATATGAGAAAAAAAGTGATGTTTGTATGTTGATGCAGAGAACTTGAAAAATGTGGTACGTGTTAGGTAACATTGGATTCCTCTTAAGGTACAAACGCGGCATGTTCTCAGGGATAGGATAACACAGTATGAGAAAATTGAGAAAAAATCGTGAAATAATTTTTATAATTAACACAGGTATTATTTATTTTTATGCTGATACTCTGTTGTACGAAACTTTGATCATGCTTTTACTACAGTTACTGGTACTTTGGTAATTACTACTTACAGCATGTCTCACGCAGTATCCCTGATTTAAGATCAAATCCACATCAGATGTTAAATTTTTTTTTTGAGTTTGGGTCTCTTTTGAATCCACTTGCTTCTTAGAATCTCAAAAAGTTTAAACAAACGCAAGACATCGAACCATAAATGTACTAAAAAGATCATTTCACATCGTCGCAAAAGTACAATTGAAAAATAATCGCAAGGTGCAAACGCTGCATTCAAATAATTTGAAAAAAAGTTCACAACTTTCCGGTTGGGTTTTCCCAAAAAGTTGTCTACGGATATCGTCCGTGATGAAACATGCCGAAAATTGTGATAATCATAAAAATCAAAAAACGACAAGTCAAAAGTGTAATTCGAATCAGAAAGTAGTCGTCGACATTTACTAAGCCACTTAAAATTTCTACCTTATACATTCATCGTTGACGAACTGAACGTCCTGTTCGTGCCGAAATGTTAGAAGTGCAATGCTTCTTTGAAGACACGAGAATTATACATCCAAGAATAATTGATCCTTTATCTTGTACGTCAATGAATTTCGATAATTAATGATCGAAGAACGAATGTTTCGAAGTTTGAAATATCGAGGATCGCGGATTTTGGAGTCAAGCTTTTAGACCTTTGTGAGAGAGGGAGAGAGAGAGAATGGAGGAAAAGAGAGGCTCAGGATTCGCGGACAGATAGGATCAGCTCGGATCGGTGGTGTGAGAGGAAAAGAAAACGCGGGAGGATGAGAGGACGCCAATTACACCCGCCGCGCCGCGGTTATGCTGTTCCTGCATAAGTTTCGCCTCCTCAACTCACCTCACCTCAACTCTGCTCAACTCTGCTCTGTGCAAGGATCTTATCTCGCCTTTTGCGCACGGAGTTCTCTTCGCGTTTACTCCTTGTTCCCCAGCACTGCAGAAGACCTCGGCAACCGGTAACCGGTAACCGGTAACCCGGTACCGGTACTACGCAGATATAACTTCGGTATACACAACGTTGATCTACAAGGTGATTCATAAAATAAATTTTTTTTTTTATTTCAACGATCTAATAAAAATCGGTAACCAAAATCTGCGATTCTTGTCCCCATAAGGTATCGAAATTGGCCTAAAAAACGACTTGCTATTCTTATAATCCCATAAATTGTGCTCTAAAATCGGAAATCTGATGTTTATGATAACGAAAGACGATTTCCGGACTTTTGAAATTAACAATAATTTGAATATCCGATTTTTAACGATTTATAACGAGGAGATTTCCGATTTAAAGGTTGTGAATCACCCGTTATAAACCCTTGTACATACGTTATCATCTCCACCCGTGACCTGGGCGCGTTTGACCGTTTTGCCGGTTGATTTTAGATTCGAGAAAAGAGGCTACCGGCTCGCTGGAGGGCAACATCGGCGACCATTAGCGTTTAATAAAGCGATGCTAGTGGTGGGCGATGCGGGGTCGTTGTTATCGAACGACCTCGTCTATACCTACACTTACATTATACCTACATACAAACATTGGTACATACCTACAAGTAAAAGTTCTCTACCGTAAAGGAGTCAAGTTCGCAGTGTGAGATATGCCGATTTATCTGAGCTACGATATTAATTTCAACTGGAATTACCACAGTCAGGATATCATCGGTCATAATGGACGCCGATCGCTACAGGTTTTTTCAGAATTATATCTTTGCTTGTGCAAATCGATAAACTGCAATAAAAGACGTTTTCTTTAAAAGTTTGAACGATTTTCAGTCAATTTTAAATGCAGTGACAAAATTTTGAGAAGATCGTTAAGAATACGTAAAAGTTTTTTACTTCAAAGGAGTCAAGTTCGCGGTGTGAGATATGCCGATTTATGTAAGTTGTAACGATATTAATTTCGACTAGAATTGTCAGAGCCAAGATATCATCGGTTATAACGGGCGCCGATCGCTACAGGTTTTTTCAGAATCATATCTTTGCTTATGTAATTCAACAAGCTGCAATAAAAGACATTTTCTTTAAAAGTTTTTAGTCAATTTCAAAAGCAGTAGCGAAATTTTTAGAAGATCGTTAAGAATAAGTAAAAATTTTCTATCTTAAAGGAGTCATTTCGCAGTGTGAGATATGCCGATTCCTTTTGGACTGTATCGAAAGACGTTCTCTCTAAAAGTGTGAACGATTTTCAATCAATTCTAAAATCAGTACTGCTATTTTTCAAAGATCGTTAATAATAAGATAATGTCTTGCGATATTCAAGATAAAAGAATGTGAATTTTTCGAAATTTTGTTTGCCCCATCCTAGCGCCAGGTATAGAATTCCTTCAAAGAGTATTCCATACCTGAAACAAAACTGCATTGATAAAAAGCAAAGAGAGGTTATATCGTCCGTGAGGTAGCTGCCAGGAGGAATCGAGAACAAGAATCGTGCGTGGGCGTCGAGGAGGGAGGGTGAAAGCGGGAAGGGTTAGCGTGCGGATTCGCAATGCATCACGTAAACCCTGGCATCATGTATATGTGTACATGTAAAGTATATTATATATATAGATATAGATGTATATAGTATATTTACACAAATACATAAAGGAACAGAGCGTTCGGTTGTTCGCTTGCTCGTTTCGTTCCTATCGCCACCAGATCGTTTCACGTAATTGGGGTGGAAGGGGACAACAATCTACGATATTGCACCATGCAAATCCACATTCCACCTCCTCATACCTCCTCCTCTTTATACCTCTTTCAGTAGATACCTGTTACTCCCATTATTTACTTTTTATATTCCCACTTTTCGATAGCTTAAAAAAACCGGGCGTACGTATCCTTCCGGACAAGAGAAACGAGCTAAGATGACCTTTTATCGCGATTCGATATTAACGATCAGGATTTATTTGGGAACCCAGAATCTCTAATCCTTAGCCCAATTTTAATGTCACAGAATTTTTTAGCTCACTATGTGTATTCTCTCAAAAATCATTAGGATAGTGATTTGTAATTTATTGCTGCACATATAATTTTCACCAAAATAGTAGTTCATTTGGCATTCTTATAAACAAATCGTTTCTAAGGCAAGAATGATATTTTCAGTACGAGCCCAAAGACGAGCCGACGGCGAGTACTAAAAAATCATTCAAGCCGAAAAAACGGTTTACAAACATACCATATACAATATTTTTTGCGGTATTTGTACGGAAAAGCACAAAAATTATAAGTTTGCAGGTTAGATTTACTGCGCGTGCGTCGTTTAGTAATGTCGTATAAAAACTTTATGAGGCAGTTTCGCGATGCGCACTTCGAATTGCGCAACAAAACTGCTGTAGAAAGTCTTTTTGAGGCAGTTATCAAGTTAGGCATATGAAGTGACGGTTTACGGATGAAAAAGCCACCTTTTCATACCAATGCCGTAAAAATTAATTTTTTTTTTTTTGCGATAGCTTTTTTTTTTCATTTTTGCTTAAAAAAACCTTTCACCTTATTCATATCACTGTTCTCATTTTTATCGAGTGTGGGAATTGGATTGAAATAGTAAATAAAATTGCCTTACCAAAATCGTTCGTCGTCAATCTTCATTTTTTCTTTATTTCTTTAGTTTTTTGCCTAATTGAGACTAGAACCACGCATAGACTCTAATGAGAAGCGATTTTTTTAATTTATTTATTTTTTTACTTCTTTTTTATCCCCTCATTCTGAGTTAAATTAGGTTGAAATAGGTTAATGATCATTCGTTATAAACTTCAGCAGCGCCTTTAATTATTACGTCTACCGGCAAACAACCTCCACACCAGACTATTGTTCAAGTGAATCATATGTTTCATAATTCTATATATTTAAACGGCGCGTTGCAATTTACAAAAGACTCCGCTTCTCAATCTGTTATTAATATCTATTATTATTATTATTATTATTATTATGATTTTTTTTTTTTTTTTATTGCTTATATCATTATTTAGACTGCAAATTTGATTTTTATCAGCTTCTTTTACCTATATATGGAAAAAACCAAGAAGAATAAAATTAAAAAAAAAAAAATTAAAAAAACAGGAAAAAAAAATATGATCGTGTGAGCGATGAACACGATTTTCCGTTAGGAAGCGCGTACGGAGATAATGTTAATTTGTATAATTTGTACCAATTATCGAGGTAATTATTGTATAACCATATGAGATGTTTTCTTACTCTTATATATGTATATTATGCATGGCAAAGCATATCGAAGATATGAACTATATGTGGGGGGAGAGTGGAGCAAAACGGGACAGCTAAGCGAATAATTCTACTGTAACTTTACCTATGATTCTAAATTATTTTGCTTCAATAAAAAAAAAAAAATCAGGCAACCGGTTGACCTGTGAGCTAACCCGAAAACTTCCCGCTGTATTAAATACGTTACAATTAATTGATACTATTGTGTTGATAATAAATTAAAGAAGGTTATAAGTATAATTAGTTTTCCCTGTATAAATCTTTTTTTCTTCAATTTCTATTCTTCGAATAACTTTGAAACTACTCGACCGATCGATTCCAAAATCTAGTCAGATCTAAGTCTTGATGAACCCTTTCGATCGCCGCAAGAATCATTCAAATCGGTTAATTCGTTCCAAAGGTATCGTACGATGAAAAGAGAAATATTTGTCGTGCAATATCTTTTAAACCAATCGTTCGATTTTTATGAATCTTGCGGTGATCGAAAGGGCTATCCAAGACCTAAGTCTGATTAAGTTTTGAGACTAATTGCAGGAACAGTTTAGGAGTTATGTGCTAAAAACATGAAAAAAAAATTGTTTTTTAATTTTTATTTCTCAAATAATTTTAAAACTACTCGACCGATCGACTCCAAAATCTAATCAGATGTAAGTCTTGATAAACCCTTTCGATCTCCATAAGAACCATTCCAATCGATCGATTCGTTCTAAAGATATCGTACGACAAAAATTTGTTTCCACACACACACACACATACGGACGTCCATGCAAAAATAGTCAAAATAGCTTCCTAGGATCCCAAAATGTCGAGATCTAATGAAAACTCGATTTTCGAAAATCGGACCGAAACCAATAACTTCCCTTTTTTATGAAAATTTTCAATTTTCATTCTTCATTGCGGAAAGTTAAAAAGTAATGGAACTGGATGGGTAATTTTAACATTCCGAAACAAAGTGTAGATATGTAACATAAGCCAATTCCTATATACCTTACACTATACAGTGTTTATATATACTAAAGTACAAATCTGTGGGTTTTGGTAGCAGATTCATCCGCCAGGGAGATTGTCCTGAAGTCTTATGTTAGTCTTGACGCGACGATGGTGCAGTTGGTATAAAGAAACAGTCCTCAGCACGAAGACGTTAATGTTCCATGACAGAATAATTTCAGCTAAACGGCCGACCTCGTTAAAAATCCACCGTATACCCCTCCAAGTAGTTTTCTCTCATTCTTCTTATATTTCTTAATTGGTCATTTTTTTATATTTAACTACAAATTGCGAGAGTTGTAGGTATGCGCCCTATGCTTCACCTCTCACTGGTTCAGGTTGGCATCAGCTTACTGTATATATATATATATATATATATATATATATATATATATATATATATATATATATATATATATATATATATATATATATATATATATATATATATATATATATATATATATATATATATATATATATATATATATATATACCTATAATACCCACGTGAGCACTTTAATGTACTATCACGGTGCACCGGTTGACGGATTATAAGGAAAACCCTTCATGTTAGCTTCTTTTCTCGTTCTGGGCTTATGGGTGTACCTACAGTTTTTATTTATCCTTTACTCGAGCTAGCTTTGATCTCTTCTATCTAAATCTTTTTTGCTACTAATCCGATTCTTGGTAAACGGATGAAAACGTTATCCGCGTTAAAAAGATACGGTAAATATATCTATTTTTTGATGACATTGATTCAGGAATTTTTTTCTAAAAAGGATCCATGAGCTAAGTCGACGGTTTGAGAAAATTGCGATTCAAGGTCTCATTTTGTATTAAAAAAAAAAAAAAAAAAAAAAAAAAAACGAATTTTTGGACGATTTTGAATCTTCAAAAACGGTAATATTCAGAATATTATAGCTTCCGGGATTTTGGATATTTTTCAATTTGAAATTTTTACAAAAAAACTGTAGATCGGTAATATTAAAATTCGGAATTTGAACCGTTCCAAACTGTAAAAATTCTCAACAAAGTCCCAAAACAAGAATCCCAAAATTTTTCAAAAAGGTGAGACTTCTCGTCCAAATAAAAGACAACAAATCAAATAAATCGGACCATCACAATGCAGTGAGAATAAAAATCGATTCTCGGATCATACCTCTTATTATAAATTGTGAAAAAAAGATGATGATGATGAGTATTTGTCGAGGATAGATCCAGTCGGGACGGATAACTGGGTATGTATATATTCATACATATTCATATTATACTATGTGGATATATCATATATGTATACCGATACGGTCATTTCTGATACTTCTGATTCTCCTCCTGCTTGCGGTATCCGATTCAAAGAGTTCTCGTGAAAATGCCAGGCATAGCGTAGAACCTCAGGACGAACTTCAGGAGCCGCGCGGCGCGCGTTGATCGTCTCTTCTGTCTCTTAAGAAGAGCGCGGAGGGTGCAGCGAAGACACGCGGCGAACGATCCTCTCCAAGAGTGCTGATCCAATTGTTTTTACGAACGCGCCCAACTCGCAAGAAACTCTTATTCTCATCTCTTCTCTTTTATCTCTTCTCTCTTATTTTACCTTATATTCTACGTCAGTTTGCAGGACGGACAGTGACGCTCCTCCGCAACTCTAATTCCTACAGGTCTTTGCCCGATACTCATCGACCCTTATACCTACCCACAAGGATATAATATATCCCTTGAGATCCTGATTCTAACGTCCTGTCTTCGCCGCATCTCTTTTCCGGAAGTGAAGAAAAAAAAACAAAATAAGAAAAACTTAAGATCTGGGCAATTACTTGCCTATAAATTATTCGCATGTGTTTCAGTTATCATAAATTATTGATTTCTGATCAAGATCGTAGAATACATTTTTGTGAAACATATTTTTTAAGGATCAATTAAATTTAATGCTTTTTCATTTCTTTTTTAGTTTTTTTTTTTTGTTGTTTTTTTTTTTTTTTTTCTATCATCAATCAAGGATTTTGAGCTTCTCAAATATTTTTCGAAAAATAGGATTTAATTATGTCTGAGATGATGAGGAAATGAAAATTTTTTGGTTAATAATCACCTCGATCTTTTCAAAATTGGTACCAATAAGAGTTTTGAGCATGAGATATAATATGAGAGAAAAAAACGTATTAATTTCCATTTTCAAATTTCACTTTTCAATTTATTCCTGCAAACGGGGAACCACTGGAGAAACTGCAATGACAAAGTCGATGGAGCCGGACGAGAGAGACTTGCAGGTTCTCGGAGGTATAGAGCAGCTGCCGATTTCGATTCGATTCGCGATTTCTCGATCGTGTATCAGTGTGTAGATTAAATCCGCACGTACATATACATGTCTGTATATATATGTGCCTATGTATGTCGCTATATGTATCGTGTATGAATATATTATATATTATAAATATATATCTAAGTATATATATATATATACATATATGCATCGTACTTATATGGTACACCAAAGAATTGTTTTTTGCTGATTAAAATCTGAAACTTTAACCAAGAGAATATATATCCTTACTATAATACTCTTGCACTCGACTTCTACCAAGGAACGAGTAAACCCAGGTGCGAATGGAATCCAGTCCAATCCGTTCGCGGAATCTCACCTTGTTTTAGTAAATCAATCTGTAGAAAAAGCCCGATTCTCTCTTGATCCTCTTTACTGAACCAGTCGCTTTGGAGATACATATATATGTATATACATACACACATGTAGGTATATACAGAATTGAGTATACACAATGATAATATGATTCAATATTTTTCATGTATGTAAATTTCTAATACAAGTATTATTATTTGTTTGGTTGAGGAGGTTGGCTAGTCAAAAATCGATATTTTTTGTTAAATTTATCAGGAGATAGTCAAGACATTGGGTATTCGTATGATTATTATATTTGTGATCTGAGGATGTTCCTAAAAATTCTATTAAACAAAATAGTATACTAAAATTATGAACAACCGGTATCGATTTTTCATTTTAAATCGCTTTCAAATGGTGAAAAATCTAGTGGATTGGTTCGATTTCACTCTTCGATGGTTTTTTATGTTCGGAAAAGTATTCTTCACAATACCACTGGGTCACTTTTTTTTCATCGCGTTGGTGACGTTGAATATTCAATTTTACAAGATTGGACCCCGGTCAATTCCGATCAACAAATAACGATATAGTATTGCCTATTGACAAAAAAAAATAATTTGTTACAGTGAATTTGTGATAAATACTTGTCTGAACAAAATAAGCCATCGAAGAGTGAAATCGAAACAATGTACTAGATTTTTCATTATTTGAAAGCGATTTAAAATGAAAAATCGATATCTTACCGTTTGTTTATAACTTTAGTACTTTTTTATTAATTTTTTTTTTAATTGAATTTTTAGGGACATCCTCAGATCACAAATATAATATTCATACGAATACCCAATGTCCTGACTTATCCTTTGATAAATTTAACAAAAAGTACTGATTTTTGACTAGCCAACTTCCTCAAGAGATAATTCACTCTAATCGTAAAATATGTATCAATTTTTTTCATCCGTTTTTCTTATGGATACATTCTTTTGGTACAGTTTGGGAGATACAGAGTTCAGGAATTTAAATAATTAGGAATTTGGGAGAATTAGGAAACGTGTTTCTCTGTGCAGGTATTTATTCAAGACTCGGTTTTGAACTCTGATCATTTTTACTGATCAGCAATTTTTTAATTTCTGGACAGGATTTATACGAATTCGAACTACTGAAATGCTTAGGACAAGATTTAGGGTATTCATTTATTCATAACTTAACGATAATTGGAATCGGAAAATTGAAAGCGCACCATGATGAAAACTGCATCAATTTTTCCTATTTTTTGTTTTTTTCTTTTGCGGAGGAAAAACGATGCCCAAGAAAATGAAGCTTTTAGGAAACTAATTTTCGAACAGTATAAAAAATCTTAAGATCTTCGCAAATTACTGATTTCATAGACCAGTCCCAAGTGAAGAAACACATCGAAGACATGTTTGAATTGACTTCTTATTCAAAGTAGTACCAGGGCGACAATTATACCGTCCCAACGTCACTGGATGAGCCAAAAATTTCTAACCTAATAGCATCAATTTTTTAAAATGAATAAGAGTACTCTGTGATCTCATCGAAGTACTTTACTTGAGTCTGAATGCCCTGAAACGTAAAAAAAAAAACAACAAAAAAATATTGTATTTCGTTTTCTGTATCCTTTTTATTATTTTGAAAAATGTTTCTTTCTGCAGTGACCAGAAGCTGTACATCCTCTCCCCTCCACGAAAAATTCTGACCTCTGATATGACAAAAAAAAAGTTCTCCCTATCTCGTTCGTAATTTTAAATACTAAAAACTTTTTATACCATTCTCTTTGACTGGGGCTCATTTCTTACCGTCGAATTTTCAGTTTGCAGTTAGCCACAATACGAGGTTGGATATTTTCAGGAGCGTTGACGCGTTAATAATTTTTTGTTGTATACAACCCTGCACATATCGGTATACCAACGTAGGTATATAATCCCGGACTGTTTCTTCACGGCAGTTTCTTCGTTCTTAAGGAACTGCACATCTGCAGTATATAATAGCATCAGTGTTTCTGTACAAGAGAATTTCGCAGCATCCAATGAAGCATCGGCACTCGTTCCCCTTTCGTATTGCGGTATATATATATTCTTAGAGATCGCACGCCGTCTTTTAGTTCTTAACCAGTGCGAGAGCAAAAATAATAAAATTCGGAAGCGGGTTCCGGTCGCGGGAATTTGCGGGGACGCCGTGCTTGGCGTGCCATGCGTCCTCATCGTATCTCCGATGGACTTACTATGGACGCATCCAACGCCGCAACCGTTCCAGAGACTTTATTTATCGTCCGATATAATTTATTAACTATCCGCATTCCAAGTAATGATAAATCAACCCGCCACCCCGCCGAGTCTCGCAAACATTTAAAACCTCCGAGCCAAGGCGTCCTCTACAACGCCGGTACTTGCGATACTATTTGATCCGCATGCTCCTGATCGCTCACCGCATGCTAATATTCACCCATATGTTTGAAAAATTTTCTATTCAGAATTAAGAGAAATTTTGAAAATCACTTCGGCTTATTGGGGCAGGTGTAGGAATGGATTCGATATGATCTTGAGACAATTAAAATAGAATAAATATTTCAATAATTATTTGAATAATAAGAAATATTTTCAAAGTGAAAGTTTTTAGCAAACCTGACCCCTAGCGGTGAACAAATAAGGCAATAAATATAACCTGGAGTAATTTTTCTTTCTACTCGTTGTTATACAGTAGGAAGTTTTGCTGTTAATCGTTTGAATTAGGGTCGCGAAAGTCTTGTACCTACACCTTATAGACTTTAAGTCTATATAGGGAAAAAGTGGATAATTTATAGGATACTTATCGCTGTTAAGCTATTACCATCGTATCTTCTGACCGTTGATAAATTTCTAAGAATCTATAATTGCTTTGTGTATTATACCGATAGATATAATAAAATTTATCTCTAAATCATGTGAATGATCGTATATATGAATGTAGAAAATTTTTTTATTTTTTTTTTTTATATAATTTTTGTAAAAATTAATTCATCTTTAAAGTTTCTAGCTGGTTATAAGGCCTCGAAAATATTCTAAGAATGAATGATATGCGACGATATATCGAGTGTAGAGAACTTCTGCATTCAAATATGGTATCTGAAGAGGCGAGATCGCACAAGAAACTGGAAGCAACATCGACGCCATCTTTAATAACCTCTGCAAGGTACGTCCGCCATATTGTGGGATTCGTTTTCTCGTCGTCTGTATCTCGTCCCACGTATCCTTATACATAGATAGATGTATATATGTACGTAATACATATACATATGTTACATACATAGCAAAGGCATACATAAGATATATAGGATATTCTTTTTCTTCGATTCCCGGCTGCTCATCGGTCCACTCCACTCCTCTCCACTTCACTCCACTTCACTCTCCACTCTCGACTCTCTTCCCTCCTTGTCATAATGAGGCTCGCCCGGAGGTTAAACAGGTTGTCAGGTGTCTCCTGCTGGGAGACGACTGCATAATTTAACGTTCTGATTGGCGACGACTTGACTGCCCTCTACCTCTACCTTAACATCGACCATTCGCATGCGCACACGGTTTAAACTTACATTTAAAAAGATCGTTTACTGATCGTCTTTTATTTTTAGTCTCGTTATTACCGGATGTCACTTAACGCATAATAACGATCGATTATTATATTTCATCTACTCTTATCCATCCTTCAAACACGGGACTGTATACACCATTTTTTTCTCTCTCTCTCTCTTTCTGTGTTTTCATATTTTTAGGTTATGTATACGAAAAACTAAAACACAAAGTGAATCGAATAATAAAATATGAGCCTTTAATAGTCATAGATTTACATAATTTCAGACTCGGTTTTCATGCTAGTCGAGTAACACGGTAGCTGGAGGATTGAGTCATTAAAATGTAATGGCCAACCACATATATAGGTTTACGCCAGTGATTAGCATGAATCCTGTTCTTTACTCTCATACTGCACGCATTGTTACTCGAGATATCGTAATCATGATGAAGACAGGAAAAGGTGCAAAAAATGCTAAAATTATTACCAGAATTTAAAACCGTATGAAAATAATCATATTAAGGACAATTTCGTGATGATTTTTGTGTGATGGATGGGATCTGTATACGGTTTGATGATGTGAGTTTGTGGAATTTAATTTCGTAATTTTCAATTCCTCTTTTATTTTCGCATCCCCCGAATATGAAACATAAAGTGTCGGATGATCATAAGCGTGAAAATTATATCGGTGTAGTGCTGCAGCGGGCGTTAAATTTATTCAATGCAACCACACGCTATACGATTTCCTACAATTTACCATTTTGTACCGCGCATTAATTACTGGGATTGGTAGGTGGGCATAGCGTGCCGCCCGTAGTCTTCCTTATGCCTACTGGCTTGTCCGAAGGCCTGTATGATTTATAGTAGAAGGAACAAGCTCAGCCTTTATAGTACGTATACCTACCTACCTACCTACCTATTCTGATATCGCAGCTCATACTCAAGAATAATAATTGCAAAGACACGAACAGGAAACCGGGAAGACTGCACGCCGTTGTTACGCTACTAGCGCAAATGGCAACTATATCATAAACGATATTATCTATGCAGTAGTTTTTTCTATTAAACTCTGGTTCTACATGCGGATATTTCATCAGTTGACGTGTGAGTAGGTATGTATTGCAACAGTATTTTATATGTACAAGTAAGAATTAGGTACAAAGAAAATGAAGAAGGAGTACAAGAAGTTAAGAGTTTAACTCCCGCTCAGCGGGCTGCTTTCTGCGTAGCTGTAAATGGATGATAAATAAAAATAGAATAAAAAAAAAAAATGTGCGGTGATCAAAAGGATCGTCCTGAATCTTCACGAAGTTTCGATCAATCATCGAAATCTCATCGAAAAGAGCAAACGTCAAGAGCTGTTTCTCCGGATCCGTACCTTCGTACCTCGATGCGTCACTGTCCGATATTCGGTCTAAAAACGCAGCGCGAATATACGAACGTGGCGCGCGAACCACCAGTTCTCCAGGGCGTCCCGCGTCGCTGTGTCGCGTCGCGTCGATCGACGCGCGGTAGAAAAACATCGATAATAAATTATTCCGTTTCATTACTGTGTTAAGGAATATGTATGTTCGTATTCGTGTGGCTCAGGGTCAGGAGTGTATTTCAGCATCTTTGAAAAATTGTACCGCACGGAAATAGCTAAGAGGTTAATTTCGAGCGGGAAATTTGAATTTTTTAATAAATAAATCGTTGGAAAGTATCAAGTTTTAATTATAAATTATAGAATCAATGATAGACGAGCAATCGGATATTTATGCTTGCAGATATACGTATTGCGGGCATCTTCTCTTTGCGGTAACGGTTTAGCCAGCGTGGGAAACAAAAACTTGAAACTCGTTCGCGAACTCTGAAGCGAACGTATAAGAGGCGCGAGGACACGACTGCAGGACGGGACCAAGGTGCGTTGCCCGAAGACACTATATACTCCCTTCTATATCGCATTTATATTCGAGATTTATCACGTCTCTTTGCTTCTTTATTTTATCTCGAACCTGATAGAAATCCTGATCCTTATTGCCGGGGTAAAACTAGGACCCAATAATTTCAGGAGCAACTTGTATCCTTTTCTGTTTAATTCCTTTACGAAAATCCAATCGATGCTTGACGTCATCAAGATTTTACTTGAAAGTAAATACATACATACGTTTGATGTGACGAGAGTACGTCGAGAACGAGACCAATGCGATGTAAAGTCTTCCAGCTACGGGTAGCTGTAAGTAAGAGGATAACGGTGGGAGAGGATCATCGGTGAGGAAACGAGAAGAGGGACCAGACCAGAGTAGTGGACCAATACGGAGGCTGGATCCAGTAATTGTATGCAAGTATCCACCGCCTCCACTCTTTGCCGTAGTCGACCGCTACTCATCGAGTATGCAAAATGCTCAGACTCGCTCCGCCCATATCAGCGGATCCGATGCTTTCGCGATCGATATCTGAACAAGAGTAACTAGTTTTATTAGGCTTTAACTGATGAAGAAAGATGATGGGTAAAACATTTTAAAGAAGTTAGAAAAAAGTTGAAAAGTCTGACGTGATCAAAAAGGAAAGAAAGAATGAGTTCAAAATCTGGAACATAAGATTGTAAATTGTGAATTTTTTCAGTATTTTTTGACTACCATAAGCAGTGCAGACATTGAGAAAGTAAAATTTTCTGACTCAATGGACGAAATGGTATCTTTCACCGTCCGTGATTTCGGAATTTATTATTTAACCAGTATGGCGAGATTGGAGTATGGGTAAGGCAATAAAGGAATGACGGAATCGGGACATGGAATAGGTTGTAAAAACATTAATTCCGTTTCGTCCTTACCTTTGTTGCAATAATAATTATAATATAGTGTACGGGTCACGTGACCATGAGGGGAAAAAAAAGACGTATAGTTGACGATCGTAAAATGTGGAACGTGCTTATTTCTACGAAGAAAATATATAATAGTACATATTATTACTGTATACCATACTTTATGTACAGACCTGCACATTAATGGCTTACCCGAAAAATCAGCATCATTTAACATGGACTTAACTCTACTAGCGCCGCCAAGCGCCCACAGTCGACGTTTAGCAGACAGAGCGCGCGTCAAGAAAGATCAACAATGTTGTTTGAACAACTTGAAGTTGTAAACGCATACGCGTATTTCTCGACCGCAGCGTTTGCTTGTCGACTGGTTGATTGAGTCCATGTTCACGATTCGAAAATCCGAGTGCAGCTATGTTCATGTTCAAACCATTAATGTGCTGTACACAGTTTTTGCATAATGCATACGGTATATCGAAATCCAAAAACAAGTAACTATCTAATCATCACGAAAACCAAAAACTACAAGAAGTCTGATACTCTGTAGATAAGGTTCAGTGATGGGCAGTCTCTGCAGTGGTTGCAGTATCTATGTGGGTATACGTATGTATACGAGCTGTGTCTTTCCCAACCTCTATGTAATAATGTTTTTTGATTACATTTTTTTTACTGCTTTCACAAAACATCGCCGTGGTCTTTATGGACACCCTGTACAACATGGCACCCCCGTCAACCCTGTGGAGGTTGGTAGTGGTATGAGGATGTCAATGGGCAACCATCAGACTGGTACAGTCAGCTCACAGCATAGCTTTTACGACCAAATCGCACACGGTAGTGGACGGTGGAGAAGGACGTCGAAATGATGTTCACTTTACGCTTCTATATAACAAAACCAGAAACACAACCAGAGACTGGACGTGATACCAAAGTTTTGGAAAGAAACACGTTATTATGGTACATCCCTGTCGACATTCAACAATATTCCCTAACTTTGGATCGATTATCGCTATTCTTAGGCCATTTATTTAATCTTTGATCTACTTTGCGATTATTCTGATCCTTTCAGGGATCGGGAGCTTTTGTTTAAGATAAAGAAGAGAGAAATGGGTATTTCGAGGTTTTTTATAAAGATTTTAAAACTCTTTCTACTTTTCCAAAAGAATATTGTATTCTTCTCTGAAAATGTTGTGACTATGACGGAAGGCCTAGGGGTTGTTGGAAAATATTTTGGCGAGTAAAAATGAATAATAATAAAAAAAGAAAGAAGAAGAAAAAAAAATCGGGAATTCCAGTAAGGTTATACTCTGGCGCAAATGGATGATATCCGACTATACTTTTATTACCAATATTATACTCGATATAGCTCGCTAGCCTGGCTGACCTCTCACCCTCTCTTTCGACTCCTAACAATACCTGACCACCCTTACCAACCCCTAGCATCGATCGCCATTGTAGAACTCAGAAGATGTATCTAAAGACGTGATTTTAACCAAATTTCATTTGCATTATGCACTTTCTCGTCCTTGTACGAAAAAAATTATACAGATTAAGTGGTCGTCGTACCATCGTTTGCGAAATTCACGATTCGAAATAGCAATTGCGATTTCATTTTTTTTTTTTTCTTCTATGTATAATCTACTGTATTCCAATATTCCGGGTCATAAGTAATTGGCAATTGATTAATTAGGTATAGTATAAATGTAAAACATGACTGATTGCAAAATCTGTGTATGTATGTACATACATACATACGTAATAAAGGAGAGAGCTGTGGGGTCCAACTTGAGTGATTAAATTTTCTGTCTGATTCTGGAGAGTATGTAATTTGTCATCGATGCCTGTATCACTAATTAATTATTACTCAAAGACCGTTAGAACATTTCTTACATTAGCTTTTCAATATATTTTCTGACCGTCTTGTGCAGATCTTTTTATGGTTTTTTCTCATTTACGAATTGACATGACATCGATCGTGGAATATTACTTGTATAGTACTCGCAGTGCAGCTAGTGGCGGAGGTGAACCAGACTTTTATACGTATGATACGTTTGGTTAATAATAATTATAGATTTTTCTGCAAGGTGCACGTTCTTTTTTTTTTTATTTGGCAAAATTTGACTGTTTTTGATAAAGTATTTTACCACATCAGCAATTGATCGATTATCTGAGTAATTTTTGTCTTTTATATACCAACACAATGATCCTGATGATCGTAAATTCTGGTAATCCTTTCTAAGATGAACGTGAAATGTAAACCGAGCTTAATGTCTACTGCAGGTACTCTCGTCATCGGAGTGCCAGCCATTCGTCCAGATAAGGGCACTGCCCGATCTGGATCTCATTCAAGGCCACTGCTTCTATTGGAGATGTGGAATACATATAAATCCGTATATTTCTTTGCTAAATTTAGATATCCCTGAACCATTTGGGATCCTAAACTCTTATACTTTGAAAAGAAAAGGATAAAAGGAAACTTTAGGGATTGCAAATTGATTGAGAAAAAGTAGACTGTCTTTTTTTGCAATAGAAAGGTGGCTTACTTGATTATCCCATATCTTGGATACCGGAAATTGATCTTCATAATCATTCTGATAATTTTTAGAATATCTTATGAACGATTTTCGAGGATTTTTGAATGGTCCGATTTTTGAAGTTAAACTCTAAATGTACAAGTGGCATACTCGAAAAATTACTCCCATATCATGGAAACCTTGTATGATTTGTAAAGCCATTAAAATTGGTTAACTTAAAAAAAACAAGTTGAAAATTTTTCTATAATGCGGAAGTCCAGTTAACAAAGAGCGAAGAGGAGGTGGAGAAATTAGAAGTCGAAGACGAGGGTTTAGGAATATGCGGGACATGGCCAAGAAAGAGGAGGAGTAGGAGAAAGAGGGATATTTGGCGAGTGAAAGGGCAGGAGGGTGCGGAGGGTTTATGGTGGCGGACGGTCGTTATCGGAGTTATACGGGCCGTGGGCCCTATTCTCTCCCCTTGACCCCCTTGACCGTCCCCTCGCTCCACTACACTCCACCAACGCTGCTTATCGCCCAGTGTCGCTCGCAGATTTTTACTACCCGACATCCCAGGCATTGTGCAAACGCGCCTTCTTCGTTTCTATACTTACCTATAAGTGCCAAAAGATAACCCATATGCACATATATATATAATATTCTTCCGCACATGTGGTTCTAATCGTTCGCCAAACTACGTCACATTAACATTCCAAAATCAGTGGAATCCATTCCGAAGCTTTTCAAAAGACGTTATGCAAAGCAGAAGCATCGAGCTTTCATCAACTTTTTGCATATTTGTTATTTGATATGAGACCCAGGATTTGAAGGAACCAAAGAAGGAGAAGAAGTGACTAGATGTGGATGTGAGTATTTCGCGTTCATCTATCCATCCACATGTATGTCGAGTTCCGTGTAGATACGTGGGTGAGCTTCCGCGTGTCGCATCGCGAGCGGTGAGATCAAACGACGCCCCCACGTATGCTCATACACAAACATAAACACAAACACACACATATGTATATATGTTTCGAAGAACACGACCCGTCCTACTATAGCGAAAATCCCTTTGTCTTCGTTTACAACGGTAAATCCTGTCTCTATCCGTCTTTCCGATTTCATCCCTTGTATGTATAGTTATATACACCTATGTGAAGAGTATTTTCACAATCGCTATTCCTGAAACATTATGATGATTAGTTGTTCCAATTGTAATGAAAAATAACTACTTAAATATTTGTTCAGAAATTTCCTAGCTTAAAATTTACCTATTCAAATTAAACTACAAAGTCCAAGAAAGACTGTCTCTAGTATTACCTGATGGCATATATACATATAGGAGATGAGAGAAATTGTAACCGTGAAATGTTCAATCGCGGTCGTCACTCCGGTCTGTTCATTAGGATTGAAATATTGAATTGATCGCCTGCAGTAAGGATAACGTAGAGTTGAAAGACTTTGAGTATCTATCGCGTGATTCTGGCGATCTTTTGCAATTGGGATGAAATTCCCTTACTAGATAAAAGATTGTCATTATTAGTATTACCATATACGAATCGGAGTATCAGACTACAGATGATAATTGTTCAACGATTTAATCTTCTAGATGAAAATTTATTCAACGTATACTTATTCATCGTTTGGTATGATAGCGATTTCTGAATATGTCTTATTGTGGTTTCCCAGAATAATATCCTACTTGAGTACGTAGTTTATTACCTTTTTTTATTATGTGTAATCTCAGCGTGATCTAAACTGCCATTGGACGTCGATTTGATGTCAATGAATATTTATAATAAATCTTTATTGTATTGGATAGCTGGTGCTGCTTCAAACTAGGCCTTTACCGAGCTAGTGCAGGTCTCCACTCTTCTAACACATGTCCTCAATGTGCTTTAACTACACGTAATGCGAATATCATATATTATACTGAACACTTTAGGTATGCTTTTGCATAAATTTTTCTAACAACAACTCGTCGATTTAATTGACTAACAAATATCAAGGATTTATTTATTTTTTCCTGATCTGGATGTAAAGGCCAGAATTTTCACCGCATAAAGAGAAGCTCTTCATCCGCTCTACTTTTACGAACAGCAATTTCTACTCAGGGTCTAAATTCGCCGATCTAGTTGGCAGACTGCCTTATAGTGCGAGGTTCAAGTTCGAAAAAAAAATTCCATTCCATATCCTTGTTGTTGATATTTTTGATGCCCCCATCAATGTGGCTCGCTCACCACTTGAAGGACTTTGAATTCTTCTCAAAAGAACAAAAAGCTTGATTCTTTGGCTTCGCCTGATCCCTAAAGTAGAATTTTGGGAATACTAACTGACTTTACGATTCAAGGACACTAATTACTCAAAACTAATGAAAACTTTATGGTTTTCGTGCGGTACAAGCTTTCTTTAGTTTATTTAAGCTCGGGGTAGCTATTTGCAAAATTTATTAAACTTAGTGACCGAAAGTTTTGGCGTAGTACGTCACGCGGATAGGTAGGTGGGTAGGTGGGTATGTATATACCCAGCCATGGTAGCCGTTCGATATTATGAAAGTTTGCCGGTGAATTTATCCTGGGCATTTGGGACTGGGGAGCAGCAGCGTGCGGTGCTCCTTATGAAATATCTCGCGAGCCACGCCTCGTAACTCTTATCAAGATGGCGTCGTGACGCTGAATATTCCTGCCTCCGTTCTCCGTCTTTCACCCTTCGCCCTCCACTCCTTCACCCTCTTATACCCCTCGGCCCCAGTCCTCACTGGCACACATGTATACTGGCTACGCACAGACCAGCTCCCCGTTCCATCAACCATAAGGTCACAGGTCACTGTAGGAACGGTTCAGGACCTACAACTACCCCTAAAAAGAAATAAATGAAAACCAAAAGACGTGAGCTTTTTAAATGAATTAAAAAGCCGAAAATATCATCTCCCTCATCATCTGGGGTCCACCCCGTTTCTCGCAGAGCTTTACCTCTCAGCTTCTTCGACGATTTCGAAAGCCTACGAAATAAGGCAGAAACGCCCTTCTGCCGGAAAGCTTCGTGGGGGATGTTGCGCGGGGTGGCGTACACCTCCGCGATCCATATTTTACAATATGGCGGGGTGGCGGGCAGGTTAGGGGTGGCGCCACGCTGATGTACGCAGGTCAGCCGGGAGGGCTGGATTGGTCGATAACATCGTCGCACCCCTGCTCGCTTGCAAGGATTTACGTAGGATATGTATATAGGTGTGTGTTTTATACCTACACATTTATACATAACTCATACGTACCACCTAGGCGTATGCAGATCAGGCGCCGGCGCCCAAAAGCTCCCGTCATCCCCCACCGCGACTACGCTAACGCTCGGAACCTATCGCCTTTCTTAGGGGTGGAAACTCTTTTACAATTTCCTTAGAAAATATGGCGGATGCAAAACGTGAGGGGTGGGTTTTGGGGTTGGGGTACAAACACTGTTTTCGATTACTTATAACTCAAGTTTCAGACAGCCATCGATGATGAATGATGATTAAAGCTCTGTTCCATTCCGCATCTTCTATTTACACTAACCTTGAATTTTTATGCAAAATTATTATCAAAAACTTATATCAGGGAGGTTGAAAAATGATCGAGAAATGAAATTGGGATTAATTAAACTGCTGTTTTTTCTGATATAAAAGCTCAGTGTTTCCAGTAAATAGCCAACGTCGTATGGAAAAAGTTCATCGATATTTTGTCAAACTCAAAAGCTTTCGATTACGTTTTTGTCTTCACAAGGCTAAAAGAATCATCATTCCAAAAAGTAGAAATTCTCGTTCGTTTTTTTTTTTTTTTGAACGTAAATTGAACTTTCAATCTTAGTTTTTTCGAAAATTGATTTGGACCAGCAAACTTTATGTCCGAAGCTCGAGATTGAAGCTAAGTTTTAAAATTTCGATATTAAATTATATTAAAATTTATAATCCGGTCAAGCGATCGTTGGATGATTCATATCAAGAAATAAACCTCTCTCGACCGTCCATCTACGGTTGTTTTAACTTATTATTAAATAGTCTGTAGTAGCAGCAGATCGAGCTGCCTCCGCGCGCGGCATAACGACGGTTAGTTTTTATCCACAGTTTGCCTAGTTGCGAGGCAGCTCGAGCCTGCGGTTCTCGGCTTGGTTCCAACTTCCAAGTTCCAGTTCCCACGGTTCCCGCATTGCTTAGATATGTTATACGTAGGACGTACGTAAGTACGTCTTATGCTTTAGTATATCGCACAGTTCCCCTATGCCTGCACCTATATTCAACACTGTGCGCGCGGTCAACGCGCGGCGCGTGCGCGAGCTCAACGACTTCGCGGTATACACCGAATGAATGCTAGAGAATAATTAAACCAACTCTGAACAGGGAGTTTATAAATCATGGAAAATCGCCTTGCGGTTTATTGACGTCAACGTGACTCGATTACGAATTAATCTTTTTCATCGATAGGTATAATATAAGGTAAGTATAACTACAACGTCTAACATAACCTCTCATTCCATATTATCATTATTTGATTATATTATCGATCTAACTGAAATTTTTAGAGGGATGCTTCTCATGCGAATTACTGACTATGTCACACGCGATCACAGCTACTCGAACTGTAATTAAAATAAAATAACTCTGCAGCTGCAAAATACAGGCTCAAAGTTTCTGCAAAGTATATATATATATATATATGTATGTGTATGTTTGTGTACGTGTAAAATGATGATAAATATATACGTAATGAGAGATAGAAGAGAGATACACAACGTGTGTAAAATTATTGCAGCGTAGAGAATGCTCTGCTGCATCATGATTCGCCGTTACTGTCAACTGTTTTGTATGTAAGAAAGGATATATGTACGTATAGTTGTGTATATAAAGAAAATTTATATATGTATACATACAGTAGCCTTCTGCAGGTAATAATTACCTGGCAATTATTAATTAACTTTATGTACCATGTCATTCAATAATGTGTAATCCTTTCAATTTTCTTATGGGTTTGATGATTACACGCGAGATGTACAAATGACTTACTCAATTTCGCATCAGCACGGAATATACTGACTGTGTGTATTATATTAGTTATTCATTTAAAATGCAAGTGAAATTAATAGTGGATGCTGAACTCTGAAGGATTAGCTTTTGAAATGTGGATAAAAAGAAAAAAAAAAGAAAAAATACGATAAATGTGCTTCGAAATGGTTGAGAAAAAGTGAAACGTAGTTATATGTATACAGCTGTGATAAAAGTGAGGTGAAATATAGAAAGAGAGAAGCCCACCAACGTGGTTGTCACGCGTAACGCCGGATATGACGTCAGGGCTATACTGTGACGCCGTGTTAATCTATAGTCAACCGCGGCACGCACTCGTTCGAAATGGAATGCACCACGTACATCTCTCATTTGCACCTTTCCTCGTCACGTTTAAACTTTGCTGAAATCATTATCAGAAAATCCTTGCATACCAGGTGGAGATGTTAAGATGCAGTGATTTTTGGAGTATAAGGAAGTACTCCAGGCGCCATCCAGCGAGAACAGCCCCAACCGTCTTCAACCCGGTGCTTAAAAATCAATGCGACGAAAAAGCTGCGGGAGAGCTTTTTATTTTTTAACAAATGGAATTACCGACGATCAGAATTTGTGCAAATTTTAGATCATGCGATCTGAAAATCAGTCAGAATTCGATCTACAAAAATGATATAAAAGAAAAAAAAGGAGGAAACGAAGAGAGGAGTTAAGAGGTATGGGGTGGAAATAAAGACAAAGTGAAGTAGTTGCTGAGAGAACTAAAAGCGTTATGTATCTCGTTCACCTGCAGCGAGGTATTCGCGGAAAGTATCCTGGAAGGGTGACCACGCAGGAATCGTCTAGTAATCTCGACATGGGTTCTTTGGATTCTTTGGCAAACATGACCTCGCTCAATGTATAATATCGTAATAATGGGCATTGAATCTGAATGAACCGGATCGATTACAAAACCCATTCCTACCTCCTGGACTGCAGGGCAAAGAAATTACCTTAATGGAGCTTGCGCTGCAGCCACATATAAAGAATGCAATTAAGCCAATCGTGTATTGTAATTAACGGCTCTCCGCAAGACATTCTGTTCCCTCCCTTTGGCCATATTTAACCACGGCCACTGCATGTCGTATTCCCCTGCATTCCCCCCCCATCCTTACCCTCTTTAACTAACCAGCCAAGAGATCTTATACTCGGAAGCGAGATTGAATAAACCATTCGTCTCGACTGTAGTCACCACTTCACTTCACCTCACCTGATCAAGCAAAGCTGCAGAAAATATAATAGAAATACCGACGCACATGTGATAATAGACTGTGATAGCCGTCAGTGAAAAGCGGAAACGGAAGTTACCGACAAACCACACCGACTGACTGTATCTATTCCTTATGATCTCTTCTCTACGCGTCTATAATCACAATACCAAGTACATTTAGTTTCTCGATTACCATGATGGTTAATTCCATTCCTTTGTTATTGTGTTCTTTATTTTTATTTTTTTTTCTTTATTTTTTTTTTTTTTGTTGTTTTTGCTTCTTCTGGTACAGGAGATTCTTGATGAAATTCTTTCTTACCCCTTGCAACAGCACCTACGTACCACACCTGGTTGGGTACTTGGGGCGGGGGTATAAGGAGCACGACAAGACTCGCAATCAGGTATATGGGAGAGTTGACTCTGGGTTCGACGCTGGGTAGCGAAATTCAATTAAAAGTTGCGATTATTAGGTTGGACAATGAGTCCCTGGGGATACCGGGCGAGCCTCGAGCTACGGGCACCCTGGACATGCCATGCCGTGGCCAGGCAGGCCGGTGCCCCGTATACGTCCAACGTTAACTAATATCGTCGTCCTTGCTGATTCAACTCGCCTACCGCCTTCAGTCGTCTTGATTAAGTCGCGATGCGACGCTTCGAGAAATATAATAGTCTTTCTCCCTCCCACCAAAAACCACCCTTCGTAGATCCACATCTTCAACCCCTCGGCAAACCCGACTCTCCACGCTGCACCACCAGACACAGTGATTTCTCATCTCTGACAATGAACCAGCCAATGCTGCAGAGACGACGAGGAGAATGAGGGGGAAAATTTTTGCTTACAATTTAACGAGATTTGATACAAAGAAAATGATATCAATAAGTATAGAAGTAAATAAACCACCGTTGATAAGGTTAACTAACTTTCTTTTGACTTTTCCAAGACACAATCTAAACTAAACTTGTTTTGTTGATTGGGATGTGATTAAACCAGCGAAAGTCAGGGTTTGTTTCTTGATCTCTTCGTGAACAGACCCAGCGGTTGGCACTCATCAATTTTCTCAACAATTATGCAGACCAAAGAATTCAAAATCGAAGCATTGACTGATTCGGTAATGAATCCTTACTATGCAAACTCTTTTTACTTTCACTGCATCTAATTTTGAGAGGCAATGGTTCAAAGATCCTCAGCTTTGCCTAATCGTACTTTGAGAGACTGGTACAATAAAACTGCCGTGATATAGAAAATTCTTTTAGGACACCCAGCCGGTTCTTCAAGAATAGATTTCTATGTAATATGTCGTTCGTTGTAGGTTCGTAAGTACCATATGTATAGTTGGCCACATATAACACACCTCGGGTGTTCGAATTGGTCGAATTGGTTGAATTGATCTTAACGGAAGAAGGAATTGGTCGTATCTGGTGTTCGGTGGCGGTCTCGGTTTGTTTCCTGCTGTTAGTCGATGCGGATGGCGATGGTGCGGTTGTTGTAGTTTGCGGTGAGCCTCTGGCAATCTAGAAGCCGTAAGGCAAGGGTGTTGCGCGGCTGAGATTAAAGGAATAAATTTCGCGGCCGATAATTGCATTGGTTTTGGTAGTTCCAGTAACTAATGATCCCAGAGTCGTTACGCGGCTGGTTCACTGCAGAAAGTTGGCTGCTAGTTCTGTTCTGTTCTGCTCTGTTCGGTTCTGCCCTCCGGTATCTCTTATAGGGCCGCAGACTGATAGCCGAAAGGATGCGATCTATATACGAGATTGCGGAGGTGTGAGGTGTCTGGTATTGCCAAGACGAACGCGGCCCTGAAAGTAGGTATCTTCTCCGGGAGAAGAAGGCGAGAGGAGAATACGACCTCTGACCCCGATGGGAAACGTTATAACTTTCGCGCCTGCCGATCCACCAAACGAGCTATAAATAAGGACCAGAAAACGATGCGATGCATACGCTTAAACACAGCGGGGTGCCATGCCGTTACTCTCACAACCTCGCACTCCTTTTGGCACTTGTTTACATTGCGATCCGATCGTGCGTTACACGATATTCACTATCGACTTTACCACGGTAGACCGTTAACCGCATGAACATGCTGTGATATACACTATCATGTACACAATACACCTACCTTACTTTTTCCACAACAGTGTGCGTATGGGTGATGCTTTCATCCCACGGCGGGAATCGACTTTCGAGATATCCGAACCCATCAAATATTCAGATAAGTCGATGTTCGGTAAAAAGTGATTTCAATGATATGGATTCCGGAATTTGTACAAGCGATAATCGATAGTATCGCAAGATATATCAACTTTCAAAGTGCATTGATGTCTAAGTGACAAGTGCCGCGATATTTTTTTTATTAATCTAAAGCCGGAAGGGATGTTTTTTTTTTTGGCATATTTTCGTTCGGTTGTAACCCTCGTCAGATCCTGTTGCATATTTCAAATGATCGCAGTATCTTGCGCACTCCCGCAGCTCCATCGGGGATTGTAAATCAAAAGAATCGGCGGTTGGCCTGTAAATCTTCGGGTAAGTACACAGCGGCTGGGATAATTTACGCAGCTGAGTGAGCGAGCGAACGAACGAACGAACGAACGAATGGCTTTCTGCAGATCCACAGCGACGACGATCACGACGTCAAGGTACACGCCCAGATATTTTCATATACTTTTATCGATATTGCCCCACAGTGTGTCTATTCGTCTAAGCCTAAGTATATGAGGAAGCGTTACGCTCATCCCCGCGGGTGCAGCTTCCAATGTTACAGCAGATCATGAGATCGTAAAATCGGCTTATCGGACTGTCTTCATCTTGGGGTACGGGTGCAGCCTCGCGATTCTTCGCGGTTTACAAACTCCTCGACAACTGCCGGACCTCGGCAAACCCTCTGCATATGGACCGGGGGAGGAGGAGCTGAGAAGGAGGAGTAGGCGAGACGTCTTCATGCCTTTAACTCTTTGCTCTCTTAAACGCGGATCCTGTTGGCTTATGTAAAACGACGTGACGACGTGACTTGAGAGGATCAAAAAGTCAATCTTCTTCAAATTACGTACACAAATTGGCACAGAACAAATTGGAACAGAAGTATCTCACTTAAATCGTTGGAGGTTCAAATGTTGTCGAATTCTATTCCGTTAAAAATTTCTGAACACATCGATCGAGTTGGATCATGACGGTACAAGTTTTGGTCTTCTGCGTTCAGCAGAAATACAAAAGGATGCTTTCTGTCTTTGATCTTTTTTCGAAACTGATGATTTTGACGTTGAAAAAAAATAAGAAAAAAATGATTTCCGAATGAGTCTGAGATCCAACGGACTCTGTTGCGGTTATCCAAATCGTTTCGCGATCGTATATATACGAGATGTTAAAAAGTTATCGAATCATCAGAGTATTATGAGCGTAAAATTTATGTATAACTATTCATCGTCGATAGTCTTCCGTTCGGGGAACGAACCGCAATTTCTTCAACTGGAAAATGTTACCTCGTGGTGATCGGTCCTGAGGTCCTGAGGTCCGAGGTCCCAGGTCCCGCGTGTTTGCAACCGTCGCGGTCGCGTCGGACTGTCTCGTCGCATACCAGCGCAATCTCTAGCCTATTTTATCTCGCTCTTTTCCACCGGTCCAGGTGGATAAAAGAGAAGGACAACGAGAAGGAGGAACGCTGTATTCACCGCTTGCTGGTTGCTGCTTACTCGCTTACTCGTTTACTCGCTCGCTCGCTCGCCTTCTCGGAGATGACGACTAAAAACTCAACTGCTCCGCAAAGGGACATTTAAATGACGTCGCCGAGCAGAATAACTCAGACGAGGTCTCGTCAGCGGTGACATCGCGACTCTCTTCGCTTCTCCCTCTTCCTTTCCCCCTGCTTCATCCCGCCCTCGCCAAGCCACCCTCGAAGGGGTCCGGGGGGAGATACCGGGGGATGCTAATCAGATGCCGACAGTCGCGGCGAGATCAAACGCCGCATGAGCGTCAGCGGACGTCACCGCGTCCTGTCGCCAGGGTCTATAGGTAGGTAGGTAGGAAAGGTAGGAAGGTACTATTTGAACATGGGATCTTCAGGAACAGGCATGACTTTTACCGAAACGTGCGAAATCCGCATTTCAATTTTTCTCCGCAAGTTTCACGAAGATATTTTTTCAAACATATGTACGAATTGTGTGACATTTCGTTACCGACTACTTTGCGATAGATCGGTACGAATTTTCCAGGACACGGAAATGCTGCGAAATACTCTGGGAAACAGAAACACTCAATCAAAACAAAAAATAAAAATAAACCGTACAAACTACATTTGTCTCAAAAATTTGTCTTCAAAGCGATGAAACCAAAACTCAAAGTAGCTTGAAATAGTTTTTTTGAATTTTGATAATTTTCTTTAAACAAAAATCTCAAATTGATGACTCCTTGAAAGTTTCTGATAGAAATGAATTTGGAAATAATATTCCGGAATACGTAAATGAGTTTCGGTATTTTCGCAACAGAAGTATTGAAAAATTTCAAAGTTCTTCGGAGAAGAATCGACTACTTTACATCAGAATTTTTGTTCTCTTTTTTCTTTTCCTGAAAGATCCAATTTCTAGAATTTTTCAAAGGTTATCAGAAGATTCCTAAAAAGAGTTCTGGTTTCAAATTCTGGTTTCCGTTAGACAAAGAAATTCCGATTGATGATCTACAGTATTGGATTATTATTTATCAATTAAGTCATTGAAATTGTGATACATAGAACGAAAATTTGATACGAACATAAGTGATCATCGTACTTATATAAGCGATTGAAAAGGTGCGATTCAAATCGACCCGTAAAACCGTAAGATCTCAAATACACTTCCAGTTTCAATACTTTACAAAATATCATGACATTTGATCTCACAAAATCGAATTAAGGTGCCAAATTTCATCCCAAAAAGAGTAGCTAGACTCAGCTGTTGAATACCAACAATAAAATATCAGAAAAAGTGTCGAATCATATCGTAGACAGAAAAAATTCAGATGAAATATTGTGTGACCAATATTTGTTAACATCGTCAAAAGTTTGAAGTTTATAATCGTTGGTTGAAAGTTCTTTTCAGTTTAAAATTATGAGGAATGTGTTTACTGGTATTCCGATGACGATCCGATGTCCTGAATTTCGATACTCTGAGTCTAAGGGCTTGGTCAGATATTCTCAGGATGAATTATAAATGGGAATTTTAAAGTAGCCGCAAATATATATCCTCGAGTTGGTATCTCTAAAATATAACGCCGTTAAGCTCCCGCGTCGCGTCGGCGTCTCTGTGACGGCGTGTCTTCGTCCGCCGCGCCTAATAAAACGATCGACTATTATCGTGCAATTATGCCGTCTCATTAATCCAAGGCAATTACTCGTCCGCGTTCAACTTCGTTTCATAAGTTATGAGCGCTCCTCGTCAGCGAGTTCGCATGGGCATGCAGTTATGTGTCCTCAGGACAATTACAGCGACTCTCTTCGACAATTACATCTTATGCGAGGAACTTAAGGGTGGGATTACATCCGTGGAATCTTCACGGTTTCAACTAGCACCCGTACCGATCATATACTGTATATATATATAAGCTATATGACTATGTTGTGTCTATCTTGCAATAGCGTTTACGGGACTCCGCATCGCGTAGCCTGAGGGACTTCTGTCATTCCTTTCAAGTATAACGGAATTCCATCGATACCGCTTAACCGTAATCCTGATAACTTAACGGCGAATGACACGCCCCGATAACGAACGGTTAGAGTTTGAACATTTGAAAGATTTTTTAGTTTTTTTTTTTTTTTTATTCTTCTTCCAATTTCAATTATATTGAACCGTGCAGGGCGAAAGAATTTCACGATTGTTCGGTATTATGAGAAATTTTTATACAAAATAATTTGGAAATAATTAAAGTTGGGTATTTATGAGATGACCGTATCGTTTATGTGGTTGATTAAAATTGTGAGCTTAGACGTCCGCTTTGGAGTGAACTTCGAGCGAGCGAGCGAGCATTGAGCGGCGAAGTTAAGGTTGCAAAAAGTAACCGTTCTAACGAAAACATATAAACATATAATTGGAGCAAAAAAGTAAAGTAATACAAGAGTCGGTAAAGGAGGAGATGAAGAGAAGGAGAAGGAGAAGTAGAAGTAGAAGGAGGAGCTTCTTATTCGATGTATGTATGTATGTATACTACATCGTACGAAGAACGAAGGACTCTGAGAAAGCATTCCGATGGTACGAGAACCAAAAGGTATAAAAGAATTTCAAGAAGGTTTATAAAAAATATTTAAAAAACAGGAACAATTACAAGATCTTAAGACGTAACAGACTTGTACCCCTAATGCTCACTTGTAATGACAACCAAGAAACACGCCTTTAGAGTTGCTAAGATAGCTCCTTATATTTTATATTAATTCAATTTCAAACCCAGCTCTCATCAAAATTGCGATAAATTAAATAGCGATATTATTGCCGACAAAAATCGCCGCATTATCAAGAAATGAAAAGATGAATTTAAAAAGGAGATCGACGGACAGAGGACATTGCCGTTTGCCGTGCGATCAGTCTAGAGAAGTGTAGGGAGGCAGTAGCGGTTGTGTGGTGAAGAGTCGGGCTGGTTCGATGATTGAAAAAAATCCTTGAAGCCAGTTCGCTGACTGGTGGACGGTGACGGACGACGAGAAGAATAGAATAGAATAGAATAGAGCGGTATTTATTCGGCCTTGGAGCATAACTCCCTGAGGCCGCAGGCATACAAAAAGCATTACAAATAAAAATAAAAATGAAAATACAATACAATAAGAGCTAAAAATCCAAAAAACATTACAAAATAAAACTATAACTATAATGAAAAATAACAAAATATGCAATTAAATATGTAATTATTGCTGTGGAGCATTGGCATTGGATGCGCATCAATAATGCTATAGTTAAAAATAAAAAATTCTAACAAATCATAATCAAGCAAAAGCAAATGAAATAACATAACAATAAGTGAAATAAAGTAAATAAAAGTACAGCAAAGTAAAAACAATGAAATAGAATAAAGAAAACACAGCACACATCCATCGCATACCAAAACCAAAACCAAAACCGGGCAAGTAAGCCAGTCAGAGAATAAGACGCAACGGATCCGCTTCTTGCTCCTCCAGTAACATCAACTGAGCAAAACAGCGCGACCGAAAGCTAGCAAGGGTGGATGCAGAGGTTACCTCAGGTGGCAGAGAATTCCAAAAACGAATCCCTGTGATCAGAAAAGAATTCTGTAACGAAGCCGTACGCGCCTGAGGAACAAGAAGCGTATCCGTCCGCGCCGGGTCGCGGCGCGATGCCAGGCTTGCCCTAAGTTGAAGTTGTTCCCCAAAAAGGCCAGGCTGGCCAAGACAAAGTGCTTTATAGAAGACACATCCGATAAGCTGTAGGCGACGACTAGCCGGCGTAAGCCAACCACAGCTACGCCTATGTCCCGAAACACTAGCATCGCGCGGCAAGCGACGCAGAAACCGCACGCAGTTATTTAGCGAGACACACAGCGATCGCTCTAGTTCAGCAGTCAAATTAGTCAGTACTGTCGCGCAATAGTCATAAACAGGGAAGACCAAGGCGACAACCAAACGGCGCTTCAAGGCGATACCGAGATTGCCATCATTCATACGAATGCGATATAGAGCACCAGCTGCTTTCTTGCGTAGCAACGAGACATGCTCCGTCCACGCCAGCGTACTGTCAAGGACCACCCCAAGATATTTAAAGGAGCTAACAAACTGAATTGGAGAAGCACCCAAGAGGATCTCCGAGAATCCCTCAAGACGCATCTCGTTAACGTACCTCGAGCTACCGAAGATCATCGCCTTGGTCTTGGTAGCATTGATATACAACTTATTGGTACAGCACCATTGCCGTATGCTACCAACGTCGGCATTAAGCAGCCTAACATGATGTTCGACCTCAGCCGGGCGACACCTAAGGTAGATCACTAGATCATCGGCATACAAGAGATACGAACAGTAACGCAAACACCGCGGCAGGTCATTAACGAAGAGGGAAAAGAGGAGGGGACCCAGCACACTGCCCTGCGGTACCCCAGACGCGATAGGAAGCCACCCAGACGTTCTGCCATCACCACCGCGGACCGCTTGAACCCGCCCACGGAGATATGAGTGAAACCAGCCCAGAACTTCCACCGAAAAACCCAGACCATGAAGTTTACGGAGCAAGAGCAGATGATCAATGCTGTCAAACGCTTTGGCAAAATCAAAAAACACAGCAATAGTGATCATCCGGTCATCAATACCTTGCCGAACGTCATCAACAAACCTAAGGACAGCAGTCTGTGTCCCCATCCCCTCACGAAAGCCAGTTTGACGCGGATCTAAAACGTTACGCTCTTGGAGAAAGGACGTCATTTGCTCAAAAACAACCCGCTCCAAGACTTTAGAAAGAGCACATAGCTGCGATATTGGACGGAAGTCAGTGCACTCTAACGGCGCACGGATCTTTGGCAACGCAGTAACGAGCGAGAATTTCCATAGAGACGGAAAAACGCCATCCGCAAGCGAAGAGTTAAATAAACACAGGATGTAAGAAAGCATCACCGACCGCAGAGCTTTGTACGCTTGGATGGGCAAGTAGTCTGGACCCTGCGAGCGAGTTGTTATGCGCGCCAACGCACTACAAAGTTCAGTTTCGTTAACAGGCCGAAAGACAAAACCGTCGTTGGAGCTACAACGACTCGTATCGTTGAGACAGAGCGCGAGATCCGGAATCGGGGCACCAGACGATACTGCCGCAAACTGCTCGTTCAGCGACGACGGCGAGATGTGCGCTGGAAGCTCGTGTTTCGCAGAGCGAGTGATCCCGAGGCTGTCAATTTCCCTCCAGAAGGCCCGCGAATTGCCAGCCGCATCAAACTTGGACCGCAAAAAATCAGACTTTGCAGCAACTAGCTTATTTTTAAAATCGCGACGAAGACGCGTATATTTAGCAAAAAGTTGCTGCGACCGCGCACGCTTAGAGGCGCGATAACAGGCGTCCCTGTCACGTTTCAGCTTACGCAGATCATCCGACAACCAGGGAGCTGGCGGACGCTTAACCGTGACCTCACGCAAGGGAGTAGCTCGGTCCAGTACATCACGTATAAAACAATTAAAGACGGATAGCTGGCAGTCGATACTGGGCTGACTCGCGAGCAGCGACAGGTCGAAAGACGAGATTACCTCAGCTGCAGCCTCAAGATCAACATCGTCCCATGAGCGGTACTGGAACGTCCTAGGTACAGGGCGGTCGGCAAGATATTTTACAGAAGCAAAAATGAGGTCATGACCAGATAAGAAAGGCTGTGCAGACTGACCCCAGCCGTCCAACGCGTGAATATCACTGACGGCGAAGATGTCAAGCCACGTATGTGACGTCTGAGTATGATGAGTTGGCTTGAGCGGCACGATACACAGTCCTTGGGCATTTAGAAAATCTTTGAGATGACCGGAGTCATAAGAGTCCGAGAGCAGGTCCGCATTAAAGTCCCCAAGGACGCAGACAAACTTGTAACGCGCAGCGACGGACACGAGCTCGTTCTCAAAAAGGCTAAGGAAGCCTACTCTAGGCGGTCTATACACTACGGCCACCAAGATCTTGGGCCGAGAGGGAGTCCAGACTTCCACCAGAAGGTATTCAGGAACACCATCGCGCTGTAACGAGGCAGACGAGGCCACAATTTTACCACTCAACCCACTACGTAGAAACAGCGCAACACCGCCGCCATGCCGGCCCCTACGGTCAACCCTAAGAACGGTGTAAGATTGAAGAGCAATCTGACTATCTACAACACGGTCATTGAGCCAGGTCTCAGTTACAGCGATAATATCGTACGGATTAAGCCGAAAGTACTCGCGGAATTCATCGATATGAGCTGGTAATGATTGCGCATTTAGGCAGCAGATGTTGATTGTCGAGTAAGATGATGGCATGCGCGGAGCTGACAAGGTAGGCGAAGACGACAGAGTATTAACAGCACCAGCAAGTCACAAGCCAAGCTGGGATAAATTCGCAGATGGCAGCAACCGAAGAGGCTTGCTATTAGCATCCTTCCTCACAAACACGGCCGCATCCGAGATCCATACCGACTTCGGCCCTAACGCTGGAAACTCCTTGAGCACTTTTGCTCGCAGTTTAACCAGCTCAGGTGGGTGTCGACGATTGAGATAAATAACAGTAGTTCCCTGTGCTCCAGAGCCTCCAGGACCCAGAACGACATCCTCAGCAAACAGATCGCCCTTACGCTTCTTAGCGGCTATAAGTTCATCGCACTTGGCTTTGGTTGAAAGCTCTACCAGAATGGCACGCGCACTCGGACGCCCGTCAGCAGCTGCAGTGGAGACCCTCTTCTTGCTCCTGCCATGACTAGCCTGTTTTTTACCCATGCGTTCTACTCGGACAATATCAGGGACAGACAGGGTTACACCTAGGACACCGGAAAGCTTTGCAAACATCCCCACAAGATTTTCGTCATCAGCATCTACCTCGGGCACGCCAGTGATGACTAGCTGGGAGACATAGCCCTGGCATACTGCACGCAGCACCATAGCCTCATCTGCAATTGACAGGCCTGCAGACGAAGACCCAGCAGCCAGCTGTCCCTCAATAGCACTCAGCCTTGTGTCCTGCGATGCGACATCCTTCTGAACACTAATCAATTCATTCCTTGCCTCGCCGATAGCTGACTTAACTGAAGAGACATCCTTCTTAAGTTCGATGTTGTCAGACACCAGGGCATCAATTTTGGCACTGAACGCGCAAACCTCGGCGGCCAGTTTATCAACCTTGACGATTGTTTGGTCTAGCTTGTCAAGCTTGTCAAGCTTTGCAAGCTTCGCGTTCATGGCTTCGAAAAGCGCTAAATGCTTATCTCCGGAAGAACAAACCGGGCAGCTCTTGCTCACCGCACCAGCAGCGTCAGCGCGAGAAGCAAGCAATAGCCTCGTTTCAAGGCACCAGAGATGAAAAGAGTGCCTACACAACGCTTTAGTAGAAACCCCGTCACTAGGCTTGTCAACATCAGTATAGCACAAGGCACATATAAGTTTCGGCATGACGCACACCCAGTAGCTCCAACACGGACAAGCTAGACAATATAAATAGCTGGACAATTTAAATAGCCGGACAATACCGATAAGTGGGATTAGAGTTAATGAGATTTTAAAGGCCGGCTGAAGGATTAGCGCGACAGATGTAAACACACTTAATAGAGACCGCACAGCACACAGTATCTACGTACACAGCAAAGTCTATGACAGTTTACCAAATCGATCGAAAAAGACAGTTATTTTTCACTATAATTGTTGTAACACAGACACTCACAATGAATTTTTGTTACTCAGAAAGAGTCAGGCACCTCTATCACACAAACGGTCGGCCCTCGTTCAGAGTTTTTAAACAAAAAGCAGGAGAACAAAACGAAAAACCGAGGACCGCAGGTTAGCACCGTTACTCGTTACTCGTTAGAGAGAGAGAGCAGAAGAGAGAGATAAAGAGAGAGAGAAAGGACGTTGTGGATCGCGAGAGGGTTGTGATAGAGGAGAGAGGAGAGGAGTGGCTGAGTGACGGGCGGCGGCGCTTTTGCGACAATGTAGATTTGTTTGCATTTAAAAATCAAATCGTCGAACGGCGGTATGCATGCGGAGGATCAGAAGCTGACTTCGTGAGGACTGGAGCAGGACGGAGGTTGGACGGAGGACAATGCGCGGAGACGGTAGCCGGTAGTTTTTGCGTCGTTTGCTCCAAACGGGGAGCTCTCGCTCTTCTCCAAGCCGTTCTTCGTTATACCGACAGACCAACAGACCGACAGAACAACCCGGCAAACTGCAACCAGCTACGAGATACTTCGAACAATGAAGCTAAAGTCGAACCTCTGCAATGGACCTCGCGTGATTACACTCTCCGAATCGGAACACGGCATCGTGTACCTTTCTCTACTTTAATTCCTGCCTCACAGAGACAAACAGAACTCTAATTAAGGCTCAATCAAGACTTTAATCCCGTACCTAGCGCTTATACCATACCTGAACAAAATATGATCCTCATTATTTTTTATACTGTAATTAAAAATAGAAAAATCATCGTCAAAAATTTTTTTTTTTTTCATATCAGATGTCGCTGTTATTAATAAGTAAGCAAAAAAAAAAAAAAAAAAGGTCTTCCAGCAATAAGAGCAACAGGAAATGACCTTCTTATAATTAATTTATGACTTGATATGTATGCTGCTTTTATTGAAAATTATCCACGTGTGGTGATAATGATTCGAAAATTTTTATCACGTGGATAAGAAAATAAGATACAGTTTCATTTTTTTTTTCTTTTTTTCTTTCTTTCTTTAGTTATTATCGTGTCTAATCAATGTCAGTGATTATATTTATGTACAACGATGATTCTTTAGATAGATTTTATATTTTTATTTATTTGCACAAGTTGCATATCATTGGTTATTAAAACTGGTAAACCGTCACACGATACTAACTAACGTTAAAGATCTTTTGCCAAATCATCGTCGAGGTAGATAGGTACGTGTTATTGACCTTTTACGTTCACTATACTTACAGTCGTTATGTCTTACCGAATGGTAAAGGCGTAATTAACAAACTGTGAGTCACTACTTTCCGTGCAACTTGCATATTATCTGATCTGAAATACGATTTTATAAGTATTGCAAGTCCTTCGTTTACAGAATCGAAATATAATTTAATTAAAAATTTGAAATAATGGTCTTTAGTAGATCCCGGAATCCCACTAGTCCAATTCATTCATCCTATCCCTCAGGAGGCCCTGGAAATAATGAAAACGAAAGAAATGCAGTCCAGCTTGTTCGAAAGTGTTTCAAAAGTTGATTCGCCGAATATTCGTCTTGCCGATTTGAGACTATCGACACTTTCTAACATCGAGACTGTATTAGAGATAAGTGAGCGGTTAAAACAATCCTGAACAATCTCTTAGTTTAGATTCCGATTTTGTTTAAGAAGCGATTATTTTCATGAAGTTATTCATATCGCCGATTGCGAAGTTTACTCTTCGTTTGGTAAAAATAAATGAATTTATTTTGAAATCTCATGTTCAAACTTTTGCTTCATCCTGTATTTTATATTAATTATCGATTCATTTTATTTAACAACGAGTACCTACAACATGATCCCGATATGATCTAATTGGATGTATGAAATTAAGTCAAGTGAATTCAGAAGAAAAATTAATGCATCTCGTTGATGTTTGAAATTTATATATTCCGAATGCGAATCTTGTGTCATCCGTCATCTTTTTCTCCGACCTTTACCAACGCGATTTCGTTATCTTTATACCGCTTATATAACTACGCGGTACGTACATACATACGTCAGTTATTCGTTTGACGTTTCGCAGAATTCTGTTTCAATAATTTAACACACTTAAAATAATCTACTGACCGTTTCCGGTACCTCGATAAAACTTCCAAACTGTCAATATTTCGATGAAATTAAATTTCGAACAATTAATTTCACATTAGAATAAAAATACTCGTCGTTTTCACTTTTTCATTACGTTTTTATCAGATCAAAGTCTCCACTTCCGGTTTATTATACCTACTCTCGTATTTTACAGAGTTTAATACGCTGACCTCCAAAGTACAGGATACTTTCTACCACACAGACTCGATTCAAGTTCAACCATTTCTCAAAGGATTCGATTAATAACTATCGGTGATCGAGCTGAGTTGGATGAAATAACGATCTGGCCCGGCCAATAAACAGCCCGCCTCTTCTCCGCGACGGTGTGCGCTATAACGTAAATACATATAGGTATGTACATATCGACGTCGACGGGTTCTTGGCTCCGATCACCACGTTGTTACAAGGCCAGAGGCCCCTCGGGCAAGACTTGGCGCTAATGCCAGCTGAGAAGACAGCCATTAAAACCCACCATTTAAATATTATCAATTAAATTACAGTCCTGACTGCAGTTAGTTCAACTGCCTGTTCACCTGCCCATGAAACGAGCTTGCTTATTTTACCTTCCAAGAGCTCATGTACAGGTTAGCACGATACTCTCAACTTTCCAGGACTTTAATCGCCGGTGTCAATACTAATCGGTGCTCTTCCTGATTTAATTCATACCTACTCGATACGTTTTTGCCGATATTTATACACGTTGACTTTATAATACAGAGTTTGTTGTCGACGTACGAAGGACGATGGACGATGTCGTATTTACTCTTTTACTATGTGTAGGTACAGCTACACCTGCAACCCATATCCTTCGTATTCGGATATTCGTTCTTCGGACTGTTATCGCGACTAAGATGTCGGCGTTGTCAAAGAACACGGGGTAGGGGACATCTGGCACCGACTCGAGATCACACGCGCCCGATTTGATCTCGCAGAGAGAAGAAAGAAGAGAGGAAAGGGAAGATGGAAGTTAGAAGAACGGAGAACTATGAGCAAAGAACGAAGAGATGAAACCTTCTCGGATTACATGCCCTTGCTTGCTAGCTTATGAAGAAGAGACTTTCTCGAAAGAAATGAGGATAAAGTGAAGAGCAGACGATCATGAAGATCGAGATATTATGACCGAGGAAAAAAACCATTCATATCTTGAAACTCCACCACGTCATAAAGAGAGTGAAAATAACCATGAAATTATACATGGGATGGAATTTTGAAAATGGTTAAAATTCCGAATTTTAATATTACAGAATCACAGAGTCAGAAAAAATTCTTGACCCTTTTTAAAACCTTAAGCGTTGTAGTTTAATACATGAACAATTTTGCCAGACTTGAACGACGATTACACAAACTCATACTCATCTTACGTTTACGTACTTGAATGTGTACAGATTTATAGATATATATTTATTTACGCAGGTGCGTATTCCTTGTGTTTAAACAACGTGCATGGGATCGGATTGAAGGAGGAGATTTTAGGATGGAAAGAGGAGAGAGAGGAGAGAGAGCAAGGAGCAGGTCAATATATTCGTTTCGTGGCGGGTTCCTCGGCCGTCGCAGATAGCCATGATCACCGGAGCAAAGTCACGTTCGGGCAATGCGACCAAACACTGTCATTACCTATACGCGCGGTGATGCTCGGCAACGCCAGCCGGCCTCGAAGTTGCGGTTCTATCGGTCTGGAACCCGACCTCTCTTGAATTAATCGAATTGTTCCGCGGGGAACGAACTGCTTATTACCCAGCATCGCCGTAGAGGGCGAGGGCGAGGGCGAAGGCGAGGGTGAGCGAGAGAAAGAAAGAAAATGAAAAAAAAAAAAAAAAAAAAAAAGGTAAAGGTAAGGAATGAGCAGAAAAAGGGCTCCGCGAGATGGAAGATGCATTTTAAACCGACTTTATTATCAAGATTCAAGATATATAGGTATATACATATATATATTCTATCATCGAGTATAAACACACACGTATTACAACTACCGCAAATTACAATTCAAGGTCATGGCCAAGAATTATCTTCAACAAACTTGTGGGTGGTTTGCGATAATGCTTTTGGCCATATCTAGGAAAATCTATTGGCCAGATCTTGTATGTATGTACATACCTTGGGAGAGTGCCCGAATTTCTTTCTCAAAGATGTATAATTCTCATGTCTTCAAAGAAGCATTGTACTTCTAGCATTTGGGTACGAACAGGACGTTCAGTTCGTCAACGATGAATGTATAAGGTAGAAATTTTTAGTGGTTTAGTAAATGTCGACGACTACTTTCTGATTCGAATTACACTTGTGACTTGTCGTTTTTTGATTTTTATGATTATCGCAATTTTTGACATGTTTTATCGCGGACGATATCCGTAGACAACTTTTTCGGAAAACCTAACCCGAAAGTTGTGAACTTTTTTTCAAATTATTTTAACGCAGCGTTTGTACCTTGCGATTATTTTTCAATTGTACTTCTGCGACGATGTGAAATGATCTTTTTAGTACATTTATGGTTCGATATCTTCCGTTTGTTTAAACTTTTTGAGATTCTAAGAAGCAAGTGGAATCAAAAGAGACCCAAACTCAAAAAAAAAATTTAACATCTGATGTGGATTTGATCTTAAATCAGGGATACTGCGTGAGACATGCTGTTCGTAGTAATTACCAAAGTACCAGTAACTTTAGTAAAAGCATGAGTAAAGTTTCGTACAACAGAGTATCAGCTTAAAAATAAATAATACCTGTGTTAATTATAAAAATTATTTCACGATTTTTTCTCAATTTTCTCATACTGTGTCATCCTGTCCCTGAGATCATGTCGCATTATTGTACCTTAGCAGAAATCCAATGTTACCTAACAAGTATCACATTTTTAAAATTCTCTACACCAACATATATATAAACGTCACTTTTTTTTTCTTTTAGTATACTTAGAAAATCAGACACGATGAGACTGATCACAACTTTTCTTCATGAGCCGATGTGCTCTCTCTGGTCTGTGTTATCCTGTCCCTGAGTACATGCCGCGATTGTACCTTGGGAGAAATCCAATGTTATCTAATAAACGTATACATTTTCCAAGTTCTTTGCATCAACATGGCTTCTAAAGAGTAGGAAACTACCATAGGAATCTACTTGTCTATGTTTCGATCTAGAATCGAGTTAAAACTGGGTTGAAAGACTGACTTTCTATCAGTTATTTTCAACTATTAATTCAAAAGTGTATAAGTTTTAATATCATTGCTTTATATTGTTAATAAAAACTGTAAATTGATCAGAAATTCAGACATCGATGTATCGATTTGACGTAATTGTATACCGATAATGTCCTTGCGTTTATAGTCACAAAGTCCTGTGAGTAACACAGTGCAGTTATGCAGTGAAGTGATTCGGACGAAAGACTAAAGACGAAAGACGAAAGACGAAAGATGAGATATTCTTTAGAGTTGAGAGTCTGAAGAGTATGAGAGCAGTATATAGGGTAAGGATAAAAAAGCGGCTATTAACAATAAATCAGATATATAACATTCCCGAGATACCATTCGCTGGAAATCATTACGGCAGCAAAGTAATTCCCAACTAAGCAAAGCCATAAATACATAATGCATCGACTTGGTAGGTTACCCAGGTTTCCCACACGCGTTACTCCCGGGTAACCTGGTGTTGTTGTTACCCAGCGTTACCCCCGTCTATATAGTATATACTATCGGAGTTCTATGAAATCATGCATCACGTTGAGGTATTTCAAACGTATCTAGAATCTCGCTATTTCTATATATTTATTTAATCTTTTTATTATTTACTCATTTCTTTAGATTCTTTTTTTTTTTAAGTCTTAGCTATATGTATACCTACAATCTATCTTCTCGATACAAAATTCACGAAACTTATTTGTCGTTGTTGCAACAAGATGCGAGAGACAGAGAATCCGGACCAGAACGAGAACAGAAAGAAGGAAAGATGAGGAAGAGAGGTTTTCAAAGATGGTCTAAAATTTGAAAAAAAAATAGAAAACAACAAGCAGGTAAATCGACTGACCACGATGAGGCAGATCTAAGACTTCACGTCCAAAATTTTTAATTTAAAAAAAAAAGGAACACGTATAGAGATTTTCTAAAATAATTATTGATAGAAAATTTTGAGATGATAAGAGTGACAAAAAATCTGATCTTGTACTCGTGATTAACGATCTAAAAAAAATTGAGGTGCCAATTTTTATTTGAATTCATTGATCCTTTCTCGAGATATCGTCGATGGAATTATTTTTTTTCAAAATTTTGTTTTGTCAATATCTTAAAAACTACTGGACCAATAAAATCCAGAATCTGATCAGTTCTAAGTCTAGAGAATCCACATCGATTGATACCAAATTCATCAAAATCCGATTATGCGTTCTCGAGATATCGTTAGACAAAAAAAGTGATCACACACATCCATCTGAAAATGATCGGATTCTCTTGACGTTGAAACGTAGAGATCTGGTGAAAACTGAACTTCTCATTTTCTGATTAATTACAATAACTTCCCTCTAGCTGAAGCGGGAATTTAAAAAATATAGTCACTCCAACGATAAGCCACAGCTGTTCGTAATGTAGAAAAAGAGTTCGTTATCGTTTAACTAATTGCGAAACTATATCCATTCAAAGTTCACGCGCTGTATGAGAATTATTTCTGTGATTAATTAAAGCGGTAAACCGATGATTAGATCAGTGATTATTTACCGATTACATGGGTACTTTAATTAGGTGATTAGGTATTCTAAATTCTTGAGTAGGTATAATATGCAGCGATATTTAATTTTCAAATGAAACACCTAATTTATATATATACCTATATACCTATACATGAGATCGTCGCAGTACGATTTTAAACGTAACGGATTTTACGTATCATATATATATATATATATATATAAGTATATATATATATGTGTAGCAAAGCGTATTCGTCTAATTACGAAAATAAATAATTAACTGACGTACGTACGTATGTATGTATGTATGTATGTATGTATACGTATACGTTCGTCATTATAATAAAAGGCGGAAGAATAATCATATGTACATTTAGAGATCTTATCGAATAGGCGTCTATAGTTACTAAATTATAATAAAATAAGATCATCCCGACATTACATATATACCTACGAAGAATCTCTCTTTTTTGGTAATTAAGTAATTTTATGCAAACGAGACTTGATGTACGAGCCACGCGATGAACTCTTGTCGGCAAATCTCTTAATTATACCTAAAAATATATATATATATATATATATATATATATATATATATATATATATATATATATATATATATATATATATATATATAGGTATATAGTCAAATTATATATGATTTCTTAAAACTTTCGCTCGTTTACTTAAAAAAAATCATAATACACACATCATTATATATTCTCAACCCGTTTCAATATAAGAATAAATTACCACATACTATATAGTATATATAAGATATGTTGAGGATTTCAACACTTATAATCAATTCGACAAATAAACTTTCATTTTTGCCAATTTTTTTATGGGAATAAAAGCGAAAATAAAATTTTTCGATATAGAATTTGTATTATTTTATGTATTACGAATTTCGATCCTTTTTTACTTAACTTTGAATTTTAGTAGGTATGATATTTTAACTCTTGATGAAGTGATGAACGTTATCATATAATTAACTCATTATTTTTCAAAAAATAAAATAAAATAACAAGATAACGATCGTTAAAAACGAGTAAAATAAAATTATACCGATTTCCTGTTTGTTCTGTAATTATAAAATTAATCGATACTGTATGTACATACGTGGGTATATACTTACGGTTGAAAAATTCTTATCATAGTCACCTTATCCGTTTCGACTTTGCAATCTGTTGAGTAAATATACATATTATATACTTGTTAGGTAATATTATATATATCTAATTGCTAATAAATTATTATAACCGATTGTAATACACATTGATAAACTATGTAATAAATAATTATTTTTTCATCAGTCTTCTAATCTTCAAATTTTTATCTTATATTCAAGAAATCATGCCTAAACTTTTTTTCTTGAATGCAGACACCGGTGGCGTCGCGTTATGTAGCGATCTCTGCATCTACGAACCTTGATAAGAAGAATAATTGCGATAAAAAAAAAGGCAGAGAGTTTCGATTGCCTTTCAAGATTAATCCGATGACATTATATAAAATAAATACCTACCTATCATACGAGTCAGTACGGAATCCACGCAATGCGTATTGCTGTTGCAACGATGACTACAAAACGATCAAAAGTTACGGACTTTGAAAAAGGATAAAAATATAAATAAAATAAATAAATAAAATATACAAATAAATGAAATAGGTATGTACATTGTTATATACTTTCCGCATTAATATCGCATCATGAAACCGTTGGTTTGTTCTTTTCTATTAATTTTTATTTTTTTTTTATTTTTTTTTTAATGGTTATCTAATCATCTCAGGCGTTTATTTCCTATCGATATAAATGTAATAAATTATTATTGAGTGTTTCTACTTATATATATATATATATATTTATTTATTTTTATTTTTTATTTTTAAACAAGTAAATCGATAGAAAGAAGCTTGGTATTAAGGAGAATAAGAATGAGAAACGTGCTAAGTTATAGTAGCGGGAAATACTAAATAACTAAATTGTACAGCAACGTATGAAAAGCCGTGCTCCTTACTTTGTTACCATTATACGCTTAGTACTCGTAGTTACTTATGATTACGAGATCCCGTGCGAGCGAGGTACGCTTCCCGCATATCAACTAAGCTGGTTACCAAACCGCAAAAAAAGCGTCCTCGAGTAGTAGTGGCCGTCCAAGAAAACAAACCGCTCGCTCGGTTGCCGGTTCTGGAAGGACGATACCTACCTACCTACCTACTTGAAGCACAGAACTTGAGGAGGTGGAGAACAAGAAGAATAACAAGAAGATGATGATGATGAAAAAATTAAAGAAAATTAAAAAATTAAAAAGAACGCAAACTGCGAAAGATTTCTTTCCGATATGAATCGGAAGTTTTTTAATTTTTAACAAAAATTGATGTTAAGCCTCGTGTCTTGTATATCTAGAAAATTTTCTATTTCGTAAATGTAATATATGATTTCACGGTGTTGAGTCGATGCTATTTATGCCGCTGTTCGCACCATGCGTTAATATAATACACATATACTAAAAGATTAAATCTCGATTTGATTTGGGCGGAGAAGGAAAAAGATCCATCATGCATATAGGGAAACTAGTATATCCCATGCATATATGCAGGGTCATACTCCAGCGGTCCCCACATCTTTTAAGCTAAATTTGAAAACGGGAAACTCACCGTCTTGGTAATCAATAACATAAATGATAAAAATCAAGAACCAATTAGCCGAATTTAACCATAAGAAATTTTCGCTATTTTGCATGAGGTAGGAGAAAAATCTTACCAACCATCTAAATTCACTATGCGAATTCATACGCTGCGCATCGATCCACAAAATGTTCATCGTGATCCCGAACTCCACTGAAGAATAATATCAGAATCCTTATATATGTCTGGCTGGTCGTCTATAACAACGGCGTCATTTTCTAAGCGAAGACTAAGTGCTCGCCGACGATCCCATCTGTAACTTTTGGACAGAGTAGTAGTAGTAGTGATGGTGAATGGTATTGGTATCGGTCGTGGTGTTGAGGAAGTAGTATTTCGTGGGTGTTGGAGTTTGGAGGAGATATCTTGCTTTTAGAAGAAAACGTTAAGGGTGAGATCCGCGAGGTGAAGAAGACGAAGACTAAGGCGAATACGAAGAGGGGGTATAGGACGTAGATGGGCAGGGGTATGGGGTTGGGTTAAACGTGCTATCATGCCGCTGTTTCCGCCGCCAAACATCCTCTCTTTCAGCGCCCTTTCCTCCGGTAAGCTTAACCATCGCGTAACCAGCATCCCCTGGTTCATCCCCTTTCTCCGCTTCTCTTCCGTTTTTCTTACCATCCTAACCCATCCTCGCCTTCCAGTATTCTCTTCGTTCGAGAAACAAAACAAGTCTAGAAATTATTACTGGTTTCGTACCATCCGCAATAACTGTGTGATATATTTCCTGATCCTTGGAAACCTGGAGCGGGCCTTCAGAGGGAGTCGCTGAACGAAATAGGGAGACGATACGTCTTCAACATATGAACAGGAAATAAAAAGAAGAGAAGAATTTTTTCATCTGTTACAAATACAAAATAACGATTTTGCATCAATTCTGCACGAAATTTTTCATACTGGAGTCAAATATTACAAATTTCATCCCCTTTTTAAATTTTCCTTAAAATTTTCGGATTCCTGGTAAAAGAATCTAAAAGTACGCGAGGATCGAAGAGGGGAGTAAAGTTGACAGAGTCCAGAAATTCGGCGAAGAGGTTGCTTCAGGTCCCGTGGGTGACGGAGGGAACGGATGAATCGAGAAAGAGAGGGAGTTTATCTGAATCACGGTTCGTCGAGCTAACGAGCACGCGGGTAAAAGCAGAGCTTCATCCCCTTGCAAGCTAACTCGCAAACGATCGCGTTTCGATTGTTTTAGTGAGGTCATTTTTTCCCATCGAATAGTTTGCGCGCTGGCCTTATACTAACCGATAAGCCGTTATACCGTACCGATATTCGAGCAAAGCTCTTCTCTTCTCGTCTCTTCTCTTCCTCTGCGAATTTCGAACTGTGCAGATGAAGATAGGTATAACAGGTAACTCACCCTAATTCTCTACCAGCGACATTTATTAGTTAGATATATATCGTCCGTTATGGTCTCCATATGGATCCCCCTTTTCCGTTGAATGAGCTTAACATGAAAAAAAATCAGGAAACCGGTTGACCTGTGGGTCAACCCGAAAACTTCCCGTTGTGTTAAATACGTTACAATTAATTGATACTATTCTGTTTATAATAAATTAAAGAAGGTTATAAGTATAATTAGTTTTCCCTGTATAAATCTTTTTTTCTTCAATTTCTATTCTTCGAATAACTTTGAAACTACTCGACCGATCGATTCCAAAATCTAATCAGATCTAAGTCTTGATAAACCTTTTCGATCGCCGCAACAATCATTCAAATCGGTTAATTCGTTCCAAAGGTATCGTACGACAAAAAGAGAAATTTTTATCGTGCAATATCTTTTAAACCAATCGTTCGATTTTGATGAATCTTACGGTGATCGAAAGGGCTATCCAAGACCTGAGTCTGATTAAGTTTTGAAACTAATCGCACGAACAGTTTAGGAGTTATGCGCTAAAAACATGAAAAAACATTGATTTCCAATTTTTATTTCTCAAATAACTTTGAAACTACTCGACCGATCGACTCGAAAATCTAATCAGATCTAAGTCTTGATAAACCCTTTCGATCGTCATAAGAACCATTCCAATCGGCCGATTCGTTCTAAAGATATCGTACGACAAAAATTTGTTGACACACACACACATACGGACGTCCATCCAAAAATAGTCAGAATAGTTTCTTCGGACCCCTAAACGTCGAGATCTGATGAAAACTCGATTTTCGAAAATCGGACCGAAACCAATAACTTCCCTTTTTTTTATGAAAATTTTCAATTTTCATTGCGGGAAGTTAAAAGAACCTTCAACTTTAATACATTTTCCGTCTTTCCGATGTGAACGGTATATACATATACACGATGTTAAATCGTAGCTAATACCACCATTGATGAAGAATGGTGAATCGCTACGTGTTTAAAGGTTGAATTTCTTGCGATTAGGAGCAGAAGCAAACAGCTAGTTATCGCGTCGAGGATCGCGACCAATTTGTAATTGTACCCATTACTGTGCTTCAGGTAATGGTTGAATAAAAACTAAAAGTTAGCATCTCCCTCCCTCTCTCTCTCTCTCTCTCTCTCTCTCTCTCTGTCTTCCTTCCAGGGTTTGGATTTCCTTTTTACATTCGCGAGGAGTTAATGTGGTATGTATGTATTTGTACTCCTTTGAGCTGTCCGTCTAGCGATTCTTTACGCCAACGAAATGGGAATCGAGGTAAGAATAATGGCGTAAAAATGTATAGTCTGTACACGATATATATATATATATTTGAAATCTAGAAAAACCCCAACGTGAATTGAAGCGTCAAGTCTTAGGAGTTCATGTCATGTGTGTACGTTGGTCAAGTCGTATTATATTATGTGACAAAACGACGACGGTTACCGTCGTCAAACTATTATAACAAACCCAACGAACTTACTAAATTAGAAAAGAATTCCGGGGCTTTGAAGGTCTTCGACTGCAAGAGTCGGCGAGCTGTAAGCAAAGGAGATACTACTCCAGGATGAGGTGATTACTGATTCCCGGACCGAGTCGAATGCATAAAACGCAATAGAATCATCGCTCATCATACGTCAAACGTTGGATCTTAAGGTACACATGTGCATGCATTGTGCATGTGTACTAAGGTAGGTCGTAGCTTGAGGCTGCCAAAGCCGATTTACATGTTATCTTATATGTTCCTGAGGGTAGGTGAAAAGGTAATTGGAAACAGGTGCTGCTGCAGCAGGATGGGTGAGCCTCGCGAGGCGTGACTGATTCTTAAGCGATGCTCCCGACGAAGATGGTGCTCCTATCCTTATACCTGCCTATACCTACCTACCTACCTTTCCTACCTACCCATGGATACGATGCGGTGGAACGAGGAAGGAGATGAGGTGCGAAGCGGACCCCCGCGGCGATCGCTCCTGGTTGCTGCTACCGCCGAGGTTGTGCGTCAGGTTGTGAAGCTTCCCGAACCAGACGGAGAACAGCTTCCGTTCTCCGTGTTGTAGATGATGGTATACTGTATACGAAGAGTTAAGGAAAGGTGGAAAGGCTTCTTCTTCATTTACTTCAAGACGTGGCGCTTTCTACATACGGGGGCCACCGACGAAGAAGAACAAGAAGAAGCAAGCTGCGAACGAGCATTAAGAGACAGACTCAGATTCCAAATTCCCGTATCTCTGGCTTCCATGAACCGAAATCTGTTTTCCAAAATGCAAAACCGAGATGGAAATGCGGACTAGAATTCAAGGGCAGGATTGTGCTTGGAATAGAATTACGATTTGCATATTGAAGTCAGAGTTCCGTATTTTAACGGACTTTTAAGATTCTAGATGGAAATTGAACATTTGGTAAAATGTAGTGAGACGCTAATCAGAATTATACTTCTTTCCGAAATAAAATTAAGAATAAAGGAATTGAGGTTTTAATGGATGAAACTAGGATTTCTGTTCAGATTTGGAAAACTAGTTTGTCTCAAAATAATATTCCTTTTTCAATTGAACCCAGTTTTATCGAATCCTATCGAGTAAAAGATCAACCAGTAGTGATTCGATTTCTCATTTCTTAGTCTCTGATTGTTCAAAAAAGAATCCTCAATCGTATAAACTGAGAAATTTTTGATACTACAAAGATTTTTCGAGTTCTTAACACTTTTTAAAATCGAAAGTCTTTATGTGGTTTATTTTTGAATTTTTGTTGGACAAAAATGAACCTGTTTAAATTGAGTTGTTAGTTCGTATCTTTTCCAGACAAATTGCGTGTATCAAAAACTGTGAAATCCAAACAGTCCGAAGGTTGAAAAAATTCTTTAACGAAGTTTCAAACTTGAAACAGATCATTATTAAGATTCTCGATCCTTTCAAAATGTTGCAAAAAGTCTTTACTTAAAGGACTTGTCGAAAACCGATCTAGCTTAGGATGGGAGTAAGGTGATAGGCCACGGCAATACGCGGATGGACAAACACCTGTAACCTGCTGCGTTTACGATGTCACGTGCCCCATTCCACGGGAGCAGAGGAAAGGGGGGATTGCAGAGAGAAAATAAAATAAGAAGAAGTTGGCTCGGGCGTGTCCGTGACGAACTGGCACGAGAACAGCTAGAACCATGAGAACCTCAAGTCAGAGCAAAAACGGTTGGGAGCGCGAGCTATAGGCGAAAAAAAAAGTTCTAGCTTCGTCGTTGTTTTCTTTTTTTTGGTTTTTTTATTTATTTATTTTATTTTATTTTTTTTTTTTGTTTTTTTTTTTTCGTTTTTATCGTCAAAAAGATAGCTGAGGCATTGAACAGGAAATCCGTAGCCGAAAAATTGCGTGGAATTCCCACTCCAATTATTATCAACATCTGATTCGATCGGATCTTGGATTGTAAATACGTTATGCACCGCATGTGGTCGTCAAGGTGTATTTGTGAAGATAGTCTTGTCACCGATCGATCCTGAACGACAATACCTTATATACTTCTGCACCGCTGGACTCACCCTTTTCTTTTAAAATGTTTTTTTTTTTTCTTTGTTTTTGGCGAAAAATGGGATTTTTACGCATTTCGATTATAAATCGGTTGGAAAAAGTACAGTGATTAATGTTTTTCTTTTTTTTTATCTATGGGGATTTTACGGTTAGACACGGCGGTTTACATGACTCTGCGAATCGAACCCTTCATACGGAAAAGGAAACCGCAGGGGTTCAACTTCGGAAAAGCTTTGAAATTGAAATTAATTATACCCCAAACCCAAACAGATTGAGACTCGCTCGATGTCTTGACTATAAAAAAAAAAAAAAATGTCAATTGATGAAAAAAAATTTATTGGTAATTATTCATTTTTTTGGAAATACATATATAGGTAAATCGATTCAAGACTGAGAAACGTGACAATCAAGTGAAGGAAAAAAAAAGACAACAACTCATTATAATCTTAGGGTAGAAAATAATTTTAAGAATTTCTACCAAATTCTTAGGGAAATTAGATAAGTTTACGAAGTATTTTTTTATTTTTTATTTTTTAGTTTGATAGATAAAAGCAAAAAAATTTTCCGAATTTTTAAATTTCACTAAAAATTCGTTGTAGTAAGAATTTTAATCAGAGAAAATAAAAATGAAAAAATGTTTCTGATCGCTAATATGAATTAGTATGCTTTACTTGCTGATCTTTATTAACAGCAATGCCAATAATTTTCGAAAAGAATTAAAAGATTCTGGTAAAGAAAGACAGTAATTAAAGTTCTAAAAAGAATCCTCAGGGAAAATTGAGAGTCGAACGAACCGTATGACCTTTTTAATTGATCATCTCATGTGTGACACATAGATAAATGCGTGTCTGTCAACGCATGGCTTCTTCCACTTTTTCTCATACTTATATTAAAAGAAACTATCAAATTCCGTTATTAGATGAGTATATTTAGGTTTATCGTAACTAAAATCTTGTGATAATAATAAAAATGAAACGTGACTCAAAATGTCAAACCTACTTAATACGGTGTCAATAATTCACTGTTTGTCATTATGGCAATGGTGGTTTGTCGTGCTAGGGAACATTTAGCAGCCCGTATAAGAACGCCAGACGCGTGCCATGGCCCTGCTGTGATGGCCATGTGGTCATGTGGTTTTCTAATAATTATATACCAACAACCACTATCATTTTACCCCTCTATTATATTAACGTTAAATATTTATTAGCATCAACCACCGATACTTGAACCCACACTGAGATATATATATACGTGTCTGAATTATCAGCACCAGTTCTCCCTGTTTAACTTAAACACGCGATGGGAGTTACTTTCACAGTCCATTCATCCGGAGATGAAAAAATCAAATTTGTAATTGATATATTTTTTAGTTTTTATCACCTACGGTGATATAAGAAAATTATTGGTTTCGATCGAAAAGTGATTTTTGCCAATTTTAACGAATCTTCACGTTTTCGACTCTCTAGAATCCGAAAAACAGGTTTTTAGAAAGATGTCGGTCTGTCTGTCGGCCTGTTCGACAAAACTCGCGCGGTGATCTCGGAAACGGCTCGATGAAAAAATCTGAAATTCACAGGACTTTACAACCAAATGATGGTCATGAAAAATTGTCATGTCTCGTTTAATTTGAACTTCCGGTTCTACCGGAAATGAATCGATTTTCGCTGTTTTACTGACAAACCTATGCTTTTTTCTCTGTATTACCTTTCTAAATGAAAGAATATATTCTTCCGAGTTGAGAATTTCATATATATAGGGCATTCCTTGCCAATGATACCAAAAAAATTGTAAATATACCCAGATCGAATTAGAATGAATACACTGTATAAAATTGTTGCTTGTCAATATATAGGGCGACCCTTGCCAATGACAAGAAAAAATTGTAAGTATACCCAGATCGAATTGGGATTAAACGCACTGTATGAAATTATTGTTCGTCAATATATAGGGCATTTTTCTTATGTGAAATTTACAATTTTGATCTTTTTTTTCGGTTTTTCATTACATTTTTATAATTTTTCTTCCCCTGACAAACCCGTCCTTTATTTTTTTTACTTTTTGATGAAAAGTACTCCGAAAAACTGTTTTTCCAACTTGTTATTTTTGATTCACGGAGACTAAAAATTTTCGTAAAATAATAAATTATCAACAATTTCTTTACCCTAAATAATGATTTCTTATGTTTATTCTATCAAAAATTCTTTGTATGTATGTACCTGTTCGCTTAACCGTATCCATGTGAATATACCTACCCTATCCACGTATCTTATCTGAGGGCAAAGACTTGTTCGAGCGAAGAAAACTATGATAAATGGTACAGCAGTAGCTGGTAGCCTGTATAGAACGATGGAGCGCAGACTCGTCGACACCGAATAAAAACTGTTCTGTTACAGCTCAGGGGAGGGGGCGTAAATTCTTAAATCTCGTTACGTCACTTTTACTTGACTTACCTATACGTAAGGTTGACAACTTTTTACGGGATTATCTTGATTTCAGGAATTACGCTGCAGAAGGAACGGCACGAGAGAAAATAAGAAAATAAAAGTAAAAGTATAATAAAATAAGAAAAAAAAAAAAAAAAAAAAAGAGAAATGTAGGAAAAAACCGACCATCGCGGTCATGTCCGTCATATTATATCAGGCCTTGAACCTTATAATCCCGAGACCATGAGCAGACCGGAAGTTACCAACAAACAGTCATCACCCCAGCGACAGGACGCGAGGTGTTTGGCCGGGAACAACCCTAATGTAATGCTGTTTACCTAGAGTATTGCGTTATGTGTTCTTACGCGAAACTTGACACTCTTTGAAAACCTGGTGCTGTACGGTTCTCTACAAAAAAGGCGATTCCACATTTACTTGTTTTACAAGAACCGAGCCGAGACCAGTTTCAGTAATTTTCACTAATTCGAAGATATACCCAAAAACGAAAATTTGCTCTATCAGAATCCTGAAAATAATTTTCTATTCAACCCAGCGAATTTTTTTCAACCTTCGTAAACTCAAATTCTTATTTTCTTATCTCATTGCTAAAGATAAGATGCTGAGCGGTGTTAAGACTTGATGTAAAATTTAATCCTGTTTGAATCTTAGCGTTTTGTTTCTTTTTTTTGTTCACGTTCTAAATGCCGCGATGGTTAATGTTTAATTTTATGTATGGTATATAAAAATTTACCGTAAATAATGTTCGAGAGTTTGTATACCGTGTGTACAGGATAAGAAAAGGCCACGAGTTGAACGAAGTTAAATGTGAGTAGATATTATACCTATGTTAGTTTTTCTTTTCTGTTTTTTCTGTTTTTTTTTTTTTTTTTTTTATAGCGGGCATAAATATATAACCGCGTTATTTCTTCAACATTTATTAATCCACCATTATAAATGAAGATTTAATTATAATTAACTGAACGGGTAAAGTACTTTTGAAATATATAAGTATAAGCATATTATATAATTTGCATTGCAAATATACCTATACGGCAAAACTAATTCAAGTTATATATTTCTTGATATTAGTTGAATATTCAGTCTCTTATTCATACACGTTCCAATTACTACGAGTTGAGAAAACTCTACTAATTAACTTATCTTCACGCGCCCGCTGTGCGTAAACCGATACCCAACGCGTGCGTAACTCATCACTTACCTACCACCGGGACATGCAAATACCTCATTACGCACGCGAGTCTTGATTCTATAAAACCATCACAGAAACACCATAGACTTGAAAAAAAAAAGCAACGACTTTGATCCAATTTTTCGAGAACTTCGAGGTACTAATGTCATTTGTTAATGGAATTTTGTCCAACTTATTTTATTAAGTAATTATACGTTTTGAGGGATTATTCTGGTTTAGACGCTCAAAAAAAGACTTTAGATATTGATATTGATATAAGGTTTATTCAGCTCGACAAATACACTTTAGAAAAACGTAAAAACCATCTTCATTCATTTTTTTAACACTTTTTATATACATAAACAACGGGTGAACGGAAATCTTCAAAACCGGCGGCGGCGGTGATTTCTCCGAAACCACTAAACCGATTTTCATGAAATTTCAACCACATATTTTACACAGTAATAGCTTCAGTGCATCCTACAACTAAATCAAAATTTTGAGTTTTACTATATTTTTGGGGCCAAAAACAGTGAAAAAAAACCTTATTTTTTTCTTTTTTTCTTTAAATGTCCGCCATTTTGTTATTTGTCAATAAATATTAATTTCCATAGAATGCGCTAGAGCACTTGATATACTGAACCTAAATATTTTTAGTTTTTTTGTTTTAAATGAGCCGTTATCAAGTTATCAACGCCGCCAGCGACGTACCAACTTTTTGAGGAGTTCCGTTCACTCGTTGTTTATGTATATAAAAAGTGTAAAAACAAAAATAAATACAGATGTTTTTTATGTTTTTCTAAAGTGTATTTTTTGAGCTGAATAAACCTTATATCAATATCTATGATAGTATGTTCGTAAAAAAATCATAAAAATAGTCCCTTTTTCGAGCGTCTAAACCAGAATAATCCCTTAAGTAATCAGTGAAATCCATGAACTTACCTTCTGCTTTGTATATCGTGTCTTCGTCCCCGTGAAACGTCTGTAAGTTTTTGGGATTGGGCATAAATGGGAGAAGGAAATTTTCTTTATTCAAATTATTGATGGCATGATTTACCTATCTTAGTACATTAAATTTCGAAAGAATTTCAGAGTCGAAATTTCGAAGACTTAAGATAGGGAAAACTAGATTTTCAATTATTCAAGTGAAGCTAAGTTAGTTTCATGGGTGCGTAGTATACTAAAACTGATAAAAACTCTGGCCTAAATGACCGACGTACAAAAATAATGAAGATAATAACAACAATAATCCTTAAAAAATAAAGAAAAAGAAAAAAAAAGGAAAGAAAATAAGAGAAAAAAAAAATCTTGAGTGACCCTGGCCACTCACTCGTTCACTAAAAATTAGATTCTAAACTATTTTAATCACGACTGACAATAGATTCGACACGGATCTGTAGGGCAGACGAGTTCCAGTCCCTCGACGACTACCATAGCCACGTCTCACCTCTGCACCATTTCCTTAAATTAATGACAGAGATGACCGTCCTTACTTTTCTTATTACAGAAATCTTCATCTTAGTTAATCTGTAAGCAGAAATGATGCAGTTTAGATCATAAAATCTATGTAGTAAAGTTAGATTTTAAATATAGAAAATTTAGTTTTAAAACAAGTCTACGACTGTGATAGAAAAACATCATCACAGAACGTTTACCTGGATATTGAGAGAAGTTTCGAAGTATCTTAGCTCGGTTTCTGGGAAGGCCTTAGCACCTCTTCTTATTTCGTAAATTTTTTGGCTAGGTAACTGTGGCACGTGGTGATCAGTGACGAGGCGTGAGGGTTAGCTGTGTCTCATTTGTGGGAATCGGACGTATTGAAATACCGATAAATTCGTTTTGGTATCGGCGTTCACCGGTTCACCGACTTCCTCGTCGCGGTTCAAGTTCACCCCGTTCGGATTGTCAACTGAAAAATAAAGAGACAAAAAATGATTAATTAAAGACCCGATCACGTCCGAAGTAAGTAGATATTGAAAATATATATAAATACAACATGATCTCGTGGTGATCAGACTGTAGGGATTCAGACGCGTGTGTATATCACAGGGTAGACAGATCCGCGAGGGCAGATAGTAATCTCTTGCAATTCGTCGTGATCTCGATGCGAGACGTAGGTAGGTAGGTACCTGGGAGCATCACGGGATGAACAAGGGCCGACTACGTTACTACAGACGTTGCAAATTGACTCGACGCTCACCAAAGACGCTGATTAATTATTTCACGTCAATTGTCAATAACGATACGTCGGTTATTCGGAATCGAATTGGAATCGTGACTAGGTAAGAGAACAACGTTTCTCTCTCTATCGGTTTGACCAGCATAAAACTTATGTGTACCACGTTCTGCACTCTAAGTCCACGTATGACGTTGAAGAACGTGATTGAATAGAAATGCGTGAATACCAAATGGCGTCGCATTATAATCGTGTGAGAAAATTAAGAATTTTGAATGAAATTGGCAATAAGGTGATAAAGGATAGAGTGCATGTGATAAATGTTCGAAAAAGCTTGGTTTGAGACGGACAATAAACTTTGGGGACAGGAACTTTGAGGCTAAAGATGTCGAGGCTGGATGGGAAGCATGTCGAGTCGATTAACATGCGCAGGTCTCGTCGTCTCGCATCACTGAATCTCGAGGCTTGGCTCGTGTCTGCATAGTCATCCTCCAGGATTCGATGCATCACTGATTCAACTTTAGTCCATTAACATCGAGAATAACGAAATGTAAAGATTGATAGGAAAACGGTGATGATCGGTAGTTGGATTTCATTATTTTTGGATAATATTATTCCAAGTTTTTTTTCTGTTGTAGGAACTTTATTAGCAAATGCCAATGCCCTAGGTGATGGAAATTTTGTATTTGACATTTGGCGCGGCTACTATTCTTCAGTAGTTTTCTACGCTGGACCACCCTGCTTCATGACGGTGGTCCTCCGGCCCGTAGCCGAACCTTTAACACGCGCGTAACACACCTAGGACGTGGTTCTTTCGTTCTCCTGTCACGGCGCATCCAAGGAATTAATCACGCCCTCGCGAGGTGCGGAGAACGAGGACGCTGAACGCGAACGCGGACGTGGATGTGAATGTGGATGTTGAGGTGGACGTAGACGGGGAAGTGGACGGGGGTAAGGGGGGACCTTTTCAACCATGTTTTTATCCACGACCCATCGCCGACGCTAATCCCAAATGATTGCTTACCTAGACCCGTATACCGTATACGGTATACTCGTTCCCCGCCTGCCTACAAGCTACTACAACATACTTTTTTTTATCGGCTTCAACAATACCAGCACGAGCACAGGGCATCCCCGTGCTGCGTTCTCGTTATTTTCTAACCAATTCTCAGTACCAGGGATTCCTGCCTCGGGACAGCTCGACTCCCTGTGGTTTTATTCACCTCTTTTACTTTACTTTATTCTAAGTTTTTTCTTTTTTTTTTTTTTTCCTTTTTTTTTTCATAAAAATAAAAATACAGAGATGAATTATATAGTACGGCAGGAAATTGTCCAAGTAATTGGTCATTACGACAGCGAGCTGATATCAATTACTGATATATTTTTCAAACTTGGAAATATTTGATATACCATATGGAAGTATAAGGAGTTTAAAGAATACCTGAAAACAAGATTTTTCAATTTATGTGAATACTGTCAAGTATGTGAAGGATATATTCGTGAGTCAAAAATTATAGACTCAATTTTTTTCCGAATTTTGATATTCTGAACTTTAACATTTTTGAAAATCTAAAACCGTCTTGAATGAATTTATAATTCTGACCGTTCGAAACTTTCAAAATTCGGAACTTCAATTACCTAACCCTAATTTTTTAAATGAAACTTCTTTTTGCAGGGTACCGAAAATTTTCAAGTGCAACGAAAAGTGTAAGATTGACATATGCCTGTATAATGTAAGTAACATGTAAGTCTTGAGTCCTAAGTCCTAAATCCCAAGTCTCGAGTCCTGGGTTCTGGGTCCTGGGTCCTGCGTCTTGAATCTTGAGTCTTGAGTCTTGGGTCCTGGATCTTGGGTCTTGGGTCTTGGGTTTTGAATCTTGAGTCTTGAGTCTTGAGTCTTGAGTCTTGGATCTTGGGTCTTGGATCTTGGGTTTTGAGTCTTGAGTCTTGAGTCTTGGGTCTTAGGTTTTGAGTCTTGAGTCTTGAGTCTTGGATCTTGGGTCTTAGGTCTTGGATCTTCGATCTTGGGTCTTGGGTCTTGGGTCTCGAGTCTTGAGTCTTGAGTCTTGAATCTTGAGTCTTGAGTCTTGAGTCTTAGGTCTTGGATCTTGGATCTTGGATCTTGGGTCTTGGGTCTTGGGTTTTGAGTCTTGAGTCTTGAGTCTTGGATCTTGGGTCTTAGGTCTTGGATCTTCGATCTTGGGTCTTGGGTCTTGGGTCTCGAGTCTTGAGTCTTGAGTCTTGAATCTTGAGTCTTGAGTCTTGAGTCTTAAGTCTTGAGTCTTGAGTCTTGAGTCTTGAGTCTTGAGTCCTGGGTCTTGGATCTTGGGTCTTGGGTCTTGGGTCTTGAGTCTTGAGTGATAAGTTTCACTTCTATCGTGTGTAATACGCTACACGCATACTTTTTTTTTAATCAGAAAATCAAACTTCTAAATTGATAAAGATATGGCAATTTTTATCTGGATGTGAAATTCCATAATTTTCTGATTATTTAATCCCATCATTTCTGATGACACACGTTCCATCTTCCTCTGGACCTTTTTTTCGGAAACTAGTTATACAAATTTTCCAAAATTATAAAAAATCATTGTTTGACTAAATCCAAAAACTAAGTGAAAAATAAACGAAATTGAAAAAAAAAAAGAGATCAATAATAGGATGAAAGATACATACATAGGTGAAGAAAATGTGAAATTGTAAATTGTGCATGGGAGAATGGGTCCCCGGACGATCATCGCGGTGGTGTGGTTTCGAGGGTTACTATTTGTGTCGAAAAACCGAAACCGAATTCGAGGATTTAAATGCGCAGTGAACCGCGAGGAAAAGGGCGAGGGTAGAAATTTGTTAGGACTACGGACTGTCGGACTATCACCCCCCGGTGAATATGAAGAAAGTCTTCTCCGAGTTTGCTCTACTCGTCCCCTAGATCTCAAACCCATATACCATACCCTATATTCACCTTCGCTGAGGTTAGGACTTCGCCGAAAAAAACTCGGTGCCAGGAATATAAAGCGGAATCACCCTCTTCCCGAAGAGCCCATCCCTTGACACCCTTACCCGGCTTTACGCTTATTCCCATATTTATTCCTTTTGAATTTATCGCACTTTCACACTACGTTTATAGAATTCACAAACAGATTTCGGCGTTTTTGCGGGATAGGTATAATATTAGACTGGGCCAAAAAAATCGACTATTTTTTTTTTTCTTTTAAAGTATATTGAAAATATTGTTCGGGGTGACAAAAAAAAAAAAAATGATTGTAAGAATTTGAGTCCTTAATATTAATATTAAGAGGTTTATCATCGTAATTTTAGATTTTTTTTTCCTGAGCAGGTTTTTGTCTCAGAACTCCCAAACCATTGAGTTAAACAAAATTGACTCAGGGATATTTTTTGAAGGAAATTGAATCCTCTACAAAAAAGGTCAGATTAAAATTTTCCGTCAGATAAACCGTTTCCTTACAATCATGCCTTAAAAATTGGTATAGTTTTACAATTTGATCTTTCAACTTTGGAATTTTGTAATTCATGTAATAATCAGTATCCGGAAAAAACCGATAGATATTCTTATGGAAAATCAAACGCTCTACAAAAAAAGTCTCCTAACATTTTTGGCTAAATTCACTCTATCAAAAGTTATTCAAGGTTAAAGAAAAAACCGCTCAGGAAAAAAAATCTAAAATTGCGATGATAGACCTCTTAATATTAATATTAAGGACTCAAATTCTCACAATAATTTTTGTTTTGTCACCCCAAATAATATTTTCGAAATGCTTAAAAAAAAACAAAAAAAAATGGTCGATTTTTTTGGCCCAGTCTAAGGTATATAGGCATACATTAAAAAAATTCATCTCAAGAGTCATTTTTCATTTATTTCTATGATTTTCAAAAATTTGGAGATTCGTTTTTCCTCCCTTGATAAATCGAGACGATTTTCGAGTATACTTAATCACCGTTTCTGAATTTCTTGGAACAATGATGACGAAAATATTGGAATAATTATGAGGGGAAAAAAAAAAAAAAATAAAAAAATGACCACTGTCATTTTCCCGTAGATTTCCTAGAGCGAGCCTATATATAGTGATAGAAGCTGATATCGAGCCCGGCGTAACCACCTCGTGTTAATTAATGGATGGTCTACCTGTACCAATCTGGGCTTATTTCCCAGTTGAATGAATTCGACGCGGTCCTTGGCGTGAGAAACTGAATCCCCCCCCTCCCACCGCTACAAGTAGCCCGGAGGCTTTTACTGTAGTGGCCCCGAGTAGGTACAAAGTTAACGAAATTAAAATACATTTAAATCCATTCCCAATTCCGTTTGACAGTGATCGTTAATTGACTTCCTTTTTTTGATCGAGACCAAAACCAGCCTAATACCTTTAAGGGAATCAGTTACTGATCCTCCGGGCGACGACGTCCGTGGAATTACCGCGTCACGCCTACCAGACAAGAGGCGGTCACGCTGCGGACACGAGGCTTAAAAATAAGAACAGGACACTGATCCTGGTAGAAAATAGTCAAGTCGTTACCCGGGAGTTTATATAAATTTTTGAAAAATTTTTCTACCTTTTGTTAATCTTCTTTTTTTTTTTTTTTTATTTTTCTTAATTCCTATAAATTTGATTATTTATAGTTCGTTCCCGATTCATCGCATGGTCAGAGAATTTTCCGTTCCTTTAGGGAGGGTTGAGGGTTGACTACGTTGTTAGATATAGCCGCGCATAGAATCACGCTTTGGAAATAAATATCTCAACCGGGACGCTCGGTATCCCGTAGGACTTTCGCTCATCCCACGGGAAGATATTATTTATAGGAGTTGGTACGGCGTGCCGTGCATAGACAGCACCTTTTTCCTCTAGCAGACGAATGGCTCCATGCTCCATTCTCGCGGTTATACTATATACTTTATACATATAGGTATATATGTGCAAACGTTAAGATAGCAGGACCTATTTCTTAATATCACAATGCGTCGACCAGATGTATAGTTCTATATATATTTGTCTTTGTGTCAAATCCTTGTACGCACCTGTGACAAAATCCAAAAATCCTTTGGGATGGATCCTCGTATAAGTATCCCGTGAGGTTGTGAGAAAAAAAGACACAGGATGCAGGCAACCCAATAGTCAAATTCCCGAAGATTTACGAAGTCATTGGATTCGCAAATGATAACACGGGACGGGAATTCCCACCATGTGGATGAAATGAGAAATACTATGACTTCGGAAATCTTCGGGAATTTGACTATTGGGTTGTCTGCATCCTGTGTTTCCTTTCCTCATAACCTTACGGTATTGGGACTATTCTGCAGATTCTCATGTGCATGTGGTCAAGAGTTTGTGAGGTGCTGGGTCAAAGTCCGGAATTTCAAGTGTTCCGAAAAAGTGTATATTTTGAATTTTGATATCATTAAATCATAATTTTTGGAAAAGGAATTTTCCCGGAAGTCTGCATTAAAAATCTTTAAATCAAAAAACCCCAGAGATTCAAAATTCCGAAAGCTAATCTCGATTAAATTTTCGGATTCTTGAGACTCTGGAGTTTTGGATATTCGAGTTTTTAGTTATCTGCATTCCCAATGTTAATATTCCGAACTAATTATTAACGTGTCTAAAAATTCGAAATCGTTTCAAATGAATTCGAAATTTTGACCGTTTCGAACTTTTAAAATTCGAAACTTGAACCTGGTCCCATTCGAAATGATTAATAACCAAGCCAATTATGTTTCAACTCACAGAAAGTATATTAACAAATTATAACACCTTTAATACGGATACATTCTCTTAATTTCATTTTCCATTTTTCTATCGGCAAATATTGCAAATGCAGCAAGTCCCCGGTTCACAATTCGATTTAGTACTGTTACAAGCTCCACCTTTTGCTAAAAAATAGAAAGAAAAAAAGTCAAGTTAAATCACTTGAATCAATAATTACATTATTCATAATGAACAAACGATCGAGGAATAAGTGCGAATAGTTGAGGATGAGAAAGTAAGACTGGACTAATCAGTGATGATTTTCATTCTATCCACATTGCTCTTTTTCTGTAACTTATTAATTTTTGGTTGCAGAAATATTACCCTTATCTTGTTCTGTTCTTTTTTATTATTGAGAACTACTTACGAATTGGTACGCAGATATTACAGCATCCACAATAACCTGGCACTATAGTCCCATTGCAATCTTCTGGGGATGCATTCGCACAACGAACTCGTGAACAATAATCCATGCAATTTTCATCTTTCGAAATAACTACCGCAAAAAATACGATAGCTAATCCACAGACTACGAGAGACTTCATAGTTGATCTGTAACACGATGTAAGGATTGATATAATGCAAGGATATACCTAGAATTGGTTCGAATTTGGTGAACATATGTTTAAATATGAATATTAGTAATAACGAGGAGATATCATCACTGGTTGAAAAAATTTTGTAGTAAAAATAAGTAAATAAAAAGCGTATAAAATTATTGGAATATGATCATAATGAACTTACATTGTTTGATGAATTTCGAGTAAGAACTGACGATACGTGGCTTTGGCAGGCAGACTTTGAATTTATACTGAGTCTCAATGTCACATATTTCCATATTTAAACAAGTGGTAGTTATTTTAAGATATGTAGAAATTTACACTAAAATGCAGTTTATCATCGTTATTTATATTTCGCAATGTTTTTTCAACATATACTGTAAATATGTACATTGACAAAAAAAAAAAAATTTAAATAAGTATTTCAACTATCTTTCAAAAAAGGTGAAAGAATGACCGAAATTTTTCTCATTGCTGACGTTCTAGAAAGTATGCGAATCCTAATCATTTTACGTCGAGGGAAATTGTTTCGAGTACTTTTTCGGTGAATATTTTAAAAGCAATGAAAAATTTGTTAGGACCTTCGAAGAAAATTAATTCTATATGTATATGATAACGTTTCCTACTTTTGAGGTGGGTTTTTGATGCGAATTTGTACCAACAATGTAATGAGCATCGTACACTCGGTAGGTAGTCATGATGAAACTTTATTTCATACAGAAATTACATAGGATTTGAAATTTGAATATATTGTGTACTAAGGGCGTAAAGTGGGCTTTTTTAGACCGAGTGTGGAGACGAGCTAGCACGAGCCGAAGTCGAATCCTGCAACCACACGAGGTTAAAAAGCCCGCTTAGCTCTTAGTACACACCATATTTTTTGTAACGCATGTATAGATTTTTGCGATTTTTTGATATTAAGCCGGTCTGATATGACCGTTTTCTGAAACGGCCACTACGTATTTATTAGATTTCATCTCAATTATTGATAATTTTCTTGAAAATATTGAAAAATATTTCAGCGTTTTTAATTTTTTTTTTTTTTTTTTTTTGCCCGTCGATCTGAAACGGTCACTTTAGGCCCGCTTGATAGGTCAAAAAAACTCGAAAATCGTGCATGTGTTACAAAAAATCGATTTATGTAATATTATCATGTCAATAGATGGTCAATAGTTTATCATGATTAAAAACTTGTCTTTTCTCTCAATCACTATTGTTTTATCGTCAACCGGTTTCGAAGTTATGTCTATGTGAAGTCCTATACTGTCTTCTATTCTGGTAGATCGATCCTACCCTAAAAGACAAACTGACAGGTTTTAAATCCGCTGCAAATCTGTCTAAAGGAGCACTCTGAATCCTTGGTACAGACTGAAAAATGAAAATAATTTACATCAAGTCAAAAATACGTAATATATTGAGTCAGGGATGTGAACAGATCCGAAGCAACTGTGCATATTGAATTAAGGCGCCACAGAAGTGGCATTCGATAACGTCAGAAGCGAGAAATTTACATCGTCAAATGCAGTTCAAACGCGGACGTAAATTTGAAGTAAATAATTTTCATATTGGAATTTAAGTTAATAGACTGTAGGGTGCTTACCCTATCATTTCCAACAAAAACTACCCGATATGATTATGTTTATTACGAATAATGAAAATCGCATCTCGCTATCGTGCACTGCAGACAAAATCCATCATGGTGGCATATTGGACTTGATTTTTTGTATTTTCACCGATTCTACGATATGAGAACGTACTTCATTCAAGTTAGCTGGGGCAAGTACCTTGTAAAAATTGCAAATCAATTTGTCATCGAAATTCCTTGTATTTGACGCCTTGATACGATACATATCGGTTGAAAATCTGTAAATTCACGCAAGTTCTGTGGCGCCTTAAGCCATTAGATGCTGGCCAGTCAGTTTGGGGGGTGCGTTCTATTGATATACAATTTAGTAAGCTGTTAATTTATTATACTAAAATGGATAATATTGTTTCTCTCACGTTGGCTACTTACACTTTGCGTCTGCAACAGCCATCGCCATATAGAGAACAGCTAACGCACAGACCAGATACTTCATGATTGACCTGTAATGCAGATGGTTACCGTGTATGCAAGTAGAGGGGGTGAAATTTAGTGGATACATATCCGAATGTTTCTAATTATCACAAACAATAATTAATCTGAGTATTCATATCTGACTCCAGTTCACCGTTTTTTTTTGTTTTTTTCTTTCGTTTTTCTTAAATTCACGGAAAGTTTTCAAACATTTTGCTCCGCATCCGAATCATTTTCAGATTGGTACCATGATGAAATCATTTCGTTTACAACGTTTTTCCAACATTTTGAAATATTTGGTTTAACAAGAATCATAAAGTTTGCTGGACGTTTAAAAGATTCGAAAAATTCGTCAATTATTCCCGACTCTGAAGAAATCATGAAAAAGTTACGCAACGCTGATTCTCAAACTACTTTTCACTGCGTTTCTGAAATATATTAATTTAGTTGATTTCAACTTCTGGTGTCAAAACTATTCGAATATCTTTTTCTTTTTTTCTTCATTGTCTAAAATGCTGAACAATTCATTTTTGGTGAACAAAATTTTCCAGTCCACCGTTTTTATTTATTTATTTTTTTATTTTAATTCACAGAAAATTTTCAAACACAACGCACAGACCAGATACTTCATGATTGACCTGTAATACAGATGGTTATCGTATTTGCAAGTGGGGGGGGGGGGAATTTCGTAGATGAATATCTAAATACTTCTAATTATGAGAAAGGATCATTACTGAATTGCAAATGAAGTGGTTGAAAGCTGACTTGTCTTAATTTAGAAAAAAAGAAAAAAACGAATTATATGAATATTGAAATCTGACTCCAGTTCACCATTTCTTTTTTTTTTTTCTTTTATTTTTTAAATTTACGGAAAGTTTTCAAACATTTATTTAATTGAAACATGTTTGTTCTAGAGTCAAAAATATTTGAATATTTTTTTCTTTTTCCATCATCTGAAATGCTAAACAATTCATTTTTGGTGATTCACATTTTCTAAGTACTCGACAATCCAATGAATCTATTGTGGCAACGATCTCAAAATGACTGTGGGGATAGAAAATGAATATTTTTGAGAACATTTTGAGAATTTTGATAACGAATGAACTATTCAAAATAATCCTAATATTCATAATTCAAAGACATTTGCATGAAAACAGTAAAGATATCATTTGCAGATGTTTTCGAGATGACATCTACTAACGCCCGAGAAAATTTTAACAATATTATAAATTGTGAGACACTATTGTAGTCGAATTGGCCAGGAATTGGAAAGGAATGCTCAGTGTATGATCAATGGAAATATGTTAAGAATGTAACTTACATCATTCTACGGATGAAGTATAAGCCTCGGAAGTAAGAAGGAAAAGATCGTTGTACGGATTTCGGACGACAATTGATCTGAGACGTATGTCTTGACCAGAGTTTATATTTTCACTAGACCCTGTGGTTTATCAATAGATTCGGTCGAGTCTTCCCCCCAAGTGCCTAAAGAACATTTAAAGAAAGATAAGTAAACGCGAGACGCTTCTGAGTCCCTTTGGCGAGGGGTTCAAATATTGCGTGACATTTATCTGCGGTCGGGAGGTGGGAGAGGGGAGTAAGTGAGTCGTATGTTACTCAACTTTTTTGAATATACTACGTAAGCTATGTTATACGGAATTTTCTAAACCCGGTGAAATATTACGTGCATTAATAGTTTTCAGACTCGTGTCAAGATATGCTGACGTTAATGAATGGTCAAGAGTTCGTCAACAGAATCTAAGATATCTTTGATGTTCTTCAGCAGTAGATTTAAGCTTTCCTAATGAGTGTTGCGAAATTATATGATACTCAATAGTCTTCAGATAATTAAAATATTATTTTCGAAATGGAATTGCATTTGGAATCATCAGACTTTGTTGTATGAACACAAAATACACATGGCGTCTGGTGTCATTGTGAAATATATCAAATTTATTAGGAACAGAGCCCATGACTACAAAAGTACGATTCCGAACTTCAATTACATTTCCTTCAAAGGGCCCGTTTAAAAATTTGGAGAAAGTCTCAAAAATTGTTTCAATCCTTCATTTTCGTCTTCCTGAAAGGAAATTATGTGATGGCGATGGGTTACGAGCAAATGTTTGTTGAAAAGATCCTCAGTGGACGTTGAAAACCGAATAATGTCTTTATTTCGAAGATTTGTTCAATATTTATAAATTATTGGCACAAATGTGAGAGATGACAGGGTGGTCCTTGATACTCATGTGAAGCAATTTCAATCGCGACGTCTCTTCATTCAGTTTGAAATAAATAATGAAAAAAATTTTCCAAGATTTCAAAGCTCCATCTCTATGAGAAGACATAAACTGTTTCGGTCGTCTCAATATGTGCGATACACACGACACACATGACTGAGAGGCAAAACACGCGAAATGGCCCACTTTATCGGTTGAATTCTTGCAATCATACGCTAATTATATGGTATCTTCAGGGATTCCGAAGAACATGTTTGGAGTACTTGTCAAAGTTGGAAGCTGAAAATTTCGTAAAGCCACGCTTCAGTTTGAAAATCATTGACTTTCACCGATTTGTATTTGCGAATGATTCTGTCCCAGTAGCACAAGAAACATCAAATTATTCAACCCATGTGTTTGAAAAGATTTTTTCCATACCTTGACGTAGAAATATATCAATTACATTTGGAATACAGAACACGATCGCGAAAATACGATTCCGAAACTTCGATTACAATTTCTTCAAATTTGGGCCGGGTTAAGAATTCTTGAAACATTCACAAAAATTGTTGCAATCCTTCATCTTTGTTCCCCTGAAAAAAAAACTGTGCGATGGCGATGGGACGTTGGAATCTCGTTCCTATCTCGACATATGCTATACCAAGGAGTCCACTGATTGCCCTAGAGTGCAAAGTGGACATGGACTTGATACTTTATCCGTATGTGGTACGAGCATCCGGCCGAACCCTGATGTTTAGTCAATGGGGAAAACCGAAGACGTAATCATTTGGGGCGAGATCATCGGGCCCAATGAGACAGACGAGGCACTCGACGCTTTGAGCTCTGGAGTAGGGTGGATGTGCATTTGATCTGGAGACCGAGTAAAATATGATAATGTTGGACCTGGATTGACTGAAATTATTTTTTATTGCATTGATTTGATATATTTATGTATAAATTCAGGTATAAATAATATCTCTAATTAAATAGAATTCTTTTCAAAAATCGGTAAGTAAATAAACCGAAAGATACGCAGCATCCGAGACCCTTGAAAATATCTTTAACATACGTTAGCAATGAATGTGTCTTGGTAAAAGCATCTAGTTACATTATTCTCTAACTTAACATGCCTTTCATTTAAACAGTTCTAAAGTTTAAATTTTTCTGTGGAAAAGATAATCACCTTCTTGTTTAGAAAAAAAAAAAAAGACTTTACCTGGTAGTTGCATAAACCAACTTCTTCTACGGCGGAAGAAAAAGTTTGAATAGAATTTTTTACGAGGGGCTATTCACTGCCAAATCTCGTGACACAGTGATTGCTGATTTCACGTGATTTCAGGATGATTTCAATGATTTCTTGAAGTCGTTGATTTCATGTGATATCATGGGAATTTTCAAGTGATTTCACGATTTCAAATGATTTCCGTTAAATTTCAGGTGATTTCAAGTAATTTCAACTTTTTGATTTGAGAAAATTGCGTGTCTGTTATTTATCATTTCTCTCATACGTCCAAAAAATTTTCTTTCCATCTATATACCTTTTCTATTCATTCACTGATTTCATAATTCCACCGATTGCATGTGATTTCCTTCGAAATCATCTGAAATCAATAAATCTCAGGATTTCATTGATTTCACTCGACTTCGAATGATTTCATGGGATTTCATGTGATTTCAAGCCTGATTTCATTCCAGAGTGACACAGTGATTTCAGAAGTGAATAGCCCCTCGATTTTTTACTAAGTTGTAAATAAGTTTAGTTAAAAATTGGTCAAAATTAAGCCGGATATATCAAGTGACGCAAAATTTTCTCACTTATTTAATTCACCTTATCACTTTAATTGGGTCTTTATCTGAGGTCAAACAGATAATTTTTTTTTTTTTTATTATTAATTTTTTTTTTTTTCAAGACTGTGTACAAAGAAGTTGTTTTTTTATTTCATCCGAATAGAAAGACCAAGAGAACGTCAACATATCTTGATACGTGTCTGAAAAATATCAATGTACCTACGTAATATTTCAAGTTGGGATTCGCAAATTCCGTAAAACATAGCTTACATAGTATATTCAAAAAGTTGAGTAATAGACGACTAATACCCCCCGCCGACCCCTTCCTGCCCTCACCATCCACAGATAAATGTCACGCAATATTTGAACCCCTCTCCAAACGGACGCAGGAGCGTCTCGCGCTTGCTTATCTTTCTTCAAATGTTCTTGATGCACTTGGGGGGGCGACACCGCCGAATCTATTGATAAGTTAGAGGGTCGAGTACAAATATAAACTCCGGTCAAGACTGTACACGTCTCAGATCAATTGCCGCTCGAAATCCGTACAACGATCTTCTCCTTCTTGCTCCTGAGGCTCATACTTCATTAGTAGGATGATGTTAGTTACATTTTTGACATATTTCTATCAATCATACACTCGGCATTCCTTGTCAACTCGACCAAGGTAGTGCCTCACAATTTTTAACCCCCCAAAAAGCACCTCTTGTGAAAAAACCTTTCGCCAAGTACATTAATGTAGTATTTCCCATAAAAATGGTTATTACGTGTTATACATATTATAGACTAGATCCCAAAAAAATAGTGTTGCGGCCATTCAATCTACAAAAGTATTGAAATCAATGGACATTGCCAAGTACAAATAAATATTACCAAACAAAATTGGAGGTAGTGGTACTTGGCGGGCATTTTTGGCTGATGTCTAAATTATTACGGAAAAAACGGTGAACTGAAGTGAGATTTGAATATTCATATAATTCGTTTTCTTTTTTTTTTTCTAAGACAAGTGAGCTTTTCACTACTTCATTTGCGGTTTAGTGATGATTGTTTCTGATAATAAGGAACATTTAAATATATGTATCTACTGAATTCCACCCCCCTTACGGCCCTACTTGCATACACGTTAATCATCTGTATTACAGGTCAATCATTAAGTATCTGGTCTGTGCGTTAGCTGTTCTCTATATGGCGATAGCTGTTGCAGACGCAAAGTGTAAGTAGCCAAACTGACAAAAGCGATACTATCCTGCATCTCGGAATAATAAATCAACAACTTAAAAATTGTATCAATAGGACAACTCCTACCAAACTGACTGGCCAGCATCTATAATGGCTTGAGGCACCACAGAACTCGCGTGAACTTACAGATTTCCCCGAATCGTCAAATACATGGAATTTGATCGAAAAATTGGGTCTCATTTACGAAACGTAGACGGGTGGAATGATCTACCTTGAACAAGCGTGTGTATTTCTACAAGGCACTTGCCTCAGCTAGCTTGAATGAAAGACGTTCTTATATCGTAAAATCGATGAAATTACAAGAAATCAGTTTTAACGCCGCGATGATGAATATTGTCTGCAGCGGATGACAGCGAGATGCGATTTTCAATATCCGTAATAAACATAATTACATCGGGTAATCTTCGGTGAAAATGACAGGGCAAGGGCTCTACAGTTTAACTTACATTTCGATATGAAAATCATTTTCGTCAAATTTGTGTTCGCGTTTACGCTGCATTTGTCGATGAAAATTTCTCGCTTCTTACGTCATGAAATACATACACCGTGAGATTACGAGGAAGGGGAACACAGGATGCAGGCAACCCAACAGTCAAATCCCCGAACATTTCCCAAGACATTGTATTTCTAATTTCAACCACGTGGTGGGTGTTGCCGCCCCGTGTTATCATTTGCGAATACAATGACTTTGGAAATCTTCGGGAATTTGACTGTTGGGTTGCCTGCATTCTGTGTTTCTTTTCCTCGTAATAAAGACATGATACTTCTGTGGTGCCTTAATTTAATGCTGAGTTGTTTTGCATCTGTTTATATCCCTGACTCAATTATCACGTATTTCTGACTGAATGCAATTTATTTCTATTTTTCAGCCTGTAGGCGGAATTCAGACTGCCGCTGGGGAGAAACTTGCAGCAGCTACTATGGATTTTGTGTAGAGGACGGTTCCGATATTATTCGGTAGAATAAGAAATAGTACGACTCTACGACGATAAAAAAACTAATCTACTGATATAATGATCTTACACAATCAGATTAATTATCACGTTATCGTACTGGTGTCTGGTAAATAGTAATAATGACAATTTTCAAATTACGATCGATGTATAACCTGCTGATGTGTGCACAGTAATTGCGCATATCATCTTCTTTATATCCGTTAGCAAATCTGAGATCCTATGTAATTTCTCTGTGAGATAAAGTTTGATCGTGTCTTCTGAATGTGTATATGATGATCGTTTTGTTGTTGGTATAAATCCGCATCAAAAACCACCTCCTGAAGTATAGGAACGCTGATCTCATACGTACAGAACTTATTTTTTTCGATGACCCTCAAAAATTGAATTGCTTCAAAAATTTCCAGCGAAAAGAAAAAAAATTAGAAACCATTGCTCGATATACAAGAAAACGAAAAAAAAAAAAAAAAAACAATGACGTAACCCAGCAACGAGCTCGTTTCGTTTTACAATGAAAATTTGTTTCATAACACGGTTCGGTACAGGAAACAATTACTTTCCGCACGCTTCACCAGGCATGGAAAAACGCACTTTCCGCACGATGTATTAAAAATACATTTTCAAATAAAGGTGATAATTATAGATAATAGGTGATAGGTTTGAATCTTTGTATTTCGAACATAGTGTTACGAAAGTGATACACCCCTTACATATGATTCACACGCTCTAGTAGTCATCTTAAATAAAAGATGTTATCATAATTCTCTTGTCCACCGTTACCAACCACAACGTTTATTGTAAATAACAGTCTTGTTCGAGACCTTAAACTAAACACACGTATCTTGAATACAACTAAACCTATACCCAAATATCTCCAAACTCCATTTATTGTCTACTTACTCTTATTTATTCACCCAGAGAATCCTTTGATTAATTTACGGACCTATTTCACCCCCGTTCCGTCTCAAAAAGAATAGAGAACACAATGAATCCATCGTGGCATCGATCTCAAAACGACCAAGATGAAAAATTGAAATTTTTTAAAAACATTTTGAGAATTTTTATGACAAATGAATTACAAAAGTGATACTTTTTGAAAGTTAATTTACAGTTTCCAGCAGTTTAAATAAATAAATAATTGATTTAAGTTTATAAAAAAGTCAAAAAAGGCTAAAAAAGTGAAAAAAAAAAAACGATTTTTACTTAAAAATTTATAACTTTTTAATTTATTGATATGATGAGCTGAAAATTTAACTGAGTCTTCTGTAGATATAGTACTTGAGGTAAGAAGTACTGGTTTAGGTCAGTTTTGAAAAAAGGTATTTATTCTGAAAAATGTATGAGAAAATTTTGGAAAAAAATCAACTATACATTGTTAGAAAAAAAGCTTGCTATTAGATGACTTTTCAAAAATTATATTAAATTAGATTACTTCTCAAAAGAGCGTGGGGTCTTTTCAACCCCGCAGTGGCCGCTAAAGGTTAATCGGCGATAAGTGAATATGCGAGATGCAGCTAAGGCTGCTTAGGTAGGGGTTCAATTACTACGTAACATCAATCTTGGGAGAGGAGAAAGGCGCCAGTCATCTGTAACGTAACTTCATTAAATACACAATACTCAAGACCGTAAATTAAATTTCAAAGTTTGCGAGAAACACGATTTAAATACGCATCTTGAGTGAAATTTCGGCCCAATCGTTGTTCTGAAATATTTTCAAATAAAGATTCTGTGAGGCAAAATACGTGAAGTGAGCTACTTTTCTAATTAAATTTTCTTCAAATTTGGACCGTGTTTGAAAATTTGTAAAAATCCTTAAAAATTAGTTCAATCCTTTATCTTCCTGTATGTGCCCGGAGTACAATTGTTTTCTTTTTCTGCCACATTCGAAATAAGAATACTTGGACCACGATTGAAATTAACCAAAGAAGAAGAACGGAAATGATGGTAAATGATAGTGATTTTGACGGATACGACGTGATACGACGCGTTACTTAACGTGATTTTGCGTTAAAGTTGTATATATGTTCATATAGCGAATGTTCATGTAGCGTCGCATATGAGATTCAAGAAATGAGAAATCATCATCGTGTTATCCTGAAAGTATCTTGAAAGTAGGCGACACCGTGACGATCACGATTTTGGGATGTTGTCCGAGTTAGAAAGAACGTAAGTATTTAGGCCATGAGTCATGAAACTTCTGTGCTCTCAACGAGACCCATTTGATGTAAAAAACATTGCGCGAAAATTTGTATATCAAGGAGAGGCTTACAATTTCATTTGTTTTCTTTCGCTGAAATCTTCAAAAGCAATTCAAATTTTGAGGGTTTTCGGAAGAAATAAGTTCTGTACGTGTGATAGTAGCGTTCTTACTTTAGGAGGTGGTTTTCGATGCGGATTTATACAAACAATAAAACGATCATCATATATACATTCAGTAGGCACGGTCAAACTTTATTTCATACAGAAATTACATAGCGTCGCAGGAATTATAACGGATATAAAGAAGATGACATGCGCCTGTACTGAGCACACGTTAGCAGGTTATACATCGATTGTAATTTGAGAATTGCCATCATAACTATTTACCAAAAACTTGTACGATGACGTGATAATTAATCTGATTGTGTAAGATCATCATATCAATAGATCAGTTCTTTTTATCATCGTGAAGTCCTACTGTTTTTCATTTAGGTAGATCCATCCTACCCGAATGAGTTTGGTACACAATATCCATAATTTGCGCAATATTTTCCTGCGGGGCAGCCTGAATTGTCCACACACCCTGAAAAATGAGAATAAATTGCTTTCAGTCAGAAATACGTGATAATTCAGTCAGGGATATAAACAGATCCGAAACAACTCTGCATTACATTGAGACGCCACAGAAGTGGCATATCTTTATATACGGTGAGATTACGAGGAAAAGAAACACAGAATCCAGGCAACCCAACAGTCAAATTCCCGAAGATTTCCGAAGTCATTGTATTCCCAAACGATAACACGGGACGTGTACCCCCACCACGTGATTGAAATGAGGAATACAATGTCTTGAGAAGTCTTCGGGGATTCGACTGATGAGTTGCCTGCATGCTGTGTTTCCCTTCCTCGTAATCTCACGACATAGGGTAGATGTACCATTTGTGGCCACTGTACCTCTTGTGGCCATGCTTGACAAATGCTTCCCTCTTTTCTGGCACTATGAATCTATTCAATTATCGAATTAATTACGAAAACATACCCTACAGCAAATATTAGACCTAACTTTTCCAATACTTGATTGTTGAAAAGTGGAGTTTTTAATAATTGAGGCTGTTAAAATAGTTTCGTACCGTTTGTGACCAGGCCTTGATTTGAATAGTAATGTGTATTACCACAAATGGAGCAAGTGATGTCCACAAACGGTACTAAGCTGGCCACAAATGGTACATCTACCCGATGTATTTGATGATGTAGAAAGCGAGAAATTTTCATCAACAGATGCAGCGTAAACGCGAACACAAATTTGCCGAGAATGATTTTCACATCGAAATATAAATTAAACTGTGGGACATTTGCCCTGTCATTTCCACAGAAGATTACCCGATATAATTATGTTCATTACGGATAATGAAAATCACATGTCGCTGTCAGCCGCTGCAGACAATATTCATCATCGCGGCGTTCGCGTTCGAACTGATTTCTTGCAATTTCACCGATTCTACGATATGAGAACGTCTTTCATTCAAGTTACCTGAGGCAAGTGCTATGTAGAAATACCACTGATCTCCATACTAACTGGATACGAGTTCACTAAGGAAGGCATGGGCCAGAGCTTGTACCTATTAGAAGCTTAGATTACGACCACCGCGACGCCCTGGCAGTCAGCCTCGGTACTACGTTGTCTACATTACACATCCAAGCAAACAGTGGTATGAGTACACACGAACAAGCGCCGTAAGTAGTACCGAGGCTGACTACCAGGCAGCGCGCACATCTCATTCTAAGCTTCTAATGGGTACATCATTTTAGCAGTGAGTCCGTATCCAGTTAGTATAGAGATCAGTGAGAAATACACACGCTTGTTCTATATAGATCATTCCACTCGTTCACCCGTTCACGCTATTTCCGTGGTGCCTTAAGCCATTATAGGTAAATGCTGGTCTGTCCGTTTGGGGGGAAAGGGGAGGTTTGTTTCATTGATACAATTTGTGAGTTGTTGATTTATTATTATTACGAGTTGCAGGAAAGTATCTTTTTTTCCCGTTGGTTACTTACACTGGATTGCGCCTGCAACAGCTGTCGCCATATAGAGAAGAGCTAACGCACAGACGAGATACTTCATGATTGACCTGTAATGCAGATGGTTAACGTGTATGCAAGTAGGGTGGGGTGGAATTTAGTAGAAACATATCCGAATGTTTCTAATTATCAAAAAGAATCATCAATATGAATATTCAAATCTGACTCCAGTTCACCGTTGTTTTTTTTTTTTCTTTTTGTTTAAATTCACGGAAAGTTCTCAAACATTTTACTCCGCATCCAAATCATTTTCAGACAGGTACCATGATGAAATCATTTCGTTTACAATGTTTTTCTAGCATTTTTAAATTTTTGGTTTAACAAGAATCATAAAGTTTGCTGGACTTTTAAAAGATTTGAAAAATTCGTCAATTATTCCCGACTCTGAAGAAATCACGAGAAAGTTACGCAACATTAATTTTTCAACTAGTTTTCACTGCGTTTTCAAAATATATTAATTCGCTTAATTTCAACTTCTACGTCATTGGAACGATGTTTGTTCTAGAGTCAAAAATATTTGAATATTGTTTCCTTTTTTTTCCATGGTCTAAAATGCGGAACAATTTATTTTTGGTGATCCAAATTTCCCAGTCCACCGTTTTTTTTTTATTTTTTTTTTCTAAATTTACAGAAAATTTTCAAATAGAACTATTTAGCATTCGAATTATGTTTAGATCGGCATCATGATAAAATCGTTTTAGTTAACATATCTTTTAGCATTTTGAAATTTTTGGTTCAACGAAAATCAAAGTCTGCTGGACGTTTGAAAGATTTCAAGAATTCCCAGTTTCCCGACTCTGAAAAAATCGCGATGAAATTGTGAAAAAGGTAGGTTTGCAACATTAATTTTTCAACTACTTTTTACTGCATTTCAGAGATATATTGAATAAGTTAATTTCAACTTTCACGTTATTGAAACATGTTTGTTCTGGCGTCAAAAATATTCGATAAGTTTTTTTTTTTTTTTTACATTGTTTAAAATGCTGATCCATTGATTTTTGGTGATCCAAAATTTTCCAAGTGCTCAATATTTCAATGAATCCATACTGGCATCGATCTCAAAATGACCGTGGGGATAGCAAATCAACATTTCGGAGATTATTTTTGGAATTTTGATAACAGATAAACTATTCAAAGGATCTTAACATTCATAATTCAAAAACGTTTGCGTGGAAACAGTCAACACATCATTTGGAGGTGTTCTCGAGATGATAGGTACGTATCTACTAACGCTCGAAAAATTTTGACAATATTAAAAATTGTGAGGTACTACCTTGGTCGAGTTGACAAGGAATGCCGAGTGTATGATTGATGGAAATATGTCACGAATTTAACTTACATCATCCTACTAATCAAGTATGAGCCTCGGGAGCAAGAAGAAGAAGATTGTTGTATGGATTTCGAGCGACAATTATTTCTGCGACGTGTGTCTTAACTGGAATTTATATCTGTACTCGACCCTATGGCTCATCAATAGATTTGGTAGGGGCTCCCCCCCCCCCGAATGCCTCAAAAACATTTAAAGAAAGATAAGTAAACGCGAGACGCTTCTGAGTCTCTTTGGGGAGAGATTCAAATATTGCATCACATTTAATCTTGGATGGGGGGGGGGGGGGAGGCTGTACCAGTCGTCTGTTACTCTTTTTATTTATTATACTACGTTAGCCATATGTTTTATGTAATTTGGCAAACCCAACTTGAGATATTAGGTACACAATAATATTTTTCGGACACTTGTCAAGATATGTTGATATCAATGAATGTTCAAGAGTTTATCAGCAAAATAGATTTCTTTGATGTTCTTTAGCAGTAGATTTTTAAGCTTTCCTATAACGAGTGTTGCGAAGTTATGATTCCACATAGTCGTCAGATGAATAGAACATAATTTCCGAAATAGAATTGCATTTGAAATCATCAGACTTTGTTCTATGTACATAAAATATATTATACATTCCGAAACTTCGATCACATTTTCTTCAAATTTGGGCCGGATTTAAGAATTTTGAAAATTTTCCAAAACTTATTTCAATCCTTCATCTCCATCCCCTTAAAACGGAATTATTCTGATGGCGATGGGTTCTACGTTGAAATCTAGTTCTTATCTCGACATAATATGTTGTACGAAAGAGTCCTCTGATTGCCCTAGAGCGCACGGTAAACGTGGACTTGATACCTTGTCGCTGTGCGGTACGAGCATTCGGCCTTATTCCTTGACACGTGTTCTCGCGGATTATATGGCCTTCGTAAAGAACATTTCAATAACATCGCCACCGAACATCTTGTGTACTTCGAACAGATTATTTCGCGCAAACTTTGATATTACGCAGTCTAAATTGCTTATTAGATAATTTAATCAGTGTTCTTGCTGGATCATGTCATATCAGTATTCAAGAGTTATCATTGGCACTGATTTTTTTGGATCGTATCTCATGTAGAGCGTGTCTCAACGACAAGTTCCTCGTTTATTGGACCGGGTCATTCGAACTAATTCACAGTTCAAGGGTCTCGGATGTTGCGTATCCTTCTGTTTATTTAGTTACCGATTACGAAATTGGACGGTCCACGTATTACGTTCGTGGGCATTAATTATCAGCAGACGAAAATTGTTGATAATTTCAAAACAACTTTTTTCGTCGAGGAATCATCGGATGGTAAGGTCCGTGCCCGCTTGACTCATCCTGTCCAATGTTTCATCATGTCCAGACGACTGGGAATTATATGATTCCGCAAGACTCATTAGAAAAGCTCAAATCTACTGCTGAAGAAAAAAACTAAAGAAATCTTCTCTGTAGATGAACTTTTTTTTCTGTTTCAAGACTCACAATTCATGACGCATGAGGCTTCGGAAAGCTCCTCACGTCACAAATGGTTTAAAATTCTCTAGCTCATTTGCGGACGCAATTTGAAGATTTTAAGGTAGCTTTTATTCACATACGAATGACTTTTTTGTTGAATCATTTTTGTTCTTGCAGACTTGCGGACGGATTCTTAGGGACTCCCTTCCAGCTCGAATTGTTATAAATCGCAATCGCTTATTTCATTGTCATCGCAGACATTCGTTAAGTTAAAAAGTTGCATGATAACGTAAACGATTCAGACAGCCAACATGGTAGTTGAAAATCATATAAATTTTTGCCAAAACACGTTTACATTCGACGTGAAGCTTTTAGGACATATGAGGGAAAAATGGAATCGGATAACCACGTGGGCAAGGGAGTTGGTCAAGCCTTGTACTGCCGAAGATAACATTTCAATGCAACCGAACGACATAGACAAAAACGAAGAACAACATATAGTATCCAAAACAGAATGTTCAATTCTGCTGACGTTCTTCAGCATGAAAAGGTGATGAACTTATTTGAAGATTTTACATTGAAAATGATATCATATTTGGAAACATCAGATTCTATTTCGCATAAAATACACACACATACTAATTCTTATGCTTTGTAAAGAGTTATTTATTACAAACGCAAGTACCGTAATGGTCGGTTTTTATGTACTTGGAACACGCACCCGAATACATACATCATTCGTGAGTTTAGATGAATTATTTTTTGGGATATGAGCACGAAAACCATTTTTATATCCAAAATAAGTTCAAGATCACAGCCTCCGAAGAATTCCGTAATACCCAATGATCGACTGGCATATATGGCCGTATGTGCCCGGAGTACAATTGTTTTCTTTTTCTGCCACATTCGAAATAAGAATACTTGGACCACGATTGAAATTAACCAAAGAAGAAGAACGGAAATGGTGGTAAATGATAGTGATTTTGACGGATACGACGTGATACGACGCGTTACTTAACGTGATTTTGCGTTAAAGTTGTATATATGTTCATATAGCGAATGTTCATGTAGCGTCGCATATGAGATTCAAGAAATGAGAAATCATCATCGTGTTATCCTGAAAGTATCTTGAAAGTAGGCGACACCGTGACGATCACGATTTTGGGATGTTGTCCGAGTTAGAAAGAACGTAAGTATTTAGGCCATGAGTCATGAAACTTCTGTGCTCTCAACGAGACCCATTTGATGTAAAAAACATTGCGCGAAAATTTGTATATCAAGGAGAGGCTTACAATTTCATTTGTTTTCTTTCGCTGAAATCTTCAAAAGCAATTCAAATTTTGAGGGTTTTCGGAAGAAATAAGTTCTGTACGTGTGATAGTAGCGTTCTTACTTTAGGAGGTGGTTTTTGATGCGGATTTATACAAACAATAAAACGATCATCATATATACATTCAGTAGGCACGGTCAAACTTTATTTCATACAGAAATTACATAGGGTCGCAGAAATTATAACGGATATAAAGAAGATGACATGCGCCTGTACTGAGCACACGTTAGCAGGTTATACATCGATTGTAATTTGAGAATTGCCATCATAACTATTTACCAAAAACTTGTACGATGACGTGATAATTAATCTGATTGTGTAAAATAATCATATCGGTAGATCAGTAGTTTTTTTTATCGTCGTGAAGTCCTACAGTTTTTTTTATTCGGGTAGGTCTATCCTATCGCGAAGCTTTTTGGTATACAATATCCAAGTGTTGTGCAAACCTTTCCCTCGGGGCATTCTGAACTCCGCTGACACCCTGAAAAATAAAAATGCAGTCTGAAATATATGATAATTGAATCAGGGATATAAACTGATCCAAAACAACTCTGCATTGAATTAAGGCGCTACAGAAGTGGCATGTCTTTATATACGTTGAGATTACGAGGAAAAGAAACACAGAATCCAGGCAACCCAACAGTCAAATTCCCGAAGATTTCCGAAGTCATTGTATTCATGGTTGAAATGAGGAATACAATGTCTTGAGAAGTCTTCGGGGATTTGACTGATGAGTTGCCTGCATGTTGTGTTTCCCTTACTCGTAATCTCACGGTATATATATTGAACGGCGTAGGAAGCGAGAAATTTTCATCGACAGCGTAAGAGCGAACACAAATTTAACGAGAATAATTTCCATATGGAAATTTGAATCAAATTGTAGGGCTCTCGCCCTGTCATTTTTACCGAAGATTACCCGATTAATTATGTTTATCACGGATAATGAAAATCGTATCTCGTCGTCATCCGCTGCAGAAAATATTCATCATCGTGGCGTTGGAACTGACTTCTTGTAATTTCACTGATTCTACGATATAAGAACGTCTTTCATTCAAGTTAGCTGAGGTAAGTGCCCCATAGAAATACACACGCTTTTTCTGAGTAAATCATTCCACCCGTCTACGTTTCGTAAATGGGACTAAATTTTTCGACTAAATTCCGCGTATTTGACGACTCGGGAAAATCTGTCAGTTCACGCTAGTTCTGTGGCGCCTTAAGCCATTATAGGTAGATGCTGGTCAGTTCGTTTGGGGAGGGGGAGGGGGGGGGGGGGGGGGGGGGGGGTCGTTCTATTAATACAATTTGTGAGTTGTTGATTTATTATTATTACGAGGTGCAGGATAGTATCTTTGCTGTCACGTTGGTTACTTACGAGCGATTGCGCCTGCAACAGCTGTCGCCATATAGAGAAGAGCTAACGCACAGACGAGATACTTCATGATTGACCTGTAATACAGATGGTTACCGTGTATGCAAGTAGAGGGGGTGAAATTTGGTAGATACATATCCGAATGTTTCTAATTATCAAAAACAATAATTAATCTGAATATTCATATCTGACTCCAGTTCACCGTTTTTTTTTTTTTTTGTTTTTTTTTTCGTTTTTCTTAAATTCACGGAAAGTTTTCAAACAATTTGTTCCGCATCCGAATCATTTTCAGATCGGTACCATGATGAAATCATTTCGTTTACAACGTTTTTCCAACATTTTGAAATATTTGGTTTAACAAGAATCATAAAGTTTGCTGGACGTTTAAAAGATTCGAAAAATTCGTCAATTATTCCCGACTCTGAAGAAATCATGAAAAAGTTACGCAACACTGATTCTCAAACTACTTTTCACTGCTTTTCTGAAATATCTTAATTTAGTTGATTTCAACTTCTGGTGTCAAAACTATTCGAATATCTTTTTCTTTTTTTCTTCATTGTCTAAAATGCTGAACAATTCATTTTTGGTGATCAATATTTTCCAGTCCACCGTTTTTATTTATTTATTTATTTTTTTTTTAATTCACAGAAAATTTTCAAACAAAACGATTTTGGATTCGAATTATTTTCAGATCGGCACCATGATAAAATATTTTGGTTGACCTGTTTTTCACCATTTTGAAATATTTGGTTCAACGAAAATCAAAGTCTGCTGGACGTTTGAAAGATTTCAAGAATTTCTCAGTTTCCCGACTCTGAAAAAATCGCGATGAAATTGTGAAAAAGGTAGGTTTGCAACATTAATTTTTCAACTACTTTTTACTGCATTTCAGAGATATATTGAATAAGTTAATTTCAACTTTCACGTTATTGAAACATGTTTGTTCTGGCGTCAAAAATATTCGATAAGTTTTTTTTTTTTTTTTACATTGTTTAAAATGCTGATCCATTGATTTTTGGTGATCCAAAATTTTCCAAGTGCTCAATATTTCAATGAATCCATACTGGCATCGATCTCAAAATGACCGTAGGGATAGCAAATCAACATTTCGGAGATTATTTTTGGAATTTTGATAACGGATAAACTATTCAAAAGGATCTTAACATTTATAATTCAAAAACGTTGGCATGGAAACAGTCAACATATCATTTGGAGGTGTTCTCGAGATGATAGGTACGTATCTACTAATGCTCGAAAAATTTTGACAATATTAAAAATTGTGAGGCACTACCTTCGTCGAGTTGACAAAAAATGCCGAGTGTATGATTGATGGAAATATGTCAAGAATGCAACTTACATCATCCTACTAATGAAGTATGAGCTTCGGAAGCAAGAAGGAGACAATCGTCGAACGGCTTTCGGATTGCAATTGATTTAAGACGTGTGTTTTGACCGGAGTTTATATTTCCACTAGACCCCTTGGCTCATTAATAGATTCGGTAGTGCCCCCCCCCCCCCCCCCCCCCCCCCCCCCCCACCAAGTGCGTCGAGTACATTTGAAGAAAGATAAGTAAACGTGAAACGCTTTTGAGTCCCTTTGGGAAGGCGTTCAAATATTGCGTGACATTTATCTCTGGATGGCGAGAGAAAGGAGGGGGGAGGAGGGTTTCAGTCGTCCTATACTCATCTTTTTTGAATATACTATGTAGGCTTTATGTTTTACGGAATTTTCCAAACCCAGTGAAATATTACGTTCATCGATATTTTCAGACACGTGTCAAGATATGCTCACGTCAATGAATGGTCAAGAGTTCGTCAACAGAATCTAAGATATCCTAAAAACTAAAAGCTAAAGAACTCCATGTTTTTTTGAAGGGAAAACAGTTAATGCGTCTTCTTATAGAAATGAAGCCCTGAAATTTTGGCAACTTTTTTTCTTTATTTATTTTAAACTGGATGAAGAGACGTCGCGATTGAAATTGCTTCACATGAGTATCAAGGACCACCCTATCATCTCTCACATTTGTGCTAATAATTTATAAATACTGAACAAATCTTCGAAATAAAGATATTATTCGGTTTTGAACGTCCACTAAGGATCTTTGCAACAAAGATTTTGACATATTTCTTGAATATCCTACAAAATATCTATATAAAGGTAATTTCTAATATTTGTGTTAATAATTTGTAAATATATTGAATAAATCTTTGAAATGAAGATATTTTTTTACCTTTAGAGCGCACTTTGAAATCTTGTTTGCAATATTTATAAAATATTATCACAATATTCTGTAAAATAATACCTCAAAGATTTTTATCAATATTTAAACAAATGATTACTCAATATTCGAAAAATATTGTTTGAAATGTTCCTCAACGATCGTTGATAAGTTTACAATAAATATTTCGTAAATGTGTATGCAATATATAGACTGAAATTATTTGGTCACAAATATATGCTTGTGATAAATATTCTGTACTGTATTGGTATCTATGTAAGCAATACAGAAAACCGGAGACGTGATCATTACATAAACAAGAAGATGCATAACATCGAAGACCCTTTGAACCGTGAACTTATTCGAATGACCCGTCCCAATACACGTGGTGTTTGTCGTTGAGATACGCTCTAGATGAGATACGATCCGAAGGAAATGACTGCCAATGACGACTATTGAATACTGATAAAAATATCAAACAATAATTTGGACTGTATAATGTTAAAGTTTTCGTAAAAAAATAAGTTTAAAGTACACAAGCTATTCGATGGCGATGTTATTAAAATGCTCTTTACGAAGACCACGATCGGCGGGCCACGTCGCAAGAAATTAGGCCGAATGCTCGTACCACAAATGGACGAAGTATCAAGTCCTTGTCTACTTTGAGCTCTAGGGCAATCAGGGGACTCCTTCGTCTGACATATGTCGAGATAAAAGCGAGATTCCAGCGTAGAACCCATCGCCATCACATAATTTTCTATCAGGAGGATGAAAATGAAGGATGGAAATAATTTTTGAGAATTTCTCAAAATTCCTAAACCCGACCCTTTCAAGGAAATCTAATTGAAGTTCGGAATCGTATTTTCTCAGTCAGGGGTTCTGTTATTAATAAATTTGATATATTTCACAATGACACCAAACACCATGTGTATTTTGTGTTCATACAACAAAGTCTGATGATTCAAAATGCAATTACATTTCGGAAATGATGTTTTTATTATCTGAAGACTATTGGGAATCACATAATTTCGCAACACTCATCAGGAAAGCTCAAATCTACCGATAAAGAACACCAAAAAAATCTATTCTATTGATATAGGCTCTGGAACATTCATTGATATCATCATATCTTGACACGAGTCTGAAAACTATTAATGAACGTTATATCTCACTGGGTTTGGAAAATTCCGTCAAACATATAGCTTACATAGTATATTCAAAAAAGTTAAGTAACAGACGACTGGTACTCCCTCCCCTCCTTTCCATCGATAGACAAATGTCACGCAATATTTGAACCCCTTCCCAAAAGGACTCAGAAGTATCTCGGGTTCACTTATCTTTATTTACATGTACTTGATGCACTTGGGGGGGGGGGGGGGGGGGGGGGGGTTAACTAATCTATTGCTGAGCCAAGGGGTCTGATGGAAATAAAAACTCCGGTCAAGACACACGTCTCAGATCAGTTGCATTCCGAAAGCTGTACAACGATCGTTTCCTTCTTGCTTCCGAGGCTTATTCTTCATCCGTAAAATGCTGTAAGTTAAATTTTTGGCGTATTTTGATTAATCATACACTAGGCGTTCCTTGCCAACTCGACCAGGGTAGTGCCTTACAATTTTTAATATTTTTAAAATTTTTTCCGGCATTGTAAGTAGGTGTCATCTCCTTATGAATATGAAGATCCTTTTGTACAGTTGAGGCGTTATCAAAGTTCACAGAATGTTTTCCAAAATCTTAATTTTCTAGCCACCCGGTAATTTTGAGATCTTTGCTATGATGGATTTATTGAATTTTTGAACGGTTTCGAAATTTTGAATCACAAAAAATAAATTTTTCAGCATTTCCAACGATGAAAATAGGAAAAATGTTAAAATATTTTTCACTGCAAAACAAACATGTTCCATTTACGTATAAAAGTTGAAATTAACTTTCTCAATGTATCTCGGAAACGCACTAGAAAGTAGTTGGAAAAAAAATTAATGTTGCGTACCTATTTTACAATTTTATTCCGACTTATTCAGGGTCCGAAATAATTAAGAAATTTAAAAAAATTTCCAATCATCCAGCGGACTCTGATTTTTGTTCATCAGATATTTTCAATATGCTTGAAATCATTGAGAACAAAACGATTTCATTGTGGTATTGATCTAAAAATAATCCAAATAGAGAATAAAATGTTAGAAAATTTTCCGATAATTGAAGAAAAAAAAACAAAAAATGGTGCTCCGCAATGATATTTGAATATTCATAACGCGTTTCCTTTTTTTTTTTTTTTTTTTTCTGAAAAAAATGAGAGACCACTTTCGACCACTTCATTTGCAATTTAGTGATAATCGTTTCTGATAATTAGAAACATTTAGATATGTGTATATCTACTACATTCCCTCCCCCCCCCCCCTTCCCCCTTCCCTACTTGCATACACGTAAACCATGATCTGTATTACAGGTCAATCATGAAATATCTGGTCTGTGCGTTAGCCGTTCTCTATATGGCGATGGCTGTTGCAGGTGCACCGGGTAAGTAGCCAACGTGACAGAAACGATACTATCCACATCGGCATAATGAAATAACAACTCACAAATTATGTTAATAAAACGACCCCCCAAATTGTCTGGCCAGCATTTGATGGCTCGAGGCGACACAGGACTTGCGTGAATTTACAGATTTTCAATAGACACATATATGTCATACCGAGTCGTCAATTTTCATTATTCTCATTAGACATAATTATATCCGGTAATCTCCGTTGGAAAGGAGAGGGCAAGCGCCCTACAGTTTGATATAAACTTCAATACGAAAATCATTCTCGTCAAATTTGTACCCGCGTTTAGGCTGCATTTGTCGACGATAATTTTTCGGTTCTGACGTCACCAAATATATTCATAGGACATGCCATTTCAGTGCCGCCTCAATTGAATGCACAGTTGCCTTCGGTCTGTCCATATCTCTAATTCAATTATCACGTATTTCTGGCTTAATGCAATTTATTCTCATTTTTCAGACTGTTCGAGTGGTGGCGGCTGCGTACCTTATTAAATTACTTCTGAGGTAGGATGGACTTACTAAAATAAAAAACAGTAGGACTTTACAAACACACAATTTTGGACCGGGTTGACGATGAAACAACAGAGATCTACTAACATGATAATCTTACATGAATGGATTTTGAGTTCACAATCAAATTAATTATCTGCACGTCACCGTACAAGTGTCCGGTAAATAGTGCCTTTTAATGGCAATCGTTGAATAACAATCGATGCATAACCTGCTGGTGTGTGCACAATTCTTGCCGTATACCTACCATCTTCTCCATTTCTGTTAAAAAATTTCAGACCCTATGTTATTTTTGTGTTAAATAAAGTTTGATCGTCCCTACTGAATATGTATAATGTATATGTATATGTGTAACGATATTCGTTTAGAAGTAAGAACGCCAATATCATACGTGTGGAACTTATTTTTTTCAAAACTCCTGAAAATTTTCATCACTTCCAAAATATTCACGGGGAGAAAACTTGGAAACTTTTGCCTAACGTACAAATTTTCGCGCAATGTTTGTCGCATGAAATGGGTCTCGTTGAGAGGACATCAATTTCATAACTCATGGCCTTAGGATTTACGTCCATTCTTGGACAACACCAAAGAGTAGAATTTTGATCGTCGCGCTGTCGCCCACTTTCAAGGGGAGATAAAATTACGCATTTTTAAATTGCGTTTTTTTTTTTTGTGAAGAAATATTTATTTGAACATATATTCGAAAAAACAGTTATTCGAAAAAAATGTAAATTTTCCGGTTTTTTCGGATATTTTCGCAGTAATTTTTCAATTTTGCGTTGCAAAATTTCCAAATTTTTAGTCTTAGCGACTGGCTATGTTCATAAAGGACAAATCCTGGAAGTTGCAGCCGAATCGGTTCATCAGTTTTTGAGTTCTCTTCTATGCCAACTTTGAAAAATCTGTTTCGAGAAAAACGCGTTTGAAGTTTTCGATCCCCTCGGTCGACCGCTACGATGTAGAATAGAGCGCGGCTAGTTGTGAAATTGAAATATCTCGTAGATTACAACCCCACGGCACCTCTTCTGCATGGAAGAAGGAATGCGGAAGAAGAGGTGAATTCGACGTGGAGAAGCCAGTCGCCGCCTGCAGCCAAGCGAGACGTACCTACCAGCGGTTTGTTGGTTTTTGAACGCGAAATTGAAAAAATTATTCCTTCGTTCTTTCTGGTCCGAGTGAGAATGAGGACTTAGAATCAAAGTCACGGAGGGGTTAATCTTCAGTGTATCTATTCCTTTTTCAAGGTCATACATAAATTTACATCCTTAGCTTGTCTTTTTTTTCATAATTTAACTTTTATTGTTGACAGTGGGGCTCGGGGCTAGTTTAGCAATGATCAAATACTGTTCAGTTTTGTTTTTATATACAGCTTCTCTGTACACTCATGCACGAATTTGATTATGAATAATTTTATCTAAAAATTAAGATTTCACGTGAAAATTTATATAAAAAAAAGGTGAGCGTTTGAAAAATCATGATAATTTAAGTTTTGTTTGATTTGAGTTCATTTTAATTACCTTACTTAAGAAATAAAGCAACACTTCATCTTAATTAATGAAATTTACATGTTCCCATTGAAATATTACATGGTATTATTTTTCAAATATTTCCCAATTGTTGTCGAATGATTTTGCGAAACACTCGAACCTTTTGTTAGAACATTTCAGAAATATTTCCAAGACGCCAGTTACTGAGTGAAAGATCAAAACATCAACCACGTAACTCAGCATTCACTTGTATGACCAGTTTATAGAAACGTATAGCCGTTAACTCAAAATGTATATTTGACACAAGGTAACCACAACGTCCGCAAAACGTGTCATAACCAAAAAATGTACTATACCACAATCAGCCGGCTTTATGTCACAGGAACAGGCTGGTTTTTGTATGTATTTGAAACACGTACCCGAATACATGTACACCATTCTCAAGTCTGGATAAATTATTTTCTGGGATATGGGCACGTAAATCATTTTTGTATCCGAAATTAGTACAAGATCCCAGTCTTCGAAGAATTCCTTAACATCCTGTGCTCGAAAAACATCGATTTGCAATGCTACTATGATATTTGCAGACCCGACAATTCAGGCTTGTCGATTATTAACTCAATTGAAACAATAGTCCGTCTCATATCAATCGAATGTCTTGTTCACAAAAGCTTGTATGTAAAACGTTTGAATAAATAATGAAATTTGACTTATCATAGAGGCCAGGATGTTCTCTCGCAATATTTCATTGCCACCCTTGGGCACCATATCAATGCGCAATCAGATATGAAACTCACAATTGCAATCCTCATCCGTATGATATCAGAAATCTCATGGCACGAAATTATTTGTACTATGAGAAACCATCAACGGATGAAAAAAAAATCACGTCAATATCTTTGAATTGTAATCCACAATTGTGAGTGAGAGAATTTCAAACCATCTGCGTTTTGATGCTTTATGCGTCATAGACTTTGAGTTTTTCGATTCAAACTTTTCTTCCTCATTTGTAGATGCGAATCGAGCAGATTCACGTAGCTTTTCTGAATTCAGAAGCTTCACTTCCATAGCAGAAACTATTTAACGATGTTGTTGAAATTATATGTATATGTATAATAAGCACAATAAGCAAGAAAACTTGTACGTCGAGTAAAGGTTTCCAATTTGTTTTTTTCGCTTAAAATCTTTTGAAGTAATCGAAAATTTGACCGTCATCGAAAAAAATAAGTTCTGTACGTACGGAATTAGCTTTCCTACGTTAGGAGGTGGTTTTTGATGTGGATTTATACCAACAATAAAACGATCATCATATATACATTCAGTAGGCACAATCAAACTTTATTTCACACAGAAATTACATAGGGTCTCAGATTTTCCAATGGATATAAAGAATATGATATGCGCAATTACTGTGCACACATCAGCAGGTTATAAATCAATCGTAATTTAACAATTGCCATCACAACTATTTATCGGACACCTGTGCGATGACGTGATAATTAATCAGATTGTGTAACATCATCATATCAGTAGATCAATTTTTTTTTAACGTCGTGAAGTCCTACTGTTTATTATTCAGGTAGGTCCATCCTACCCTAAATATCATCTACACAAACTCTATATGGTGTACAAACCATTAACCTGGGGCAGTCTTCTGTCCGGACACAGGCTGAAAAATAAAAATAAATTGCATCAAGTCAGAAATACGTGATAATTGAGTCAGGGATATAAACAGATCCAAAACAACTTTGCATTACATTAAGGCGCCACAGAAGTGGCATGTCTTTATACACCGTAAGATTATGAGGAAAAGAAACAAAGAATCCAGGCAACCCAAAAGTCAAATTCCCGAAGATTTCGGGATCATTGTATTCGCAAATGATAATACGGGACGGTAACGCCCACGACGTGGTTGACATGAGAAATACAATGTCTTGGGAAATCTTCGGGGATTTGACTGATGGTTTGCATCCTGTGTTCCCCTTCCTCGTATTCTCACGGTGTATGTATTTGATAACGTAAGAAGCGAGGAATTTTCATCGACAAATGCAGCGTAAACGCGAACACAAATTTGACAAGAATGATTTTCATATCGAAATTTGAATTAAACTATAGGACTCTTGCCCTGTCATCTCTACCGAAGATTACCCGATTAATTATGTTCATTACGAATAATGAAAATCACATCTCGCTGTCATCTGCTGCAGACAATATTCATCATCGCGGTGTTGGAACTGACTTCTTGTAGTTTCACCGATTCTACGATATAAGAACGTCTTTCATCCAAGTTAGCTGAGGTAAGTGCCATGTAGAAATACACACGCTTGTTCTAGGTAGATCATTCCACACGTTAACGTTTCGTAAATGAGACTCAATTTTTCGACTATCTTCCGCGTATTTAATGACTCGAGAAAATCTGTAAGTTTACGCGCGTTCTGTATCGCCTTAAGTAATTATAGATGCTGGCCAATCAGTTTGAGGGGGTCATTCCACAATTTGTGAGTTGTTGATTTATTATGCGGAGGTGCGGGATAGTTTCATTTCTGTCACATTGGCTACTTACGCTCTAGATCTAGACTCTGTGCGTTTGCAACAGCCATCGCCATATAGAGAACAGCTAACGCACAGACGAGATACTTCATGATCGACCTGTAATACAGATGGTTAACGTGCATGCAAGTAGGGAGGGTAGAATTTAGTTGATACATATCGCGTGACGGATGATAAAAGGTCGTAGGCGCCAAAAAAATTTTTTTTTTCAAACATATCAGAAACGCATAGATATGTCGAAATTTGCCAAGAGAATGTATTTTCAAGTTTTTTTTTTTTTTTTTTTGGCGCATACGCCCTTCTGCCATTAGCCACGCGATATATCTAAATGTTTCTAATTATCAGTAACAATTATCACTGGATCGCAAATGATGTAGTGGAAAGCTCACTTGTCTTCGATAAAGGAAAAGAAAACGAATGAATATTCAAATCTGACTCCGGTTCACCGTTATTATTTTTTTTTTTTTCTCTTTCTTTTAAATTCTCGGAAAATTCTTAAACATTTTGCTCCACATCCGAATTATTTTCACATCGGTACCATGATGAAATCATTTCTTTTATAATATATTTCTAGCATTTAGAAATTTTTGGTTTAACGAAAATCATAAAGTTTGCTGGACGTTCAAAAGATTTGAAAAATTCCTTAATTATTCTCATCTCTGAAGAAATCGTGAGAAAGTGACGCAACATTAGCTTTCAAACTACTTTTCATTTCGTTTCTGAAATATATATTGATTGAGTTATTTTCAACTTCTACGTAATTGGAACTATGTTTGTTCTAAAGTCAAAAATATTTGAATTTTTTCTTTCTTTTTTTACATTGTCTAAAATGCTGAACAACTGATTCTCGGTGGTCCAAAATTTTTCATGGGCTCAATAATTTAACGAATCCATACTGGCATCGATCTCAAAATAACCGCGGGAATAGCAAATTAACATTTCGGACAACATTTTTAGAATTTTGATAACAGATGAACTATTCAAAAGGATCTTAACATTCATAATTCTAAGACGTTTGCATTTGTAACAGTAAAAATATCATTCGGAGGTGTTTTCGAAATGATAGGTAGCTACTAACGCTTGAAAAATTTTTTGAATATTAAAAATTGTGAGACACTATACTTTGGTCGAGTTGGCAAGGAATGCCGAGTGTATGATTGATGGTAATATGTCAAGAATGTAACTTACATCATCCTATGAATGAAGTATAAGACTCAGGAACAAAAAGGAGAAGATTTTTGTACGGATTTCGAGCAGCAATTGATCTGTGACGTGTCTCAACCGAAATTTATAACTGTACTCGACCGCATGGCTTTTCAAAAGATTCGGTGGGGGCTCCCCCCCAAGTGCGTCAAGAACGATTAAAGGAAGATAAATAAATGGGGGAGAGGGGTTCAAATATTGCTCAACATTCATCTGCGGTTGAGGGGTGGGGTACCAGTCGCTGTTACTTAACTTTTTGAATATACTATGTGAGCTATTTGTTTTACGAAATTTGCCAAACCCAACGTGAAATATTAGGTACGGGGGGTTTTACGTCAACTGTACCGCACCTGTACCTCATACTAAGCGATTCTACCGTAGATTTCGTAGAAAAACCATTCTTTGCCAAAGGATTTTGCAAAATTTGAATCACTCCATAGGAGTTGCGAAACATGAAACTTTTGGATCGTCGATTTTTCAAAAATTCGTATCTCTACAACCACTCATCGTAATCCTAATTTTCTTTCACGTGTCTACGCAAGAAAGTATGAAGCTTAAACGAAAAAATGCATCATCCATGCAGGACAACAAAAAATGAGCTTGTATCACGTGATACAATGTTAGAAATAGATTTTCAGTCGTGTTTTCTCACTTTCAAAAATTTGAGAAAAATACACGTCACTCCGTTCGGTCTGATCTTCAATTTCGTCCATCTAGAAGTTTCGTGTCTCATCTGGTATGCGTGATAATAAATGTCAAAGTTCACCGTATGCCTTCTCGCCTTGCAGTGTGGTCAGAATTTGTCCCCCGAAGCACTTTGAGTGCAAAAACCTTGCGCCAAGTAGATTAAAATGTAGTAATTATCAAATCAAAATTGTTAACAAAATATTCGAAGTAGAAGTATTTAATCTACACGAGTAATGAAATAAATGGACGATGCCAAGTATATACAATTAAATTTTTTTACAATTTATTTCTGAATGTGACCTATAGTTTTAGTTTTCGATAGATATTTACATTTTAATGCACATTACATGCGTAACATGCAATGTCAGGCATCATACATGCTCATGAGAAAACACTAATAGTTGGAATCAAAGTTAAAGAATAAAGGAAAAAAAATTTAGAGGTGGTGGTACTTGGCAGCTAGTCTTATACAGAATATAAGAAAATGTAAATTGAACTATGTCAATATTCTAATATTAAGGGGATGGTCTAATCGATTTTTACCGGCATATTTATTCTTTCAAATATCTTGGAAACAAAGATCTCAATCAGATTGTCCTTTTGGCAGATGATCATTGACGAGAAATGAGTTCGAGTTGGCATGAAAAATTCAAAGAAATAAAATTATTGTTATTATTTATTTTTTTTTTGTCGTCAAATGGGCGCGTGTCACTTATGTCGACTTATATCAGACTTTACGCATTCTCCTCGCAAAAACGGAGGTCAGAGCCCCATTTTACACGAAATTACGAACACACTGATCGAAAAATATCCGTGTTTTATGCAAAAATGATGTGGGTGTGTGCATTTTTGTCAAACTTTTGAAAGTGAGAGATTACGACTGAAAACCGATTTCTCACGTTATATCACGGAATACAAGCTCACTTTTCAGTTCTGGTAAATGGTGTATTTTTTTGTTCAAACTTCACACTTTTCTGCGTCAGTGCGTGAAAGAAAATTAGAATTACGATGAGTGGTTGCAGAGATACGAATTTTTGAAAAATTCGGCGATCCAAAAGTTTCATGTTCCGCAACTTCTATAATTATTCGAATTTTGCAAAATCGATTGGCAAAAACTCGTTTTTCTACTAAACCTACATAATCACCAAATCTTGGTAGAATCGTTTACTATGAGATACAGGTGCGGTACAGTTGACGTGGAACCGCCCGTAGGTAGATTAATATTTTTCAGACACGTGTCACGATATGTTGACATTGATGAATGGTCAGAAGTTCAACAGAATAGATTTTTTCAAGTTTTTTAGCATCAAATTTACACCTTCCTAATGAGTGTTGAAAAATTATATGATTCCTAATAGTTAGCTTCAGATGAATAAAACATAATTTTCGAAATGGAATTGCATTTGGAATCATCAGACTTTGTTGTATGTACACAAAATACACATGTCGAAACTTCGATTACGTTTTCTTCAAATTTGGGCCGGGTTTAAGAATTTTGAAAATTTCTCAAAACTTATTTCAATCCTTCATTTCCATCCCCTTGAAAGAAAATTATTTTGATGACGATGGGTTCGACTTTGAAACCTCGTTCTCATCTCGACATATGTCGTACGAAGGAGTCCTCTGATTGCCCTAGAGCGCAAGGTAGACGTGGACGTGATACCTTGTCGCTACGTGGTACGAGCATTCGGCCTTATTCTTTGACGGGTGTTCTCGCGGATTATATGGCCTTCGTAAAGAACATTTCAATAACATCGCCACCGAACATCTTGTGTACTTTGAACAGATTATTTCGCGCAAACTTTGATATTAAGCAGTCTAAATTGCTTATTAGATAATTTAATCAGTCTTCTATCTGGATCATGTCATATCAGTATTCAATAGTCGTTATTCGCACTGATTTTTTTGGATCGTATCTCATGTAGAGCATATCTCGACGACAAGCTCCTCGTTTATTGGACCGAGTCATTCGAACTAATTCACAGTTCAAGGGTCTCGGATGTTGCGTATCTTTCTGTTTATTTAGTAACCGATTACGAAATCGGACAGTTCACGTGTTACGTTCGTGGGCATTGATTATCAGTGGACGAAAATTGTTGATGCATTCAAAACAACTTTTTTCGCCGTTGTTGCCTTCGGCTATATTGATTAACGGATTACAGAGCCGGAATTTCAAATCAGTTTCTCCAATTTTCGGAAAGAATTCTGTTTTACTAGAGATATTATTCATACCTCGATTCATACATAAATATATCAAAGCAATGCAATGAGAAATAAATTCAGTCAATCCAGGTGCAACATTATAATATAGAACTCGGTTCCCAGATCAAATGCACGTCTACCCTGTTCCAGGGCTCAAAACGTCGAGTGCCTCGTCTGTCTCATTGAACCCGATGATCTCGCCCCAAATGATTACGTCTTCGGTTTTCTGCATTGTTTTTAAATTAGATGAAATTGTGCGAAAATTCCATGTTTTTTGAAGGGAATACAGTTAATGCGTCTTCTTATAGAAATGAAGCCCTGAAATTTTGGCAACTTTTTTTCTTTATTTATTTTAAACTGAATGAAGAGACGTCGCGATTGAAATTGCTTCACATGGATATCAAGGACCACCCTATCATCTCTCACATTTGTGCCAATAATTTATAAATATTGAACAAATCTCCGAAATGAAGATATTATTTGGATTTAAATTAAATTTAATTGAATAACCATCAGTGGACCTCTTCATAACATATGTCGAGATAAGAACGAGATTTGAACGTAGAACCCATTGCGATTTCACAAGTTTCTCTCAGGAGGGCTGAAGACGGAGGATTGAACTGATTTTCAAGGATTTTTCAACATTTTTGAACACAGCCCAAATTTGAAGAAAACATAATCTTATTTTGGAATTGTATTTTCGTGGTCATGGGCTCTGTTCTGGATGAAATGGATCATATGCTTACGCGAAAGTACTTACCGAAAAAACCCCTTCGAACACATCGGCGCCTTAGTGGAAGACTATGATATCTCAAATTGTGGTAGGAAGCCATGATATCTCACGTTGAATTTGAAGAACACGCTACCTCGATCCCGCAATTTTATTTTTCAATTTTAAGTTGGTAATAACTAGCACGGGCTACTTTTCAGTTGAGGAATTCCACAATAAAAGTATGCAGGGAAAGAGCAGTGAGTTAATAGCAGTGTTACATATTTCAAGGTGATCTAAAAATTCAAATATTAAATATTCTGTGATTGAGAATCCTAAATAATACTTGATACTTCTGTTTTGTCTCGGGAAAACATCATCGGTCATCTAGGCGGAGAAAGGAACTATTATTATTTTAGATCAAAAAATCCAAGCAAGAAGGTTTAGGACTGACCCATCAAGATCAATCGAATTACCGACTTATTTCGTTCATGGAAAGTACTTGTACGTAACCTGGGTGGCTGGGTAACATGGATGTAGAAGTCAAGAAACTTTTTAGATCACCTCAGAATATGTAACACTTATACTAACTCACTGCTCTTTCCTTGCATACTTTTATTGTTGAATTCCAAAACTGAACAGTAGCCCGCGCTAGTTATTACCAACTTAAAATGAAAAAATAAAGTTATGGGATCGAGATAGCATGTTCTTCAAATTCAAAGCGAGAAATCATGGTTTTCTACCACAATCAAGAGACTCGGTAGAGTCTCGCGCCAAGTACATTAAAAAGAATTTTTAACGCACGGTGTGAGACTCGACCGAGTCTCTATACCCGCATGAGAGCTCTACGGCCTATACGGCGACTGTGTTATCCTTAATAAATTCCGACTCGAGTTATACACGAGATTCAAATATTTATCTCAGAATATGGGTTCAAATAGCTTTCATTTAAGCCCAATTTTTAAGCAATCGGTGCACAGAGAGCTGAGATATAATATTTCCGATTTACAGACACCCTCAGTTCGATCAACAAAATTTCTCCTTCTCCGTTTCCTTCGTCGTCGCCCACCAGCAATGTTGCCATCTTCTTTCGGTCTGCATGTCATATGCTTCTACGACACTATATACGACGTGAAAAATATGGACGTATCTCCGTGATAAAAGAGCTAATATAAGACATTAAAAAATAGTAATATTTCTCATCTTTCATTCTAAAGATTATTAGATCGATATAACCAAAGTAGGAATACTAATCCAATAAGAATTTCAATAATACATTTTAATAATATATAATATAATTAAAATAAAAATTTCAAATCGTTTCTATAATGCCTGGAAATTAAAATGCACAATTTCTGCCAAGTTGCGTTTTGATTTTTTAGGCACGGAAATAATCGCTATCAAATTGTCAGATGCATATTTCTGGATCTAGATGAATGAGGAAAGTACGAGCGTCATGGCAAGAGTTTTGGTTAAGTATAACCCGAAAACTATACATCATACAAAAAAAATGTTAAGAATAAAAACGTTTCAGTTTAAAGTAAACGTCCAAATGATTATGTACGAAAAAAATTTGTCGGTTCCGGAAAGTTGGAAAAAAATTATTATAAAGTTAGTTTTTGAAATTTCTCACAAGCCATACGTCTTTGGGACTAAGACCTTTAGAGAATATTCCTCTATAGTGTGAAAAGAACATGCATGAAGTTTACTGTGGACCCAGATTTGGCCAGTGGTTTGGCTGAAACTTTGTTCACAAGGAACTTGAGAAATTTAGCACCCAGTCGAGTCTAGATAAATTATTTTTTGGGATATGGGCGCGAAAACCATTTTTGTATCCAAAATTAGTTCAAGATCCCAGCCTTTGAAGAATTCCTTAATATCCAGTACTCGAAAAACATCGATTTGCAATGCTACTATGATATTTGCAGACCCGACAATTCGGGCTTGTCAATTATTGACTCAATTGAAACGATAGTCCATCTCATATCAATCGAATGTCTTGTTCACAAAAGCCCGTATGGAAAACGTTTGAATATATAATGAAATTTGACTTATCATAGGGGTTAGGATGTTCCCTTGCAATATTTCATTACCATCTTTGGGCACCATATCAATGTGCAATCAGATATGAAACTCACGATTGAAATCTTCATCCGTATGATATCAGAAATCTCATGATACGAAATAATTTCTATTATGAGAAACCATTAACGGATCAGAAAAAAATTACGTCAATATCTTTGAATTGTTATCCACAATTGTGAGTGAGAGAATTTCAAACCATCTGCGTTTTGGACCTTCATGCGTCATAGACTTTGAGTTTTTCGATTCAAACTTTTCTTCCTCATTTGTAGATGCGAATCGAGCAGATTCACGTAGGTTTTCTGAATTCAGAAGCTTCACTTCCATAGCAGAAACTATTTAGCGATGTTGTTGAAATCATATGTATATAATAAGCACCCCTCGAGTGAATTTTCATGGTAGAACCATTTACTCGTATAAAATTACTGGAAAATAATTGACACAAAATATTGAAAATCCCTCCAATTGATCAGAATATGGTTCTAAGAATGTAATATAATTTTTTTTTTTTACGAATTTCAAGCTGCATAAATTGATAAAATGTGTATTTTTCGCGATTACGCGATATTCACTGACTCTGATTGACATGTATCTGCGCTTTTACAACGCTGATAAACATCTCAGTGGATGATAATATCGTGATATCTCGAATTCTAGTAGCTAAACATGAGATTTCATAATACGGCAGGTCGACTGGCATATATGGCCGTATGTACCAGGCGTACTGTTTTCTTCTGCATGCCACATTTGAAATAAGAATACTTGGAACACGATTGAAATAAACCAAAGAAGAAGAACGGAAACGGTGGTGAGTGATAGTGATTTTCATTTGATGTAACAAACATTGCGGGAAATCTTGTATATCGAGAAAAAGTTTTCAATTTTTTTCTTCGCTGAAACCTTTTGAAGCAATTAAAATTTTGAGGGTAATCAAACAAAAAATAAGTTCCGTACGTATGATAGTAGCGTTCCTACTTTATAAGGTGGGTTTTGATGCGGATTTACACCAACAATGAAACGATCATCATAATATTCAGTAGGCACGATCCAACTTTATTTAACACAGAAATTACATAGGGTCTTAGATTTTCTAACTTATATGAAGAAGATCATATGCGCAAGTACTGTGCACACGTAAGCAGGTTGGACATCGATTGTAATTTCAAAAATTGCCATTATTACTATTCACCAGATAATTAATCTGATTGGGTAAGATCATCATATGAGTAGATCAGTTTTTTTCATCGTCGTAAAGTCCTACTGTTTTTTATTCAGGTAGATCTATCCTACCCTAAAAGTAATTAATGCAAGATCCAAATGAGCTGCAAACCTTTCTCCTGGGGCAGTCGTCATCCTTAGTACAGGCTGAAAAATAAGAATGAATTGCATTCAGTCAAAAATATATGATAATTAAGTCAGGGATATAAATAGATCCAAAACAACTCTGCATTGAATCAAGGCGCCACAGAAGTGGCATATCTTTATATACGGTGAGATTACCAGGAAATGAAACACAGAATATAGGCAACCAGACGGTCAAATTCCCCAAGATTTGCGAAGTCGTTGTATTTGAAAATGATAACACAAAAACTAAGGTACGTATAGTCCATACTTCGCGAATCCTTTTTCCACCCTCTGAGGGTCGAGAACTGTGGTGTTTTGGATTTTTTTTTCTCCAAACCATCGAGTTAAAAAATCTGAAAAGATTCATGGTAGTAGAAAACATTCGTACTTTCGTTTCAAAATTTCTTCGGACTCTTCGCAGCCCTTTTTTGGTTGAATAAAAATCCACTATATCGGTTGAAATATTTTTTTTGGAAGCTTATAGGCGGGTGAGGAATCCGAAGAAATTTCGAGACGGAAGTACAAATGTTCTCTAGTATCATGAATTTTTTTAGATTTGTCACCTCGACAAATGGTTGGGGGAAAAAAAATCAAAAACACCACAGTTCTCGACCCTTAAAGGGTGTAAAGAGGGTTCGCGAGGTATGGACTATACGTACCTTAGTTTTTGGTCCCAACTAACCATAAGATCATAGCAATTCAAAAATTCGTGACGGGGGGGTCGGGAGGGGGGGGGGGGGGATTTTACTTATTTCAACTCGAGGTAACCTTTGACGAGAATGATTCTCATATCAAAATTTAAATCAAACTGTAGGGCCCTTGCCCTGTCATTTTCACCGAAGATTACCCAATATAATTATGTTCATTACGGATAATGAAAATCGCGTCTCGCTGTCATCTGCTGCAGACAATATTCATCATCGCGGCGTTGGAACTGACTTCTTGTAATTCCATCAATTCTACGATATGCGAACGTCTTTCATTGAAGTTAGCTAAAGCGAATGCCCTGTAGAAATACACACACTTGTTCTGAGTAGATCATTTCACCTGTCTACATTTCGTAAATTAGACTCAATTTTCGACTAAATTCCGCGTATTTGACGACTCGCGAAAATCTGTAAGTTCACGCGAGTTTTCTAGCGCCTCAAGCCATTATAGGTATAGGTAGATGCCGGCCAGTCAGTTTCGGGGGGGTCGTTCTATCGATACAATTTGTGAGTTGTTGATTTATTATTCCGAGGTGCAGGATAGTATCGCTTCTGTCAGATTGCCTACTTACACTTTGCGTCTGCAACAGCTATCGCCATATAGAGAACGGCTAACGCACAGACCAGATACTTCATGATTGACCTGTAATACAGATGGTTAACGTGTATGCAAGTAGAAGGGGGGGGGGGGGGGGGGGGGGGGGGGAATTTTGTGGATACATATATCCAAATGTTTCTAATTATCAGTAAGAATCATCACTGAATCGCAAATGAAGTAGCGGAGAGCTCACTTGTCTCAGATAAAATAAAAGAAAACGAATCATATATGAATATTGAAATCTGAATCTAGTTCAAGCGTTTCTATTTCCTTTTTCAAATTGACGGAAAACTTTTAACGTTTCATTCTCCATTCGAATTATTTTCAGATCAGTACCCTGGTGAAATTGTTTTTATTTGAATTTCTTGCAGCATGCCGAAGTGTTTGGTTCAACAAAAAAAAAAAACAAAAGTCGGCTGGGCGTTATAAAAATTTCAAAAATGTCTCAACTATTCCCGACTCCAGAAAAATGGTGATGAAATTGTGAGAAAGGTAGGCAACAATAATTTATCAACTTCCTTTTGCCGCGTTTCTGAAATATATTAATAGAGTCAATTCCAACTTCTATACGTAATTGAAACATGTTTGTGCTGAAATAAAAAATTTTTGGACTTTTTTTTCTTTTTTTTTTTTCATCATCTTAAATGTTGAACAATTCATTTTGGGTGATGGGAATTTTCCAGTCCACCATTTTTTTATTTTTTTTTTCTTTTTACTTGTTTTTTTGATAAATTCGCAGAAAATTCTCAAGTAGAACTATTTTGAACAATTGATTTCTGGTGATCCGAAATTTTCAAAAATTCTCAAAAATCCAATGCTTCCATCGAGGCAACGATTCCAAAATGACCACGGCAATAGAAAATTAACAATTGGAGAACATTTTAAAAATTTTGATACGAACGAATGAAGGATAGCGAAGGATCTCAATATTCATACTTCGAAGACATTTGCATGGAAACGGTGAAAATATCATTTGGAAAAATTGGAACAATATTAAAAATTGCGAGGTACAGCTACCGTGGTAGAATTGGCGAGGTATGCGCAGTGTACGATTGATGGTAATGTGTCAAGAATGCAACTTACCTCATTCTACGGATGAAGTACAAGCCTCGGAAGCAAGAAGAAGAAGATCGTTGTACGGCTTTCAGGTTGCAATTGATCTAAAACGTGTGTCTTGACCGGAATTTATATTTCCACCAGACCCTTTGGCTCATCAATAGATTCGATAGTCCCCCCCCCCCCCCCCCCCCCCCCCCCCTTCCCCTTCCCTCCCCCAATTGCGTCGAAAACATTTAAAGTAAGATAAGAAGAATAAGCGAGACGCTTCTGAGTCCCTTTGGGGAGGGGTTCAAATATTGCGCGACATTTATCTTTGGATGGGGAGAGAGGGTACCAGTTGCCCGCTACTCAACTTTTTGAAGTGAAACTTCTTTTCAGCCGGTTCGTAGGGTAAATGCAACGGAAGTGAGTACCAGAGGCGAAGCCCTCAAGGGGGGGTGAAGAGGGCGAAGCCCCCTGAATAAAAAACATCTATTCCAACGTATAACTACATGTGTTCCAAATATTTGTGTACCCGACATATTTCCTATCCCTCTGTCGGTGAAGTTTCACTCCTAACATGCGTGGCGGCCACACACCCGTTGCTTTTCTTTTTTTTTGAATATACTATGTGAGCTATATGTTTTACGGAATTTTCCAAACCCAGTGAAATATTACGTACATTAATAGTTTCCAGGCTCGTTTTAAGATATGATGATATCAATGAATCAAGAGTTCAAGAGTTCAAGAGCTTATGTCAATAGAATAGATTTCTTTGGTGTTCTTTATCGGCAGATTTGAGCTTTCCTAATGAGTATTGCGAAATTGTATGATGCCCAATAGTCTTCAGATAATTGAAACATCATTTCAGAAACGGAATTGCATTTGGTATCATCAGACTTTGTTGTATGAACACAAAATACACATGGTGTCTGGTGTAATTGTGAGATATATCAAATTTATTCATAACAGAGCCCTTGACTACAAAAATACGATTCCAAAACTTCAATAACATTTTCTTCAAAGGGCCGAGTTTAAAAATTTGGAGAAATTCTCAAAAATTATTTCAATCCTCCATTTTCATCCTCCTGAAAGGAAATCATGTGATGGCGATGGGTTCTACGTTAGAATCTCGTCCTAATCCCGACATATGTCATACGAAGGAGTCCTCTGATAGCCCTAGAGCTCAAAGTAGACTTGGACTTGATATTTCGTCCGTATATATGTGGTACGAGTATTCGGCCTAATTCCTTTTTTAAGAAGCATTTTAATAACATCTCCATCGGATATAGCTTGTGTACTTTGAACTTATTTTTCTGCGCAAACCTTCATGTTATACGCATTCCAAATTGTTTGTTTGATATTTTTATCAGTATTCAATAGTCGTCATTGGCAGTCATTCCCTTCGGATCGTATCTCATGTGGAGCGTATCTCAACGACAAGTACCACGGTTATTGGGACGGGTCATTCGAATAAGTTCACGGTTCAAGGGGTCTTCGATGTTATGCATCTTCTTGTTTATGTAATGATTACGTCTCCGGTTTTTCGTATTGTTTATCTAGGCACCCATACAGCAAAAAATATTTATCACAAATATATATTTGTGACGAAATATTTTCAGTCTGTATATTGCATACACATTTACAAAATATTTATTGTAAACTTATCAACCATCATTCAAGAACATTTCAAACAATATTTTCTGAGTATTTAGTAATCATTTGTTGTAATATTGATGAAAATCTTTGAGCTATTATTTGACAGGATATTGTGATAATATTTTCTGAATATTGTCAACAAGATTTCAAAGTGCGCTCTGAAAGTCAAATAATATCTTCATTTCAAAGATTTACTCAATATATTCACAAATTATTGACACAAATATCAGAGATAAACTTTATAGAGATATTTTGTAGAATATTCAAGAAATATGTCAACATGTTTGTTGAAAAGATCCTCAGTGGACTCTGAAAAGCGTATAATATCTTTATTTCGAAGATTTGTTCAATATTTATGAATTATTGGCACAAATGTGAGAGATGATAGGGTGGTCTTTGATATTCATGTGAAGTAATTTCAATTGCGACGTCGCTTTATTCAGTTTAAAATAAATACAAAGATATGTTGCCAAAATTTCAGGGCTCCATCTCTATAAGAAGACGTAAACTGTTTTTTCTTCAAAAAACATAAGGTTTTCGCAAAATTTCTTTTAATTTTTTTTCCAAGCCTCACAAAAGCAAAAAAAATATTTAAAAACTGTGCGAATCGTGCATGTAAAGTAGTGGTACTTTATGTACCAATTATAAATAACTCCTCATCTTATATTGAACGCACACACGACACAAATGACTGGGAAGTTGAATATACGAAGTGGACGACTTTTTCAGTTGGTATGGAGTTTCCTAATCGTAAGCTAATTTCATGGTGTCTTCACGGGTCCCAAGAAACATATACTTATTGATTAGAGCACTCATCACATTCGAAAATAAAACTGTACGAGACTGCGCTCAATTTTGAAAATAATCGACTCCCGCCAATTTGGATATTCGAATAATTCTGTCGCGATATGGGATGGCGAAAGTGAAATTACTTAACACATATGTTCGTAAGGGTTTTTTCGATAGGTATTTTCACGCAAGCAAATAATCCATTTCATTCGGAACAGAACCCATGACCGCGAAAATACAATTTCAAAATACAATTACGTTTTCTTCAAATTTGGGCTGGGTTAAAAAATTTTGAAAAATCCTCTAAAATCAGTCCAATTCGTCAGCTTCAGCCCCCCTAAGAGAAAATTGTAGTATCGCAATGGGTTCTACGTACAAATCTCGTTCTTATCTCGACATATGTTATAAAGAGGTCCACTGATTGTTATTCAATTATCTTCATATTTATATTATTATTCATTTTGACAGGATTTAGAAATCACAGAAACTCTGTTATACGCTGATATGTTTTCGGTAAAAGATTTCGGGAAACAATTTCAAAATCGTATTAAAACGATTCAGTTGGGATACCTACTGCTGAATATACAAGAAGCCTGATGTGTAGTCAATGGCAGCGTACCGACCCGCTCGATGTTTAGGGCATGATATACCTTACGTAAGCAATCCGGAAAACCGAAAACGTAATCATTTGGGGCGAGATCATCGGGTCCAATGACACAGACGAGGTACTCGACGCTTTGAGCCCTGGAGCAGGGTAGACGTGCATTTGATCTGGGAACCGAGTCCTATATTATAATGTTGCACCTGGATTGACTGAATTTATTTCTCATTGCATTGCTTTGATATATTTATGTATGAATCGAGGTATGAATAATATCTCTAGTAAAACAGAATTCTTTCCGAAAATTGGAGAAACTGATTTGAAATTCCGGCTCTGTAATTCGTTAATCAATATAACCGAAGGCAACAACGGCGAAAAAAGTTGTTTTGAAATCATCAACAATTTTCGTCCGCTGATAATCAATGGCGACGAACATAACACGTGGACTGTTTTAATTATCTGAAGACTATTGGGAATCATATAATTTCACAACACTAGTTAGGAAAGCTTAAATCTACTGCTAAAGAACATAAAAGATATCTATTCTGTTAACGAACTTTCGACCATTCGTTGACGTGAGCATATCTCCGAAGTCACCAATCTGCTTACAAAAGATATTCGCACGAAGTTTTAGCAACTTTAATGTGACCACAAGAAAATTACCACAATTAAGTAATATATTCAAATTATAATAACATTTCAATAAAAGTATACGAATGATTAAATTATTAAATGAATTAAATCCATCTGATAATCGCGTCAAAGAATTTTACCTAGCGGCCAGTCGAGGGACCACCGCGCCATGTCTGATGACCACTTGGAAGTTGGAGGTCAAAATTTTGGGACGTTGGAGAATCCCAAGTCCGTAGAAATTCAAACGACGAAGAACGCATCTTGTCTTTTTCGTTATTTTTCCAGGCATGGATATTCTCACGATTATATTTACTGATTATTCTATGTATAAATTGTTTCACTTTCAAAATGAAACACCATATCAAATACTTATTGTTCACCGTGAAAAATTATGTATCCATTGATATAGCTGACCCTGAAGATGATCTTTGCAATATAATAAGCGTGTACCTAAAATTGAATTCTTGTCCTTGTAGAATTTTGCAGGTCACTGGCCTAATATAAAAATTTCGAATCTTAATTGTAATGAGAAGTTTCGAGTACTTTGTCGACATAATTGCTATAAACTTAATAAAAATTTTGTGAAACTTTGAAAAAAGATAAGTTTTTCTCATATGAAAACGTTCCAACTTCTTAGACGTAGGTTTTCAAGGACTTATACCATAAATGAAATTGGCATTACATTCGACAAGCACGACTAAACTTTATTTCACACAAAAATTACATTAGATTTTAGGTTTTCCAATTGATATGTAGAAGATGATGTATATGCGCAAGTACTGTGCTCACGCCAACAGGTCATACATCGATTACAATTCAATACCAACCACGCTGAAATTCTTCCAGGCCCACACATACTTTACCTGATCTAATTATGGATGTTAGACAAGCCTGATCAGCAGGGCAGTCTGAACTGTACATACAGGCTGAAAAATGAAAATAAATTGCCTTAAGTCAGAAAGTCAGAGAATATAAACCTTCTCGGAATTATGAAATTTTCAAATTTTGTGACAAACGTAATTAAAATACGACCCGATCGTTGTTCTGAAATTTTTTTAAATAAAGGTGGTCGTTTTCATGAAAAGGGCCCACTTTTTCAGTTGGATTTTTCTTATCATAAACCGAAGAAACTGATTAGAGCAATTGCTATGATTGATCTCATCGTCGACATGTGAAACAATTGACACACATTCATTCCTAAAATATATTCGAAATTAATGCACATGTCCAAATAGAATTTTTCGATAATTTTCATCCTCTAAAAAGCCCTATGTGGCGAGATGTGGCAAGAACAGATTATCATCACACCGAAGATTCAGTGATGAAAAATTTACTCCCACGAAATGAAATAGTTATAACAAATGAGAAATCGTGTCATTTATAGGAATATTGTGGAAACATTATTTTTATCAGACACGAACGGAAATCGCTGTTTTGCTATTTGTAAAGATAGAGGAAAGCAAAGCTTTGCGTCCTTAAGTAGCAAAGACCGTGTGCAAAGTCTTTTCTCCCATTAAGGAATGATTCTGTCCAGCAATAAGTTTGGGGAAGTCGTTCTATTGATATGCAATTTATCAGTTGTTAATATATTTATCTTAGCGTGGAAAGTGTCACGTTGACTACTTACCAATTGCGTTTGAAAAATCTATCGCAAAAAGGAAGACGACTAACGGACAAACCAGATACTTAATGATCGACCTGTAATACAATAAGGATTGAAATTTTTTTTTTGTACATTTTGAGAAGCATAAAAAGATCAGTCATAGCTCGAAGACGTTTGCATGGAAAAAGTAAAAATGTAATTTGCGGGTTTTTTCGAGATGATAATAACGCCCGAAAAAATTACAACAAAAAATTAAAAATTGTAAGGCTCTATCCTAGTCGAGTTCGCTCGAAATGCCTCGTGTATAATAATTGATCGGAATATACCATAAATGTAACTTACATCGTTCTACGGATCAAGTATAAGCCTCAAGAGCAAGAAGAAGAAGTTCGTTCTAGCGATTTCAGGTGGAAATTGATCTGAAACGTATGTCTTGATCAGAGTTTGGATGTACATTAGACACGTCGACTTAACAAGATATGTGCATCAGAGTCTTACCCCGAGTATGTACATACATTAAAAAAATAAAAATAAAAAAAATATGCATAACGTATGAGTAAATGATAAAGTTTAAATAATTAATGAGGCTATAAGGTCGTTATTTCGCAATGTTGTCGCAACATATGAGGCAGAATATAGATATATTGATACACAGTTCAATACGAGAATTAGAATTCAAATCTACATCGATATCACACATTTCGATGTCGTCTGAGAAAGGACCCAAATCCTAGAGCTATGAGTTATTAAAATTTTGAAAGCAATCAAAATTTTTAGGATCTTGGAAAAAAAATTAGATCAAAGTATGATAACGTTTCTACTTCTGAGATGGTTTTTAATGGGGACTTGTACATACATTCGGTTGTTACAATCAAACTTTATTTAAACTTCTAAGTTAATGAAACATGTTTGTCTTGGAGTCTAAAATATTTGGAAATTTTCTATTTTCATTTTTTCAATAATACTGAACAATAGATTTTGCATGAGTAATTTTTACGATTTTATAGTCAAATGGATATTATATTTGGAAACATCAGATTTTATTTTATATAATATACACATACACAAATATACGTTCGATTTTCTGGACTTTTGATTATCCGAACGGCGCCCGGTCGTTTTCCCCATAATTTCACTGACAGATAAAGTTTATGCACGAGGTCCCTGATGCGCAAGTGGCACGTGGTATGCCATTAGTTATCGGGACACATCCTCCGCCTTTTCCTTAATAAATTTAAATAAATTACATCAATGAATAAGTGATACGTGATTATTATCAAATAGTCAAAAATTTTGATGTGCAGTGTGAATAGTTTCGAAATTTATCATCATCCATTCAATCGAGTGACTGGATTCGATTTAAACGGTTTAAGGAAATCGTTATATGTATTCGTAATAATTGTACCTACGTCACTGTGAATGTAATTTTGTTTAAACAAAAAATGTTATCAAATTCTCACAGTATCGCGGGCTACTTACTAATATTTGTCACGCAGTAACCGCAACATCCACAAAATGTATCATAACCGAAAAATGTACCATCACAATTAGCCGGCTTTGGACGTGGACAACGACCTGGAGAACAAGCAGTTCCGCAAGTAATAGCTGCCTCCGAAATAGCTACCACCAAAAAAAGGACTGCTAATGCACAGGCAGACTTCATAGTCGATCTGCGACACAATCGAAACACATTAATTTACAGAATAGATTTGAAATTGATACACATGTGGGAATGAAAGTTTTTCGATAATCTTTTATCGGCTAGAAAACCTTACGATCGTATTACGAAGAAAGATCATCACACGAAATGAAGAAATTATAAAAAATTTGAATTTTTTAATTTATCAGAATATTGTAAGAACATTACGTACATTGTTTTATGGATTTTGGATAGCAGCTGATGATACTTTTAGAAGTTGCGATTTGTTGTTACTGTTCGTGAGTCTGACTGCCATATATCTGCGTTTTCATCACGCTGAACAGTTGAGTAAACACATTAACCAGTCATATGCCTATATGAATTATTGTTTGGTTTATTAGCACAAAAATCGTACATGTATTCGAAATGAGTTCAAGATCTCAGCCTTAGGAGAATTCCTTGATACCAAAAGTTCGGAAAACACCAGTTTCCAATGCTGCTATGATATTTGCACATTCGACAATTCAAGTTATCCAATTAATAACTTGATCGAAACATTAAGATCTGGATCAATCGAATGTCTTGTCGACAAAAAACTTGTACAAACAACGTTTGAATAAATATTGAAATTCTACTTGTTTTAGGGGCAAGGACGTTGCCTCGCAATATTTCCTTGAAATTCTTGGATACCATAACGATGCAGAGTTCGATACGAAATTTACGATTGAAAATTACAGCGGGATATTGGATATTTCGCTCCAATGTACTAAATTACTTATAATGATGAGGAACAACATGAAACAAAATTAAAATTGAAAGATTAAAAACTTGGAAGCAAAAGGTCCTCGACTAAGACCCTGAAGTTGATCTTGAGATGTTGAAAAGTCTCAAGTCTGTAGAAATTCAATAAGCACGAAACGCATCGTGGCTCTTATCTTTATCGCTATGCTTCAATTTGATAATTTCGAATCTGAATTATGATGAAACTTTGGAGTAGATGCGGCTTCGACAGAATTGCTTCAAACTCAATTACAATTATGTGGTACCTTGCGGAAAACAGATGAGATTTTCTTATACGAAAACGGTCCAACTTCTTAGGTGCAGATTTTCAAGAATTCATAACAGCATTGAAATTAGCATCACATTCCGTATAGGCACTCTCAAACTTTATTTCATACAGTAATTACATAGGGGTTTAGATTTCCTAACGAACATGCAGAAGATTATAATATGCGCAAGTTATTCTGCGCATCCGTCAACAGGTTATACATTAATTGCAATTTAATTTCAACCAACATGGGGAATATTTCGCACGTTGATACAAATTCCAGTTTGTCCAGATTGGGATCTTAGGCACTCCTTACCAGCTGGGCAGTCTGACTTCTGGGTACAGGCTGAAAATTAAATATAAATTATCCTTAGTCAGAAATACGTGATAATTGATTCAGGGATATAAACAGTTCCAAAGAAACTAGCCATTAAATTAAATCATCAGATACTGCATTCCAGTCAGTTTGGAGGGGACGGGGGTTGTTCTATTCATACAATTTGTGATTTGTTAATTTATTAATCTAGTAAAGAGGAGAGTGTTGTTTCCGTCACGTTGGCTACTCACCACTGACGTCTGGAAAAGCTATCGCCATAAAGAAGACAGCTAATACACAGAACAAGTACTTCATGATCCACCTGTAATACAAAGAATTAACGGGTATGTGAATGATGGGGTGGAATTCGTGACATCTGATGTATAAATGTTCAAAATGACCAGACAGGATTCTTACTGAATCACGAATGTAGTAGTGGAAAATTTACTTGTCTGAGATAAAAAAAAAAAAAAAGACAACAGAATGCCAAGTGATGGGAAGCATACGGGGCATTCCATGCCAATTCGATCGAGGTTCAGCTTCACCAATAAATTTTGATTTGGTTGAGACTTTGGCGGGTGTCAGAAGCACCCCAAAAACAACTTTAGTTTTTGATTCATTTGTTTTGCGCCATGAATTGTGAATATTCCAATCTCACTGCGATTTACCGTTTTTGAAAAGTCATGGAAAAGGACCCCGCACGATTCTTATGGGAAATGAGCCTCGGCGGATTTTGCTAAGATTTGGTGAAATGCGAATTAATATCATCCTGATTAAATGTTCGCATTGTAACAATGTCGTTTGTAGAATCGTTCGGTCTCTGGAGTGAGTTGAAAATGAAAAATTAGGGAAAAGTCTAATTGTCAATTTATGATATTTCTATGACCTGACCAACAATTATTCCCAACTCTTTGACCCTAATCATTGATGACATATCCTGGTCGAAAAGATGTCGTCAGCATTGGCGTGACCCAATGTGCACCACATGGAGACTGCTCGACCGGACTTGGCACATCTTGAGGCCGTGAAAAGGACCGTTTGATATGTGGTGCGAGTGTTTGTGTGTGTCTGTATGTATTAAGTTTTCCGATCTACTATACACAGGTTGATCTGTTTTAATTGCCCCAAGCGAGTATCTCAAAAACTAAAAGAGATAGGAAAAAAAGTTTCTTACAAAACTTTAAGGGTTCTGATGCGAAAAGATCATCCTGATCTCAGCCGACTTGTGCATCTTGCCACTTCTGAGGTTTTTCAATTCTAGATAGGGAACACGTCTTGGATCCCGCCGTTTTAGATCCTGCCGATTGGTTTGGAATTCATCTTCGATCCCGCCATCGATAATTGATATTTAAAATACGTGTTCCCTATCCAAAATTGGAAGTCATTTAAAAAACCTTGGAAGTAGTAAAATCCACAAGACGACTGGGATCAGCACGATCTTCTCGCATCAGAAACCTTAAAGTTTTGTATGAAACTTTTTTTCGTATCTCTTTTAGTTTTTGAGATACTCGCTTGGGCCGATTAAAAAAGATCACCCTGTATATAGTAGATCGAAAAACTTAACACATACGGACACACACAGACACCCAAACTACGAATCAAACGGTCGTTTTCAGGGTCTCAAGATGTGCCAAGTCCGATCGAGCAGCCTCCACGTGGTGCATATTAGGTCATGCCAATGCTGACAACATCTTTTCGACCAGGATATGTTGTCAATGATTAGGGTCAAAGAGTTGGAAATAATTGTTGGTCAGGTCAAAGAAATATTATAAATTGACAATTGGACTTTTCCCAAATTTTTCACGTTCAACTCACTACAGAGGCCGAACGATTCTACAAACGACATTGTGGCAATGCGAACTTTTGATTATGATGATATTAACTCGCACTTCACCAAATCTTAGCCAAATCCGCCGAGACCCATTTCTCATAGAAATCGTGTGGGATCTTTTTCGAAAACTTCATTCTTCATTCGGATTATTTCAGGATTATAAGTATGACGATGAAATTGTTTTTTTTTTTTTTTTACCATAGCATTTTGAAGTTTTTGGTTGAACAAAAATGAATTTCTGCTCGGCGTTTGAAACATATCAAATATTTCTCAAATATATTCTCGGCTCTACAAAACCCATGATAAAATTTTGAGGAAGATTGATTTTTTATCTGCTTCTTACTGCCTTTCCAAAACACATTGAAGACATTAATTTTAACTTCAATGTAATTGAAACATGTTTTTGCTAGAGTTGAAAATATTTGAAAATTTTGTTTTTCTTGTTTCATCACTTGAAATGCCGAACAATAGATTTTTGTTGATCAAAAATTTTCAAAGTAATGAAAACGAATAGGAAACACAATGAATGCTCTACCCTAGTCGAATTCGCACGGAATGCCCCGTGTATAATAATTGATGAGAATATGCTAAGAATGTAACTTACATCGTTCTGCGGACGGAGTATAATAAGCCTCGGGAACAAGTAGAAGAAGATCGTTCTACGGATTTCAGATGGCAATTGAAGACGTGTGTCTTGATCTGAGTTTATATTTGCACTGGATCCATTCACTTATTAATAAATCCGGTAGAGTCTTCAGCCCCCCAAGTGCGTCAAGAACATTTAAAGAAAGATAAGAAGCGCGAGATGCTGTTGAGTCTCTTTAGGGAGGGGTTCAAATATAACGTATCAATCTTGGGGGCATCAGTGGTTCTCTACGCAGCTTTATCGAATGTATACTCGAAACTGTGAAATTTCAAATTTTGCGAGGAATACGATTCAAATATGCATTTTGAGTTAAATTTCGGTTCTCCTAAAATATTTTCAAATAAAGATTCTGTACGCATATATGAGGCAAAATACGTAAAGTGGGCTATTTTTTCAGTTGGTTTTTTCTAATTGTATATTTCGAGCAATTGTGATAGTCGAAAATAAGAATTTCATAAAGCTACGCCTCACTTTCGAAGTGATTGATTTTTACCAATTTGTAATTTGGTAAAATTCTGTCGCGGTATAGAACCGAGATGGTCAAATTATTTGACAGATGTGTTTGAAAAGATTTTTTACGCAGTTACTTTCGTTCAGGAATATTCATTTCATTCGGAACGAAGCCCATGACCGCGAGAATACGGTGCCGAAATTTCAATAACATTTTCTTCACATTTGAGCGGGGTTTGAAAAATTCGAAAACTCCTTAAAAATAAGTTCAATTCTTCATGTTCATTACCCGGAATGGAAATCACGGGATGGCAATGAATTCCATGTTGAAGTCTCGGTCTTATCTCGACATATATCGTGAAGTAGACCTCTGATTGCCCTGAAGCAGGGTAAACGTGGACTTTATACTTTGTCTGTATGTGATACGAGCATTCGACCTTATTCCTCGAGACGCGTACGTTCCTGCTGATCGTGGCCTTCGAAAATATTGTTTATTAAACTCGTTTTCTTGCGTAAACTTTGATATCACGCAGTCCAAATTGTTTGCGGAATATTTGTAAATCTTTTCCTTATGGACCGTGTCATATCGGTATTGAATATACGCGTTATATTCGTGGCCGTTAATTATCAGCCGACTAAAGTTGCTGATAATTTTAAATCGACTTTCTTCGAAACCGTTGCCTCCGCCTGTATTGAATAACGGATAGAGACGCAGTTTTCCTCGTATTAAAAAGAATTTTATAGTAGAGATATAAATTATTTATAAAAATAATACGTTAAGAATTTTGATATATTCAATCGATCTGGCAGTATTATATTGTCTGATTCGATTCACAATTCAGATGCACGTCTACCCTCCTCGCGGGCTAAATACCGAGTGCCTCGTTTGCCTCGTTTTTTTTTCATTGGGCCCGTTGATTAGGCCCCAAATGATTACGTCTCAGGTTTTGCATATTGTTTGGGTATATCACGCCCTGAACAACCAGAGCATCGCGGTCGGTCCTCTGCCATGGACTGCACAGGGTCTTTGTGCAACGATACGCTCGTTCAACACCCGCGTCATGAGAAGTTTCCTTACACAATCATAATCTGTTGTAATTCATTTTTATAGGGTTTGATCATCTCTCTTGTTCCTATCACCGAGAATAAACATTATTAGGTCCTCATGATTATATGTATGCTCACTAGAGTTGGCCAAATAAACCGACTATTTTTTTGTCTTCTCAAAAAATTCTGAATAATTAGTTCAATCCTTCATCATTATCACCCTGAAGGAGATCGATTGGATGGCAATGGGATCTACTTTAAAATCTCGTTCTTATCTTGACGTACACATATTGTGAGGAAGTCCCCTGCGATTCTTATTCAATCATCTGGAATACAGGAAAATTATTATTTGCTTCCTAAAACCTGAATTTAATTTTGTTTTTTTCTTCTGTAGTTTTTCCGCTTAAATTTTTTCCTCCTGTCTTCACATCTTTCTGTTTAGGATTTGGGAATCTCCCAGTCTAAAATATTTTCGGATTATTTTCGGAAAACGATTTTCCGGAATAAATGTCAAAATCGTTTCAAAACGATCGGCTTGCAATGCAAAGACTGTTAACAAACTTATATAACTTTTTTAGTATGAGTCCTCTATCAATTCTTTCACGCATTTTTTCACGTGTAAATGGAGTTTTAGGCTATTCAATTAATAACTTGATCGAAAGACGATAGTCTAGATCAATCGAATCTCTTGTCCACAAAAAGCTTTTATAAATAACGTCTGAATAAATAATAAAATTTGACTTTTTTCTAGAGGCAAGGACGTTGCCTCGTAATATTTCCATGGCACTTTTGGATACCATATCGATACGGAGTTCAATATCAAACTTATGATTGAAATTTAGATCGATATATCAGATATTTCGTTTTTATGTACTAAATTATTCATATATATATATGGGGCATTCCACGACGTATCTTATAGTAAAAGCTTTTCTATAATTTCAGAAAAGTCACGTTAAAGAGGGCGTTCAATTCTCATGTTTTATGGGATTTGTTGTAAAGGTGTTAGAAACGCAATTCAAATTAACCAAAAAAATGAGCAAGTTATGAAAGAAAGTATATCGGCGAACACGACATGATACCATTAATCGACGTGATTTTTACTTTTCATCACCTACGGTGATATAGGAAAGTATTGGTTTTGGTCGAAAAGTGACTTTTGCTAATTTCAACGAATCTTTACGTTTTCGAACCTCTAGAATCCGAAAAACAGGTTTTTAGAAATATGTCGGTCTGTCTGTCGGCCTGTTCGACAAACTCGCGCAGTGATCTCGAAAACGGCTCGATGAAAAAATCTGAAATTCACAAGACTTTACAATCAAATGATGGACATGAAAAATTGCCATGTCTCGTTTAATTTGAACTTCCGACTCTACCGGAAATGAATCGATTTTCGCTGTTTTACTGACAAACCTATACTTTTTTTTCTGTATTACCTTTCTAAATGAAAGAATATATTCTTCCGAGTTGAGAATTTCATATATATAGGGCATTCCTTGCCAATGACATCAAAAAAATTGTAAATATACCCAGATCGAATTAGACTGAAAGCACTGTATAAAATTGTTGTTTGTCCATATATAGGGCGATCCTTGCTAATGACAAGAAGAAATTGTAAGTGTACCCAGATCGAATAGGGATTAAACGCACTGTATGAAATTGTTGTTTGTCAATATATAGGGCATTTTTTTATGTGAAATTTTCAATTTTGATCTTGTTTTTCGGTTTTTCATTACTTTTTTCTACTTTTTCTTTCCCTGTAAAACTCATTTTTTTTTTTTCTTTTTGATGAAAAGTACTCCGAAAAACTGGTTTTCCGGCTTGTTTTATCCTGGAGTAGTTAATTTTGTAATTCATATAAACGAGGCGAACAGAAAACCAAACATTTATTTAAATTTCGTGTGTCAGAATTAAGGCACACTGTCCGCAACTGCATCAATAAAACGATACGATATTTCGTATACCTTTCGAATGATGATGAATGATAGATACCTATTCCGTTCGAATGTATCATCAAATATTTATATTTGCTAGAAATGTCGTTTTCACACGAAGTATTCCGCGGCCTCTAAGTTAATAATTTATTCAAATGATACATAACTATGTACATATGTCATATTATGTTATCTACAATAAATACATATTTAAGATCTTCGTAATTTGAATATACGTATATACCGACATGTGCAAATGAAAATATAAATTGTTTGCTTTTTAAGTTGAAACACATTATATACTTTACTAAAATTTATTCAAGGTTTAAAAACTGCTGCAGCTGAGTCGGATTATCAATGCTCACAATTTTTGAATTTAAATTGCTCAAATTTCTGCGTTTATCATACTCCTGACGATTCGATATTCAGCCCCTGGCAATTTTTGCTAAATTCTGAATATTTGTCTTCGAAAAAATTCATTTCTACATTTTTGTGTGCAAAATTTTTCCTCGACTGTACTTTATGGATTTTCATGACATGCCTGTCTACATTTTGCATTCTCGATCATTTGATTTCCGAAATATCGGTCATATTCAATAAAATTAAAAATTTTTCGAGAAACTAAAAAAAAAATTAGGTTCTAATTCATGTGAAAAGAAACTTTTGGGATGATTTTTAAGGATCTATACTAAAACTGGTATAGTTTTTGGAAATTCATATTATATTTTCAGAAAAAATATACATATAGGGTCTAATTTTTGTTTTCATACAAGATGATAATATCAACATAAGATAAAGCACTCCAGTCCATTGTGCGATGTGTTTCAGTTACCAAATTCTAATTCGTGTGTGATCATCGCTCTATTGGCAAATCCCATTGATACAGTAAGTTCCACATGCGCAGACTGATGTAGGTGGTATATCAGAAGTTGTGCTATCACAGGCTTCACCTCGTGCTTAAAAAATGAAATAAAAATTACCTTAAATCTTGACAAACAAATGTTCAAATGTATAAACACTTGCGAAGGAGCAACGATTTAATCAAGCCATTAGATTATGATTCTTAAGGTAACCGGTCACCAGAAATATTTATTGTTTTTGAAATATTGGGATTACTTACAAACTGTTATCTGGCAGAGATCGCAGCATCCACAATAACCACCATTTCTCACGATGGTTCCATTACAACTTTCCTCTGTTATAGCTGCACATAAAGATATGGCGCAAAAATAACCGCAGTCTACAGCTACATTATTACCTTTTGAAATAGTTATCGCCAAAAATAATAAAAAGGCTAATACGCACACAGACTTCATAGTTGTCCTATAACAAAACGAATAAGCACATATTGAATTTGGTACACATAAAAATATCTCTTATTCTTCTTGCTCAAGAAATTCTTACAATTATCAGATAACGACGAGAGAAGAGAACACTTACATTGCTTGATGAATTTCAGGGAACAATTTATACTGATGATATGTGGTTTTATCTGAATTGGAATTTGGACTGGGTCTCACTGCCACGAATTTGGATATTTATACAGGTGGTGGATGTCTTCATGTGCAAATGTACATACACGACAGTACAGTATTGTAATTAATTATATTATACCTTTACACGATATGCTCGAAGACATTTAACACGAATAAAATAATAATATATGAATTAATTTTTGGTTTATGAGAACGATAACAATTCTTGTTTTTGGAATCGGTTTTTAGACTGTTTTTGAGAATCCGTATACTGAAATGTATAACATCAGTGATTGATGAAAAAATTTGTCACGCTCAAAAAATTAGACTAGATTTATTTACTAACACCGAGAAATATATTTCAGCACACAAAAAGCTTATTAACAAATTGTAACAACCTTAGTACCTACTTTTTATTCCTATTGATTCGATTGGCTGTTTTCGTTCATTATTCAGTTGTAGAAAATTAAATTTTCAACTGTGCTTCATGCAGCTTCGTCTTGCTTTCATATACCGTTGAGTTATCAGTCAAAATTCCACGAGTCTCATGATTCATAGATAAAAATTTATCCTGAACTACGCTTATAGTGGCCAATAAATAGTATACGGCTATAAAGTTACGTCCGGGTAGGTGAATAACGCAGCCTGCACGACTGTCACGAATACAAGTTTAAATACTTTCGGAATATTGAAGCAACTTTTTCAAATTTTGGATAAAAAATCGTAGAATGACTGTAATTTTCTACGAAAGCTGCTCTTGATGATCTCAATCTGCTTTAGAAAATTTTTTGACAAAATATAAGCAGTAGTAAATTGGTTACACCAAGTCTGGTTTTATCCGAATGTTTCGACCTTTGAAAACGTATAACTTTTCAGATAATTTTCAAGGATCTATATTATAGGATCATTAGGATGAGCCAAAAAAACTGACCTATCGCAGTTATGGCTTCAAATAAGCCTATATACTGAGAAAAAAATTCTCCCGTTAGGAAAAATTTTTAGCTCAATTTTAAAAGGTGGCCATTTGAAATTTCCCATTTAAATAATACGTAAAACAAATTTTTTTTCACTAAAAATATTATAACTTTTGAACCGTTTGAGATAAAAAATTTGCGCTAGCATATTCTTGTAGGGCATTAAATTTTCTAAAAAAAAGTCCTGAGAGTCAAATTTCGAAACTCAATAATTCGTATAGGTACTTACGGGCCATGAAAGTCTAAAAAAAACAGAATTTTATGAATTTAGGGCTTTTTTTTTTATCAAAAATATCAATTAAAATTAGATAAAGTGAGTAAAAAATGTAATTTACATACTAAGTTCATAAATTGAATAGAGTTTTAACTTTTTTATCTGTACTTTATTGCATTTTTAATCATTAATTTTTTTTTTTTAATCAATAATAAAAATTTCTTCATTACAATTTATTTTAGACTTTCATGGCCCGTAAGTATACGAATTATTGGATTTAGAATTTCAACTCCCGGGAATTTTTTTTAGGAAATTTAAATCCCTACAAAAATATGCTAGCGCCAATTTTTTATCTCAAACGTTTCGAAAGTTATAATATTTTTAGTGAAAGAAAAAATTTTTAATTGTTATTTAAATGGGAAATTTCAAATGGCCAGTGACACCTTTTAAAATTGAGCTAAAAATTTTTCTTAATGGGAGAATTTTTTTCTCAGTATATAGGCTTATATGAAGCCATAGCTGCGATGGGTTAATTTTTTTCGGCTCACCCTAAGGATCATACATAATGTCGGTGCAGAGTGGCCTAGAATTTGTCATGAAAAAAAATGACTCCGGTTCACCAACACCAAGCAATGTATTTCAGCATACAGAAAGTCTAGTAACAAATTACAGCATTTTTAATTTTTGTTTTTCCATTACAACAATTTTATTGGGCATCTATTTACTGACAAGTGAAGATTTTGCAAGTAGTCCCTGATTCGCAGATCGATGTATGTGGGATACCAAAAATTGGTATGCTGCAAAGTCTGCCTTTAGCTGAAAGAACGAAAAGAAATTGAATACTTCCGAAATACCTAGGTATTAACGATCGAACCTTGAGTCATGAGATTCATTGCAAATTCACCATTTATTTTCATCATCAGAAATCTTATCTTCTTCCAACATTCGGCTACTTACGAATTATTCTCAAACACGTATTGCAGCATCCACATGGACTACCACCTTCTACGAACTTTCCGGTGCAATTATCCTTCGTTACATTCGGACAAAGAGACTTGACACATGGTAAGGGGCAGTTTGCTGCCTCCGAAGTAGCTATCACCAAAAACAGGGCAGCTAATACATAGGCTGACTTCATAGTTGAACTGTGACACAATTGACTTGCGGTTGAAAGAACGGAAAAGGGAAAAATGCACGAATGAAAAACTAGAAAATTAATCAGAATATAAAAATAAATCAACTTACTACAATTTATGGATTTTGAGCAGGAACTGCCGAAACGATTCTGTATCGAACTTCGCAATTGTAGTGAGCTTAACTGCCATGATATCTACGCATTTATAACGGTAGGCAATGAGTGTCTTCATACGCAATCGTAAGACGTGTTATCGTCATTTATATGTATCTATTTCATATGACTTCAGCTGACACATCGTTTTCTATAATTATATAGATTATTCGTAGAGAGACACAAACACGGAAAGTACTCGTGTTTTTTAAATGAGTTCTAGTGCTCAGGATTCCGATACTGCGATAATATTTGCAAATTTGATGATTCAGAATATATTCAATTGTTCACAATTATGGTTGCACAAAGTCTAGTTGTAGCCGAATTTTTTGGACAGCATCAAACTCGTAGTACGAATCAGTATGAATATCAAAATTGGATCAGTTATGAAGGTTAAGAATCACCCTTGGCTGCTATATATTCAATGTAAAACTTGCAATTGAAATCCAATAGATTATTCACATAATAGAGTACTTCACTTGTAATTTTTTACTCGGTTGTTCAACAAGATTTAAGACACTGGAACTCATCCTTGTATCACTGTTTCAATCAAAATTAGTCATCGTATCTTCAAAGAGGGCGATATTATGACAGAAGTGTTGCCAGAAAATGACTCAAAAGTCCTGAAATTCCGTGCTTCAAATATGGCTCTCATGGGATCCCACCGCTGCCACATTCAAAACTGTAAAGTCCTTATAAGCTCCTTAAAACTTCCGAGTTTTTTATCGATAAAAATTTTAACATCAATCCAAATTTTGTAAGTCTTATAGTAAAGATCAGCTTCTCTTATAAAACCGTATACTTCTTAAGTGCTGGTCTCTTGGGACCTGTGTGGGGCATTCCACGCCAAGCCACCCAGCCTGTGATTCTGGTAGTACCCACATCGAAAAATTACGGAAAAAGTTCAGAAAACCATTTTCTCAAACCGTTTTCTATTTTTTAATTATTCAAGCTTTCTCAGAAAACGCCATTTTGCTGATTTTTGAAAATATTCGCACAAATTGTAAGATAAGAATCGATGATTTGAGAGTTAAAACGACAATGGAATTCCAGATTTTGCTATTTCTTCCGAAAGAATTTAGATATTTCATATCAATAATTTCGACAAGAATAAAAAATTTTATCAGCGAACAATAATAACCGCAGTCTATAACCTCATCATCAGCGTTCGAAAGGTTTATCGCCAATAACAGGATGGCTAATGCGTACAGAGACTTCATAGTTATTCTGTAACACAATATGAATATCGAATTTGGTACACATAAAAATATTTCTTTTTCCCCTTCATCTTGAAAGTCTTACGATAAAATGGCAATTAGAGACCAATGATTTAAAAATTGGAAATGTAGGTTCAATTAATAATAAGACAAGAATAAATTGAATATTTCCAAAGAAGCAAATATAATGGTCTGGTACAGATTTTTAATTTCATGTATTTCGAGGGATTCCGCGATAGAAGGTTCCTGTCTTCGCACAAAAGACTAACTTAATTAAGACTACTGACTTGCAAGATTTTGTAATAAAAATATTGCAGACCTGATTGATTTTTTTAGGGGGTTTTTGCGAAATGCTAATACAAAAAATCAGTTTCAGTTAGTCTATGTAAAACCAGCGCTTGAAATCTATTAGATAATTTCTATAACACGTAATAGTTCGCTTGTAACTTTATACTTGTTTGTTTTACAGATTGAAGGCACTGGTACTTATCCTTGAAATACTATGACAGAAATTCTGCTCATCAGGGTGGTTCAGGAAAGGATTTAAAAGTCCTGAGGTTAAGTACTTCAAATATGGCTCTCGTAGGATCCCACCGCTGTCACTTTCAAATCCTTGTAAACAAAAGTTCCAAGTTCTTTATCGATAAAATCTATCTTCGTAGCTTCCGGTTTTTTAGGAACTAGGTATATGTAAACTGACAAAGACATTTTTATTCCATTTCGTTAGATCATATAATTCAGTTTTATTTTTTAATACATATAGTAGATAAAAATGACTAAATCTTACTACTTAGCAGATAGCTTGCTTAAACTTATTGTTAAAAGTTAACACTTCAACTTATAGTGAACCAGGCCCTGCCTCCTTTTTGACAATTTGACTAAAAAATGAACATAAATTACCTAGAGTCACACATATCTGCTAATTAAATATTCAAGGATGTAAATAAAGCCATTAGATACTGTCTAAATCAATTACGGGGATGATTCTATTCGTACTAATTTGTCACCAAATTATAATTCGTCAAGCCATCGTTCTATTGGCAAATCCCATCGATACAGGAAGTTCCTGATTCGCAGACCAAACTAGGTGGTATATAAGAAGTCGTGCTGTCACAGGCTTGGCCTCTCGCTGAAAAAATGAAAACAAAAAAGAATTACTTCAAGTCGTGATAAACAAATGTTCAAATCTACTAAGATGTTATCTTGAAACTATACAGTCGACAACGCATGCTTTAAATAATTCGATTTGATTGGTCGACGAGATCATCCCGCGATGATATTTGAACGTGTGAGGCAGGGGAGCCAACTTGCACGAAATTCTAACCTCAAAAATCCGAATCAATCACTTGACCACCAAAAACAGAGTTTGACAACTAAAACTCGGGATGGCCAGCCTGCATTAGCAGACGCCGTAACTCACGCTTGCGCTGTCGACTGTATAGTTTCAAGAGAACATCTCAGTGTAAATAGTGGCAAAGGAGCAACGATTGAAGCAAACCATTGGATTATTATTTCAAATCGTGACGTACTATTTGTACGTCATTAACTTATTTTTATGAACAGAAATATTTATCGTTCTTGTAATCATATTGGGATCACTTACAAACTGTTATCCGGCAAAGATCGCAACATCCACATACACCACCATGTTTCACGATAGTTCCACCACAAACATCCTTATTTAATCCTGCACATGAAGATATAGAACAATAAGTATCGCAGTCAATATCTTCAGCATTCGAAAGGGTTATCGCCAAAAACAAGACGGCTAATATGTATACAGACTTCATAGTTTTCCTATATAAAACAATAAATTAGTACATTTCGTAATTAATCTTCATCTTGAAAGTCTTACAATAAAAAACCACGATTAGGGATATCAACTTGAGTGATCGAAAATTCATTGGTAAGAAAACAGCCGCAAGAAAACGAAACAAAAATTGGAATCTTAGGTACAAAGGTGTTAATAAAAATATTCAAATAGCATATCTTACATCGTCTTATAGATTCCTGGCCACGATGGATACGAGACGTGTCTTTACCACGGTTAGAATTCGAAGTGGACTAAGACTCTCATGTATCTGTACTTATATTTATAAGACTGAGTAATGGGTGTGATAATTTGCACTCTGGATAGTCCTAGTCCATTAAATTATCCATTTTCCAAGCAATACCGGCAGGGGAATTACCATACAATACTTACGCGATGTCCTTGGATGCTAAGTTGATATACAGCTCGATAATTACTTAATTTGAATATTTTTCTAGTCACGTATGTATGTACAGAATTCTGGGAATTTAAGTAAAAGTAAGAACCTTTATTTTTTTTATTTTATAAAAAATTTTCCGTCAGATTAAATTCGGAGAATCCTCAAAAAAAAAAAAAAAAAGAACAGTTTTTTATTATAAAAATGCACTCATACAGCTTTTAAGGATCTGTACAAAAATCGGTAAATGATCGTCTTAATTTTTTCTGCTTCTTCTTTTATTATTTTTTTTTTTTTCTTTTTTCCAAGAGATGAGGATCAGAGATTAGTCTACTCATGCATTTTAATTAAACAGTTGCTTATGTCACGATTACACTTACGTAAACGTATACATACGTGTAGGTATATGAGTTGATTACATAATTTGATGATCAAGAGTTTAGGAGGTAAGGAAATTACTATAATTTAATATCCAATTTATTCGAGATTACATAAACTCTGTTAACAAATTAAAACATTCATCATCATCGATTCTATTCATTCGCTCAATTTCATTATTCTGCTGGAAAATTTCATTCGTAATCATTGGCAGAAAGTACGTCCTTATATAAGCAAATTTATTTAACCTAATGAGAAATTGGCTTGCGGAAATAAATTGCCAAAAAGTATCGCAAAAATTATTATATTCACTCGGTGCAAGGTCCTTGTCATTGCGATATTTCAAATCGAGGAAATCCTGTGTGCAACTAATGAGTCAAAAATAAAACTGTATTGGTCATGAGGACTAAGAATATTTGATACAATATTTCCTCAATGCGAGCCTGACGATCGAATTTCATACTTCACACATGCTTTCCAAGATCTGTACCACAAAATGAATTATATATCTAGATTTAAAAGGATCAGACTTTATTTCACATAAAAACACACAAGGTCTTTAACACATTGTTTAAAACATTCTTAATATCGATTCTATTGATTCGCATGATTTTTCCAAAAGTTTGTGATTAGAATATTGAAGGACATCTGTTGAGAAATCGACGTTTTTTAACCCCTGGGTCTTGCTAAAACAAATTAAAATAAATGAGTGCACATAAAATACTCGGTAAATGAATGATCAAAAATTTGAACACTTTCGAAGAAGCAAGAGTAATTTTGCTATCAAAAAGAAAAAGAAGTATTCGCTAACTTACAAAGTGTCCCTTTGCAAATATCGCAGCATCCGCAATGACCGCCATTTCTAACTATAGTCCCATGGCAATTAGACTGAGTTAACTCTAAACAATTAGCCAAAGCACAATAAGAAAAACAATCCTGAGCTTCCGAAATTGTAGCCACAAAAAACAGGACAGCTAATGCGTACACGAATTTCATAGTTTTCCTATAACATAATGGATACACATAGATTGTACAGATTGAGGTAGATTTTAGCACACTAAGTATTTGTACTTCTTCGTCGATAAGAAAATCGATCGGAAATATATTTGTCCAAAATTTGACAGTCTATAAATGGAATAAAAATTAGAGACGTATATTATTGGTCAGACATGTAACTCACATTGTTTTATAAATTTATTTTATAGCAACTGGAAAATCAGATGGGTCTTTATCGCGGTTGGGATTTGCACTGGACTTGACTGCCTTGCATCTGCGTATTTATAACACTGCAAGTAGTTCAGGTTTAAAAAAATTTGCATACCCGCGAATCCAGAATATCTAATTATTTACTTAGCGCAAGGTCCGAGTCATTCGAATGTCTTGGAAACTAAGGTAACCTTGTGCGACGTATGAGTGAATAATAAAAGTGGATTTTTCATGAGGGCAAAGACCTTGCCATCCGATATTTCCTCGTTATCCTTGAAAGGTAAATTGATATGCAGTTCAATATGAGATTTGCGGTTGAATTCTGCAATAACATTATACAGATTCAACTCGAATGAATTTAAACGTTTATTTATTTTGGCCACATTTGATACATAATGTTTTACTTTTACCGAAACGTCGATCTTTATGCAAAAATGTTATTACAATCATTAATTGCAAATGAGTAATATAATCAAAAAATAATATTAAATGAGTAGTTTTCAAAAAATTATATCAAAAATACTTACTCGAGTGTATTTGGCGCCCACCACAGCAAATATGTAAACTCTTTGTAAAGAGAAAGATATTTCGCTGTATCAGATTCCCAGGGTAACCGCAATGTGGCCACAAGGGCGTAAGGAGGTTGTCAAAACGTGGTAGGTTCGAAAATTCGATTTACCCCACGTATATACACAGGGTGGTTTCATCTCGGGGATGGTTAAATCGTGGTAAAAATTGCATCTCACGCGGGTGGTCGCACTCGGCCCTATAACTTCCATCCCGTCAGTCCTTGACAACCTACGACCATTTACCAGTGAACTATATACAAACTTGATTCAGAATCGGTAGGTAAGATTTTCACCACTGAAACTCAGGGGAGGTTACGAAGGGGGCGACATTTCACGTTAACGTTTCTTACTCGCCCTGGAGGTAATCGTCCCGGGAGTTCGTCGACGTTTACACGAGTTGACTACGGGGTTGAGGACTCAGATACGAAGGGCTACAGCATACAGGACCAGGCACCGTAGAGACGAAAAACGAAAACGGAAAAATGGAGGAGGGGAATTCGCAGTCTCTTCTTTATACACAGTTTCCTTATACAACGTGAGTAAAATCCCTGGCGGCGGTCACTCAATCATACGCTATTCTCGTGGCGCGTTGTACACAGTTACATACCGCCCTAGCATTCGCCTTATTTCCTACAACAGTGTGGCATGCCTCCAGGAGAAGCAAGGGAGAATTCTTCTTGCCGTCACCCCAGCGCGACATCTAATCGCCTCGTAAACGTTGCTTGGATTGGCAAAGCTGACAGAGAACTAAAAAAAGAAGAAAGAAAAAACGTAAAAAAAATCCAAACAAAATCAAAAGAATACCCATAAAAAAAAAAATTAAAAAAAAAAAACTTCATATATCATCAAGACGAAATCAGAAATTTATTTTACAACCATGCACTGCATCTTCCGAAGTAGTTTGATCAAGTTACTATAATTCTCTGGTGTTCTTTAATCATATTGAAAAAGGACCTCCGGACATAAAATTTTTTGACACACATTTCGGAATGGTATAAAATACGTTGATATGGATTTCTTTGACCAACGATGTTTATACTGTCGAGACCTCGGTTTGATATTTTATATTTCATGTCTCAAGTTTCATTCCTATTTGATGTCTGCTTGGATATAGAGACGTCGTATTATCGACGTATTGGAAAATGTACTGTGACTATAGACGCTAACGATAAGTATGACGGAGGTAAAGTATCACAAACATATGCAATATGTATGGGTTATTCCATGCGAAGTCACGCACTCTGTGACCCCAAACATAAAAATTTTTTTTCATATTATTTTATTGTGTGGTAGTTAACTCAATTCGAAAACCATCCGAAAAGTGTAAAAGAAATTTTTCCAAACCATTTTTCTTATTTTTTAGAATACCTAGGACAAATTTTTTGGTCCATTTCATATTTTCACCAGCCTTCGAGTCTCGTTGATCATTTTCTGTTTGTATTTTTTTTTTTTTTTTTTCAAAAAGGCAAATATTTGGATTCAATTTGTTTAGTCAATTATAGTAAAGCCAATTTTTGGAATTTGATATAGGTATGCATCGCGTGCGAGGTTTATGTGTTGGATGTCGATATACTATATCGATTTTATCGATAGTTTGAGAAAAAGAATTGGGATGAGAAAGAGAAAGAAAAGTAGGGGTTAAAGTCGACTCGCAAGTTGTCCGGGAGTCGCTCCCGCCTTTCCTTCCTTCAATCAAATTAGGAACATCAAAGTAGGTAGAGCCGATCGAGGGAGCCGATCCTGCATTCCGTGAGGGAGACCTTATTCCTCTTTCTTCCCTCTTCCGTTGAACAGCGTGACTCGGAATTAGCCTTTATCTCTCGAATCCGCCTTCTCCTTCTCCTTTTCCTTCACATTCTCCTTCGCCTTCGCCCTCGTCTTCATCCTCGTCCTTGTCTTCGTCGTAGCCCTCGCTCCCCCGGGCCCCAAGTTCCGAAACCAGGAGACAAAGAACTCCACTGTGCGTCGCTTGGTTAACCCGTCATCCAAGAAAGCCTTCCTTTATCTAACCCCGTGGTAGAAAGTCATCCCCATCCACAACCCCAAAGCGACGCGAACGGATTAATTATATTTCGCTGACACCCAACGATTCACATCAAAAGCTCTGAAAATCAGACTCATAGACCTTCTCACTATCACCAACAAAAAAAGGGCAGATAAACTTCCAAAAAATGGAAGAAAAAAACGAAAAAAGAAGAAATATACATTCAGATTTTCAATAACATTTAAAAAAAATTGTGAGCTTTTCCGTCCTAGGATAAGAATTTCAACCCCTAGTCTCTGGCATGAAGAGAGAAATGAATTAGGGAAAAGTCTTTCTATTCAAAAAGGTTAAATAATCGTTGAGCTTTCGGATCTTAGTGCCGACTGGAAGAGATTGATAAGTTGAAATAGGATCAGAATTTCAACCCTTAAATTCCTGAACTGAAAAGCGGTATAAATTAGTAAAGATTATAACGAAGCTTTTAGCACCCGAAATAAAGGACTTAGTTTACAGGTGCGAAAGTTTGTTAGATATAGTCACGGATCAGATATAGAGGTCGAGAATAGCGATGATCGTAGTCGAATCCTCGTTATCTGAATAGAATGATCCAGGGCGTCTAGCTCGGGTAGGTTTTGATATCAGGGGCGAGATTTGACGCTTAGACAATGGCCGTTTCGCCGGCTAGAGAGAAGGGATGGGGGGGGAGGGGGGGGAACGGGGTCGCGGGATCGTGAAAGCGATGGGGTAATACGGGGGTAGAGAAAGAGAGAGAGAGAGAAAAAGAGATTCAGTCTCTTCGCAGAACCGTAGCTCGTGGGTAGGGGTTTAGGGGCGCGCAGTAAAAGCGCCTGCGCTAAAGCGCCCAGGAAAAGTGGCAGCATAAGCACCCTGGGGGCGTAGAGGGCCGAGGGTATAAGGGGAAGATGTAAATGCCCCCGTGATGTATCGGATCGATGCCGCGGCATCCAGACAACCCCCAACCAACGTAACGGAGGGGACGTCCTCTACTACGCGTGCTAAAAACGTTCCCCAACGTTCTTATACCCTCCTCATTCTTTCCTCAGTCTGTATAGTAGGTACGTACGTACATACATACATACGTAGCTATATACACCAAAGGATGTACTCGTATAGGAAGGATATGGTTTTGGTAAAACTGTGTATAGGCGCGGGTAAATACGAGGCTAGAAAAGTTTCCAAATCCTGTCTCGAACCGGATAGATACAATTGCTATACTATACTTTTCAAAGAAGTTACTTCTTTGGTATCGGTTACTATACCAGCCGTCTGCAAAGATAGAAAAGAACTTAACCTGCCGAAAATTCTCAGACGCAAAGTAAGCACTAAGAAAGTAAGAAAGAAGAAGATAGAAAGAAAAGAAACGAAAATAAAGGAAAGAGGGTGGCGATGAACCGAGAAAGGATGACCATGTTCTATTAATGAACTACTTTCCCATCTGTTACACACCTAGCTGACTACTATAAGTATTATACGTGTATGTAGGTAAAAGTGCAGAAAATAGAAAGAGAGATTTTTTGATGTTAAAAAAAAAAAAACATTTCGGAAGAACTTATTTATTTTATATTTTTTAGTACAGTCATTCTCTCTTCTCTTAGTACATATGCCAACTCGTGAAATGATTGTATGATAACTTAATTGCACTAATTAGCAATACAGTTAAATTAAATCTGCGCATAGATTTTCTGTATTTCTTGTTTTACCCTAAAGCTCATATCTGACGTATACGTATTTATTTATGTATGTACATACGTAATTTATCATCATTTTATATCTCTAATGAGTAATGGGCATTACTTCGCACTTGTAGAATTTATAACTTCGTTCGATTAGAATCTACAATTTTATAATCGTATAATAGGGTATGTATGTATGTACGTATGTATGTTGCTGTAGATAGCTCGTGCTGAGTATTAAATAAACAATTATCATTATACATATACCCATACGCATATTATGTTATACATACATAAATACGACTACTGTTTAATAGATATAATAATAAGAAAACCAATTAAACATTCCTAAAGAAAAAAAATAAAATAAAATTTTAACTAACCCAATTCCAAATTTATATAATTAATAAATAAATTACTTCACTGTTTTATCATCATTCAGAATTAATAAACCAACGATAATCTCGTCCTTTTTTTATTTTCCATTCCTTTTTTTTTTTTTTTTTTTTTTGGACACGTGGACCAGTAACTACTTATACTCACGAGTATAATCCCTCAATGTGCAGCACGTGCGACCGATAACCATGGTCGGAAAAAAAAACTCGCCTCTTTGATTTCACGCCCTGTATATAGCCCTTAAGATTTTTGTTTTTTTTTTCGGGGGGTAATTTTTATGCGAAGATTAGGCCATCATGGAGATACAATTTTTTTTTTATTATATATATTTTTATATCACATTTCAAGGATATACTTTTATGTGTAGGTATTGATAATTTTTTGAAATGTAGATTATTTTCTGAGAAATGAAAAAAAATAAAAACACGTGGTCATGGTTGAAGTGTTATTTTGAGTAAGTTGATCCGTCCTTAATGATAAGACTAATGTAAACTGTAATAAACTAGGGTAATTACAGGTTCAATTTTACCGTATATATTTATTATTATAGTCGTTCATTAAAGCTAAGAAAAACTAATTGGTATACCTACCTTTTAATTGGTATCAGTTTTACAACCGCAGCGATCATTGGCAAACGTGAGTGAGGAAGGTATAAGCTGTAATACGTATAGAAAAGCCATATTCATAAACCGCGAGACAATAAAAAAAATAAAAATAAAATAAATAGAATTTTTATATATGTATACAATCATGCATTTTTATACAATTTACTTACACCGCCACCTTACTCTCTTATCTATATATCTCCGTATATCATTTCTGTCCACACGCGTTTACACTGGCAAACATTAGAAAGAATCGATTTAAATAAACCGTCGCAATCTTTTTTCCTCATTTCTAATGACGTTGGTAGAAAAAATGAACAAAAAAAATGTGGACAAAACTGCGAAATCTTCGCCCTTGTAAAACCGGGAGTTCAACCCTCTATGGACGTGTGAACGTGGAAGCTAAGCTTATGCATATAACCACGTTTGTATAATTTCATCTTTTCATTTTTTTTTTTTTTTTTCTTTTTTTTCCCTTGTTTCCCTCTTTCCCTTAAGCGTTCACGAACTCACGCAATATCCCAGTTACCAGCAGCACCCCTTGGCGTCTCTTTAAATTGATGCGTGTCGTACCCTATAGGCGTTAACGCGTTCGACACGCGAGATTTCTTTTCAGCTTTGTTCATATAGATACGTAACTCGCTACTCTCTCTATACGACCCCCAAAAAAAAAAAAAAAAAAAAATTTTTTGTGAATAACTTTATCAAGCCTGTGTATTAACTGTAAACAAAAAAATTGTCTGAAATCATTTCGAATATTAGCCAAATTCTTGGCTGTAAATAACAAAAAAAAAAAAAAAAAGAAAAAAATCTAAAAATCCTGAGCTTACTAAGATCCCAGCTTTTGGGGGTCGAATAACGAAACCCCATCTGCAGGGCCTTTACCCTCGGTATAGTTCGTAGCTATGGTTACTCTGTATAAGACCTTGCGCTCGGCAATCAGTGGTTCGTGGAATTAACGCCAATGCAAGGGTGCAAGCAGGCAGGGTAGTCAGGGAGGTAGTGGGAACGTTGGTTTGGTTAGGGGTGGTTAAGTATACCCGTCTCTCTTTATTCTCCTGGTAAAATCTAGTCGAGTCCGCGACTCACGCCCTCAAGTTTTGCTATAGAAGGCGGGATTGGTGGAGGCAATACTTCATTTTTTAAGTTCTCATCCGCGGTCTAGCCCTCTCCTACCCCTACCCTATATAGTAAAAGATTTCGAGGAGGGTTAGGTATACTTCGAAGGGGATATATTCGGTGAAGAAGGGGTGGCCTCGGAGGAGGGTCGTGAATCGAGTTTAAAGGGAGGCCATTGGCCAAGGGATTTTTTTATTTTTTTTTCGATCCTGCGGTTCGCACCCCACTTTGCATACACCCCGCGCAAGCGCTCGCGCAAACGCGCCCTTTGTCCGCGGGTCATCCCTTCCAGTCTTGTGCCCTTCGGTGAAAAAAAAAAAAATGTCCTTTAAAAAAAAAAAAAAAGAGGGGAGAGGGGAAAGGTAAAAAAAAAAACAGCTTTTTATAATCGTGCAGAACGAAATTTGGTAATGAAAAAGAGAACGAAAGCTCGCAGTTTTATTTTTCAAAAATTTTTAAATCACTCGAAAACTGACTTTCACCCAGATTTTTATAATAATATTTGAAAAGGGTAGGTCGAGGAACGCGAAAGCTAGTTCTGAGTCATCGAACAACCCCTAAAACTCGCCTTACTCTGAAACCGTAGTTTCTGCCACCCCAACGCAACGGCGCTACTGCCTAGCCAAGCCAGCGTCTGTTCTTTTCTTTCTTTTAATCTTGCTTTCCCACAAACGGGCAGCGAGGCGTTAATTCAACGGCATTGATTGCCGAGAGCTGCCCCGGCGCTACCCCCAACTTCCTATAGCAGCCTCCTTCCCCTGGAGGATTTCGACGTCCCCTTTTTTCCCCCGTATTTCCTTTATTTTTATTTTCTTTTTTCTTATTCCTTTTTCTTTCTCTGTCTATGTGTTATTAGCAACGGTGGGAGCTTCCGGTTCTTCAAACAGTCTCCAGTATTTCATACAGGCATATAATTTAATACTTTTTAATTAATTATAATAAATTTCTTTTTATATTCTGAATAACGATTAATCTCATTTATATATAAAAAGTGTAAAACACTCGACTTCACCCTCACGGTTGAGGGTAGATTAAATAACATAATTCATCACCCTTCATCTCCCTTGTAAAAATTCTAAACCACACCTACCTTCGAGGACCCTTAACTCCCCTATTAGCATAAAGGGTTCATTTAATAGGCTCAATTTATTCAACCCCATTTTAAATCACACATGTTGTCGGATCTAACAGGTAGATAAACATCCCTGTAAGGTATAATAACGTACCTGTCGTAACTACCTGTCAACCTGTTGTTACTTCCGGTTATAGTTAACTGTATATCGCTATTCAAAAAATCAACGAGGTATATCAAGATTAAAAATGCGATATTCTGTACGAACTGCATAGCCGAATATGACATGACCCATATTTTATGGTTCAGGAAAAGGAAAGCCATGTTTTTTTTTTTTGTTTGCTTTTCTATTTGTTCTTTTTTTGAAAATGAGGAAACGTTTTCAGAAAATATATGATCTATTTATGTTCTAAGGATGAAAATTCGAATTTGAATACTTCGAGATAAGAGTTTCGCCGGTTTACCCTTAAATAAAAGTAGGTAGATACGTAGGTAGGTACTTTGAGTTTGAGGCGATCGTGAACAATCGTGCGAGAGTATCACAGGGCCGCGATTTCACCCCTGTAATCCGTTCTTAAGCAGCGCCCTCTTTTTTACGACGCCCTGGTATCCCGCTTGGTAAAGATAGCGCGGGCTTTATTATAGATTGACCCCCGCACTCGACCTTACCATCGCCATCGCCTTCGCTTTCGCGAAACTCGCCCTTGCCCTCACCTCTCACGCTAGTGTCCCTTTCTCCTCTTCACTCCTATCAGTCCATACTTTATTTCTTCCTTCCTTCTCTCTCTTACTTTTCTTTCTTGCTTTCTTTCTTTTTTTCTCTTACGAGATGTCCCTATATATGCGAGCTGCAGAGGGGTTGCGAACTGAAAGCGGTCTTCGTCCGCAAATGTCCCTCCGTCTCATCCCGTACCATTCCTTCTCTTCTTCTCGCACTATTCGAACATTTATCTCTATCGTTTGCATCAACCGAACGGTCCGACCGGTCGACCGGCGTTTTCCCATTCTGGTTCGAATAACCAACCCCTACTCATGCTACACCCCCGTGCATCTCTATATGTATACATGGTGGATGTCACTTTCCCTTTTCCTAATGTCTAATGCTTTGCTCTATCCCTTCAACATCGATCCGTTTTGCCATGCGAAAAACAACCCTTACAGTATAATATTTCACCCTTATTTTATATTACTAGAAAATTATTGCACGTATATTACAAAGCTTGTAGGATCAACGTTTTCATTCAGCACACATTGTTAACTAAAGGATATACTTAAATGAGTATAAAGAAACTTTTGTACCCCTCGCAGTCATCGTAGTTTCAAAATCAACCCCCAAACATGAGATTAAATAAATTTGATATCTCGATGATTCAATTTTGAGTAAAAATTGTTGAATAAATGTTTTGTGCTTTGTTCTTTTTTTTCTTTTCTATCTTTTTTTTTTTTTTTTTGATAAGGGCACAACTTTGCCGATTACTTAAAGCTGCGTATTTTTCTGCGCAGTGTGCAACAGCGGGTGAACTTATAACTATCGAAGCGTACGGGTCGTGGACTGTTGGTTAGCGGAGGGTGAAGAAAGATGGAAAAATAAGGGAATGGGACGAATAAATATCCCCAGCTGCGTGTTGTTTGCGTGTTTCTTCGGAATCCATAATAGGAGCCCATCATCCGTAGAGCAGGGGGTAGCCTGCGCAAACAATAGAAAGAAGAAAAAAAAAAAAAAAATCACATTGACGACAGTTTGCAAAAACTTTTAGAATCTATAATTTCGTTTCTACAATTTAGAATAATATCTTATAATTTGAAATTCTTACGAAATAGAGAAAGGGGAGTTCAAAAATTTTCCTCAAAAAAGTGATAATAATTTTTTCTAATAACCTCCGGGGGGAAGATAAAAACGAATGAATTTCCGTGATATTTATTAAGTCAGTAACGAAAGGGGTTATTTAATGAATGAATCAAAGTACTTTGGTATTTCTACCGGCAGAATTGTTCAGGGTGCAATAATGCATTACTTATAACCAATACCTATCACCGTCACGGTTCGGATACACCGTCAAGCACAGCTGGTCTCCGTTACTTGATTAAAGAAGAAAGAGAAAACAAAAATATGGAAAGAAAACTTCCCTGGATTATGAAAAAATAATCGAAAAACAAAACGAAATACAAAAAATCAAAAGAATTGAATTTTGAAATGAAAAATTTAACCCCCTTTAGAACAAATTTTAATAAATTTTCTTCGAATTGAAATGTAATTTTTTTTTTATTTTTTTATTTTTTTCTTTCTTTTGTTTTTTAGCCCTGAATTTTTTTTCCGAAGAGGGATTATAGTCGTCCTTTGGCTAAGCGAGTGTTCCAAGTTTCATCGATAATGACCCTGTCCATCGTTCAGTGAGGGGGGTGAGGCGTCAATTAATCTCGTCTTCGTATCTCACGTCTCAAGCACTCTCTGCGTATAGGGTGCAGAGGTTCGGTCGTCCCAAAGTTGGATAGCGTTTTTGGGGTGGGGGTGATTCATAATTTGCCATAGCGTATATAGCTGCGTCCAGTCCAGTCCAGTCCGGTCCAGAATGTACATTCGGAGCTGTCCAAGGATCCAAGGCTGTTTAATAATGCCAGGCTTTTAGGCCTATCTCGCGAACACAGATGTACGTACCGGGTAAACGGGGGGTGGAAACGAACTAGGGGTAAACCAGTGTGTGGCTCTGTCATAAAAGCTGCCCCCTTGCCCACCCGAAAACCCCAACCTTCAGTCACCCCACTACCGTAAACGAGGTTTCTTTTAATTAAACTGTCCCCCACCACCCACCCTTAGCTCGACTCTCTATAAGTATAGCTATAGAAGCTCTCGGTTCTTTTTCTACAGTTTTTTGTATTATTTAGTTTTTTTTTTTTTGTTTTTTTTTCTACTTCTCCTTCTCTCATCCTCTTCTTCCCTCGAATAGAAGAAGAGATAAGTTTCTCCTGCTTCCCTTATACCTACCCGACCCACCGACCAACCCCCTCTTGATCGTTGAGAAGGAGAAAAACCGTCGAGACATAACAACGCCGACGGGCACGCGTTATCAGTACCCGCCAGCACCGGTGGTTCCCTTTCTCCCTCGGTCTAGGTTCGTTCGTTCGTTCGTTCGTTCGTTCGTTCGTACGTCCGTCTTTTCTACCCTCTAGCTCTCGATTCCTCGGCTAAACTTGATATTGACATCGTAATGCCAATGCGAACAGATACGATATTAAAGGAAATTGGAAATTACCTTCAGAAAAAAAAAAAATGAAAAATCTTATAACCAAGATAACGCAGAAATACCGAAGCAAAATCGCGCTTATAAACTTGCACCCTTACTCCTTCCCCCCCCTCCCCGCCGACGAACTTTTAGACTCCGTTTATACCTACTGGCTATATTCTTAAAATGGTATACTTATAGGTACTTGGTACAGCTACAGGGTTCGGGGATCCGTAGAGCTTTTAGAATTGACCTACGTCTTATCGCCGCACCACGTTGCGTGTGTATGATACTGTTTAGGTACATACATATAGCTAACTGAAAGGTTTATCATATATATAAAAAGGGTAAAAAAAAAATAAGGAAAATACAAAAAAAAAAAAAAAAATTGCCAGTTTTACGCCGTATCGCTGGATAGCAACTGTTCAGTAGGGTCGAGGGATGTGCAAGGGATACTTATAACGATGATACACTTTGAAATATGAGACATTTTTTCAAAGACTATATACATATATATACTTACATAAGGGTGGGTTTCTTAAACGTTTACTCGTTTCATTGGACCGGATATTTAAGAACGAATACAACAAAGAAAATAGTACAGTTTTTTTTTTTTACTTTTCATCACCTACGGTGATAAAAGAAAAGTATTGGTTCTGGTCGAAAAATGAGTTTTGCTAATTTCGACGGATCTTCATGTTTTCGACCCTCTAGTATCCGAAAAACAGGTTTTTAGAAAGATGTCGGTCTGTCTGTCGGCCTGTTCGACAAACTCGCGCGGTGATCTCGGAAACGGATTGATAAAAAAATCTGAAATTCACAGGACTTTACAACCAAATGATGGGCATGAAAAATTGCCATGTCTCGTTTAATTTTAACTTCCGGTTCTACCGGAAATGAATCGATTTTCGCTGTTCTACTGACAAAGCTATACTTTTTTTCTGTATTACCTTTCCAAATGAAAGAATATATTCTTTCAGGTTGAGAATTTCATATATATAGGGCATTCCTTGCCAATGACACCAAAAAAATTGTAAATATACCCAGATCGAATTAGAACTAATGCACTGTATAAAATTGTTGCTTGTCAATGTATAAGGCGATCCTTGCCAATGACAAGAAGAAATTGTAAGTGTACCTAGATCGAATTGGGATTAAACGCACTGTATGAAATTGTTGTTTGTCTATATATAGGGTATTTTTTTTTTTTATGTGAAATTTTCAATTTTGATCTTTTTATTCGGTTTTTCTTTATTTTTTTATACTTTTTCTTCCCCTGAGAAACCCATCCTTTTTTCCCTTTATGATGAAAAATACTCGGAAAAACTATTTTTCCGGCTCGTTTTTTTTTTTTTCGATTTTGAAATTTAGTAGATATAAGTCAATCGTTTATTTGCTGTATAATTACTTACTTTTTTTTAGCAAGTGCTAATCACAAGCTACCCAAAAATTGCAGGGAAAACAAGTGACCGATTAGTAACCGAGGAATCGGATGTGATAAGGGGATGTCGACTCTACGTATACCCTAATTGCATTTTTCTGACGGATGATTCACAAGATCGTAACATACCTACTCGAGTCCGATAAGAAGACTGAAATTAGCTTTTTATTGTGATACTCACAAGGTTGGGGGGAGGGGGGGTCTCGATTTCAAAACTTCCGAACGATAAGAATTCTAAATTTCGATATAACCGATTTCCAGTTTTTAAAAAGAGTATTTCCCTGTAAGTCTGCATAGTCGATTTGAAAAACTGTGAATTGAAATACACCAGAGGTTCGAAAGTCATGCCCCTCGATTAAATTTTCGGATTCTTGGACAATCAAAATTTCGGACTTTCCGAGTTTTTAACTGTCTGCATTTCCGATCTTTCCCAATTTTAATATTCTGAACTTTAATACGTACCTGAAAATTCAAAATCGTCCTATAAAATAAATTCCTAATTCTTAATCCTAAAATTCAAAACTTCAAATCGATCCTGAATGAACAACATTTTTCTCAATTACCTATCTCAAAACTGGATAATCCGTTTCACACGACTCATATAATCGCATCTAAAAACTAAATTGCTAATTAATTATATTTCCTATACTTTTAATATTCTAAAAAACCTGTGAACAAAAATAAAGTTAAGGATATTTACTCGATCATGTTTCGTCAGTCCGCGTCACGGGTGATTACTTAAGTGATACCGAGTAGTAGGATAAGTTCGTTTTAGTTCTTTTATAATCAAACGACCCATTGTCTTAATTTTTGCGTGCGTCCACGTAGCTGGTGGCCGGTTAACCGGACCCCGATATATACTCGGTCCGGTCCAGTCCAGTCCAGTCCAGTCCGGTCCGGGCGGTGGCCTTTCTGTTGGTCAGACGGATCCGATCCCTCGTTGTGGGCGCATTCAATTGGCTAACGAGCTTCCGTGATTAGCCGACCGCTGGGTGGCTGATCTCTCCCCATCGCCCTAGCCTCATTATCGGAGACCCGTAATTTAGCGGGACCCGTGCGCACGTTCCTATACACCTAGACATATCTTTCTATAACATACATTAACTCACATGTATAGGTGTGCTAAGTCTATAAGAACGAAATGGGACAGTTAACTATAGTCGAATGGATTTTTAAAACCGACGATTTTTGGGCTCGTTTTTATTTATATTTGTTTTTGTTTTTTATCAAGAGACAAATTACGTTACAGATTGGGGTAGTTTAATGAAGTATGTTAAAGGTGTTAGAAATTAAAAAATAAAAAAAACCTGCCACCTTTGAAATTTGTTTTTAGGGATAAAAAAAAAATGAATGACAGCTGTGGGGTTAGTTTAAGTGATGAATAGAATGAAACGTTTTATTAAAAAGCTTGCATAAGCCTACCTGCCCCTTTTCCAGAAACAACCCCCGATCGAAGGATCAGAGTTTGAGAGAAAACTGTCTTTTCTTCCCTTTTTTTTTTTTTTTTTTTTGTTTCTCGATTGTTTAACTTCATACGAAGCAGGACTTGTTCGATGTCCCTGGAGAGAATTGCGTGCGATAAAAAGCTCTACAAATTACGTTTTCAGTGGAGTATTTTTTTCTTTTTTTTTCTTAATTTTTTTTTTTTTTTTTTGTACCAAATACGTGGGTATGCGTTTTAGAAACATACGCATGCGCGATGGGTAGAAATGCGGGGTGAACGAGGGGGAGTATAGTGTGGTGAATTGTAAGGAATTGAAGATTGAATGGAACGAGGGAGTTCTTTAAAAGCAAAATCCCCCTCTGACCTAGCCTCGGCTTGCTGGGATACTGCGGGATTATCTAAAAGCGGTTGAAAATGTCGTTACGAGTAAACTGCGTAAAGGGAAAATCAGTTAACCTTAGAATAGACGAGTGTATGTTGTAGCTATATGTATGGCTGTTATACTTTACAGTAGAAAATCAACCACCCCAAATTTAACTCGAACGTTTGTTTTTTTTTTTGTTTTTTTTTCATTCTGGGATTATTAAATTTATCGTACAGGAATCTCGAGATATTATATAAGCAACAGTTGGTATACGATTCATTCTCATTTTCATATCTAGTTTTTCAATTTAAATAATAAAAGATAAATAAAAAAATAAAGATTGGTCGTGGACCAATCCGGAGGAGAAAAATGAGGAGGAAAATTGACATTCTTCAACGTCTAAATCTAATGTATAGAATTGATTCTGATTATTGTGTGAAATTCTCTCAAGGTAATATTGAAACCGTTACGATAACTAGCAGTACTTTTAATTACCCGTTTATACGTGTCATTCTTTGTCAGTTAGACATGTGAATAAGAGGTTCGAAGTCTCCCGCACTCCCGGACACTGACAGCTAGTCTATAGTGTCTAACGTCCAACAAACATTCTTTGCAATTTTTCATTTATCCGTATAACTGGCTGTTTCTATACGTCTTACACTATAATGTATAGAAAAAAAAAATTTCTTATACTAGATTTCACGCAGAGTTAGAAAATAGTTCTTGATTCTGGATTAAACATATATCCTTGAAGAGAAATTAATTTAAGTACGAATTGTGTGGGTGTCAGACTTTTTTCTCAGTCTTAATCTATCTTTTTTTGTTTTGAAAATATTTTAGAAATTTGTATGCCCTGAAAGTGAAAGTATTTTCACAGTTACAGTTACGCGTCTTTTTAGATATAATTTAAGTAATTTACAATTTTCGAGAGTTTCGACTTACTTGAAAAAATATATATATATATATATAAATAAAATTAGGGTTCAAATGTCGTATTAACGTTGATCGAAATTTCTTCAAATTCATAGAGGTTATTCTAAATTTATGTAATTTTTGGACAGAGACCAATGATATTCGATAAATTTAATTTTTGGATTAAAAAATCAGGAAACCGATTGACCTGTGGGCCAACCCTGAAACTTCCTGCTGTGTTAAATACGTTACAATTAATTGATACTATTGTGTTTATAATAAATTAAAGAAGGTTATAAGTATAATTAGTTTTCCCTATACAAATCTTTTTTTCTTCAATTTCTATTCTACGAATAACTTTGAAACTACTCGACCGATCGATTCCAAAATCTAATCAGATCTAAGTCTTGATGAACCCTTTCGATTGCCGCAACAATCATTCAAATCGGTTATTTCGTTCCAAAGGTATCGTACGACAGAAAGATAAATTTTTGTCATGCAATATCTTTTAAACCAATCGTTCGATTTTGATGAATCTTACAGTGATCGAAAGGGCTATCCAAGACTTAAGTCTGATTAAGTTTTGAGACTAATCGCACGAACAGTTTAGGAGTTATGCGCTAAAAACATGAAAAAAAAAATAGTTTTTTAATTTGTATTTCTCAAATTACTTTCAAACTACTCGACCGATCGACTCCAAAATCTAATCAGATCTAAGTCTTGATAAACCCTTTCGATCGCCAGAAAAACTATTCCAATCGGTCGATTTGTTCTAAAGATATCGTACGACAAAAATTTGTTTACACACACACGTACGGACGTCCATCCAAAAATAGTCAGAATAGTTTCCTAGGACCCCAAAACATCGAGATCTGATGAAAACTCGATTCTCGAAAATCGGACCGAATCCAATAACTTCCCTTTTTTATGAAAATTTTCAATTTTCATTGCGGGATGTTAAAAAATATTTAATTTTAAGTCAACTTTCTTGAAAACTTTGAGATAAAAAATGTCTGTTTCGTGCTTCAAACGATAGAATTATATTGACATTATCTCTATAAATTATTAGCTTGCCCTGAAATAACGTCGTTTCATAACGTTCTTTAAAAATGTCAAAACTACCCTACGAAGACGACTTATTCTTATGTGAACTAGATCTGCGTAAGATATCGAGTATCCATAAGATCTGAAATAATTTCAAAATGCGATTAATCATCTACAAAAAAAAAAAATTGAATCAATAAGAATATTTCTTCGAATGATTTGAAAAGCAAAAAAAAATTTCTTTCCAAGGTGTATAAGCCTCCTGAAGTCTACATCCTGCACGGACTATACGCATTGCTTAAATTCCTTTATCAAGGATTGTGAGAAACTATAGCCATACGTTGGAGAGTAATGTATCGTTTATAAATGCATACGTCCACGTATGATAAAGTTTTCTTGTTACTTTAATTCCTGATTCAACGGCAATGAAAACGTGTATACGTATCATACGTATGTACATACGTATATGTTTATATTGCATTGATCAACTTTTGTTCAAGTGTCTGCAATGTGCAGGTTACACACGTCACATACCTCTTATACATACCTATATAGGTATATGTAACCCTGCGTAATACCCATGGCTACATACTTACATATATAAACCGTACATATAATATATATATATGTATATATATATATATATATATATATATATATATATATATATATATATATATATATATATATATATATATATATATATATATATATAGGTATATAGGTATATGTAATATATGGCGTCGATTCTCTTTGAAATATCTTCGCGTATGAGAGGCAGCTTACCGCCTGAAATACCTCTAAGATCCGCGTTGGTATATATAGGTATATATATAAATATATATATGCTGATAAATAAATCAATTAAAATTAAAATTTAAATTCTATCGAAGAGTTAAATCGCTAATTGCAACCCGGACAAATACGTGGACAGATTTGTAATGCTAGTATATAGTATATATCGTGAGATTCTATTCTTTCTTCCTTTCCTTTCCTTTACTTTACTTTACTTTCATTTTCTTCTATTTAATTTTCTTTTCTTTTTTTTTTTTTCTTTTCTTTTCTTTTCTTTTCCTTTCCTTCGTTTCGCTTCGCCAAACTACCACGTGGGGCGACGCAAGATCGAGCACAAAGACGCTTGGACGAATGCCGATTACCCGAGTTGAATGTTAATTAGGATTATACACCTCGACGTTTACCTATACCAACTTACGTATACCTACTACGATTTTATACAACGTATATTTATACCTGTAATTGGCTCATGCAGGTTTATAATTATCTGATAAAATGTTCTATTTCAAAAATATCTCTTCCCAATTCTGGACCACTTTTTTTTTCATATTTAGTCTCTCCGAAGTTTTTCATTATCATATTCCATTGCGGTTATCACAATTATGAGGAAACCCTTCGGTAATTGTTTTATAAATTTTTGGACCGGTTTGATATTCCGAAAAGTCAAAATCTCGATTTTGAATTCTTATGAACTATGCAAATTTCCGGATAAATACCCTTTTGCATAACCTGAAAGACCGGTAATATAAAAATTGGGAACTTCAACCCAACCCCGGGTTGAGGATTTCTTTTTTGAGAGCGAAGATCCGGAGTCTGGCTAATTGATATGCAAGAAAGGAAGATCGTGTGAATGCACATATATCTGCTCTGTAATTCCGATCAGCATTATAGTCGTATCAGAGTCTTTCCTCCTCTAGCGATTTCTTCCCCCTTTCAATTTTCTTTGTCTCTTAGTCTCGCGCGGTTGTTGTTTTAGTTGTTTTATTTGATCGTGGACAAACGACATTCTTATTCCACGTATTCTCGGTATTCCTTGAGAGGGCGAGTGTTCGCCGTCTGCCTGTCCACCCGTCCTACCGTCTGATCCGTCCGTATAACGTCCATCCGTCCATTCGTTCGTTCGTTCGTTCGTTCGTTCTGACCGTAACCGAGGACCGCTCGTCCCCTCCCATCCCTTTAATTAACAAGGAATCAATCAACGGTAGAGAAAGGAGCTGAAGAATCGCGAAGAAAATGGGTAAGTCTACGTCCGCGTAGGTGGGTTATAGTGGATTCGCAACAAGTCTTAAGAAACGGCAGGGGATTCCCGCTTTTCTCCAAACCTGACTAACCCTGCAGCATCAAACCCCACACAGAACGCACACATTGCCTATAATACTGTAGATTCTACTCGAACAAACCGCGTGGTTATATCCTCAAAGATTCGCTTTCGGGATTGGTTAGGTATAGTTTAAACTTCCGGGTGGTCCGGTTGGCCAAAGTCCAACTCTCCCATGGGTCGAGGTTTGTAGATGTAAGAGAGGGTGCAGGTCGTGGAGATTCAAGTCCTGGGCAAGAAGGCCTCGCCAAATATTTAGTTAGTCTTTGATGGGGAAGACTCGGACTTGGACTCGGACTTGGAGCACCGCGACGTAGAAAAGGACTGGAAGAAACGTTGGGTTAGGATATCGTAAAGAGAAGAGGATGAGGATGAGGATGAGGATGAGGAGGATGCGAGGGCTAAGGGGAGAACCGGGACCGCTCGCTCTGGGGAATGTCGGGTATTTTTATTGGTTCTACGGAACGGGGCGATTCGTTTGTTTCGGGAAGCCGATCAGCCGGAGCGGCGACTGATCTCGCATGTATTCCCTGTGATCTGCGAAGCGTGCTGGTCCCAGGGCTTTACCGCCCTAGAAGAACCCACGCGAGGGTTCGATGTACAGACGATGTAGCCTTTGCTGTAGCCTTCGCGGGGAGTCTGTGCCCGGGAGATAGTACCAAAGCTTATAGTCCTCGCCTCATCCTCCTTCACCTTTACCAAACGTCTACACGCTACTCCACTTCTTCTCCAATACGCCTCCCCCCCTCCCTCCCTCTCTCCCTCATCTCCTCATAATCCCGGAATGCGTGTGGCGATTTTCCTTTCCCATTCCTATTCCCATACTCATCATGTCCCTCCTCCTGTTTCCCAACTCCCGAAAGACTTCTCGCGGATTTTCTAACAGTACCGGAAGTTTGAGAATGGAATATGATAAGACGAACGAAGACTAACTTTCACCCTCATTGATATGTATGTGTGTTATAGAGTGTTGGGGGTATGGGTTACGGGTATGGGTATGGGGGATGGGGATCATATAGGACATGTCCCGGCATTGGCGCCGATAACTAAATTATTCCAACCTAGCCCGATCCGCTACGTGAATATATGATAGAAGTAATAACTTATTTTTCCTCCCCCGTATATATAGGCTGGTTTAGGGTATAGGTATAGAAGGTACGTATATATGGGAGTTGGGGTCACATTTTATGGGGACTAAGGCTATATAACAAATGCTAAGCCACTCCAGTGTCGCAGCCATCATTGCGCCATGCCTACCCGCATATAGTATATATATACCTATATCTATGTATACGTTACATTATATGTTGATATACGAATGTATATATGTATGTATGTGAGTATATATATATAACGAAAATAGCACCAGCCCTCCCTCCAGGAATAAATATATATGACCGTATTAGCGTTTTTTATTTTTTCGTTTTCCTTTTTCTGTTTTTGCTTTTGTTTTTTTGTTATATTTTCTTTTTTGATCGGGACCCCCCTCCCTTTTACTGAAGTCGTAAATCCAGTTTGTTTTTTTTTTCCATTTTTGGTCCAGTTTCAATTTTTTATTTGTTTTTTTTTCCATTAATCGTGATATCTCTGATCAAAATTTTAATTATTAGACAATATCAACATATATGTCTTTCAAAATTTATCGACAGTGACTCACAGCTGTCTAAGATCATCATCCACATGAATCTAAAAGAGTTTGCAAATCAATAATTATACATAGACACACACATATTTATTTATTACAGTATTAACCTAATTTTTTTGTTATTTGGTATTCGAGATTTATACATTTTTTTTTTTTATTTTTTTTTCTTTTTTGGTCTTCTTTTTCTTCTTTTTAGCTTTTTGTCATCCTTAATCTTTACAAGTGCTTCAATTTCATAGAGTTTTTTTGACTCGTGACAGATTTTTGTTTCTATTCTATTTTTCTTCTTCTTCTTCGTCTTCTTCTTTTTTTAATTTTCGTTACTTTCCGTTGCCATTGGGAGTCTCGATTATCTTGGGGGATGAAAAGCTCCTTAGATTAGAGTGATACTGAAGAAAACGGTAACCCTGTGCCATCTGAGCCCCTGTGTTGACAAAGTGACAAGCGAACAACAACATGTTACGCGGATTCACCTTCACAGCAAATCTCATGAACACCATCGAGTAGAGACAGAGAGCTGATAACATACGCAAATCACAATTCATTTGCAATTTTTTCATTTCTTTTTTTTTTTTTTTTAGTTTTTATTTATTTTTTTTTTTTTTCAAATTTCTCTCTTTTTCTTTCTCTCTCATCTAAGAAAATTATTGCTTTTTTTATCTTTATCAACGATGCAGATTCTTAATCTCTCCTTTTCAAACGTTAAACTGTTCTTTTGGATTATTTCTTGTATTTATTTTTTTAGGACTAGGAGTAAAAATAACTTTTTCCGGGACGAACGAACCCGGTGTATGAAAAAGAGACCGTGATATACAAAAAAAAAAAAAAAAGAAGAAGAAACTGAAGATAAGAAAAAACAAAAAAAAAAAATAGACTAGTTTTCTCGCTCGCGATCAACGAGACCTAATCGCATTCGAGTCAAGAACGCAAGGCACGCGATCTATTCAACCGAGACAACTCGGTATCAGTTTGCTATCAGCTCGACCCTGGCTGACAACCTAGAACTGATAACGTCTCAAGGTAATGTACTATGAAATCTGAATACTAAATTTTTATTTATAGACCATATTATGTGTGATAAATGCATTTTACATATACATACATATTAAAGATATACATACTTAAACAATTGGTAGCAAAAAATTCCAATGATTTTTTTTTTTACTTGCCTATACCGTTTTTTGTTTTATCAACAAATTTCTTAAAAAATATAAAGAAAATAAAATATACCGGAAATAAACTGGATATTGAAAAAGGACATACAAATCAGAATTGGGAATAGCTTGTTTCTAAATTTCTATATTACTCACCCAGTGTCATTTTACCGCTTATTATTTTTGGATCCTTTTTTCTGTCAATTATCGCAGATATTGGTATAGCCCAATTTAATACTGGTCCCCAAAAATGTGTACTGTAATTTAAATATAGTTCAGTTTTACCAAATTGATTGTTATATCAATTACGAAAATTAATTATTTATACCGGATTTTCGAAACTGTCTAAACTTAATAATTCACTATTTTTCATAAGATTTTTAAAATTCACAAAAAAAAAAAAAAACAATTGCAAAGAAACAATTAACAAAAATCATGATGCAAAAGAAAAGCTTTTCGTTTCACAGTAACTTTTGACAAACACATAAAGACAAACAAGCGAATTATTTTTCTCTGGCTCAAAATAAAATTGCCGATATTAAAATTACAAATTAATTTTTCTTCATCACAAAATCGGGGTTAACGAACCTTAAAAAGTATTCTCTGCTTTCCTTACTCAAAATTGGTAGCCTAATGCGGTTTCTCATGGTGCCCAAACTCGCCTTTCAAGAGTCTTCGTTGCAATTGCCAATTTCTTTATTAAATTAATTTTTCTATTACTTTTACGAAACCATGGAATTATAACATATCAACTGATATTGACATCACGCGAGTGATTACGTGAGCACATTCACAATTGCGCACACACAGTAATAAAATTTATTAATCAAAGGTCATAATAAAAAGTTATTATTATTTTTTTTTTTTTTCAATTTTTATATATATCTTATTTCTTTACGTTTTTATTTATAATTTAAACGTATGTATGTTCATACACATAGCAACGTTTATGAATTAGTATTTGAACTTATAGACACGGTAAAGAATAAACTAGTATCGCACAAGATTACGATGCGCTGTATTTCCTCACGATAACAATAAGTCGGCTTCTCACAATCAGCTATCGTTACGTAGTATTGCGACTGACAAGATACTGCCGCGTATCTGCAGTGTCCAATTCCAAAAGACTCTCATGAATCTGTATGTTTCTTCATCTGATTTCCATACATAATTTTATGCAATACTTGACTCAGTGACGTAATTGACTAAAAGAGTTAAAAATGGAATAACAAAAAAACTAACAACAACCTCGAATTACTAAATCCGCGAAAACAAGTTGTGAGAGTTAGAATGTTACACAAGGTTCTTGACTTCTTTGATTAGGAATCTGTGTCGTTCATTCGACAAACTTTGGGGAACCAGTTTTCCTGATTTCAGAAACTGAAATCTACATATTAGCATCTTCAGACCATTCGAAGTTCATCTCCATATCCATTTCGGGAAAAATCATGAGAATGTATAAACGAGATCGAGGAATTCCAGTCCGCAAAGTATTCAGCGGTGAATTTCAAGGTCTGCTTAATCAGAACTGTGATCTATAGGTGAAGCGGTCTACTTCTTCTTCTTTTCTTCTTCTTCTTCTTCTTCTTCTTTTTCTTCTTCTCCTCGCTGGTCCTCCTCCGCGTATAATAAATGCATGGGTTATTATTTCGCGCGTGTAATATTGATGGCGTCATGAATGTTGCATGGGGGTACGACTCGCGTTTCGTTCAGAGAGGCATCGGGGGCGAGCTAAAGATAAAAAGAGAGAAAAATAGGTAAAGAGAGAGTGAAAAGACGAGCGGGGGCGTCGAGGGCGCCAGCGGGTGCATGCGCGAAAGCTTCCCTCCGTTATTGATCCAGTAACCACGTTCTACACTCTCGTGGACCCTGTTCAAGGCCCAGGGCCGTGCCAATGGACTAAAAGAAAAACGGTAAAACCATCATTTCCCGATGGGCAGTTATAAATAAAAATCAAAATGTACCAATGGCGATATTATCCGGTACCAGACCCTCATCATTCGCGGATGACTTTAATTAGCTGCCCTCATCCGTTGCCTAAGATATTTGCGCAAGGATCGTTCACCTTCATCTAAATACCAAAATGACAGGTAGTAGAAACGAAATCCATGGGAATTACCGCCACTGTGATCAGCAATAAATGATGTAAGTCATCAGAAGAGGAAACCCAGTGATTGATGACTTGGGCCAAAGCATATCGATGGAGAAAGTGCTGGATTTTGTTTTAACGGTTTTAAATATGTGATGATGATCATGTTGGGATTCTGGTCCAGATTTTTCCGCGTTTGTACGCTCCTGGCAAAGACGCAACAGCAACAGCAACAGCAGCATCAGGAGAAAGAGCTAGAGCTGTGGGTACCGTTGGTTGGGTGGATGGCTGACTGGGCCCTGAATATGCATTCGCGACAACCGGCAAGGCAAGGCAAGGCAAGGCGTCCCCTAGCTTCGGAAACCAAATCCCCTTCGCACCCCCGACGGACCACTCAAGGGTATTGCCACTGTTTCCTATTTCGGATTTTGTCGCGAGGGAGTTGGGAGCTGAAACGTCACCTACACATCTCGCTTTTGAAGTAAATTTGCTGATTCTAGAAACAGAATGAAACGAGGGGTTTCGGGAAAAGGAATTCAAATGCAACGAACGCGCTACGCATAATCGTCTATTTTTATACGTCCTAAAACTGTCCTCTGAAGGATTTTGAAATTTGTATCCCACAGTCACTAACAGTAAAATTTGACGTCATTGGGTCATGGAGATCAGAAAAACAAACGAATATAATGAATATTTAAACCTCTTGGTTGTACCGTGCAGATGGAACTTTTCTCTGTTTTGGATCTTTAGATCAGAGAATTGCGTTGAAGGAACTATATCTTTTTTTATCGATGATGGTATTCCTTCCTCGAATCGGACGGACGTGAACCTAGGCGCAAAAGGGTCGAGGAGAAGCTGCGGAGGATGAGAGAGAATAAAAATAAGAATAATAATAAGAAGAAGAAGAAGAAAGTAAGGTCCTAGGGTCTCGGGTTTACAGTTTCATTCATCTTGTTCTCAAAGGCACGTATTTCGCTCGTTGGATAGGGCGGCGGACGGACGGGCGGACTACTGTCCCTCCCGGTCCCTCAAACGAATCGAGTTTTTGCAAACGCGTGACTTTTTATTCGGCCTTGTTGCCTTGTTGCCTTGTTGACGCTGCCGTTGGTATAGGAGGGGAGTGAGATACGCGCGTTGCATTCAGATCAGCTAAGATTCGCTCGCAGGGTTCGGGGATTTCGGGTCGAGGGACGTCACCTCGCTTGCTTCCTCACCCTCGTACATACGTCTTATTCTCTTATTTTATCTCCGTCAGTTATTCCTCATACAACATCAAAGAAGAACTCAGAACACGCCACACTATCCCAAACGCTAACCATGATGCTTAGTTGATAACGCCGTTTCTCTTCTCTTCTTTTCCTTTCCTTTCCTTTCCTTTCCTTTCCTTTTATTTCTCTCTTCATTCCATCGGGTGCAAATGCAAATCCAGTTTGTCGGGTGACAGAGGGAAGAGAGTTTATTTATGCACTAGCCGTCGAGTAATTGTTCACCGGTTGGACGAGCGACAAGACGGACCCCCTTGATGGCCACCGCGCCGCGTCGCACCGCCTAAGGATCAACGACGAAGGATCGTCCTCTTTATTTACCAGACTTTACTCCTTTTATTTTACTCTGATCTGCAGCAGCAGTCAGGAGCCAGCAGCCGGCAGGTACCAGCGCGCGTTCGGGATTTCCGTCGACCGACAAAATACGGAGGAATTTCGTATATAGGACAAAGTGAAAATCGCGCAAGGGATTTTTACTGCAGAAATGGCGAAGAAGACCTCCTACGATTTTCAGATACCTTTTTCTATTCTCATTGTTAGCGTAATTTTGTCCACGGCTATTTCACCCTCGTTACTTTTCATCCCCTTTTATCTAAGCCAGAATAGGACAGGGCGCTCTCCTTATTCTCCTTCCTCTTTATCCCACCCTCAGCCTCGTTCTTCTTCTTATTTTTCTCCCTCTCCTTCTTATTCTTCTTTTTCTTCTTCTTATTCTCGGGAACTAGTAACGTTCCAACGCCATTCTAGAGGCACACTCAATTTCCGAGCACTTTCCGCAGCTGCCCTTTCAAAATATATGAAATAAAATAACACTTTGAGAGTGCTGCTCTCCCGCCCGAGCATAAAGAAGCGTTGGGACAACGGGGGTTGGTCTAGGAGGTATGAGATACCCGAAGACATACACATCGGATACTCCTCTCCCTATACTCAGTGTTACTAAATTTCCATTTTTCCGCACATTTTATTCATGTAAAATGGCTCAGAGAAAATATCTACATCAAAGCTGTGAAACATCTACAACGTATGCAGTCGTATATTTTATCGTACCTCGATCCTCTAGGGTTCTAGTATAGCGACAGCAAAATGTCGGAAAGTTTAATAGGACAGAAAGAATGACGAGGCCAAGCCATTCGGGCATTATTCCACTCGATAAACCGATTATTCTTCTTCTACTTAGCATCAACGGACGTACGCTGCACTATACTGCATACTACGTACTCCGGGC